>CM038678.1:725836394-726527713 GCA_021605205.1 Aegilops longissima | reverse complement strand
ACATCCTCGACGCTTTGAACTTGATAGAATCCTCGGTTCGGTTCATCTATCACAGAGGGTAGGTGCTCTCTTTGCAAGCCATTAGTTCATCGAACCGCACATCTGATTTCAACAATCTTGTGAAGAACGTTGTTGAAGACTACAGTAGGTGTCTGAGTCCTTTCGTAACCAAGCATAAAACCTTCATGTGCTTTCGGTTGCAAATTTAGCATTGTGATGAGGATCTCTAATCCAACATTTAGCACGAAGACTTTAAAATAACTCACATTCGGTTTCTTGTCGTTGAGGAGTTCATATGCAGTCTTCTTGAAGAATTTGTGAAGATATACCCTATTGATGATGTGGCATGCGGTGTAAATTGCCTCAATCGAGTATGATGAGGCGTCTTGTACTCATCAAGCATAGTGTGAGCCATCTCAACAAGAGTTATGTTCTTGCGCTCCACGATGCTATTTTCTTTGAGGAGTATAAGGGCGAGATAACTCATGAGTAATACCAAGTTCATCAATATAGTCATCAAGACGAATTATTGAACTCAGTTCCATTGTCACTCTGATGTGCTTGATCTTCACACCAAAGTTGGTTGAAGCCCTCGAGGAAAATCGTTTGAAGACTTCCTGCACTTCATGTTTGTAAGTAACAATGTGTACCCATGTAACTGAGTAATCACCAACAATAACAAAGCCATATAGAGATGCATCATTAGTGACTCTGAGCAATGATTAGGACCAAAGAGGTCCATGTGAAGCAATTCAAATGGTCGAGTAGTGGTCATGATAGTCTTCATTTGGATGCTTGGACTTGGTCATTTTCCACTTCACGGGCTCCACACAAGTGATCCTTGAGGAATTTGACATTCTCAATGCCAATGACATCCTTCTTCTTCATGGCGTGTGCAGATTCCTCATGCCTGCGTGACCAAGTAAATCGATGCCATAGCCAATATACGAAGCTTTTGCAAGTAGGCACGGCTGGTTGCGGTCTGTAGAAAAATCAACAATATACAAGTCTCCTCTCCTAAAGCCTTTAGAGACTTTGGAATTGTCAGCTTCCATAACCAAAACACACCGGTACTTGCCAAAGACAACAACCATATCAAGATCACAAAGCATTGAGATAGACATAAGGTTGTATCCTAAGGACTCAACAAGCATGACTTTGTCCATGTGTCGATCCTTTGTGATCGCAACCTTACCTAGACCCAATACCTGACTTTTGCCTTTGTCAGCGAAGATGATATGCTTCAGATGTGATGGTGATAAGGGAGCATCCATCAATAGATTCTTGTCACAGTCATGTGATTTGTACATCCACTATCGAGGACCCACTCAGTGGCTTTGGGTTGATCATCCTGCAGATGAATTAGTGCAACTTACGAACTCATATACTTCATCGGTGAAGAATATGATATCAAATTCATCAGATGAATTTCATCAAGCAGTAAAACAGATATAGCAGTATGAGGACGTGTGAAATGGAAGTTCATTTCTTCATGATTAGCATGCGTCTTTTCAGGCATTTTTGTCAGGCCCCCAGCAAATTCTCAGACGTTAAAGCACGTCTGGAGACCTGACCCTGCAGAAGATATTAGTTCTTTTTCTTCACCACCCACATCTGAAGGGGTGGTAAAGAGTTCATCACTCTGCGAGCTCCATATGAGAATGGTGGCAGAGAAGCCAAACCATTTTGTTTCACATAAGAGGGGTTAGGGTAAGCATATGAATAAGCGGAGAAATTCTTGAGGACTTATGAACATAATGGTTTGAAGAATAATGCACATATTCATAGCCCTTAGCTCTACCTGCGAAAGAGTTGTTAGCACGATGATAATCATATGAGGACTTTGATCCTTTTGAGGAATTTGATCCATGTGAGGAATTTGGTCCGTATGAGGACTTGGATCCATATGAAGAATTTGGTCCATATGAAGAATTTGATATGGGGTTCCTATTCTTCGCAGGTGGTATCATGAGGACATTCACCTGAAGATTTTCAAGGCACCTTTTGGGAACCCGGATTTTCTTCATAGGGGAACCGTTCCTGCAGTTAGTGCCAACATATCTAGCGAATACTTCCCATTCTGATTTTTGAACAGTTTATAGTTGGAGTCAAATGACTCATCAGAAGAATGAGGAGATTCACATGTAAAGCCAGATAAATTGATTGATCAACTGGAGGTCCCTTTGCGGCAACCCATGAGGTTTTGGGGTACTGCTTAGGCTTCCAATATGTACCATCAGCATTGAGTTTCCTCTCAAAGGCAATACTCTCTTTCCTAGGGTTCCTGTTGAGGATCTGCTTTTTAAGCACATCACAAAGAGTCTGATGCCCTTTGAGGCTTTTGTACATGCCTGTCATGTACAATTCCTTCAGCCCTGCATTGTTAGTGATACTAGCAATGTCCTTAGATGAGGAATTAGTGATAGCAGAGGCAGGTGAAGAATTTGTAACAATTGAAGCATTTGAACATTCAAGTGAAGAATTAGCAGATTCACGTTCAATGCACTTTAAGCATGGAGGAACATTCAAGTGAAGAATTAGCAGATCTTCATGACTCACTCTTAGCTTCTCAAGATCTTGCTTTCTTTGAAGAAATTCATAAGAAAGCTTCTCATGATCAGATAAGAGAGTGTTATGATGACCTTGAAGGTTGTCAAACCTAGACTGAAGTCTCTGAAGATTTTCGATCGAGGGCTTTAGTGCGATCCATTTCTTCACCCAACATATCATCACTTTTGTCTAGCATGTTTTGAACCTTTTCAAAAGCCCTTTGTTGTTTCACAGCAATCTTAGCAAGTTTAGAGTAGCGGGGCTTGAGGTTTTCATCAGATTCATTCTCACTAGATTCAAAGGAGGTATATTTGATTACCTTGGCACCCTTTGCCATGAAGCAATAGGTGGGGCGTAGTCATCATTATCTTCATCAACCTTGTTGGTGAGGTCATTTTCTTGAGTTGAAGGTCGACTTCTTTGAAGAATGCGATGGCGAGCCAAGCTCGCCACACGGACTCGGACTCCTCGGATGCCTCCTCTTCCTCATGTTCCTCGATTCAGCCTCGAGTCCATTTCCTTGCCAATGAATGCAGAGCCTTCTTTGGAGCTGCTCTTCTTGTGAGATGAAGACTTGAGGATTTTGATGATGAAGATTTTGATGATTTCTTCTTCTTCTTAAGCGTCATCGAACTGTAATCCTTGTATCTCTTCTTCTTTAATTCCTTTTCCCGAGGACAATCTTGTATATAGTGACCAGGTTTCTTGCATTTGTGGCATAGCCTTCTCTTGTAGTCCTTGGATGAGGAATCACTTGCTCCTTGAGGATTTTCCAAGCGGACACGACTTGAGAATTTTGCAACTTCTTCACGGCGGTGCTAGCTCTGGCTCAATTCTTGAGGATCACCAAGGCTTCTACGAATCTTCACATTCAGATTCGAGATCGCCTTGGCCTTGTGGCACGTGATTTTCCATAGCTCGAACCATAGAGATCTCTTTTTTGAGCAAGCTGGAATTCATGAGTATTTAGCCTCTCGAGGATATCAGCAGGATCAAGTGACTTGTAATCAGCACGTTCTTGGATCATCAATGCCAGAGTGTCAAATGAGGAATCAAGCGATCTCAACAATTTCTTCACCACCTCATGGTCGGTGATGTCAATGGCACCAAGCGCTTGAAGCTCATTTGAGATGTCAGTGAGGCGATCGAAGGTTTGTTGAACATTTTCATTGTCGAGTCTTTTGAAGCTGTTGAAGAGATTGCGAAGAACATCAACTCGAGAGTCACGCTGAGTTGAGACTCCTTCATTTACTTTGGACAGCCTATCCCAGATAAGCTTCGCAGTTTCCAAAGCACTCACTCTTCCATACTGTCCTTTGCTCAGATGGCCACATATGATATTCTTTGCTTGAGAATCGAGTTGCTTGAATCTCTTCACATCGGTAGCGTTCAGTGAGGGAGAGACAGAGGGAACACCATTTTCCACAACATACCAGAGATCATTATCAATTTCCTCAAGATGCATTCGCATCTTATTCTTCGATGAGGGTAGTCTGTCCCATCGAAGGTGGGACAGCCAGTGAACCTTGATCATACCTGCGGTCGACATAACTAAACTCCAGGCGGTTAAACCAAAATCACACAAAAGAAGGGAGTACCTAGCTCTGATACCAATTGAAAGTGCGTTATATCGACTAGAGGGGGGTGAATAGGCGATTTTATGAATTCTTCCTTGAGGAATTTGCGGTGAGAAATTCCTTAGCGAAGAACTACTTGACAGAATAAGTACTCAAAAGTAAGCATAACAGAATACATGCATAGTCATCATGATGAAATGAAGACAAGCACAGAGTACAGAAAGCGTAATAACAGGATAACACAAGATGAAGACAAATAGAGTGAAGAAATTGAGCGAGGAAATTTAGAAAGTCTTGATCAAAGTCTTCAAACACAGATATGATGAAGCACTTATCACAGTAATGAGGAAATGAAAGAGTTGAGGAAATAGAACCAGTAAGGTTGGTGAAGACACTGATTTGGTAGACCAGTTCCAACTGTTGTCTCAGTTGTATGTCTGGTTGGAGCGGCTGAGTATTTAAACTCGAGGACACACAGACCCGGACACCCAGTCCTGAGCACGCAGCTCAGGAAACCAAGTCCTCACCGTATTTTCCTTGAACTAAGGTCACACAGACCTCGTCCAATCACTCGTGGTAAGTCTTCAGGCGAATTCCAAACCTTCACAAACTCGATCACTCGGCGATCCACAATTTCCTCTTGGATGCTCTAGACCATGACGCCTAACCGTCTGGAAGAAGCACCGTCTTCAAAGGAACAAGCGTTGGATCCATGCAGTATCAATCTCTTCAGTGATGCTCAATCACTTTGGGTTTGTAGGTGTTTGGGTTTGGGTTTTCCTCACTTGATGATTTTCACTCAAAGTCCTTGCAGGATGGGATGCTCTCAAATGACAAGTGTCAGTTTCTCTCGGAGCAGCCAACCAGCTAGTGGTTGTAGGGGCGACTATTTATAGCCTAGGGAGCAGCCCGACATGATAAGACATAAATTCCCTTTAATGATATGACCGTTAGGTAGATAAGATATTTTGGGACAGCTGGCTGAAGACAAGACATGGTCGGAAATTTGAGGTTCAAATTCCTCAGGGCCATCCTGTTCCTCACTGTGTAGGCAATCCGCACTGGCGAATTCCTAACTCCTCAGTGAGAACGAATTCCTCAGTGACCAGAATAACTTTGTCTCTGTCACTGAAGAAATTGACTGATCTGTATGAGATTCCAATGGCTTCACTCGAAGGGATTGGTAGGTGTAGGATTTTGAGTTGAGCATCACATGGAAATTTTTCCTTAGTATTTCCTCGACCCTCTTTAACAGTACGGTGTTTCCTATGACTCGAGAAAAGGAAAAATGAAACTACGAAAACAAAAGTCTTCACGCTTCATGTTCCTCGAATGAATACCAAGTCTTCAAGGTCACACCAATTTCTTCACTTTCAAAGTCTTCAGAAAGTCTTCGGAATACCAAAGTCTTGGATGAAGAACTTCATTTTAGGGTCGAGACTTTCCTTTGTAAATAACAAGCTCCTCATAGACTTATAGACCTGTACACTCATAAACGCATTAGACCCTTAACCTATAAGTCTTCAATACACCAAAATCACTAAGGGGCACTAGATGCACTTACATTGGTGATGATGATGACGATGATTTCCCCCTCCCGGAGGGAAGTGTCCCCGGCAGAACAGCTCTGCGGACCCCTAGATTGGTTCCGCCAGGTTCCGCCTGGCGTGGTGAGTCTCATCGAAAGGTTGCTTAATGTTTTTTTCTCATCGAAAGACTTCATATAGGAGAAGATGGGCATCGGAGAGCCACCAAGGGGCCCACGGTAGAGAAGCGCCCCACCCTCGTGAGCAAGGTGGGGCCCCTGGCCTTCATCTTTAGCGACGATTTTTCTTTATTTATTTTAAGATATTCCGTGGAGTTTGAGGACTTTTGGAGTTTTGAGAATAGGTCTCAATATTTGCTCCTTTCCAGCCGAATTCAGGTGCTGGCATTCTCCTCTTCATGTAAACCTTGTGAAATAAGAGAATAGCCATAAGTATTGTGACATAACGTGAAATAACAGCCCATAATGCAATAAATATCGATATAAAAGCATGATGCAAAATGGACGTATCATCCCTCAAGTAAGTTGTCATGTTGCGTGCAATAAAAATTGCTTTCTAAATATGTATGATTTATTAGTGTGGAGAAAATAAGCTTTATACGATCTTGTGATATGGAAGCAATAAAAGCGATCGACTGCATAATAAAGGTCCATATCATAAGTGGCAATATAAAGTGACGTTCTTTTGCATTAAGATTTCGTGCATCCAACCCTAAAAGCACACGACAACCTCTGCTTCCCTCTGCGAAAGGCCTATCTTTTACTTTTGTCTTATACCTTATGCAAGAGTCATGGTGATCTTCACCTTTCCCTTCTACATTTATCCTTTGGCAAGCACATTGTGTTGGAAAGATCCTAATATATATATATATATATATATATATATATATATATATATATATATATATATATATATATATATATATATATGTAAGTTAGCATGAATTATTATTGTTGACATTACCCTTGAGGTAAAAGGTTGGGAGAGCAACACTATAAGCCCATATCTTTCTCGTAATCCACTAAAACTCCATACCCATAAGTATTGCGTGAGTGTTAGCAATTATGAAAGACTATATGATAGTTGACTATGTGGACTTGCTGAAAAGCTCTTATTTTGACTCTTTCCGATGTTATGATAAATTGCAATTCTTTCAATGACTGAGATTATAGTTTGTTGGTTCTCAATGAAGTTTCTGATTCATACTTTACATTGTGAATAGATTATTACTTGAGCATAAGAAATCATATGACAATATCCAAATATTTTGCTGCTATAAGAATGATCATGATGCCCTCATGTCCGTATTTTATTTTATCGACACCTCTATCTCTAAACATGTGGACATATTTTTCATTATCGGCTTCCGCTTGAGGACAAGCGAGGTCTAAGCTTGGGGGAGTTGATACGTCCATTTTGCATCATGCTTTTATATCGATATTTATTGCATTATGGCTGTTATTACACGTTATGTCACAATACTTATGCCTATTCTCTCTTATTTTACAAGGTTTACATGAAGAGGGAGAAGCCGGCAGCTGGAAAAGGAGCAAATATTAGAGACCTATTCTGCACAACTCCAAAAATCCTGAAACTTCACGGAAGTTATTTTTGGAATTAATAAAAAAACTGGCGAAAGAATCCATCATAGGGGGCCCGCACCCAGGCCACAAGGGTGGGGGCGCTCCCTACCCCCCTGGGCGCACCCCCTGCCTTGTGGGCCCCCTGGCAGGCCTCCGGTGCCCATCTTCAGCTATATGAAGTCTTTCGTCCGAGAAAAAAATCATAAGCAAGCTTTCGGGAAGAAACTCCGCCTCCACGAGGCGGAACCTTGGCGGAACCAATCTTGGGCTCACGTGAGAGCTGTTCTGCGGGGAAACTTCCCTCAGGAGAAATCATCGCCATCATCATCACCAACGATCCTCTCATCGGGAGGGGGTCAATCTCCATCAACATCTTCACCAACACCATCTCCTCTAAAACCCTAGTTCATCTCTTGTATCCAATCTTTGTCCCAAAGCCTCAGATTGGTACATGTGGGTTGCTAGTAGTGTTGATTACTCATTGTAGTTGATGCTAGTTGTTTTATTTGGTGGAAGATCATATGTTCAGATCCATTATGCATATTAATAGCCCTCTGATTATGAACATGAATATGATTTGTGAGTAGTTACGTTTGTTCCTGAGGACATGGGAGAAGTCTTGCTATAAGTAGTCATGTGAATTTGGTATTAGATTCGATATTTTGATGAGATGTATGTTGTCTTTCCTCTAGTGGTGTTATGTGAGCGTCGACAACATGACACTTCACCATTGTTTGGGCCTAGAGGAAGGCATTGGGAAGTAATAAGTAGATGATGGGTTGCTAGAGTGATGAAGCTTAAACCCTAGTTTATGAGTTGCTTCAAGGGGCTGATTTGGATCCATATGTTTCATGCAATGGTTAGGTTTACCTTAATACTTATTTTGTAGTTGCGGATGCTTGTAATAGGGGTTAATCATAAGTGGGATGCTTGTCCAAGAAAGGGCAGCACCCAAGCACCGGTCCACCCACATACCAAATTATCAAAGTAACGAACGCGAATCATATAAGCGTGATGAAAACTAGCTTGACGATATTTCCCATGTGTCCTCGGGAGCGCTTTTCTCTATATAAGAGTTTGTCCAGGCTTGTCCTTTGCTACAAAAAGGATTGGGCCATCTTGCTGCATCTTAGTTACTTTCATTACTTGTTACCCGTTACAAATTACCTTATCACAAAACTATCTGTTACCGATAATTTCAGTGCTTGCAGAGAATACCTTACTGAAAACCGCTTGCCATTTCCTTCTGCTCCTCGTTGGGTTCGACACTCTTGCTTATCTAAAGGACTACGATAGATTCCCTATACTTCTGGGCCATTAGTTCCCCACTAAGAGAATTGATCCAAACAAGACGATAAGAAAAAGTACACACTTCAATAGAAATACAATTTGACTGCTTCTACAGGTCCAATCAATACTTTCTCCATCTCCTTATTTTCATTGCCAGGCCTTCTCTACTGACTTCTCTTGCCTACAAGCTTGTTCCTTCTCTGCCTCCTCGTGAAGAATGTGGACAGTGTGTCCTATATATCTCATTTCTATCAATTAGTGCACCAACATCCAATAGAACTATCTTGATCAATACACCAATGTATTCTTCTTCGTAAAACCAAAACTTGCAACCTATTTGCATATATTAAGAGAGCGGGGAATCTTGAAAGTCGTTATATCGACTAGAGGGGGTGAATAGGCGATTTTTATGAATTCTTCATCGAGAATTTGCGGTGAGGAAATTCTTAGCGAAGAACTACTTGCAATGAATAAGTACTCGAAGTAAGCATAAGAGAATGTGGGCATGGTCATCGTGATAAAACAAAGACAATCAAAGAGTACACTGAAGCGTAAACACAAGATAGCACAAGATGAAGACAAGCAGTGAAGAAATTGAGGCTGAGGAAATTGAGAAAGTCTTGATCAAAGTCTTCAAACACAGATATGAACGAACACTCAACACAAGAATGAGGAAATGAAAGGGTTGAGGAAATAGAACCAGGTAGGTTGGTGAAGACAATGATTTGGTAGACCAGTTCCAAGCTGCTTTGTCTCGGTTATGCGTCAGGTTGGGCGGCTGAGTATTTAAACTCGAGGACACACGATCGGACACCCGGTCGCCGAAAGCACGCAGCTCGGGACACCAAGTCCTCACCGTATTCTCCTTGAACTAAGGTCACATAGACCTCGTCCAATCACTTCGTGGTAAGTCTTGTGCGACTTCCAAACCTTCACAGACTTGGTCACTCGGCGATCCACAATTCCTCTTGGATGCTCCGGTCCATGACGCCTAACCGTCTAGAAGAAGCACAGTCTTCAAAGGTAACAAGCGTCGGATCCACAGAGATCAATCTCTTGATGATGCTCAATCACTTTGGGTTTTGTAGGGTTTGGTTTTTTTTTGGGTTTTCCTCACTTGATGATTTTCGCTCAAAGTCCTCGGAGGATGGGTTGCTCTCAAATGACAAGTGTCAAGTTTCTCTCGGAGCAGCCAACCAGCTGGTGGTTGTAGGGGGCGGCTATTTATAGCCTAGTGTCGGTGTCAAAACCGGCGGATCTCGGGTAGGGGGTCTCGAACTGTGCGTCTAGGCGGATGGTAACAGGAGACAAGGGACACGATGTTTTACCCAGGTTCGGGCCCTCTTAATGGAGGTAAAACCCTACGTCCTGCTTGATTGATATTGATATTGTGGATGTTTACAAGAGTGGATCTACCACGAGATCAAGGAGGCTAAACCCTAGAAGCTAGCCTATGGTATGATTGTAAGGGTTGTTGTTGTTCTACGGACTAGAGCCATCCGGTTTATATAGACACGGAGAGGGCTAGGGTTACATAGAGTCGGTTACAATGGTAGGAGATCTACATATCCGTATCGCCAAGCTTGCCTTCCACGCCAAGGAAAGTCCCATCCGGACACGGGGCGAAGTCTTCAATCTTGTATCTTCATAGTCTTGGAGTCCGATTCGATGATGATAGTCCGGTGATGATAGTTCGGTGATGATGGTAGTCCGGCTATCCGGACACCCTAATCAGGGACTCCTCGGTAGCCCTGAACCAGGCTTCAATGACGATAAGTCGCGCGTATATTGCTTGGCATTGCAAGGCGGGTTCCTCCTCCGAATGATAAAATATTGTGAACACTAGGATAGTGTCCGGCTCTGCAAAATAAATTCCACATTCCATCGTAGAGAGAATAATATATACACAAGTTCAATCTGCTGACGTTTTCTACGGCATGACGTCACGCCACTACCAAGCCATTATTTAAATCGTTTTTTACTTTACCACCTCAGCGCATTTAGCGAAGCGGTTTCCTTGGCACGTCTTGTCGAAGCAGAGATCGTGTTCCCCCTTAATCCGGGATTCTCATCAATACGGACGTGGGTAACCCAACGCGCCATTGATGGTGGCGCTTGGGAGATAGCGAGTTTTACCGGGCGGTGGGGGCCGCGAGACTTCGCCGCCCATATAAGGGATAAGGATTCACCTTTTCACCTCGCCTTCTTCCTCCTTTGCTTATCCATCTCACAACTTTCGAGCTCCAGCGCCCAAGTTCGCACATCTCGTCTCAACCTTCTCCGACCATGTCGGGCGGGAGGTAAATGGTTGGCCTCCACCGTTAAGGAGGAGCACATCGTAAACTGCGCGGCGCGGATACCTCTCCGGCGACATCACACCGGCTGCCCGCGAGGGCAGCTCATCCCACCCAGGCCCCATGAGAGGGTCGTTTCCTTCCCCACTTCCTCCGGACTGGGCTTTCCACTTCACCCCTTTGTCCGGGGCTCATGTTCTACTACGGCCTGGATTTCCATGATCGGCGCGAACTTCATCCTCAACATCTCGGCGTTTATCGTGGTGTGCGAGAACCTTCCTCTGCATCCAGCCCCACTTGACTTGTGGCTCAAGACCTTCAATGTCAAGCGAAGGTAGTGAAGGGCACTCAAGCGGAGTCTTGGGCGCCATGTTGGGCAAGATGCCCAATGTCCTTTAGTTGAAGGGGCCTTCATGGAATCCGTCAAGGGGTGTCAATCGGGTGGTTCTATATCACCGAGCAGCGTGACCCTACATGGCGGCCCCGAGTTCAGATCTGGTATCCCCACGCAGCTCACCTCCCGGAAGAAGAAGGGCTTCTGTGGGGTAGTTGGAAGGTGACGGGACTCCAAGCTGTATCCGAAGCTGGTGAAGAAGCTCATGCTGGTTAACGTGGTCCAAGTCATGCTTTCGTCGCGGATTATCCCATGCCAAGCGGTCATTCAATCTGTGGGAGTTCGATCCGGAACAGCACCAGCGCTGAGCGAGACTCTTGACCACGACGTATGAAGGCGCTGGAGGTGCTGTTCAAAGGCGCAAGCCCGCATCCATGGCGAAGATCATGATTTCGCTCATGGCGCCAAGCCAGCGAGGTAAGTGATTCTACCCTTTACGGGACACTTGCTTTTCATAGTTTGACTCTATGCGGGTTTTAATTTCCCTTTTCCTTTGACAGGACTGGATGAGGAAGGTGGAGCAGATTATCTGCCCGGCTCCTATGCCGAAAATCCGATGAGCGCCCGTCTAGCGAGGCTGCTGGTTCGGCACCGCTGCGTGGTGCGGAGAAGAAAACCAAGAAGGAGGCCACGGGTGCTCGGAAGAGTTCCGTTTTCAGGTGTCCGGCGACTCGGGCGGACTCCTCCCAGCGAGGAGGAGAAGAGGACTCTCTCGGAGGAGGGAGAGAGGAAGAGGAAGGCTTCCCCAGCAGGGGAGGCGAAGGGTCAGAGGAAGGACTATTCCCGGACAGCTCCGCCAACATCAGCGTTGGCGCAGGAAGAATGGCCTTCAAGGTTCAGGCCTCGGCGAGATCGTAAGTATCCGTATTCCTGAATGATTTATATTTCTTTTTCTGCATCACATAGTGTCATTACGATGCCGCATCTTTGCTGTAGTCCGGCCGGTGATAATCTCCCGCTTCATCGAAGCGGGTCGTTGGCTCCGTCGGATGTAGACTCCATCCCGACCGCCTCCACCCCTCGCGACATCGAGGGCGCCAAGGTGGGATCCCAGAAGGACCCATCGGGGAGGCTCGGGCGCCACAAGGCGTCCTCCGGACTTTCGCCGGACTCCATATCGAACCCGCAGTGGTTCGGGGTCCGGCGGCCCTGCCGAATGAAGGAAAGACCGTGGCGCCGGGCTTCCGTCCAACCGGGCGCCGGGCAATTTGTTGGGCGCTGAGCGCTTCCATCGAGGAAGAACACCGCACTATTATGAGTGCGGTGATTGAAAAGTGCAGCTTGCTAGGCGGGCTGACCGAAGCTGTAGTAGCCTTCTATCGAGCTTTGAGGTAGAAGTTAAAAATATGCAATGTAATACCGCATAGACAGTAGCCCCGATGCTCGGTTCGGTGTTGGAAAGAAAAGCGGTGAGGATCTGAAAAAAAGAAGATATATGAGGTTGCTAAAAATTATGTCAATATGGGTTGCATCTGCGCTTCTTGACCTCTGCCCTTGGCTGCGGAGGTCGGTGCTGAAGCGAGCTCGGCGGTCCGAGCAAGAGCTCGGCAGCGCCAAAGCAGCTCAGGACAAAGAAGGTGAGTAACACCACTTTGAACTTGTACCTTCAGTAAAAGGATTTAGGTTGCAACAAAAATAACAAGGATAACATGGGTGCTGCGGGGGCCACGAGCGAGGTGGCGACCACGAAGGAGGCCGTGTCCGTGACGAACGCAATGCGGCCGCAGAACGGGCGAGCGAGAAGAGCAGGAGGCGGGTGGCGGAGCAAGAGCTCCAGGCTCTCATGGAAAAGCATGAGAGTTTGGGCGTGACTCAAAGACTCGAGTCGAGCTTGCCTCGGCTCTCGAAAGTGCCAAAACTGCCAAGGCCGATGCCCATAAGTCCCTTGAGGAGATTGAGTTGGTGAGGAAGATAGCGGCGGGTAAGGCATTTTTCATGCAAAGCAAGCATGTGAATGTAAATTACGTGTTACTTACCTAAATTGGAGCTCTCGAGGCGTTTGCAGATCTGCCTGCATGGCGTGTACGATGCCGCCGCATTCTACCGAGCCGAGGAGGGAGCTCAGCGGAGAAGGTCTTCTGGTCTCGATATCTTTGAGGCCGGCCATCCAGTGCCCCTAGCGACCAGTGAAGCAGCTGGTCGAGCTCCTAAGGTGGCGAGCAGGCCATGAAGGGCCCCATAGTCCGGTGTGGCACGGAGAGGACATGCACAGGAGCTACCGGCCTCGTCTGACGGTTGGTGGATCGTGCCCTGGGTGGAGGTTATCAAGCGCTCGCTTTGTATTGAAGGTGCTCGTCGGGCCCTTGCCAGCGCAAAAGGTGCATTGGGGCAAGCTGGATGCGGAGAAGCTAATCAGCGGCGTGCCACCGGCGGGCAAGGAATATCGTCGCCGAAATGTACTATAAGACTGTCTGAAGGGTGCCGCAAGATTGCGCATGAGTGCCCGGGGATGTAATTATTGAGTAAATTCGCAATGTGTTATCACATGCGCTGAAAACTTTGTTCATATCGCTAAGCAACGCTTGTTAATTTAAAATATTACCTTACATGCGGCCGTTTATTAAATCGAGAGATGGCAAGTCGTCGGCTTCAGCCCCCATGCCACAGTCTTTGGGGTGTTCGGGATAAACTTGAGCACTCTTGTTCCCATTTTGGGTCCATCTAGGAGGCGCTCAACACAACGAACAAGGCAACCGGACTTATAGTGCTTGAACACTCTCCTTAGCCATAGAATTCTATAATTTTAAATTTGGTGAAGCCCCTAGTATTCGGAGGACGAATTGAGGCGCTATCCACGCCGTCGGGCATTATCCGAACTTAGCTCGAGCGGCGTGGGTCTTTAAGGACCGAAAGGACCTCTCGAACAGCGACCAGTCTCTCGCCTTATCATGACAGTCAGTTTAGCTTTCTCCATCGAGGCGTTAACCCGGCTCAACCGGGCGCAATCGCGATGGTTCTCCAGTGCTACCTTAGCGATAAAGCGGAACATAAGGTGCCAAACATGGGGCAGGCAAACCCAACTATTGACCCAAGACATGATTGAGCCGATTCATATAATGCTATAAGTTCGGGTGCCGCACTTGTGAAAGTGTTAGGACTTTATCACACCATAATCACGGAGAACATAAGCCCTGGTGTATTTGGCGTACCAAAATGTGCAGGTGCAACATGTAAGTAAATGAACATATATATATATATATATATATATATATATATATATATATATATATATATATATATAGGTAATGCAATTATGGGCAAAAAGTGCTGTATTTTATTAGAAGATATGCTATGAGTGCGGAATGATACAAATAGTGCGGAAAGCAAGGGTTGGGACGAATTAAAGGCGTCTCCCTCGAGGGTAGGCAGCGGAATGTTGTATTTAACAAATTTAATGGTCGTGATGGAGACCACCGAGTGTTGGCCGTGGCCTTTGTCCTTCCTGGCTGTTGCATCATGAGTTGGCGGGTTAGCGCGGACGAGTTCTATATAAAAGAGAAATAAAAGATAAAAAGCAACACACTTAGGAGCCCTGGTGTGGTCGAACCGCCTCTGGTCTGTTGTGGTTGTGCCTTTCCCCTATGCCCATGGTATCTCCAAGGCGTAATTATGTCTGTGGAGAGTTTGTCTTACAATTTTGCGAGGGCTGGGGTTGAGGCCGCATTACTACGCGTGCTCGGGCGTGCAGGTGGTCTTGGTTGATGTTGCTCGGCGCGTTTGGCGTGTCCGGTCGTTTAACGGCCGGACTCGAAAATTGCCTTAAAGGCTGCTCTGTACTTCTGCGCGAGCCATTGTATGTTCCTCCGTTCGGAGGGAGCGTTCCGTGTTTCCATTGACCGTGATGACTCCACGAGGGCTGGCATCTTGAGCTTAAGGTATGCATAATGCTGTACGCGTTGAATTTTCGAGCGTGGTTCGTCCGAGCGAGCGTGATAGCCGCTGAGCGGGACTATGTGGAAGATTAACTCCTCGCTCGGAAATTATCCGGGATCGAAGACCACTTCGATGTAACTGAGCCTGTACAACTGGCCTCGACACCTGGTATGGCGCCTTTGAAGGTTGTCTTTGTAGGTTTAATCCTTGAAGGGTCTATGCCCATCTTGCGCACTGTATCCTGATAAAGCAGGTTCAGGTTGCTGCCGCCGTCCATCAGGACTCTCGTGAGGTGAAATCCATCGACAATTGGGTCTAAAACCATTGCGGCGAATCCGCCATGGCGGATACTGGTCGGATGGTCTCTTCGATCGAAAGTGGTCGGGCAAGAGGACCATGGATTGAATTTTGGGGCGACTGGCTCCATCGCGTATACGTCCCTTAGTGCACGCTTCCGCTCCCTCTTGGGAATATGCGTTGCGTATATCATGTTTACCGTCCGAACTTGAGGGGGGAATCCCTTTTGTCCTCTGTTGTTCGGCGGCCGGGTCTCTTCCTCGTCATCGCTGTGTAGCCCCTTGTCACTGTTTTCGGTGATTAATTTGCCTGCCTGCTTGAATACCCAACAATCTCTGTTGGTGTGGTTAGCTGGCTTTTCGGGGGTTCCATGTATTTGACAGGAGCGGTCGAGTATTCGGTCCAAATTGGACGGGCCCGGAGTGGTTCTTGTGAATGGCTTCTTCCGTTGACCGGGCTTGGAGCCTCGGAATCCGGCGTTGACTGTCGTATCCTCATTGCTGTCGCCGTTAATGCGGCGTTTGTTTTTGTTTCGACGCAACCTGCCATTGCGGTCCTTGGTATTCGGACTGCCAGCGTTTTTGCTAAGGTTGTTGCTGCGAGCTAGCGAGCTATCCTCTCCCGGGCAGAAGCGGGTCATGAGTGATGTGAGGGCTGCCATGGATTTCGGCTTCTCCTGTCCTAGGTGCCGGGCCAGCCACTCGTCGCGGATGTTATGTTTGAAGGCAGCGAGTGCCTCTGCATCCGGACAGTCGGCGATTTGATTTTCTTTGTTAAGAACCGTGTCCAGAATTTCTGGCGATTAAATCGGCTGCTGGATTATGTGGCTTAGGTCATCTGCGTCCGGTGGTCGCACATACGTGCCCTGGAAGTTGTCGAGGAATCGGCTTCGGTCTTCAACATCAATTGACTCTGCGGGCAGGCTGTTAAGCCAATGCCGAGCTGGTCCTTTAAGCTTGAGCGGGAGATATTTGATGGCGTGAAGATCGTCGCGCGGGCCATATGTATATGGAGGAGATAATCCTCAATCAAACCCGCTGGTCTGCTGTGCCATCGTAGGATTCGATATTAACGGGTCTAAACCCTTGAGGATTCGATGATCCATTACTTCATCGGTGAAGCATAGTGGGTGTCTGGCGCCTCTGTATTGAGCAATATTGCGGCGTAGCTCGAGGCGTTATGCTGCTGTGTTCGACCCGGCGGAGTAGTTGTATCCGGCGTGGCGGTATTCGTCGTGGGTCTTAGGGCGCTCGCGTGATCCATAGATGGATCTGGATTGTCTTGCCTTGTCCTCCAATATATCCCTTAAGTCCGGTGCGTTCCCGTAGCTTCATGCTTTTTGGCGATGCGAAGTGCGGTTTTGGTGGAGGGCTTATGCGCCTCTCTGTCGCGGCCACGAGGTGGTCGATCTGCCGTATTGTGCGCTGGTGATGCAGGTTTGTACGCTTCCTCCTCTAGTCGGGGAGCAACTTGCGTTTTAGGTAACTTTTGGAGGGCATTCATACTCTTGACGCGAGGACCTCGGTCCATCTGTCGGCCGATGGGTCTTGATCAGCTTGAAGCTGTTGCTTTTTCTTTAGGCTGTTTGCCTGGCCATTAGCCTGCGTCTGGCGCTCTTGTTCGACGGGATCCTCGAGCACTGACGAATTAAATCGTCGTCGAGGCTTGCCTCGTCTCCGGAGGAGGTAGGTAATTGTCATCCTCGACCTCTTCGTCTGCCGCCTCTCGTGAGGGCTTGCTACCGCCTCCTCCTTCGCTGGATCGTCTTTGGAGGGGTTGTCTTGGCACTTTCTGGGGTGTTGTTATCTCTGTGCGAAATCTCCATTCTTGTCGTGGCGGGATTTAGGCGGCGCCCGCTGGCGTCGGCGCTTGGGCTGTTTCTTTAAGGAATCGGCCTCTGTTGCTTCTTCGTCGTCCCCATCTTTTGGGGTGTCCACCATGTATATGTCGTATATGAGGTGGTCTTCGAGTGTCTGTAGGCCTTTGGTTCTTAGTAATCTCCGGCATAAATCGTCCATACCGTCGATGTCTTGAAGTCGTAGTCGATGCGTCGGTTAAATAAATCGGCGGTGGCTCTGAAGTGGGTGGTGGGTGGGCTCTGAATTTCTTCCTCGTCAGTGTCCCAACCATCCTGGTGTAGTTCGGCCGGGGCTCTCCGGATAGCGAGATGCTTGATGAATTTATGATATCGCCGAAGGCGAGTCTTTGAAAAGATGTCCATGGCGGTGAATTCCATGATCGGTGCCCAATCGGATTTGTGGCGGGGCGAGGAGGTTGAGTCGGCAGAGAGTCCGGCACCTCGAGTCATGAGCTTTATGCGGGACAAGGTAAGTGTTAAATGTAACATCCCAAATTTTCAATTTGGAATGTTATACATTAGGTCATCATGCATATCATATTTTCTCGCATTTTCCGATCCTAGAAAATTTCACGCAACTCAAGGACCCTCGGAGAAAGTTGGAGGTTTCATTATTTTCAGATTTGGGATTTCTCAAATTTTGAAAATAGGATCATCTGGTTATTTAATTATCTTCATAAAGTTTTCCGATATAAAAATTTAAGAGAGGGAATAATATGACTTTCCCAACATTTTGGAAAAATGAAGATATTATAAATAAACCAAATTTTAGTTTGAGGATTTATTTGCTTTAGGAAAAATGAGCATTTTAAAAAAAAATATGCATATCTGCCCGTTTTTAAAGTTCATTTTGTTAGACTCATTTTAGGAGTCGGGGAAAATTAATTTTATTAATTTTGAGTCCGTTTGGTTTTTTTTTATTTCGTTTAAGTTTGTTTTAAAAAAAAATTACGTGCGCCGCCTGGCCCTAAGGCCCAGCCCGGCCCACCGCCAAGCCCATCTCCCTCCTCCTCGGGAGAGAATCCCGCCGCCCGCCGCCCGGGTGCGTGTCGTGTCGGACCGGACATGCCGCCCAGCTTGCCCCTCCCCAAGGCGCCGACCCCCTCCTATTTATACCCGGCCACCCCCCTCTCCTCATCCCCGCCCCCCCCCAACCCGAGCCGGCCGCCGCCGCCCGAGTCTTGCCCGCCGCCGCCCCTCGCCCGCCCCGCCCCCGCCGACCCCGCCGGACCTGCCGCCGCCCGACGGGCGGAGCCCCAGTGACCTCGCCGGAGGTAGCACCTCGCCGCCCCGGTCCGGTTTCTTTAGAAAAACCCGATCCAGTTTTCTCGAGATGTTCGGTTTTTAAACCCAAGATGGTTTTATTATTTTCTTGGTTTTCTTATTTAATGAGCGTTCACCGACCCGTTCGTTTCAATGAACGTGTTCGTTGGATTGGTTCTGTTAACGAACGTTCGTTGTTTAATCTGTTCGTCGTTTTCTTTTAATCGGATTTAATCCGTTTTCTGATTCAATTTTCAAATCTGTTTATTTTCTCGCTCGTTTATCGGAATCAGGTGATTCAAGCGCCTGGAGTTTCATTACGAAACCGCCGTTCCGATTAACCTACTTACACAAAGTTTTGCTACTGTAAAATTTTGACCTAGTTTCAGATTGCTAAACCGAGTCGTTCTCTCTCGAGTTTCGACTTTCGATGCCTTATTTGATTCGATTCTTTTGCAACCAGGGTTCTTAAGTTGAACTCTCTGGTTAGATCTTTGATTTGATATTTCCCCGTGCATTAGATGAGTACTTATTGTATGCTTGTTGTTTGTCTGCGTTAGATCACCCGGAGTCGCCGCTTGTTACTTGAATCTCTAGGTCTCGCGGATCATCGACAAGGCAAGTAACACTTGATCATACCTTTTCTACTACCCAGTTTTTATGCATTAGATCAACCCTCAAACACTTGCATGTTTAGGATCTAATTAAATTGTGGGATTGGGAAGTAGATTTGAGTAGTACCTATTACTGTTTTACTTATGAAACCTTGGGAGTTACTTCTCGTTTGCTGTTATGCCATGCTATGCTAGTAGGCGTGGATTGGGTGAGTGAATATCCATGACAGATGTGAGATTGTTAATTAATGGTTTATCTAAGGTGGCAACCTAAACACACATCTGGGTGGATTGAGGCACCTGGTTTCCATCGAGGACTTACTGTATTTCTTGGACCGCCACCCGGGCTCTAAGGGATCATAAGATTATTCAAGCTGGAAACTTCCGTGTGCAGCCACAAGCCAATTATGGGCTCTGGCGTAGTTGACTAAGTTGTGCGAACTCTTACGGGTAGGCTAGCTGATGTAGGGGATGTAGGTTGATACGGTCTACCCACATGTAAGGTGCTAAGCGCTTACGAAGACTATGTCCGGTCATCCGTTTCTCAAACACCTTGTGGTCACGAGAACCAAGCGGAAGCGTCGAGTCTTAATGGGGAAAAGTCATAAACCTCTGCGAGTGTATAAACTAATCATGATTAGCCGTGTCCCGGTTATGGATGTTTTGAGTGTCTGGTAATTGAATATCATGTGAATCTCAACATGTTACTTCTAATAAAAGTTATTGGGTTTGATGAGTACTATTTAATTGGGATTGAGGATCTTGTCAACCATTCTCAATATTTAACAACCACCATGATAGTTAAATAAAATTATTCCTTTGTTGTAGGGAAAAACTAGCTTTATGCAAAATGTAAGCTGTGAGAGCCTTACCACCAGCCATATATGCATGTAGTATAGGCTTATTCCTTCATTGCTCTCTATGTGTTACATTGCCGGCATATTCCATGTCTTGACCCGTTTTCGGGCTGCAACTTTCACGTTTGCAGACTTTTCGAATGACGCAGTAAGGTGTTAGGTCGTGGTTCTATACTCGGTGATGCCGATGGAGTTGATGGACTCACTTATCTTCCAAGCCTTCCGCTGTTATTATTAGATGGCCTTAAGCCATATTATTGTAATAAGTTCCCTTGTGGACAACGATGTAATAAGTGTGTGATTGCTACTCTGCTATAAATCCTTGAAATCTTGTGTGGTGTCGGCATTCTGATCCGAGGATGACAAGACGCGAGACTTGATCCATTGGGTCTGAGTCGCTTCTGATTCGGCTCCATCGCCGTAGAAATCGCAGCTCGAGGCGGTGTCCAGCCATCCAAATCCTCGATCCGGCGATCGGCTCCGGACTATGGGTCGGAGAGGATTAGTGTGCAGCCTCCAAGGTGCTGTCCGTGGCGCGAGTTAGGTCATGCCCATCGTGACGCAAGCACACGCTTCGGTGTGGCTCAGATCCATCGAAGATCAAGTCCCGCGGATATCGGCCGTGAAGTTTAGGCTTCAAACCTGACTGGCGGCCAGGCGTAACTTCGATCTGCTCGGATGGCCAAGTGAGTTGGCCCGTGGTGCGGCCGCCCGAATCTGAAGATCTGTCCGGGGAGAAAAGTCTCACCCAGGACTGCGTCGTTGTAGATTGAAGAGGCCATCAAGCCTATCGGTGACGACACAGAGGAACTCTCAATGAAAGCACCAATGTCGGTGTCAAAACCGGCGGATCTCGGGTAGGGGTCCCGGCTGTGCGTCTAGGCGGATGGTAACAGGAGACAAGGGACACGATGTTTTACCAGGTTCGGGCCCTCTTGATGGAGGTAAAACCCTACGTCCTGCTTGATTGATATTGATATTGTGGATGTTTACAAGAGTGGATCTACCACGAGATCAAGGAGGCTAAACCCTAGAAGCTAGCCTATGGTATGATTGTAAGGGTTGTTGTTGTTCTCTGGACTAGAGCCATCCGGTTTATATAGACACGGAGAGGGCTAGGGTTACATAGAGTCGGTTACCATGGTAGGAGATCTACATATCCGTATCGCCAAGCTTGCCTTCCACGCCAAGGAAAGTCCCATCCGGACCACAGGCGAAGTCTTCAATCTTGTATCTTCATAGTCTTGGAGTCCGGTCGATGACGATAGTCCGGCTGATGATAGTTCGGCTGATGATGCTAGTCCGGCTATCCGGACACCCCCTAATCCGGGACTCCCTCACCTAGGGAGCAGCCCGACATGATAATACATAAATGCCCTTCAATGATATGACCGTTAGGTGGATAAGATATTTTGGGACAGGTGGCAGCGCAGCATCAGCGATCGGAAATTTGAATCTCAAATTCCTCGGGGCTATCATGTTCCTCCTTGTGTAGGCAATCCGCCTTTGGCAATTCCTAACTCCTCGGTCAGAAAAAATTCCTCGTGACCGGAAGAACCGTCTACATCCTTGAAGAAATTGACTGAACTGTATGAGATTTCAAAGGCTTCACTCGAAGGGATTGGTAGGTGTAGGATTTTGAGTTGAGCATCACATGGAAATTTTCCTTAGTATTTCCTCGACCCCCTTTAACGAGACGGTGTTTCCTATGACTCAAGAAATATAAAAGCGAAACTATGAAAACAAAAGTCTTCACGCTTCATGTTCCTCAAATGAATACCAAGTCTTCAAGGTCACACCAATTTCTTCACTTTCAAAGTCTTGAGAAAGTCTTGAATATCAAAGTCTTGATCAAAGAACTTCATTTTTTAGAATTAGACTTTCATTGTAAATATCAAACTCCTCATAGACTTATAGACCTATGTACACTCACAAGCATACGAGTTCCTTAACCTATAAGTCTTCAATACACCAAAATCACTAAGGGCACTAGATGCACTTACAATCTCCCCTTTTGGTGATTGATGACAATATAGGTTAAGTTTTCAACGAGGATAAACATATGAAGTGTAAATACTGATATTGAGGAATTTGATTGCAAGATATAGAAGAACTCCCCACGAAGATGTGCATAGTGAGGAATTTGCTTTTGAGGCAATGCACATTTGAAGAGTTGAATCATGGAGATCTCCCCTATATCTTGTAATTCATACGCATTTGACATATAGTATGAAGAATTTGAAATGCATGATGAAATATGGTTCTTGATGAAATTCAGCATGCGTGTGATAACATTAATGAGGAACAAGCATGCAAAATAACGCATCAAGAGTATCAGAGCTCAGGAGAATCAAAGCTCAGTGCATCAAAAGTATCAAAGCACCATCGGGTTTAAGATTACAACTCGATCCAATAAAAAGTTTCAGAAGAACGAGAGTTGTAACTTAACAAAAGAATTGCCCTTATAATAGACCCGCTTGAAGACTAACTCAAATTTCTCCCCCTTTGTCATCGAATGACCAAAAGGATCGAAACTGAGGACTAACACCCCTGAAGAATTTCAAGTTGAAGAAGGAGCGCCAGCGTTGTTGGGGTCGGTTGTTGTAGTTGAAGGAAATATGCCCTAGAGGCAATAATAAAGTTATTATTTATTTCCTTATATCATGATAAATGTTTATTATTCATGCTAGAATTGTATTAACCGGAAACATAATACATGTGTGAATACATAGACAAACAGATAGTCACTAGTATGCCTCTACAAGACTAGCTCATTAATCGAAGATGGTTATGTTTCCTAACCATAGACATGTGTTGTCATTTGATTAATGGGATCACATCATTAGGAGAATGATGTGATTGACATGACCCATTCCGTTAACAGCACTTGATCGTTTAGTATGTTGCTAATGCTTTCTTCATGACCTATACATGTTCTGTAACTATGAGATTATGCAACTCCGTTTACGGAGGAACACTTTGGTACTACCAAGCGTCACAGCGATGCGGGTGATTATAAAGGAGTACTACAGGTGTCTCCAAAGGTACTTGTTGGGTTGGCGTATTTGAGATTAGGTTTTGTCACTCCGATTGTCGGAGAGGTATCTCTGGGCCTTCTCGGTGATACACATCACTTAAGCCTTGCAAGCATTACAACTAATGAGTTAGTTGTGAGATGATGTATTACGGAGCGAGTAAAGAGACTTACGATGTAACGAGATTGAACTAGGTATTGGATACCGACGATCGAATCTCGGGTAAGTAACATACCGATGACAAAGGAACAACGTATATCGTTATGCGGTTTGACCGATAAAGATCTTCAGTAGAATATGTAGGAACCAATATGGGCATCCAGGTTCCGCTATTGGTTATTGACCGAGAATGGTTCTAGGTCATGTCTACATAGTTCTCGAACCCGTAGGGTCCGCACGCTTAACGCTTTGATGACAGTTCATTATGAGTTTATAAGTATTGATGCGAAGGTTGTTGAGTCCGGATATGATCACGGACATGACGAGGAGTCTCGAAATGGTCGAGACATAAAGATTGATATATTGGAAGCCTATGTTTGGACTTGGAAGGGTTCGAATGAAAACAGGAAGTTCTGGAACAGGGGGTTACGGAACCCCGGGGTATATGGGCCTTAATGGGCCACAAGGAGAAGAGGAAGGGCCGGCCGGGGCAGGCGCGCGCCCCTCCCCTCTAGTCCGAATAGGACAAGGAGAGGCGGCGCCTTCCCTCTTCCCCTCCCCAATCCTACTCCAACTAGGAGAGGGGGAGTCCTACTCGGTGGGAGTAGGACTCCTCCAGCGCCTTCCTAGGGCCGGCCGCACCCCCTTTGCTCCTTTATATACGGGGCAGGGGCACCCCATGAGACACAAGTTGATCTACGGATCGTTCCTTAGCCGTGTCGGTGCCCCCTCCACCATATTCCACTTGGTCATATCGTCGTGAGAGCTTAGGCGAAGCCTGCGCGGAGAAGTCATATCGTCGCGGAGCTTAGGCGAAGCCCTGCGTCGGTGGAGCATCAACATCGTCCACCACGCCGTCGTCTTGTGGAACTCATCCCGACACTTTGCTGGATCGAGTCCGGGATCGTCATCGAGCTGAGCGTGTGCAGAACTCGGAGGTGCCGTCGTTCGGTGCTTGGATCGGTCGGATCGTGAAGGCGTCGACTACATCAACAGCGTTGTTATAGCGCTTCCGCTTTCGGTCTCACAGTGCGTACGCGGACGACTCTCCCCCCTCGTTGCTATGCCATCACCATGGTCTTGCGTGTTCGTAGGAAAATTTTTGAAATTACTCGTTCCCCAACAGTGGCATCCGAGCCTGGTTTTATGCGTTGATGTCATATGCACGAGTAGAACACAAGTGAGTTGTGGGCGATATAAGTCATCTGCTTACCAGCATGTCATACTTTGGTTCAGCGGTATTGTGAGATGAAGCGGCCCGGACCGACATTACGCGTGACGCTTCGCGAGACTGGTTTCACCGCTCCGAGCACTCGTTGCTTAAAGGTGACCGGCGGTGTCATCTCTCTCACTTTAGTTGAACCGAGTGTGGCTACGCCCGGTCCTTGCGAAGGTTAAAACAGCACCAACTTGACAAACTATCGTTGTGGTTTTGATGCGAGGTAAGAACGGTTCTTGCTCAGCCCATAGCAGCCACGTAAAACTTGCAACAACAAAGTAGAGGGCGTCTAACTTGTTTTTGCAGGGCATGTTGTGATGTGATGTGGTCAAGGCGTGATGCTATATTTTATTGTATGAGATGATCATGTTTTGTAACGAGTTATCGGCAATGGCGAGGAGCCATATGGTTGTCGCTTTATTGTATGAAATGCAAGCGCCATGTAATTGCTTTACTTTATCACTAAGCAGTAGCGATAGTCGTAGAAGCAATAGTTGGCGAGGCGACAACGATGCTACGATGGAGATCAAGGTGTCGCGCGGTGGCGATGGTGATCATGGCGGTGCTTGGCGATGGAATCACAAGCACAAGATGATGATGACCATATCATATCACTTATATTGATTGCATGTGATGTTTATCCTTTATGCATCTTATCTTGCTTTGATTGGCGGTAGCATTATAAGATGATCTCTCACTAAAATTATCAAGAAGTGTTCTCCTGAGTATGCACCGTTGCCAAAGTTCAGTAGTACCCGGACACCACGTGATGATCGGGTGTGATAAGTTCTCGTCCATCTACAACGGTGCAAAACAGTTGCTGCGCGGAATACTCAGGTTAAACTTGACGAGCCTTGCATATAACAGATATGGCCTCGGAACACGGAGACCGAAAGGTCGAGCGTGAATCATATAGTAGATATGATCAACATAGTGATGTTCACCATTGAAACTACTCCATCTCACGTGATGATCGGACATGGTTTAGTTGATTTGGATCACGTAATCACTTAGATAACTAGAGAGATGTCTGTCTAAGTGGGAGTTTTAATATGATTAATTAAACTTAAATTTATCATGAGCTTAGTACTGATAGTATTTTGCTTGTCTATGTTTTATTGTAGATAGATGGCTCGTGCTGTTGTTCCGTTGAATTTTAATGCGTTCCTTGAGAAAGCAAAGTTGAAAGATGATGGTAGCAATTACGGACTGGGTCCGTAATTTGAGGATTATCCTCATTGCTGCACGAAAAATTACGTCCTAGAAGCACCGCTGGGTGCGAACTGCTGCAGGAGCTGAGCGAAGTTGTGAGCGTCTGGCAAAGCAAAGCTGATGACTACTCAATAGTTCAGTGTGCCATGCTTTACGGCTTAGAACCGGGTCTTCAACGACGTTTTGAGCGTCATGGAGCATATGAGATGTTCCAGGAGTTGAAGTTAATATTTCAAGCAAATGCCCGGATTGAGAGATATGAAGTCTCCAATAAGTTCTATAGCTGCAAGATGGAGGAGAATAGTTACATCGGTGAACATATACTCAAAATGTCTGGGTATAATAATCACTTGATTCAACTGGGAGTTACTCTTCCGGATGATAGTGTCATTGACAGAATTCTCCAATCACGCCACCAAGCTACAAGAGCTTCGTGATGAACTATAATATGCAAGGAATGACTAAGTAAATTCTGAGCTCTTCGCAATGCTAAAAGCATGGAGGTAGAAATCAAGAAAGAGCATCAAGTGTTGATGGTCAACAAGACCACTAGTTTCAAGAAAAGGGCAAAGGGAAGAAGAAGGAAACTTCAAAAGAACAGCAAGAAAGTTGCTGATCAAGAGAAGAAACCCAAGTCTGGACCTAAACCTGGCCGAGTGTTTTTTACCGCAAGCATGGACCGGAAGCGGAACTGCCCCAAGTATTTGGCGGATAAGAAGGATGGCAAGGTGAACAAAGGTATATGTGATATACATGTTATTGATGTGTACCTTACTAGAGCTCGTAGTAGCACTGGTATTTGATCTGGTTACATTGCTAATATTTGCAACTCGAAGCAGGGACTACGGAATAGGCGAGCATTGGCAAAGGGCGAGGTGACGATGCGTGGGAAATGGTTCCAAAGTCAATGTGATCGCGATCGACACGCTACCTCTACATCTACCTTGGGATTAGTTTTAGACCTAAATAATTGTTATTTGGTGCCAGCGTTGAGCATGAACATTATATCTGGATCTTGTTTGATGCGAGGCGGTTATTCATTTAAATCAGAGAATAATGGTTGTTCTATTTATATGAGTAATATCTTTTATGGTCATGCACCCTTGAAGAATGGTCTATTCTTGTTGAATCTCGACAGTAGTGATACACATATTCATAATGTTGAAGCCAAAAGATCAGAGTTGATAATGATAGTGCAACTTATTTGTGGCACTTGCCGTTTAGGTCATATCGGTATAAACGCATGAAGAAACTCCATCTTGATGGGCTTCGGAATCACTTGATTATGAATCACTTGGTACTTTGAACCATGCCTCATGGGCAAGATGACCAAAACGCCGTTCTCGGAACTATGGGCGAGCAACTGATTTGTTGGAAATCATACATCTGATGTTTGTGGTCCAATGAATGTTGAGGCCTTGGCGGGTATCGTTATTTTCTCACCTTCACAGATGATTTGAGTAGATATGGGTATATCTACTTAATGAAACACAAATCTGAAACATTTGAAAAGTTCAAAGAATTTCAGAGTGAAGTGGAAAATCATCGTAACAAGAAAATAAAGTTTCTACGATCTGATCGTGGAGGAGAATATTTGAGTTCTGAGTTTGGTTTACATTTGAAACAATGTGGAATAGTTTAGCAACTCACGCCACCGGAACACCACAGAGAAATGGTGTGTCGAGCGTCGTGTCGTACTTTACTTGATATGGTGCGATCTATGATGTCTCTTACTGATTTACCGCTATCGTTTTGGGGATATGCTTTAGAGGCGGCCGCATTCACGTTAAATAGGGCACCATCTAAATCCGTTGAGGCGACACCGTATGAACTGTGGTTTGGCAAGAAACCAAAGTTGTCGTTTCTTAAAGTTTGGGGCTGCGATGCTTATGTGAAGAAACTTCAACCAGATAAGCTCGAACCCAAATCGGAAAATGTGTCTTCATAGGATACCCAAAGGAGACTGTTGGGTACACCTTCTATCACAGATCTGAAGGCAAGATTTTCGTTGCTAAATTCGGATCCTTTCTAGAGAAGGAGTTTCTCTCGAAAGAAGTGAGTGGGAGGAAAGTAGAACTTGATGAGATAATCTGTATCTGCTCCCTTATTGGAAAGTAGTTCATCACAAGAAATGGTTCTGTGACAACTACACCAATTAGTGAGGAAACTAATGATGATGATCATGAAGCTTGAGATCAAGTTACTCTTGAACTTCGAGGTCAACCAGAGTAAAATCGCACTGAGTGATGCGGTAATCCTATTCGGAAGTCATGTTACTTGACCATGGCGAACCTACAAACTATGAAGAAGCGATGGTGAGCCCAGATTCATAAAATGGCTGGAAGCCATGAAATCTGAGATGGGATCCATGTATGAGAACAAAGTATGGACTTTGGTTGACTTGCCGATGATCGGCAAGCCATTGAGAATAAATGGATCTTTAAGAAGAAGACAGCGCCGATGGTAATATAACTGTCTACAAAGCTCGACTTGTTGCGAAAGGTTTCGACAAGTTCAAGGGGTTGACTACGATGAGACTTTCTCACCCGTAGCGATGCTTAAGTCTGTCCGAATCATGTTAGCAATTGCGCATATGATTATGAAATTTGGCAAATGGATGTAAAACTGCATTCTTGAATGGATTTCTAGAAGAAGAGTTGTATATGATGCAACCAGAAGGTTTTGTCGATCCAAAGGGTACTAACAAAGTGTGCAAGCTCCAGCGATCAATTTATGGTGCAGTGCAAGCCTCTCGGAGTTGGAATAAACGCTTTGATAGTGTGATCAAAGCATATGGGTTTATCTGAGACTTTTGGAGAAGCCTGTATTTACAAGAAAGTGAGTGGGAGCTCTGTAGCATTTCTAATATTATATGTGGGCGACATATTATTGATTGGAAATGATATAGAATTTCTGGATAGCATAAAGGATACTTGAATAAAAGTTTTTCAATGAAAGACCTCGGTGAAGCTGCTTACATATTGGGCATCAAGATCTATAGAGATAGATCAAGGCGCTTAATTGGACTTTCACAAAGCACATACCTTGATAAAGTTTTGAAGAAGTTCAAAATGGATCAGGCAAAGAAAGGTTTTTACTGTATTACAAGGTGTAAGATTGAGTCGGACTCAATGCCCGACCACAGCAGAAGATAGAGAGAAAATGAAAGATGTTCCTATGCTTCAGCCATAGGCTCTATCATGTATGCAATGCTGTGTACCAGACTGACGTATGCTTAGCTGTAAGCTTGGCAGGAAGGTACCAAAGTAATCCGAGTGGATCATCTGGACAGCGGTCAAGAACATCTGAAATACGAAAAGGACTAAGGATATGTTTCTCGTATATGGAGGTGACAAAGAGCTAGTCGTAAATGGTTACGTCGATGCAAGCTTTGACACCGATCCCGACGATTCTAAATCGCAAACCGGATCGTATTTTTATTAAGCGGTGGAGCTGTCGGTTGGTGCAGTTCTAAACAAAGCGTCGTGGCGGGATCTACATGTGAAGCGGAGTACATAGCTGCTTCGGAAGCAGCAAATGAAGGAGTCGGATGAAAGAGTTCATTTCGATCTAGGTGTTATACCTAGTGCATCGGGACCAATGAAGATCTTCTGTGACAATCTTGGTGCAATTGCCTTGGCAAAGGAATCCAGATTTCACAAGAGGACCAAGCATATCAAGAGGCGCTTCAATTCCATTCGGGACCAAGTCCAAGTGGGAGACATAGAGATTTGCAAAATACATACGGATCTGAATGTTGCAGACCCGTTGACTAAGCCTCTTCCACGAGCAAAACATGATCAGCACCAAGACTCCATGGGTGTTAGAATCATAACTGTGTAATCTAGATTATTGACTCTAGTGCAAGTGGGAGACTGAAGGAAATATGCCCTAGAGGCAATAATAAAGTTATTATTTATTTCCTTATATCATGATAAATGTTTATTATTCATGCTAGAATTGTATTAACCGGAAACATAATACATGTGTGAATACATAGACAAACAGATAGTCACTAGTATGCCTCTACAAGACTAGCTCATTAATCGAAGATGGTTATGTTTCCTAACCATAGACATGTGTTGTCATTTGATTAATGGGATCACATCATTAGGAGAATGATGTGATTGACATGACCCATTCCGTTAGCTTAGCACTTGATCGTTTAGTATGTTGCTAATGCTTTCTTCATGACCTATACATGTTCTGTAACTATGAGATTATGCAACTCCGTTTACGGAGGAACACTTTGGTACTACCAAGCGTCACAACGTAGCTGGGTGATTATAAAGGAGTACTACAGGTGTCTCCAAAGGTACTTGTTGGGTTGGCGTATTTGAGATTAGGTTTTGTCACTCCGATTGTCGGAGAGGTATCTCTGGGCCTTCTCGGTGATATACATCACTTAAGCCTTGCAAGCATTACAACTAATGAGTTAGTTGTGAGATGATGTATTACGGAACGAGTAAAGAGACTTACGTAGCGAGATTGAACTAGGTATTGGATACCGACGATCGAATCTCGGGTAAGTAACATACCGATGACAAAGGGAACAACGTATATCGTTATGCGGTTTGACCGATAAAGATCTTCGTAGAATATGTAGGAACCAATATGGGCATCCAGGTTCCGCTATTGGTTATTGACCGAGAATGGTTCTAGGTCATGTCTACATAGTTCTCGAACCCGTAGGGTCCGCACGCTTAACGTTCGATGACAGTTCATTATGAGTTTATAAGTATTGATGCACGAAGGTTGTTGAGTCCGGATATGATCACGGACATGACGAGGAGTCTCGAAATGGTCGAGACATAAAGATTGATATATTGGAAGCCTATGTTTGGACTTCGGAAGGGTTCCGAATGAAAACAGGAAGTTACCGGAACACCGGGGTTACGGAACCCCGGGGTATATGGGCCTTAATGGGCCACAAGGGAGAAGAGGAAGGGCCGGCCGGGGCAGGCGCGCCCCTCCCCTCTAGTCGAATAGGACAAGGAGAGGGGCGGCGCCTTCCCTCTTCCCCTCCCAATCCTACTCCAACTAGGAGAGGGGAGTCCTACTCCGGTGGGAGTAGGACTCCTCGGCAGCGCCGCCCCTAGGGCGGCCGCACCCCCTTTGCTCCTTTATATACGGGGCAGGGGCACCCCATGAGACACAAGTTGATCTACGGATCGTTCCTTAGCCGTGTGCGGTGCCCCCTCCACCATATTCCACTTGGTCATATCGTCGTAGAGCTTAGGCGAAGCCTGCGCGGAGAAGTCATATCGTCGCGGAGCTTAGGCGAAGCCCTGCGTCGGTGGAGCATCAACATCGTCCTGCCCGTCGTCTTGTGGAACTCATCCCGACACTTTGCTGGATCGGGTCGGGGATCGTCATCGAGCTGAGCGTGTGCGAACTTCGGAGGTGCCGTCGTTCGGTGCTTGGATCGGTCGGATCGTGAAGGCGCACGACTACATCAACAGCGTTGTTATAGCGCTTCGCTTTCGGTCTCACGAGTGCGTGGGACGGACACTCTCCCCTCTCGTTGCTATGCCATCACCATGGTCTTGCGTGTTCGTAGGAAATTTTTTGAAATTACTACGTTCCACAACAGTAGTAGGGCCTGCCGCAGTGTCGAACAAGTCTTCATTTTCATTAGTGTCACGCGATGAAGAATAGGAGCTGGCCACCAAGGAAGGAACTTTGACCTTCTTGTATTTCTTCGGAGGAGGTGCAGACCAGTCAAATTCTTCGTTGAGACCCATTGTCGTCAGTTCTTCCGCGTTGTAGACATTTGAAAGAACAGCCCAGGTGCGTTTGAAGGTTTCATGGAGGTAGTAGTGGTTTTTCTTCACTGCATTGTGTGTAGAGGTCATGTTGTGAAGAATTGAACCAAACTGACGCTTGACCCATTTATGATTGCGATCAACCTTCGATGAAGGCGAGGAGTAACTCACGATCAGTCATCACCACAGGTCTTTGTGGCTTGAGGACTTTGCTTGGCTGAGGTATTTGCGGCGGAATCGTGTGTGGCAGAGTCATCATTGGTGGAGTAGGATGCAGCTTTGCGAAACTGTCCATCCAATGGACGAATGCCTTCATCGATCACAGCAGTAGCCTTGCCCTTGTCATCAGCTGAGGTAAATGTCCGTTTGAGGACTTCAATCGGGGGCAAGTAGCTGCAGTGGTTCAGAGTATCAGCCTTGTAGTTGAGTGAAGACCTTGTCCTGATGAATCTCATTATCCAAAGGCGCATAAGGCTTCAGCTCAAATGGTGACATAGCAATGTTTGCGAGTCCTCATGAAGAAATCATGGAAGTTGGCGGAACGCCATGAATGATATTGAAAAGCATATTCTTCATGATGCCAACGACTTCTTCATCATTTGAGTCGTGGCCTTTGATAGGACTCATTGTCTTCGTCGAGAATCCGATAGACAGTCCGAGCGCAGACGGTAATTCCTTGACGAGGAATTTGGTTCTTGGGGCCTGCCACGGCTTCAAAGGCTTCATCAACACTTGCATATAGTGATTTGAAAGTTCGGTTCGTTGTAGATACACCGAGCACCATCAAGCGGAGGGCTGAGTGGTAGGGCGCGAAGCAATTCATTCTTTGGTGCCTTGTAGTGAGTGTTTTCGGACATCCAGTCTAACACCCATGAGTTCACGTCTTGATGTCTCCGGTGATGTGCAGCGTTGCATAGAATTGAAGAAGGAGTTCTTCATTCCAATCACAGATGTCGGTGCAGAAATTGAAGTCTGCGTCGTGAAGAACAACGAGGACTGGCTCAAATCTGGCAGAGACTCCATGTCCACATGAGGAATATGTGCATGATCGAAGACTTTGTCTTTGTTGAAGAGCACCGAGGAATAGAAATTGGCTTATTGGCAGTCGAAACGCCTCTTCCTTATCGAGCAGAATCATATGGATTATAATCGATGAAGAATACATGCTCGTTGAAGAAGTCTTCAGCCTTGAATTTTTGCTTTGTTGAGAAGGATTCTTTGGCTTTGGCGGTGGAGTGTCGATGAGTTGCATCACGACCTCTGGAATCGCAATCTCAGGTTCTTGGTGAGGAATTTCTTGTTCCTCTGAGTGCGATCGAGGATCAGCGGCAGAGTTCATCGGCGCTAGTGGCTGGAATTTCTTCATGGACACATGAAGTGGGATGAGTTTCTTCGGAGCCCATTTGAACTGTTGGAGCAGGGGACTGATGAATCTGTTGGATTGGGGTGAAGAGTGGAGAATTTGGATGCTGACTTTCCCAAAAGTCATCGTTCATCACTGGCGTTGTGCTTCCAATATCCACATTTTCTTCAATTTCCTCAACACCGGCCTCTTCAGCTGTGAACTGAGGCATAGGCGAGGAAATGATTGGGGTTGAAGGGATTGCTTCCACTTCAATTTCTTCACCAATCTGCTCTGACGAAGCAGCAGAATGATTTTCTTCATCAGATCCGCTTGGGATCACATAATCTTCACCAAAAGGAACAAGGTCCTTTGATGGAATTGAGGAAATTGGAACAGTATCAATAGGATTTTCAAAAGAGCTGGTCATTGGCTTCATTTTCTTCACAGCCGAAGAATTTGACGCAGTTGATGCTTTCCGTTTCTTCACTGCAGCTCGTTCTGCAGCCTTGGTCTTCTTCACATCAGAGGCAGATGGAAGAATTTGAGTAGGTGTTGGCGCAGGAGGAGCTGAGGAATCTGGTTGATTTTCCTCAGGCGCAACTGATGCAGTTGCCATGACTTGTTCAGTTTCTTCAGGCGCACCACTAGTGGATGCCACGGCAATTTCTTCGGTGGTGGAATGGGATCATCAGCCCTAGAACTAACATTTTCTTCAAGAGCTGAACTTCATCGGCGAGTCTTGGCATGTTCTTCGATCTGCTGGTGAGGCTCCAGCTTGAGGAATTTCATGTTGCGTTGGGGCAGCAACATTGGTGAATTGCTTTGTCAGGTTGACGAATCTGACCTTGGCTCCTTGCCAATCAGCATAATAAGCATCGAAGTTTTTGCTGAGGTCTTGAATTTCAGTCTGGACCTTGAGAAGTTCCTTAGGTGTCATTACGACAAGCGTTTTCTTGAGAACTTCTCCTTTCTGTATTGAGCTTTCTTGATCTCTCTTGCCTTTTCAAACTTCCATTTCTCTTCAGTGATGAAATGGGTCAGCATGTGACATTGTCCAGGGGTCAGATGAAAATCAGGCATAGGAGTGTTTGGATACTTGTGCCAGAGATCAATGTAATCGAGGATTTTCCTCGGATCCAACAGCAGTGGCACAAATGTGCCTTTGGCTCTAGCGGCCCTTTCTTGGCGATCTCTGATGATTTCCGCTAGTTCATCATCATCAGCCTCATCATCTTCAGGTGGCTCTTGGAAGGCAACATGTTTCTTCTTAGGACTTGGCTGAGGACCTCGTCCAGCTGTGGCCTTAGTCTTCAGCAGAGTCGGGCCAGATGAGGACTTTGGTGCGGTGAGGAACTTCTTTGAAACACGGAGGCAATGGAGAAGCCAGCAGTCCTTTGGCACGTGGCCAGATGCATAGGTGCTGAGGACTTTGTTGGAACTGCTGAGGATTTTGTAGGAGCAGCTGAGGACTTGGGAGGAGCAGGAGCAGCATGAGGAATCGGCCGTGAGGGGCCTTCTTGAGAACTTGGCCGTGAGGGCACTGTTGGTGAAGCACTTGGCTTGTGTGCGGGCTTCTTTGCCATAGATTTTCTTGGCTTGACAGAGGCCTTAGTGGCAGCAGCAGTAGCAGAGTCCTCATTGAATTTCCTCACTGCCTCGTTGGCTTGTCTTGCCAATTTGGCTTGGCACTTGGCCCATTCTTCAGGAAAGTCCTCACCACGCTTGATGCTGGTGGGGTCAGCTTCTTGACCAGGTGCCAATGGAGCTCTTGGGCATGGAGGATTGAGTGCGAATTTCTTCATGTACTTTGGAGTTACATATATGTACTCCCTCCATTCCCTTGCCCATCTCCGTTCAATCCTTTGAATGCGCACCTTGCGCTGATTTTTGTTTTCTTTGCGAACTCGGCTTCATCAGTGTGCAATAATCAGCATATATTTCCTCGGGATCTCAAGCGCATCATGACCTCAGGCCTCTTTCCTCCTTTACGTGGCTTCTTTCCATCGCCATATTCTTGGTGAGGAATTTGAACAAATGAATTCTCTAAAGAAGTATGCAACTTTTCTTCGAGGAACGCTGCAAATGAGTTAAGTTGATGAGAACCTAGTGATTCAGCAGCGGACATGAGTACCTGTGAACAGAGTATAGTTGCGAGGAATTTGGAAAGGTCATGTGCGTTCTTAGAAGGTTTTTCAAAAAGAACTAGTTTGAGGAATTTAACCAGATGAGCCTTGAAGAATTTCACTAAGCGATCTTTGTCTTAGGTTCCAGAGTTGTATAGATCGAGGATCCACACAATTGAGGAATCTTGAAGAAAATCATTGCTTAGAGAAACGAATCAAGAGCATATTTCGTTTGAGGTGTTCATATGTGTGAAGATTTGAAGAATAAACACCTTTGAAGATTTTCAGGAAGGTTTGAGAATCAAAGTGAGTAATAAAAGTAACTTTTAATTACCCGAAGTGAAGAACATGACGAACTAAGAAAAACAGTTGGGAAGTTAAATCGATTCAGATCTTCCACGCCCTAACTTGGCGGAGGAAGACAGCTACTGGCGGCGGCGGAGTGAGGATTTCATGACGACGGCTTGAGTACGTCAATGACGAGGTCGAGGCAGTGAAGCTCTTCCTCACCGGCGACGATGGAGTAGCGGTGGCGCTAGGGTTTGAGAAGCTCGAGCGGGAGAGAGAGATCGAGCGGAGTAAAAGAAGTGAGGATGGAGAGAGGGGTATTTATAGAGGCAGTGAAAAACTGTTCGCCCGAAGATTTAGGACGAACGTGCCCCTGACCATTCTCCTTCTCACGACATGTGTCACCCACGTACTGTGTAGTGGAGATCATGTACGACCGTGGGTGAATAAAATAATGCATCGTGGGATTCGGAACGGTTTGAGCGGCAAAACCGAAAGTTTGGATAAGATCAATTTTAAGGTTTCGTTCGCAATTTCTTCAGTTGACAAGGACACAGTGAAGATTTTGAACGAGTTTCAAATAGAACGCACATGAAGAATTTGTGAATAGATTGGGTTGAGTATAGCATAGAGGGAAGGGTCGATCACATTCACTTAGCGAAAAAGCGACTTGATGAAATAGCCATAAGTGAATCTTTGTAGAGGACATAAACCCATATATATATATATATATATATATATATATATATATATATATATATATATATATATATATATATATATAGCCAATGAAGAAAAATGACGGAAACAGTGAAGATTTTGAAAAGTTGAAGAATTTGAAAACTGAAGAATTTCAAAACTGAGGAAAACTCAAATTGAAGATTTTCAACTTTGGTGGTGGCGTGACCCATCAGTATAAGAATGATGATTTCAGACACAGCGTACAATTGTCGAGGGTTCTCGAGAATCAAATTCTTCATTAATTTCTTCACACTTAGAGTGTTATTCTTCATTGATTGAAGAAAAACGTTTCTTCATGTGTTGCACATCTAAGTCATCAATTTTGCATAAGTGTTAGGATGTGTGTTCTTTTCAAAGAACATTCGAAGATTCTAAGATATTTAGCTCACACCACAACTTGCTAAATCTCTTCTCATCCAAGGGCTTAGTGAAGATATCGGCTAGCTGTTCTTCAGTCTTCACATGCTCGATGGAGATGTCGCCCTTCAACACATGATCACGAAGAAAATAATGACGAATTTGAATGTGCTTTGTCTTCGAGTGCTGAACTGGGTTGTGAGCAATCTTGATGGCACTCTCATTGTCACAAGATGAGAGGCACATTCTTCACGTTGATGCCGTAGTCCTTGAGAGTTTGCTTCATCCATATCAATTGAGCACAACAAGAGCCAGCAGCAATGTATTCAGCTTCCGATGAGACGGTGATCGCAATTTTGTTTCTTGAGGACCAACGGACCAAAGATCGTCCGAGGAAATGACAAGTACCAGATGTTGACTTGCGGTCCACACGATCACCAGCATAGTCAGAGTCAGAATATCCAATGAGATCAAAAGTAGAGCCCTTGGGGTACCATAATCCTAGTGTTGGTGTGTGAGCTAGATATCGAAGAATATGCTTCACAGCCTTATGGTGTGATTCCTTCGGTGTAGCTTGAAATCGGGCACACATGCAAACACTAAGCATTATATCTGGCCTAGATGCACATAAGTACAATAAAGAACCAATCATGGAGCGGTATACCTTGTGATCAAGTCAATACCATTTTCATCGATTGCATAGATGGCCATTTGTGGGCATAGGAATTTTACGCCTTTGCAATCTTGCATGCGAATTTCTTGAGGACATCTTTGTGGTATTTCTCCTGAGATATGAATATGCCATTGTGTTGTTGACGAATTTGAAGACCTAAGAAGAATTTCAACTCTCCCATCATAGACATTTGATATTCTTCACTCATCATATAGGCAAATTCATCACTATAGCGTTGGTTAGTATAGCCAAAGATAATATCATCAACATATATTTGGCACACAAACAGTTCACCATCATATGATTTAGTAAAGAGAGTAGGGTCGAGTGAACCGGGTGTGAAGCCATTCTTCACGAAGAATTCCTTCAATGTATCATACCACGCCCGTGGGGCTTGTTTGAGACCATAGAGGGCCTTGTTGACTCTGAAGACTTTGTCGGGATTCTTTGGATCTTCAAACCTGGGGGTTGAGCAACATATACTTCTTCCTCAAGCTTACCATTGAGGAATGCACTTTTCACATCCATTTGATATAAAGTGATATTGTGATGGTTAGCATAGGCAAGTAATATGCGAATAGACTCAAGTCTAGCAACAGGTGCAAAGGTTTCATCGAAATCAATTCCTTCAACCTGTGTGTAGCCTTGAGCTACAAGTCGTGCCTTATTCCTCACCACAAGGCCATTTTCATCTTGCTTGTTGCGGTCGATCCGCTTTGTGCCAATGATATTATGCTTGCGAGGATCTGGACGTTTGACCAGTTCCCAGACATTGTTGAGCTCGAACTGATGTAATTCTTCTTGCATGGCCTGAATCCACTCAGGCTCCAGAAATGCTTCATCTACCTTAGTGGGCTCTGTGATAGAGACAAAAGCATAGTGCCCACAAAAGTTAGATAAATGTGAAGCTTTTGAGCGTGTGAGAGGACCTGGCGCTTCAATGTCATCGATGATCTTGTCAACTTGCACTTCTTTTGCAACGCGAGGATGAGCTGGTTGTCGTCGAGGAATTTGATCATTTTCCTCAGCACCATTGTCTTCAGCATTATCTTCAGGTGCATCAGCTCGACGTTCTTCGCGTACTGGAATGAATTCTTCAGCAGGTTCTTCAGTAGGAATGACATCCTCAGTTGCCTTGAACCTGATAGATTCCTCAGGTGCTGGTTCATCTAACACAGAAGGTAGGTGCTCTCTTTGCGAGCCATTAGTTTCATCGAACCGCACATCTACAGTGTCAACAATCTTGTGAAGAGCGATGTTGAAGACTCTGTAGGTGTGCGAGTCCTTTCCGTAACCAAGCATAAAACCTTCATGTGCTTTCGGTGCAAATTTAGAATTGTGATGAGGATCTCTAATCCAGCATCTAGCACCGAAGACTTTGAAATAACTTACATTGGGTTTCTTGTCAGTGAGGAGTTCATAGGCAGTCTTCTTGAAGAATTTGTGAAGATATACTCTGTTGATGATGTGGCACGCAGTATCAATTGCATCAATCCAAAAACGACTAGGCGTTTTGTATTCATCAAGCATAGTGCGAGCCATCTCAACAAGAGTTCTATTCTTGCGCTCCACGACGCCATTTTGCTGAGGAGTATAGGGAGCAGATAACTCATAAGTAATACCAAGTTCATCAAGATAGGCATCAAGACCGAATTCTGAACTCAGTTCCATTGTCACTCTGATGTGTCGATCTTCACACCAAAGTTAGTTGAAGCCCTCGAGGAAAATCGTTTGAAGACTTCGTGCACTTCATTTTTGTAAGTAACAATGTGTACCCATGTGTAACGAGAGTAATCATCAACAATAACAAAGCCATATAGAGATGCATCATTAGTGACTGCTGAGTAATGATTAGGACCAAAGAGGTCCATGTGAAGCAATTCGAAGGGACGAATAGTGGTCATGATAGTCTTCGCTGGATGCTTGGCCTTGGTCATTTTTCCAGCTTCACAAGCTCCACACAAGTGATCCTTGAGGAATTTCACATTCTCAATGCCAATGACATGCTTCTTCTTTGCAAGCGTGTGCAAATTCCTCATGCCTGCGTGACCAAGTCGCCGATGCCATAGCCAGCCTTCTGAAGCTTTTGCAAGTAGACACACGGCTGGTTGTGGTCCTGTAGAGAAATCAACAATATACAAGTCTCCTCTCCTAAAGCCTTCGAAGACTTTGGAATTGTCAGCTTCCATAATCACAACACAACGATACTTGCCAAAGATAACAACCATATCAAGATCACAAAGCATTGAGACTGACATGAGGTTGTATCCTAAGGACTCAACAAGCATGACTTTGTCCATGTGTATGTCCTTAGAGATCGCAACCTTACCAAGACCCAATACCTGACTTTTGCCTTTGTCAGCAAAGATGATATGCTTCAGATGTGACGGTGATAAGGGAGCATCCATCAATAGATTCTTGTCACCAGTCATGTGATTTGTACATCCACTATCGAGAACCCACTCAGTGGCTTTGGGTTGATCATCCTGCAGATGAATTATATTGACACGCATATTGGAACTAAGAGAGTGAGATCATGGCATCCTACAACTGCTCTGAAGTATCTGTGAGTAGTATTTATGCACACTCTATCTTTACATTCTGAAATAGCCATCACAGTTTTCAATGCCATCCTCAATCTATCTTTCCATGAAAGAATATTCTCATTCTGGCCATGAAGATGATAACAATTCTCAAACTTTCCTTTCGAGTTGGACTTCTTTTCCGCGAGAATTCTTTTTGGATTTGTTGATGGCCAGTTGGCCGCAATTTGTTGATCACTGCAGAGGATGCAGTTTTGATCTAGTTTGTTAGTTTCTTGCTCTAGCTCTTCTAAGCTGAAAATCTTCATCCTTCCTGTAGTAGCTTTGTTTACAAGTTATTAACTGTTCTAAAAGCATGCCATTCTTTACTAGTAATTTTATCAGTTTATTATTATTTTTGTTTAATTGTCTCATGTATTTTTGGATGGCTTACTAAATAGCTGAGTTGTAGGGGCCAGTAGCATTTGTGTTCACATCCTACTTGTACAACACTATGTAACAGATGTTTTGAATGCTTTGGTATTCGACTATTCGTACAGGAGAACAAATTGATTATTGTATGCTACAGTGCTGAAAAGCAGAGGGCATTTCATACAATAAGGGAGCTTATGTTATGGTAACTTTGAAAAGGGTTATGACATTACCATGTTAATTTCTGCCATATCATTTAGCTTTTGTTCCATAATAGCACTATCTATATAGATAGTGAGGGCTTCTTTATGTACCATCATTTTTGCTTATTTCCATCTAGAAGGTCGGAATAGAAGGAAAAAAGCTGCATGAGATGAATCTTGCAGAAATTCAAACATAGTAATTACTCCCTCTGTAAAGAAATATAAGAGGGACCTGTGCGAGGATGGTGCACATTTGCTTGTTCCTGATGTGAGGCTGTAGAAGTTGGAAGAAATGAGATGTTAGGTGTGTATGCTTACTGTAAGGCAAAAGATATGGTTCATGCTATTACTGACGAAGAGATGTGATTTTAAGATCAGTTGTGTGTCCCTTCTCTGGTCCTTGTTGAAATTATACAAACAAAGATCAATGAAATGCAGGCGAGGGGAACAGGTTGATCAATGAAGCAACGTACGATCAGGTGAGTAGATGTGGAGTTTTTTCTCAAGCAAAAAGTGGCCGGGCAACAGGAACATACTGATTTACGGAATGTGGATGGTGCTTTCTGTCTTCCAGGTGAAATGTGCTGAAAGTGGATGTAGATGGCGCTTTTTTCTTCTTCCAGGAAACGAAGTGAAACATGGTGGCTATGGCTTTGTTGTATTATAGTGCATGGATTCACAAGGCCCTGTTAGGTGATGATGCCTTGAAGCTTCAATGACAAGAATCGCTTGACAGTGGCACAAGTTCTATTCAGGGAAGCTCCTACTTTTCTCTTTTTTGAATTATGCAAGGTGAGTAATCCTTCTAGTATTGTACTATTGATATGAATAAACTAGCATCTGGTACTTTAATCATTTTTTGCATTTTGCTGGATCTTCACTTGGATGCAAACAGTTTGTACGAGTCACATGCATGTAAACCGTATGCATTATGGAAATCTTGTAGTCTGAACTCTGAGTTTGAATCAGAAGAGCTGAACGTTAACTCTGAATCTTTCAGACTCCATGTGTGAACTCTGAAACTTATTATACCCAATTCAATGTGAAGCTATAGTAAGCAGTTAAAAATCTTCCAGGAGCCAAGTTAGCTCGAATTAGAGAAAAAAGCTAACAGCAATGCTGCCAGAAGCTAACAGGCAACAACTATTATACTCAGAAGAGTATCTTTTTTATTATCACAGCAGCATCGGTATGACAAGAGTTCTTGTGTTTTCAGAACGTTGGGACTGGGTGATAGGACCTAGAGCCCTACCGGGTCTGGGGCGTAGGAGGTATGGGAAGGAGGGAGGCGGCCGTGAGCTGGAGCGCGGCGGCCGGCGACGAGGCGCCGTCCTTGCGACGGTGGCGGCGGCAGCAAAGGCAGGTGGCGGCTAGGGTTTAGGGTTCCGGCTCCTCTGGGAGCCGGGCAATAGAATAGTCTTATTGCTTAATCTCAAAATAGTCTTACAATCTGTTTATATAACCATAACGCGAAATAAAACTAAGATAACTTGCGGGCTAAGCTTGCCCGGTGGGCCCCCTACAGCTGTAGGTCCGGCCGGTCATAACATCTCTCCCCGCCTGCGCAAACAGCTCGTCCTCGAGCTGAAACTCTGGATAGTGTTGACGGAACTCCTCGCGCTGCTCCCAAGTGGCGTCCTCTGCCGGAAGTCCAGCCCACTGAATCAGAACGTACCACACGCCTTGACGTAGCTGGGCCTGCAAGACCTTCTCCTGTCCAGGAAGTAGACGTCCCTCGACAGTCGGGGGAAGCGCGGGAGGACCCGCGGGTGGCTCTCCACGGAAGGGCTTGAGCAGCCCCACATGGAAGACGTCGTGGATGCGAGCGCCCGCCGGAAGCTGAAGGCGGTAAGCCACCTTCCCAATGCACTCGAGGACAGCAAAGGGCCCGGCATAGCGAGGACCCAGCTTCTTCTTTGCGCGGGGGTCTAGTGACTATGTACAGCGTTGAAGAAGACGCAGCCACACCCAATCGCCCACCGCAAACTCCGCCTTGCGATGATGACCGTCGTAGTAGTGTTTGGCCAACTGCTGGGCCTGAAGGAGACGTTGTCGGACCTCCGCGAGCATCTCGTCGCGGCTCCGCAGAAGGGCCCCGGCCGCCTCGGTCCGAGCTGTGGACGAATCAACCGGAAGAATCGACGGAGGCGGGCGGCCATAGACCACCTCAAAGAGTGTGGCGCGGAGGGCGGAGTGATAGGAGGTGTTGTAGCAGTACTCCGCCCACGAGAGCCAGTCCACCCATGCACGAGGACGATCACTTGTGACAGAACGCAAATACATGGCAATCACCTTGTTGACGACCTCGGACTGGCCATCCGTCTGAGGGTGGAAGGCCGTGCTCAGGCGGAGCTTCACTCCCGCCATCCTGAAGAGGTTGTGCCACACATGCCCCGTAAACACGGGGTCTCGATCACTGACGATCTAAGAAGGAAACCCGTGGAGGCGGACGATCCCGTCGAAGAAGGCCCGAGCCACGGACGCCGCTGTGTAGGGGTGAACGAGCGCGATGAAGTGAGCATACTTGGAGAAGCGGTCGACCACCGTGAGAATGACCGATTTGCCGCCCACCTTAGGGAGGCCCTCGATGAAGTCCATCGAGATATCCGCCCAGACCCGAGACGGCACCTCCAAGGGCTGTAGCAGACCAGCCGGCCGTAGCGTCTCCGTCTTGTTGCGCTGGCACGTCACACAAGACTGAGCCCAGTCACGGACCAGGGCCCGATCACCAGGGATATAGAAGTCGACGCAGAGACGGTGAAGAGTTTTCTGCACACCCTCATGGCCCACCGAATGGGCCAGTAGCAGCACCTGATGACGGAGATCGTCATGCGCCGGCACAAAGACCCGGCGCCCTTGGAGGAGCAGGCTGTCAGTGAAGCGCCAGGGCTCCTCCAAGTCGCCCGCAGCCAGCTGCTGCTGAAGGAGGAGGGCGTCCGCCGCGGTCGCTGTCGCCCGGCGAATGTCGGTGAAGAGGCCGAAGGTCGGCCTGGAGCGGATGCATAGCACTGCCCCCTCAGCGTCGGTGACAGTGGCGTCATGGTCGGCGTCGCAGCGAGACAAGACGTCGGCCACGGTGTTAAGACGACCGGGGTGATACTCGACGGAGAAGTAGAAGCCGAAGAGCTTGCTGATCCACTGGTGCTGCGGCACGGTCGACAGCCTCTGGTCCAGCAAGAACTTGAGGCTGTAGTGGTCCATGCGAATCTGGAATTACCGACCCCACAGATAGGGCCGCCAGTGGCGCACCACCTGCACCAAGCCAATGAGCTCGCACTCATACGCCGCGAGCTTAAGATGGCTCGGAGCAAAGGGCCTGCTGAAGAAGGCGAGAGGGCCCTTGCCCTGATGCAACACTGCGCCGAACCCCGCGCCGGAGGCGTCGCGGTCCACCACGAACGGGCGGTCAAAATCTGGCATCTGAAGAACGGGCCCCGTCGTGAGGGCCCCCTTGAGGGCCTCGAATGCTGTCGTCGCCTCGTCGTACCAAGCGAAAGCGTCACGGTGCAGCAAACGCGTGAGGGGCGACGCGATGAGGCCGAACTCCTGTATAAACTTCCGGTAGTAGCCGGCAAGGCCCAGAAAACCGCGAAGAGCCCACGGCGCTTGCGGCATCGGCCAGGCTGCGACGGCCGCCACCTTGTCGGCATCCATGGCAAATTGGCAACCCCGTCGGCCGAGATGACGTGGCCGAGGTAGGCGACCGACGGCGTCCCGAACGAGCACTTCGAGCGCTTAAGATGAAGATGGTGCGCCCGAAGCTCGTTGAAGACGATGGCGACGTGCTGAAGGTGCTCCGCCTAAGATGTGTTGTAGATAAGAATGTCATCAAAGAAAACGAGCACAAACCGACGTAGGTAGGGCCGGAGGACGTCGTTCATCATAGCCTGGAAGGTCGCCGGGGCGTTGGAGAGGCCGAAAGGCATCACCAAGAACTCGAAGTGGCCGTGGTGAGTCCGAAAACGCTGTATTGGCGATGTCGTCCAGGTGCATGCGCACCTGGTGGTACCCGGACCGGAGATCGAGCTTGGTGAAGTAACGCGCCCCATGTAGCTCGTCCAAAAGCTCATCGACCACCGGAATCGGGAACTTGTCCTTAAGTGTGACAGCATTAAGGGTGCGGTAGTCGATGCAGAAGCGCCACGTGCCGTCCGACTTGTGGATGAGGAGGACTTGTGCGGTGAACGGCGAGGTGGAGATCCGGATGATGCCCGCGGCGAGCATCAGTGCGCATTGTCGCTCCAACTCGTCCTTCTACAGCTGCGGGTAGCGGTAGGGACGAACGGCCACCGGTGCCGAGCCCGGCAGAAGGTGAATACGGTGATCATATGCCCGGGCTGGTGGAAGACCCTGCGGCTCAGTGAAGAGGTCGCCGTGCTGCTGCAGAACGTGATCCAACAGTGGGTGCTCGGCCTCGGAAGTAGCGGCGGCCAGCTGGAGCTGCGGCGACACCTGGGAGGTGCCCCTGGCGCCGTCCCATCAGATGCGGCGGCCCAGCCGCCAGAACGTCATCGTCAGAGCCTCGAAGTCCCAAAGGATGGGACCGAGGGTCCGCAGAAAGTCGACGCCAAGGATGAAGTCGAAACATCCCAAGTCAATGCCCGCACACGTGATGGAGAAGTGTTCGTCGCCGATGGTAATGGGCACGTTCCGTGCGAGCCCATGGCACCGGAGACTATCGCCGTGGCCACCGTGACCCGAAGCTGCTCCCCGCCCGTCGACTAAAGCGCTAAGCGACGCATGGTAGCCTCGGGCAGGAAGTTATGGGTGGAGCCTGTATCCACCAAGGCCACCGAGCGCTCACCGTGGATCATCACTGGCAGAAGCATGGTCCGCTCATCGCGGATGCCAGCGAGCGCATGGAGAGAGACCACGAGTGCCGTCACCGTGGCGGCGGCGGGCGCGGCCTCCGCAACTGCTGGGGGTGGCAGTGCGTCGCCCTCGTCGGCCAGGGTCTCTTCCTCGATGTAGTCGACCGTCTCCAAGTAGAAGAGGCGCGGGCAGACATGGCTCGGTGTATAGGGCTCGTCGCAGTTAAAGCAGAGGCCCTGGTGCCGCCGCTCCATCTGCTCTGCCGGAGAGAGCCGACGAAAGGGCCGCGTCGCGGCCGGGGTGGTAGTTGCCGGAACGGCCGGGGATGGCCGGCCCGGCGCCGGGGCCTGTCGGCCTCCTCGAGCCGGGGCTGCCTGCTGCATAGCCTGGGCGCGATACTCGAAGGTGCGGGCGTAGTACATGGCCGTCTGGAGATCCTGAGGTCCCCGAAGCTCCACGTCCACGCGGATGTGTTCCGGAAGGCCACCGATGAAGAGGTCGACCCGCTGCTGCGCTGTCACTCCCGAAGCGTGGCAAGCCAGGGCCTGGAAGCGGTCGGCGAAGTCCTGCACCGTGGAGGTGAAGGGAAGGCGACCGAGCTCCGCCAAGCGGCTCCCACGGACCGGGGGCCCAAAGCGAAGGAGGCAGAGCTCGCGGAAGCGCTCCCAAGGGGGCATACCGCCCTCGTCCTGCTCGAGGGCGTAATACCATGTCTGTGCCGCGCCGCGGAGGTGGTAGGAGGCGAGCCAGGTGCGCTCCGAGGCGAGGGTGTGCTGCCCGCGAAAGAACTGGTCGCACTGGTTGAGCCAGTTGAGGGGGTCCTCCGTGCCATCATAGGTGGCGAAGTCGATTTTGGCGAACCGCGGCGGTGCCTGCGCCGGGGCGCCGTGTCGAACTGGCTCGGAGGAGCGGAGCAGGGCGGCCGGTGGCGCCGGGTCGGAGTACTCCGGGTAGCGACCTGTGGAGCCGGGTGGCCCGCCAAACTGCGGAAACGGGGTCGACTGTTCGGAAGTCGCGGTGTAGACTGGCGATGGCGACGACCCAGCCGCCCACGCTGGTATTGGCGATGGAGAGGGTGGGAACCGGACCTGGTTGATGGGCAGGCCGGCCTGCGAGGACGCCCCCGAGTTGGGCAGGGGTGGCGCTGGTGGTTGCATCATCGGTGGTGGAGTGTGGACGGGCGCGACGAGTGTTGCGGTTGCCGTGGTTGGCCACTGCGGCCAGAGAGGGCCCGCGGCCGGTTGTTGATGAGGGTGCAGCAGCGACGATGGTGGCCCGCTGGGGTGGCTCGGCTGAAACGGCAGCAGCGGGAGGCCGCAGCTCGTGGGCGCGCCCTGTGACGACCATGGCAGCACGGGGTGGCCGTAGGCTGCGACCGGCGCCATCGGCGGTGGTGCGTAGGGCGCCGCCATGTGCAGCTGGAGTCCCTGGACTGCCGTCAGAAGATACTGCAGCGCGGTGGTCATCTGCTCCGGCGTGAAGACGGCGGTCGGTGGTGGCGTGGGGGCGACTGAGGCCGGCGGCGTTGGGGCCGGCAGTGTTGGGGCACCCGCGGTGGTGCTCGGCCCCGGCAGCGTCGGAGCTCCGTCGGTGGTCATCGGGGGAGCGGACGGCGAGGCCGTGGTGGCGGTGGACAACGGTGGCGTGGGTGATGGAGAAGACATGATCGAATTGGAGTCTCTGGATACCAAATTGATAGGACCTAGAGCCCTACCGGGTCTGGGGCGTAGGAGGTATGGGAAGGAGGGAAGCGGCCGTGAGCTGGAGCGCGGCGGCCGGAGACAAGGTGCCGTCCTTGCGACGGTGGTGGCGGCGGCGAAGGCAGGTGGCGGCTAGGGTTTAGGGTTCCGGCTCCTCTGGGAGCCGGGCAATAGAATAGTCTTATTGCTTAATCTCAGAATAGTCTTACAATCTGTTTATATAACCATGATGTGAAATAGAACTAAGATAACTTGCGGGCTAAGCTTGCCCGGTGGGCCCCCTACCGCTGTAGGTCCGGCCGGTCATAACACTGGGCTTAGCTAATTATGATGAGAAAACACTTTCTTATCTTAAATACATCAGTGAAATGCATACTACCTCCATTTCAGTTTACAAGTCCTACGCGTATACCTAAGTTGCCAATTTTATCACCCTAATATAAACTATATAACACAAAAATTATACCTTTTAAAAGTAGAAACTACGAAGTTTATGTTGATGTATTTTTTATAATATATGACTTGTATTAGGTTGGTCAAATTGACGATCTAGGGATACGCGCACGCCCTGTAAACTGAGAGAGAGGTAGTATTTTCATAGAGGTTCACCAAAAGCGAAATGTCATTTTTATAGTGTCACTGTCAGCAGATAAAACTGTTTTACCTTGAAGTGCATAGTCTATGTTTAGTATCTAAAAAATGTATTGAAGGCATGTGATGAAATCCAAGTGCAAATGCTATCTGATTTGCATCATTCTTATTTTCTGGAATCTATTTCTCCAACATTTAATGCATATTCATTTAGAGTAGATAAATAAACTTCACAAGTGAACTTACTGCTTGAAGGCAACATGCTGACAGTTGATAATAAAATACAGCTCCTGAATTAATCCCAAAAATCTATATGGGCAGAGATGAAAAACTCGCAGAAGAGGCCATGATGAGCAATCGATGCGGTGAGGATCAGGAGAATGAGAAGAGCAGCAACTGGGGAATGATCAAAGAGGAGAGCCCAATGATCGCGCTACTCCAGAGCAAATTCTGTAAGGTTGTTTACCAACTGAAGTTTACACAAAGAGGCGAGCCTGATGATGCGAGATTCAGGGGATTGAACATGACTATAAGTTAACGAGTCTAAATAAACAGGGGTCGCGTTGGGTTTGAACATGACAGGTATGGTGTACGGGGATTCAGTTCTACTAAATATTCAGAGAGAAGAGCAGCACAAGATATTCCAAACTACAGCCACATCAAGTGCCTGACAGACAACATGTTCATTTTTCGTGCTATACTACAAAAGCCATTTCTCAGTGTCAATTATTCTCTAAGATTAATGCTTTGGATATAGTTAAGGCACCATTAGAAAAATAGGCATGGTGAAGACACAGAGTTTGGTTAACCTGTATGATTCTTCGGGTTTGCTTGGTCTTTTCATGTCTAATACTCTGGTGGATATTTATATTAGACACGTCTTGTCCAGTGCAATGTTGTTCTCATGTAGTTCTTTCAAGTATATGTCGCATCGATGCTTTCTTTTTATTTGATTGATGAAGTGGCTTACCAGGTGAGATGACTTGAGCAGAAAGTGTCTGGGAAATAAATAAGAGCATATATATCGACTGATTTACCGAATGTTGTAGATCGATGGCGCATCCTTCCTTGTAGGAGAAGATTTGCTGAGATAGACAGGATGTAGAAGATTCATGGTGCTTTCTTCCTCTTGTCCCAGGAAATCGACGAAGCATGGTAGCTGGGCCTTTTCTATGCTCCCTAGGCGTGATTCTGATGCCCTGAAGCAGCTTAAGCGACATTGGTGGGGGTTTTGTTCAGAGAAGAAGCTCCTTCTGGGGCTTTGCATTGCGGGATTCCATGGTCAGCTCAGCTCTGAACAAACAACAAGTTGAGCGAACAATCAATTCGATGTGGTATGCTTTTTCTACTCAAAACTCTGAATTTAAACCAGAGCCGAAAAGTTAGCTCCGAGACTGAAATTTTCAGACTTGATGGGTGAGCTCTGGAACTTATTACAGCCAAGGCAATTGTGATTGATGCTATCTATAGTAAGCGTTTATTAAACCTTACTCCCTCTGTAAACTACTCTAAGATCATTTAGATCACTAATCTAAACGACCTTATATTGGTTTACAGAGGGAGTACAATTGAACGAGTCATGCATGTGCGTAACAATCAGTTTGTCCCCTATAATAAGTTTTGCACTTGCTACTCTACATCTTTCAGACTTAGTTAATTAGTGAACTCTGCCTTAATTGTTAACTTGACTCAGAGCTCTTTTGAGAATTATCAAGTAAATTAACCAAGGCAAAAATTAACAAGAATCAGTGTGTAAGCATTTATCGCTAGAAATGTTTTTTTCCGTTCGAGTGAACGATCGAATGAATTGGTGCCAAAAGGTAATACAAAGCATTCTAGAAGAATCATTAATTCTTTTTGAGCAACAATTGATTAATGTTTTTAGGCAAAAATCTAACACGTTGGATTTCTGGAGTGACAAAGTGTCCAAGGCCTACTAAGTCTAAGCAAACTCACACCTTCCTTTCTTCCTAGGCTTGCTTGGCTCGAGCACAACACGCAAACACCGACCCGTGGCGCTCGCAAAGTACTTCCTCCATAAAGAAATATAAGAGCGTTTACATTAGTGATGTAAACACTATTATATTTCTAGTAGTTACTGTTTAAGCTAGGAATGTTTCCACCTAGAATAAAATTAATGATTGAGCAATTTATTTTCTTTTCATCAGGCAATATCAGATTAGCATGATTTTATGGTGCAATACACTGCTATGCAAAGCCTGTGGTCCTCTCCTTGCACGAATCTCCAACGCAATGGACGACATCAGATGTGCCGTTACCTACCTTCTCTGCTAAAAACATGTTTGGGGGCACAGGAGGTATCCCAAATCAGCAGCAAACTGATGATTAGTCAAAAGAGAAGTGATTAAATTTGTGGCATCATTCTGCTTCAGGATGATTGATGGTGCCATAGGCTTTGTACATGCATTTCTCGGTTCATATATGTTTGACCAGTTCAATTTCTACCTTTAGTCTTATGGGCTAGCAACTACATAGCTTAATTATACTACATACGCTTCTGTATTGAACATGGATGATTTGCATGTATGAGTTTGATTGCCACGGACCTTTCAGTTGAACTCGAGGTGGCTATTTTTTCTATCTCAAATTATTAGCGATTCCTGCACCAACGCGCGGGGGTATTCATCTTGCTATATTGGAAAAATAGGGTATCAGTAGTTGGTTACAGTTCTCTTGCGTGCCGTCGGAAAGAAAAATGAAGCAAGAGCGTCTAAAAAAAAATCTTTATGCATTTTTCCATGGTTGATGACAATACTGATGCCCGTTACTTCAGATTTAATTGCTGAAATCAATCGGTATGAGGAAACACTGATAATACTCATTACGCCAATGTATATGAAGAAACCATTAAGCGCTGTTTTCTCAGCGAGTCCGTTTATTGTATATTTTGTTCTTCAAAATGTAAATTTTGTTAGTTATTAGAACTAGGTTGATTGTTGTGATTGCTAGAAGATGCGTCTTTTACCATTTTCAAATATCTCATCATTCCTCCGTGTGTGTATTTAATTCTGTAACTAAATTGCTAGGATGCACAAGTTGACATTTTTCAGTTGGCCAAGCAAACTGTTAAGTTTATTAGTCTACACCTTTTTCTGATGTTGTCAACTTCTCATAAACCCATGCATTTTGTTTTGTATCTAAATGGCCCATAACAGTGGACTAAAGTTTGTGGGTTTCTTGAAAAGGAAAAGAACTATCTCATTATTTATGTTCATGAGATAAGTTACCGATAATGGAGTCACAGTAGCGTTAGCATTTGTATCCAATGAGCGAGTGTTTCGCTCTATTTCAGAGTATATCATTAGATGGGTGATGTCCATAACAGAATTACTTTGCTTTCTTTGTCAGGATTTTATTAGTGTGTGGCTCTGCTGCTTCTTGGTATCATTCATTACTGACAAGTGCCATACATTCTCAAACAAAAGTACCTGTGCTCTTTACAAACAAATGTACCCTCAGATTTTAGTCTATAGATACATGTCTGTAGAATCAATTGTTCTTGTTGAAGCTGCTCGTTAACTGATTTGAATATGCTGATCTCCTGATTTGTTTCGGGTGGTTGTAGTTTGTAGATATTATACTCCATTAGTTCCACTGGGTGGCATGAAAATTATGTGTTACTTGTCCCTTTGCTTTGTGCTGGTTGCTGCTTACTTGGAGATAAGCTTTCCTCTGAGCGCTGCAAATGATTGATAGAACTCTCTCTGTTAGGACTTGTGCAGAATCTCATGTATGCTGGTGAGGAAGACGCATATCCTGCCCTGTTAGGACTTGTGAGTCTGGGAGAAGATGCTGTTTTATTTATTTATTTATTTTTCTGAGGTGTGGAGAATGCCCTATTCACATGTCCTGGTTCTGCGTGATCCCAAGACCTCTCCATGCACCATGTCCTGTGAATCTGTGGGTCTCCCCATGTAATAACCAGATGTGTTTATCGCTTTGCAGTCCAAAGCTGGGTGGGTGTTGGTTGCAGAGCCCGGCTAGTGAAGCATACATCATAGCACCAGAAGTCTTAAAGATGGCAGATATTAAACCGAACGAGGCCTGAAGGTATTTCCCCTGGATGGCATTGCTGCATATGCATCCTGTTTTTTTTTTTTGGGGGGTATTTTTCTCTTGCAAATGATTTTAAAATACGTATCGATCCAGTTTTTAGATAGCTGCTCGAAGATCAAACTTGACTCAGGCCAAGAACCTGTTGTTTGTAGATACTGATACCCATCACTTCAGATTTAACTGTCGAAATCATTTGGTATGACGAAACATTGATGATACCCATTACTACAAACTGACCCCCTTTGATGCACCAATGTACAGCAAGAAACCATTAAGAGCTAATTTCTTAGTGAGTCGGTTTATTGGATATTTTGTTCTTCAAAATGTTATTGTTTTAATTATTAGAGCAAGGTCTAAGAACCAAAATACGTGAGTTTAAACCGGAGTCAGTAACCGTGCTTAACGGTTTTCCACGCTCTTGCATGTTTTGCATTTGAACCTTGCAGGAGACAGACATGGCGAGGATGCGCTGAAACAGGATGTTGATGCATTCTGCTTTCTTCTTTCTTCCTGGTGATCGGTTGCTTGCTATGTACTCCCTCTGTAAACTAATATAAGATTTTTTAGATCACTCATTGATGTGCCCTGCCAGATTCTTTGTTGGCTCCTCTTGCTTTGATTATTTCGCACATTAAGCTCCATGCTTCCTCTTGCTGAAGACATGTTTGATCTATGTTCAGGTTGGAGCTGAAAGTTTTGTATTCTGAATCTTCCTTCCTGACCTACAGCCTAAGTGAACAAGCTATCTATAGTAGGTGAAAGTTGTTTCTGGATCTCTTGGCGAAGTCTGATTCTTTTTCTCTAATGGCAGCCGAAACAATTTCATCAGTAATGATATACCAGTACTGTTCTTTCTCTAGAGGCTACTGAGATTCAAATAGCAATCATACCTTGTTTCCGAAGCAACGAGATCGCACCTATGAAATTCACAATCGTGCCGGCAAAAAGCACTTAGAATCTTGATTGGGCTGATGGAAGAGCGACCCTTTGAAAGTGTCGTGCGCTGTTCTGCAGGGACGCAGCGAGCAAGTAACTAGGCGCTGCCATGTTTAGTGCTCTTTTTTTTTGTTAACTCCCTCATGTAACTAGAATCTTGTTCGGAAATAAAAAGATTCTCAAATTTGAAAAATCTTCAGGAGTTTGGAAAAATGTTCGTGAACTCAAAAATTATTCACAAAATTGAAAAGGCTTCTTGCATTTGATAAAAAATCTTGAACTCCAAAAATGGTTTGAATATGATAAACTGTTCATGAATTTGGAAAAATATCATGAACTCAAAAAATGGAAAAATGTTCACGAGCTCAAAAAATGTTAGCAAATTTAAAAAGTGTTCTAAAAAATTCAAGAGTTTGAAGATTGTTTGCGAAGTTGAACAAATATCCACAAACTCGAAACATGTTTGCGAAGTAAAAAAATATTTGTGAATTTGAATTAGATTTTATGATTTTTTTTTAAATATTCACAAGTTTGAAAGATTTTCATGAATTCTAAAAACCACCTGTAGTCTCATGCGGGGGCACCCAGTAACTGATTCTTTTTGTACTCATGCTCACTTGCATAGCAAACTTAAGCTTTTCTTTTAATGTCTTTCCGGCAATGGTCTAGTGTCTAGATCTTTTTTCTCTTTTGATTTTCTGTTTCTGTAATTTATATTATCATTTTATATCCTTTTCTGTTTCTTTTTAATTTACAATTTCCTTAGGCATTTTTTATTTACTTGTTGATTTTTCTTTCTTTCTATTTTTCCCCTTTTCTCTATTTTATTATCAGATTTCCTTTTTAAATACATGAACATTATGTATCTACTTTGATGTATATTTTTGAATATACAATGAGCATTTTACAGTACATGGTTAACTCTTAAATATATGTTGAACATTTTTCAACTTCATACTTTTTTATGTGAAAAACAGCTCCAGGGTTCGATTTAGACCGGACTTGATAAGTTCAGGGTGCCAACAACCGGGATTCAGAGGCGGGGGTTCGGTTTAGCTAAGCTCTACAAGTTTAAGGTTTAAAATAATTTTTTTCCTGACAGATGGGGTCAGTCGCATCGAACCTTGCAGAAAACAGATATGTCGAGGATGCGTTGAAACTGGATGCTGATGCATTCTGCTTTCTTCCTTCCCGGTGATCTATTGCTTGCTATGTACTCCCTATGTAGACTAATACTATAAGAATTTTTAGATCACTCGTTGATGTGCCCTGCTAGATTCTTCGTTGGCTCCTCTTGCTTTGATTAGTTTGCAACATTAAGCTTCATGTTTCTTCTTGTTGAAGACATATTTGGGCCCAGTTCTTTTGAGCAGATTATGGAGAATCTCGGCCCCGAAAATTCCGAACGAAAAGAACTCGATTGAACTTCCAAAATCTCAACTGGATTCTGCAGAATCCTAGTGCAATCCCAAAATCCCAAAATACCTGGCTTCTCCCACAATCTCAGGATTCTGGCTAGTCCCACCAAAGAAAACGGTTCGAAGTATAGTTGTACCCTTATTGTATCACGCATTTACGGTCAAAATGCCACCCCGCAGTCCTGCCCAGGATCCCGAAAACGAGCGGACGCACCTGACCGCTCGCTTGTCTCCCAGTTCCCGCACCGCGTCGGGGCAGCGGACCTTCGAACCGCCCCCGGCCAGGCCGCCCCCCCCGCCAGCCCGCCCCGCCCGGCCCGCCCGCGCCCCCCGCCCGCCCGCCCCGCCCGCCGGGCCAGCCTCCTTGCCTGGTCCGCCCCGCCCTCCTCGCCCGGCAATTCGCCCCGCCCCGTCAGCTTCGCGGCAGTGGCTAGGGTTGCCGCGTCGTCGCCGGCCAGGCCAAGCCGTCACCGCCCCCCCGGCCAGCTTCCCTCCTCAGCTCCTCCTCGCCCCTCAGTCCGTCCCAGCCCTCAGCCCCGTCCCGCAAAGTTCGACGCCGACGCTCACGATGAGCCCTCCTTTTTGCATCTCCCTGTTTCTTCATGCTTGAATAATGCTTGAATTGATGCTAGCTATTGTTGATAGATAAAGTACATTTCATCAAAAAAATCTGTCTAAGGATAGTACAGACATTTCAAAACACAACACTTTCTAGAATCTCAAACTACAATCTATGAAAAGAACTCGACGACAGATTCTGGGAGAAGCAGATTTTGGGAGAATTTTCCAAAATCCTGATTCTGTAGAATCTTGCCTGAAAAGAACTGGCCCTTGATCTACGTTCAGGTTGGAGCTGAAAGTTCTGTATTCTAAATCTTCCTTCCTGACCTACACCTATACCTGGCCATGGGCTGGGCCGGGCCTAAAAAATCCCACGGCAGAAATTGAGGCCCAGGCCCTCCCAGGCCCTACCATCGGGCCTACTTTTCAAGCCCAAGCCCGGCCATCTGATAAAAAGCCCTCAAAATCCCTTAGGGCTTAGGGATGTGGGCCGGGCCTCTTCCTTAAAATGCCAATATACCAAGCCCAAGCCCGTCCAGGCCCTCCTGGTGGGCTCAAAACTCAGGCCCAAGCCCGGCCCACAGGCAAGCCCATCGGGCCTAGGCCCTGAATTTTTAGGGCCGGGCCTGGGTGGGCCGCAGGGCCGGCCCGGAGATGGCTAGGACTACCTACACCCCAAGTGAACAAGCTATCTATAGTAGGTGAAAGCTGTTTCTGGATCTCTTGGAGTTAATTGGTGAAGTCTGTTTCCCCTCCTCTAAATGGTACTTGAAACAATTTCATTAGTAATAACTAGCCGTCAACCCGTGCAGCTGCACGGGCTAGACATTATAATAGTAGATTAACAAAGTTTTGACAAATTAGGAATGTCAATAATAATTTGAATATGTTTATATAGATTATTATTATTACACATGCGCGTCGGGTCTAATGAAGTTACATTGCATTGACTATTTTGTGGTTAGATTGATTAAGTCCAACTGTGTGATGGTGAACCACCTCATATTTATAGAAGATATGTGGAAATATGGATGTATAAGATTATATGTGTTATGTTGGTAGAAAACAGGTTACAAGCATAAAAGTTGTTGCATGTATCATGTACTAAATGAACTATTAATTTGAATAGGTATTAAAGCTCAACTCCCTATCGTAGCATATATATTCCTTTCTTACTCACCCACAAAAGACATACATGTCTTTTGCCACAGATCACAGTAGAATGATAAAGACTTTGTTTCTATACACAATAATGGACACATGCATACACAACTTTCTATCAAATATATATGATATCCTAGCAAATAATATACGTATATTAAAAGTGGAAGTTTTATACTATAAACACCATAGATTATTCATATAAATTCTTGTCTATACCAAGAAATTCTTGAAAAATCAATGTATTTTGCATGACCCTTGAGATTTGAAATTTTATATTCATACTATACATATCACGATGCTTTCCGCCTGCTATAGGATTTCTGATGGGCAGCGTACCAATTAGGACAACAACACGATCTACTTTAGACCACCATCGGTACACCTCATCGTACACTTTATCGGCCATTATCATCGTTAGATTGCAATGTGCTCGGAGCTTTAAGCCGGGAAGAATAGTTAGATGTGTCAGTTGGCCTTTTCTAGATCAGAAACGTGAGTGTACTTTGAAGCTTGGGATGGATGGAGAGAGATGCAGTGATCATAAGAAACATGAACACCACCGCTTAGGTGACTCATCATCCATGCAACACCTGGCTTTGGTTCCTTTGTGGTTTGCCCATGGTCATACGGGTGGGAGAGCGCATTTGATGGTGATGGGGATATCCTTGGGAGAGCAAAACTACCGCTGACGGCCATAGAATAGAAGAATTGAAGGAGACGGAGTCAGCGGCCATGTACAGTAGTCAATATAGATGTTTTTTCCTTCCTTCTTTTTTAGAGGGAGAGGTGTTTTTCCTTTGTTTTTTGAGTGGTTTTCCTTTTTTCAATCGGCAGAAGAATTTGTTTACCTACATTGAATGTACTACATCAAATGGATATGTTTTTTCTTTTCTTTTCATCAGTAGAGTTTTTATGGAAGGATGCTATCCCTAAAAGGAACCGATGGTTGCTTTCCTTGTTTTGTCTTAGCAACATGACGTGTGAGATGCTTTTTTTATGGAACGATCTATATGTTACGTATAAGTTTCAGCTGCCAGGATCGGGGGAGAGACGTTTTTCCTTTTTTTTGCGTGAATTTTTTCCTTTTTTAATTCGGGAAAATATTTTACTGACCGAATTTTAATGGGCATCAAACGATCTATTTTTTTCGATGGAGTTTTATGGAAGGAGGCTATCGATTTTTTTAAAAAACGTTGATTCTTTCTTTTGTTTCACGCCAACATTAAACATGTTAAATGCAATCTGTTATTTCTTTCCTTTTTTAATCGGGAAAATATATTACTCACCGAATCTTAATGGGCATCAAACGGATCTCTTTTTCTTCGATGGAGTTATATGGAAGGAGGCTATCGATTTTTTTAAAACCGTTGATTCTTTCCTTTTGTTTCACGCCAACATTAAACATGCTAAATGCAATATGTTATTTTTTTTTCTTTTTTTCTGAAGTTATTTCCTTCCTTTTCATCCGTGGAGTTTACATGGAAGGATGCTTTTTTTAAAGGAAGGAGGCTACCCTTAAAAAGGAACCGTGGATGTGCTTTCCATGTTTTGTTTCACCAGCTCTAAAGTTGAACGTTCAGATGCATTCTTTTTATTTTTTAAGCATTTGAGCTTTGGAGTTTTTACAGAATGAAGCTAACCTTTTTTAAGGAACCAACGATTCTTTCCTTATTTTGTTTGACCAACGTTGAGTTTCTCCGTCTACAAAAAAATGTTGAGCGTGTCAGATATTTTTTTATGGATCATCTGTGTTACGTAAGTTCTCTTTTTATCTTAGACGTAAATTCTATAATCCAACGGTGTAATTAATTTTGATGATGTGGATTAATGAGAAGGTTTGAAAGGTGCCTCCAATTAGTAAATATAAGATTTTATTTGGTATTGAGCAACCATTTTATTTGCACCCCTACCCATTTCATGAAAATTACAGTATATTGAAAAATGTTTGCCATCTATGAGAAAAATATACAAATCTTATGAATTTATACCCAAAAAAAAAATGTTTGGCCAGATTTCAGCTTTACACGAGCGGAATCGCGGTTTGGGTTCAAGCTTATCAGGTTAAAGCTTTTTCACATAAGCATCGCAACCCCAAACTTTCAGAAACGATAACTTTGGTTTCTTGCCAAACCATAGTTCATAAGGTGTCGTCTTAACGGATTTTAATGGTGTCCTATTTAACGTGAATGCGGTCGTCTCTAAAGCATAACCCCAAAACGATAGTGGTAAATCGGAAATAGACATCATAGATCGCACCATATCTAGTAAAGTACGATTACGACGTTCGGACACACCATTACGCTGTGGTGTTCCCGGTGGCGTGAGTTGCGAAACTATTCCGCATTGCTTCAAATGTAGACCAAACTCGTAGCTCAAATATTCTCCTCCACGATCAGATCGTAGAAACTTTATTTTCTTGTTACGATGATTTTCAACTTCACTCTGAAATTCTTTGAACTTTTCAAATGTTTCAGATTTATGCTTCATTAAGTAGATATACCCGTATCTGCTTAAATCATCTGTGAAGGTGAGAAAATAACGATATCCGCCACGAGCTTCAACATTCACCGGACCACATACATCTGTATGCATGATTTCCAACAAATCTGTTGCTCTCTCCATACAACCGGAGAACGGTGTTTTAGTCATCTTGCCCATGAGGCACAGTTCATAAGTACCAAGTGATTCATAATCAAGTGATTCCAAAAGTCCATCTGTATGGAGTTTCTTCATGCGTTTACACCGATATGACCTAAGCGGCAGTGCCACAAATAAGTTGCACTATCATTATCAACTCTGCATCTTTTGGCTTCGACATTATGAATATGTGTATCACTACTGTCGAGATTCAACAAGAATAGACCATTCTTCAAGGGTGCATGACCATAAAAGATATTACTCATATAAATAGAACAACCATTATTCTCTGATTTAAATGAATAACCTTCTCGCATTAAACAAGATCCAGATATAATGTTCATGCTCAACGCTGGCACCAAATAACAATTATTTAGGTCTAAAACTAATCCCAAAGGTAGATGTAGAGGTAGCGTGCCGACCGCGATCACATTGACTTTGGAACCGTTTCCCACGCGCATCGTCACCTCGTCCTTTGCCAGTGCTCGCTTATTCCGTAGTCCCTGTTTGAGTTGCAAATATTAGCAAGCAGAACCAGTATCAAATACCAGTGCTACTACGAGCTCTAGTAAGGTACACATCAATAACATGTATATCACATATACCTTTGTTCACCTTGCCATCCTTCTTATCCGCCAAATACTTGGGGCAGTTCCGCTTCCGATGTCCGGTCTGCTTGCAGTAAAACACTCAGTTTCAGGCTTAGGTCCAGACTTGGGTTTCTTCTCTTGAGCAGCAACTTTCTTGCTGTTCTTTTGAAGTTCCTTCTTCTTCCCTTTGCCCTTTTCTTGAAACTAGTGGTTTGTTGACCATCAACACTTGATGCTCTTTCTTGATTTCTACCTCCATGCTTTTAGCATTGCGAAGAGCTCAGGAATTGTCTTAGTCATCCCTTGCATATTATAGTTCATCACGAAGCTCTTGTAGCTTGCTGGCAGTGATTGGAGAATTCTGTCAATGACACTATCATCCGGAAGATTAACTCCCGGTTGAATCAAGTGATTATTATACCCGACATTTTGAGTATGTGCTCACCGACGAACTATTCTCCTCCATCTTGCAGCTATAGAACTTATTGGAGACTTCATATCTCTCAATCCGGGCATTTGCTTGAAATATTAACTTCAACTCTTGGAACATCTCATATGCCCCATGACGTTCAAAACGTCGTTGAAGACCAGTTCTAAGCCGTAAAGCATGGCACACTGAACTATGGAGTAGTCATCAGCTTTGCTCGCCATACGTTCACAACTTCGGCGTTGCTCTGCAGCAGGCACGGCACCCAGCGGTGCTTCCGGGCGTAATTCTTACGTGCAGCAATGAGGATAATCCTCAAATTACGGACCCAGTCCGTGTAATTGCTACCATCATCTTTCAACTTTGCTTTCTCAAGGAAAGCATTAAAATTCAACGGAACAACAACACGAGCCATCTATCTACAGTAAACATAGACAAGCAAAATACTATCGGTAATAAGTTCATGATAAATTTAAGTTCAATTAATCATATTAAAACTCCCACTTAGACAGACATCTCTCTAGTCATCTAAGTGATTACGTGATCCAAATCAACTAAACCATAACCGATCATCACGAGAGATGGAGTAGTTTTCAATGGTGAACATCACTATGTTGATCATATCTACTATATGATTCACGCTTCGACCTTTCGGTCTCCGTGTTCGAGGCCATATCTGCATATGCTAGGCTCGTCAAGTTTAACCTGAGTATTCGCGTGTGCAAAACTGGCTTGCACCCGTTGTAGATGGACGTAGAGCTTATCACACCCGATCATCACGTGGTGTGCGGGCACTCTGAACTTTTAGCAACGGTGCATACTCGTGGAGAACACTTCTTGATAATTTAAGTGAGAGATCATCTTATAATGCTACCGTCAATCAAAGCAAGATAAGATGCATAAAGGATAAACATCACATGCAATCAATATAAGTGATATGATATGGCCATCATCATCTTGTGCTTGTGATCTCCATCTCGAAGCAATCGTCATGATCACCATTGTCACCGGCGCGACACCTTGATCTCCATCGTAGCATCGTTGTCGTCTCGCCAACTATTGCTTCTCGACTATCGCTACTGCTTAGTGATAAAGTAAAGCAATTACATGGCTTTGCATTTCATACAATAAGCGACAACCATATGGCTCCTGCCGATTGCCGATAACCGGTTACAAAACATGATCATCTCATACAATAAAATGTAGCATCACGTCTTGACCATATCACATCACAACATGCCCTGCAAAAACAAGTTAGGCGTCCTCTACTTTGTTGTTGCAAGTTTTACGTGGCTGCTACGGGCTGAGCAAGAACCGTTCTTACCTACGCATCAAAACCACAGCGATAGTTTGTCAAGTTGGTGCTGTTTTAACCTTCGCAAGGACCGGGCGTAGCCACACTCGGTTCAACTAAAGTGAGAGAAACAGACACCCGCCGGTCACCTTTAAGCAACGAGTGCTCGAAGCGGTGAAACCAGTCTCGCGTAAGCGTACGCGTAATGTCGGTCCGGGCCGCTTCATCTCACAATACCGCCCCCTGGAGTGCTTGAGCAAATTGATCGTCGGCGTCGTGCTTTCTTTTGGACCGGCAAGGATACTTGCTCCGGTGCTCGCTGTTTAATTGCTTGGGACAAGGTGTGTGTTGATGTGCAGGAAGGTGGACTCGGCATGCGCGACCTCCGGCGGCAAAATATGTGCCTTCTTCTCAACTTTGTGGACGCTCTTCATCGGCCCGGCTCCCCGCCCTGGAAGCTCTGGTTCCTCCGTCAGCTCAGAAGCGACGTTGGGGACCCCTGCTCGGCACCTTCGTTGAAGGAAATATGCCCTAGAGGCAATAATAAAGTTATTATCTATTTCCTTATATCATGATAAATGTTTATTATTCATGCTAGAATTGTATTAACCGGAAACATAATACATGTGTGAATACATAAACAAACAGTATGTCACTAGTATGCCTCTACTTGACTAGCTCGTTAATCGAAGATGGTTATGTTTCCTAACCATAGACATGAGTTGTCATTTGATTAACGGGATCACATCATTAGGAGAATGATGTGATTGACTTGACCCATTCCGTTAGCTTAGCACTTGATCGTTTAGTATGTTGCTATTGCTTTCTTCATGACTTATACAAAGTTCCTGCAACTATGAGATTATGCAACTCCGTTTACGGAGGAACACTTTGTGTGCTACCAAGCGTCAAAAGCGTAATCTGGGTGATTATAAAGGTACTCTACAGGTGTCTCCAAAAGTATATGTTGAGTTGGCATAATTCGAGATTAGGTTTTGTCACTCCGATTGTCGGAGAGGTATCTCTGGGCCTTCTCGGTAATACTCATCACCTAAGCCTTGCAAGCATTGTAACTAATGAGTTAGTTATGAAATGATGTATTACAGAACGAGTAAAGAGACTTGCCGGTAACGAGATTGAACTAGGTATTGGATACCGACGATCGAATCTCGGGCAAGTAACATACCGATGACAAAGGGAACAACGTATGTTGTTATGCGGTTTGACAGATAAAGATCTTCGTAGAAAATGTAGGAACCAATATGAACATCCAGGTTCCGCTATTGGTTATTGACCGAGAATAGTTCTAGGTCATGTCTACATAGTTCTCGAACCCATAGGGTCCGCACGCTTAACGTTACGATGACAGTTTATTATGAGTTTATAAGTTTTGATGTACCGAAGTTTGTTCGGAGTCCCGGATGTGATCACGGACATGACGAGGAGTCTCGAAATGGTCGAGACATAAAAATCGATATATTGGAAGCCTATGTTTGGACTTGGAAGGTTCGGGTGAAATCGGGATTTTCTAGGAACACCGCTGGGTTACGGAACCTCCCGGGGTCAATGGGCCTTAATGGGCCATAAGGGAGAATAGGAGGGCCGCCAGGGCAGGGCAGGCGCGCCCCCCCCTAGTCCGAATAGGACAAGGAGAGGGGGTGGCGGCGCCCCCCTTCCTCTTCCCCTCCCCCAAGTCCTAATCCAACTAGGAAAGGGGGGAGTCCTACTCCCGGTGGGAGTAGGACTCCTCCGGCGCGCCTCCTCCTAGGGCCGGCCGCACCCCCCCTTGCTCCTTTATATACGGGGGCAGGGGGGCAACCCATGACACACAAGTTGATCTACGGATCGTTCCTTAGCCGTGTCGGTGCCCCTTCCACCATATTCCACTTCGGTCATATCGTTGCGGAGCTTAGGCGAAGCCTGCGCCGTAAAGTCATATCGTCGCGAGCTTAAGCGAAGCCCTGCGTCGGTGGAGCATCATCATCGTCAACACGCCGTCGTGCTGACGGAACTCATCCCCGACGCTTTGCTGGATCGGAGCCCGGGGATCGTCATCGAGCTGAACGTGTGCTGAACTCGGAGGTGCCGTGCGTTCGGTACTTAGATCGGTCGGATTGTGAAGACGTACGACTACATCAACCGCGTTGTTATAACGCTTCAGCTTACGGTCTACGAGGGTACGTGGACATACACTCTCCCCTCTCGTTGCTATGCCATCACCATAATCTTGCGTGTGCGTAGGAAATTTTTTGAAATTACTACGTTCCCCAACAGTGGCATCCGAGCCTGGTTTTATGCGTTGATGTCATATGCACGAGTAGAACACAAGTGAGTTATGGGCGATATAAGTCATACTGCTTACCAGCATGTCATACTTTGGTTCAGCGGTATTGTGAGATGAAGCGGCCCGGACCGACATTACGCGTACGCTTACGCGAGACTGGTTTCACCGCTTCGAGCACTCGTTGCTTAAAGGTGACCGGCGGGTGTCTGTTTCTCTCACTTTAGTTGAACCGAGTGTGGCTACGCCCGGTCCTTGCGAAGGTTAAAACAGCACCAACTTGACAAATTATCGTTGTGGTTTTGATGCGTAGGTAAGAACGGTTCTTGCTCAGCCCGTAGCAGCCACGTAAAACTTGCAACAACAAAGTAGATGACGTCTAACTTGTTTTTGCAGGGCATGTTGTGATGTGATATGGTCAAGACGTGATGCTACATTTTATTGTATGAGATGATCATGTTTTGTAACCGAAGTTATCGGCAACTGGCAGGAGCCATATGGTTGTCGCTTTATTGTATGAAATGCAAAAGCCATGTAATTGCTTTACTTTATCACTAAGCAGTAGCGATAGTCGTAGAAGCAATAGTTTGCGAGACGACAACGATGCTACGATGAAGATCAAGGTGTCGCGCCGGTGACAATGGTGATCATGACGGTGCTTCGGAGATGGAGATCACAAGCACAAGATGATGATGGCCATATCATATCACTTATATTGATTGCATGTGATGTTTATCCTTTATGCATCTTATCTTGCTTTGATTGACGGTAGCATTATAAGATGATCTCTCACTTAAATTATCAAGAAGGGTTCTTCCTGAGTATGCACCGTTGCTAAAAGTTCGTAGTGCCCAGACACCACGTGATGATCGGGTGTGATAAGCTCTACGTCCATCTACAACTGGTGCAAGCCAGTTTTGCACACGCGGAATACTCAGGTTAAATTTGACGAGCCTAGCATATGCAGATATGGCCGCGGAAAACGGAGACCGAAAGGTCGAGCGTGAATCATATAGTAGATATGATCAACATAGTGATGTTCACCATTGAAAACTACTCCATCTCTCGTGATGATCGGTTATGGTTTAGTTGATTTGGATCACGTAATCACTTAGATGACTAGAGATATGTCTGTCTAAGTGGGAGTTTTTAATATGATTAATTGAACTTAAATTTATCATGAACTTAGTACCTGATAGTATTTTGCTTGTCTATGTTTACTGTAGATAGATGGCTCGTGCTGTTGTTCCGTTGAATTTTAATGCTTTCCTTGAGAAAGCAAAGTTGAAAGATGATGGTAGCAATTACACGGACTGGGTCCGTAACTTGAGGATTATCCTCATTGCTGCACAGAAGAATTACGTCCTGGAAGCACCGCTGGGTGCCAGGCCTGCTGCAGGAGCAACGCCAGAAGTTGTGAACGTATGGCAGAGCAAAGCTGATGACTACTCCATAGTTCAGTGTGCCATGCTTTACGGCTTAGAACCGGGTCTTCAACGACGTTTTGAACGTCATGGGGCATATGAGATGTTCCAAGAGTTGAAGTTAATATTTCAAGCAAATGCCCGGATTGAGAGATATGAAGTCTCCAATAAGTTCTATAGCTGCAAGATGGAGGAGAATAGTTCTGTCAGTGAGCACATACTCAAAATGTCTGGGTATAATAATCACTTGATTCAACTGGGAGTTAATCTTCCGGATGATAGTGTCATTGACAGAATTCTCCAATCACTGCCACCAAGCTACAAGAGCTTCGTGATGAACTATAATATGCAAGGGATGACTAAGACAATTCCTGAGCTCTTCGCAATGCTAAAAGCCGCGGAGGTAGAAATCAAGAAAGAGCATCAAGTGTTGATGGTCAACAAACCACTAGTTTCAAGAAAAAGGGCAAAGGGAAGAAGAAGGGGAACTTCAAAAAGAACAGCAAGAAAGTTGCTGCTCAAGAGAAGAAACCCAAGTCTGGACCTAAGCCTGAAACTGAGTGTTTTTACTGCAAGCAGACTGGACACTGGAAGCGGAACTGCCCCAAGTATTTGGCGGATAAGAAGGATGGCAAGGTGAACAAAGGTATATGTGATATACATGTTATTGATGTGTACCTTACTAGAGCTCGTAGTAGCACCTGGGTATTTGATACTGGTTCTGTTGCTAATATTTGCAACTCGAAACAGGGACTACGGAATAAGCGAGCACTGGCAAAGGACGAGGTGACGATGCGCGTGGGAAACGGTTCCAAAGTCAATGTGATCGCGGTCGGCACGCTACCTCTACATCTACCTTCGGGATTAGTTTTAGACCTAAATAATTGTTATTTGGTGCCAGCGTTGAGCATGAACATTATATCTGGATCTTGTTTAATGCGAGACGGTTATTCATTTAAATCAGAGAATAATGGTTGTTCTATTTATATGAGTAATATCTTTTATGGTCATGCACCCTTGAAGAATGGTCTATTCTTGTTGAATCTCGACAGTAGTGATACACATATTCATAATGTCGAAGCCAAAAGATGCAGAGTTGATAATGATAGTGCAACTTATTTTTGGCACTGCCGCTTAGGTCATATCGGTGTAAAACACATGAAGAAATTCCATACAGATGGACTTTTGGAATCACTTGATTATGAATCACTTGGTACTTGCGAACCGTGCCTCATGGGCAAGATGACTAAAACACCGTTCTCCGGTTGTATGGAGAGAGCAACAGATTTGTTGGAAATCATACATACAGATGTATGTGGTCCGTGAATGTTGAAGCTCGTGGCGGATATCGTTATTTTCTCACCTTCACAGATGATTTAAGCAGATACGGGTATATCTACTTAATGAAGCATAAATCTGAAACATTTGAAAAGTTCAAAGAATTTCAGAGTGAAGTTGAAAATCATCGTAACAAGAAAATAAAGTTTCTACGATCTGATCGTGGAGGAGAATATTTGAGCTACGAGTTTGGTCTACATTTGAAGCAATGCGGAATAGTTTCGCAACTCACGCCACCGGGAACACCACAGCGTAATGGTGTGTCCGAACGTCGTAATCGTACTTTACTAGATATGGTGCGATCTATGATGTCTATTTCCGATTTACCACTATCGTTTTGGGGTTATGCTTTAGAGACGACCGCATTCACGTTAAATAGAACACCATTAAAATCCGTTAAGACGACACCTTATGAACTATGGTTTGGCAAGAAACCAAAGTTATCGTTTCTGAAAGTTTGGGGTTGCGATGCTTATGTGAAAAAGCTTTAACCTGATAAGCTTGAACCCAAACCGCGATTCCGCCCGTGTAAAGCTGAAATCTGGCCTCGATTGAGTGTAGGCAAAGAGGCTGCATGCTGAAGCAATTCCTATTTGTTTAATGGGCTGCTTGTTTTGAGTTTAGATTAGAGTACATGGGCTTCCAAAATTACCCAAAGAACAGAGTTTTTTTTTCTTGCATGGTAATACGTGTCTCATTCATATCATAAAGAACAAAGTACAAGTCACGTAACAACCGACGTGACAAAACTGAAAAGATAGCAGAACATCTCTGAGCTTGACACCAACGCCTGTCACCTGCCTCCGGCACCACCACAGCAGCCACCGAAGAAAAGAATGACGAATCACCTCCTCATCCGAGCTCGACGCGGCTCCATCGCTGATATGCGGCTTTGCGGACCTCCAAGGTGGCTCACCAAAAGTGAAAGCTTTACCGCTGAACGAATCAGACTAGGGCAACACCCCGGACACGCCATCGAACTCCAGATCTGGCGACCCACCACGACTAAAACGCGGAACGAGGAAACTATATCTGCCATCCACCAACCATGAGCCCAGCACATGCTTCGTCTTCCAGATGTCGTCGATGCAGACCACAATCTGCATCCGCTCCTGGACTACCTCTCAAGCTCCGCGCCGACGCTGGAGCAAACGTCGTCGCAACGGCGGAGCCCGAGGACACAGGTCCACCACGAGGATGCCGCCACCGCCATGTCATCCTTGCTTGAATGGACTGGTTTCCAAATCCATCCCCAACCATAGGACCGATAGCCTCGTCAGAAAATATACGAATAATCTTATTCAGCATTGTCATCGTCGCCACCGAAGCAAAGACGATTAACAACCTAAAAACCTAAACTATGAGAGAGTAAAAGCGATCCACACGCGTGGATCCGGCGACCCCTTCATCACCGATGACCGAGGTCGCCGGCAAAGGGGAGCCGCCGGAGAGCGGCGTTGAAAGATCAGCCTCCACTGGCGGCGGCTAGGATTCCAGCCGCCAGGAGGAGGAGAGGAAAACTTCAAAAAGAACAGAGCTGAGTGGGGGCAATGTGTTGGGCTGAGTGGGGGCACGTAGCTATACGTACGACCAAGTATACGTCGCTGGAAAAATCGAGCGGGGGCAGCTGCCCCCACAGTCTTCAACATGGGTCCGCCCCTGAAGGGCGGATCATGGAGCACCATACGCCAACTCAGCGCGAGCCCCAGCAGCCAACGCGTCCAGGTTGACGCCACACGGCTCCCCGAGAGCTCGGAGCTGGCGGAGAGAGATGGGGGCTGGCACGCCGTCGTCGATGCCGATGCCGGCAGCTCGCACGGCAGCACGGAGGCGGGGGGAGCCCTTGGAGGAGACGAAGCGCGCCGCCTTCGCCGCCTTGGCCCGGTCAAGCATCTTGACGTACCCCGACGGCTCCTTCCCGGCAAGGCGGGAGCTGCGGCGTCCGGTGTGGTCGACGTCCACCGCGCGCTTGCGGCGGCCATGGCGCTTCATGGCGGCATGCTCGTGGTCCTCGTCCGCCAGCTCGGACGGGAGCATAACCGGGGAGGGAAGCAGCAGGGCCTGGCTGCCATCGGAGGAGGGGTCGGAGGTGGTGGAGTCGCTGCCAAGGGAATCTAATTCTGAAGCCAAGGGAACATGTACCAAGCAAAATAATGGAATCCAATTTAGTGAATCTAACCCACAAATAATGGGTTAAATATGAGTTAGATATCATCCAGCAGTTAGTTGGGCGAGGCCGTGAGGAATGGATATGTAGCTCAAAAAAATCTACTAGTAAATAACATATCGACAACTACTGAAAATGAAAGTGCATGACAGTTCAAATGGTCGTACGTTCAGTATACCCAGAACTGCTACTCTGAAGTGGGCCAATGATGTCTATTTGAAGGGCCAATGATATACTTATGAATTAAATATCATCCAGCAGTTAAATTTCTCCAAGTTTGCTGACCCCCCCTACAATATTGACTCAAATATTGATTTCTTACACTCTGAAGAATGAGCATGGCTGAGGTTCAGTAGACAATTAAATCCCTAGCACAGTAAGTGAATGATGATGAAGAACCAAGCAAACAAAAGGATTGCACATTTGCTAGCATTACAGAAAGTCTAACCGAAGCTCTGTTGCTCCAATGTGTCTTTTATGTGTGTTCAGAGTTGAGACACATAAACTTGACAAATGAACAAAAGTATTAATTAACCATGGGTAAATCTTAAATGGGGCAAAATTGCTTGCATTGCAGCAGTACACCCTTCCTGGTAGTAATCTATGGATGCATTTCTTCGGATTCAGTCCAATGCATACATCCCAGTAGCACCAGCAGAAACTCTCGCTGGTGCCTCTTTGGATGGCACTACAGGATGCTTGCATCTACATCTCAAAGAGTCGAATACTCAGAAGCCTGCATATATTAATATTAGCCTTTTATCACTCCTTTGCACTTTTACTCACAAAAATGACAGGAAACAACATAAATCAGGAACAACATCTTGTCTAATTCGAACTTTTACCCCCACATAACAGTTGACTTGGCACAAACAACATGTATCATCATGCAGAAATTCAGGTCTGAATAGTAACAGTAGTCTTGCATCACAAGAGGCAAGAGGCAGGGTGCTAATAATTAACTTACAGAGATCATTTCTGCCTTATAGTAGTACTTGAGGTCAAAAGGGTCAGGAAACCCAAAATCAGAAGCTAGTTCGTGGGAGTAAGCTGGACCGGACCCCTCACCGGCTGGGCTCTTGAAGAGCTGCAGTTTGCAACCTTTGCTCGACCATTTTGCACTGATCAGAGGCGTCAGTTTGGCATTCACATAACCCGGCCCCGAAGAGAAACATTCGCTGGCTACCACAACCACCATCTGCTCCAGCACCCGCCCTCTCTCCGCGAGGAACTTGAGGAAAACAACCTCGCTTCTCGACCCTCGGAACTCGTAGAAAAACTCCTTCATGCTCTGCACAACACATTTAATGGGGCCGCCCTCCTGCCAGAACTTGATGTTCACCTTGCCAGTAGACTCTTCATCAACGCTGGACTGCAGATGAAATCGGCACATAGATAGTTCAGTACTCCCTCCGTCCGGAAATACTTGTCATCAAAATGAATAAAAGGGGATGTATCTAGATGTATTTTACTTCTAGATGCATCCCTTTTTGTCCATTTTGATGACAAGTATTTTCGGACGGAGGGAGTAGTACATATTAACATATCATGCAGCAGCAGGCCATCAATCATAGACCTCAGGAGCAGATGCTAGATATATAGGCAGCCACTAACTAGTGTTGCCAAATTGCCAATGCAGCAAGTGTATCTAGTACTGCAAAATCATAAAACGAATTTTACCTGAACATGGAGCATCTCCAGGTTAGGAAAGCATCTGAGGAAACCAGGCACTTTCTTGACAGCATTGCGGACACCGAACTGCACCTCTATGGCCAAAATCTGTACACTAGGGACAGTGCTCTCCTTTGTTCCAGCCTGCAATGAACCCAAGGACAGATAAACAAATTGAGATCATAGATTGGGTGTATAAATAACTGACACAACACAGCTACACATGCAAAACAGATTAGGAATAATGCTCTCCTTGTTCCCAGCTTGCAAATGCACATATATTGGCATCGAGACTAATTCAGATAAACTAACTGGGATGATTGATTGGGACTCTTATTAATTGACACAGCACAGCTACACATGCAAATCAACTTAGGGATAATCCTCTCCTTATTCCCAGCCTGCAAATGCACATATATTCACATCGAATCTAATTCAGATCATATATTGACATAGCAGGTATGCACATATACCACGATGACGGTGTTTCCGATCCCCAACTCTTGCTCTCCTGGCTGAAGATATCCCAGCACACGCAGGTTTGGTGCACGCCCAATCTTGATCCTGGAAGAGCAGTTCATGGGGGAGAGGCTGGTGGCAGTGAGCTCGCTCTCAAGAAAAGTTGTACACTGGAAGAACCTCTCGAGGCGAGGCGCATCCACCACGTCGATGTCCTCCAAGTGGGTATAGCCCAGCTGAACGCACCGCAGTCTCTGGCCGACGAGGCGGAGGCGCACTCCGGTCTGGCTCGCCATGATGACGAGGAACTCCAGGGCGGGGCTTCTTTCAAGCATGAATGCCAGATCGCGGTCCTCCATGACAGTCATGCAGAGGCCGAGCTCACGGAGTTTGGGGAAGCTTGCGCCGCGCGGCACGGCGGCCATGTCGGGGAGCCTCCAGACGCCGAGGTAGAGGCGGGTGAGGGAGGTGCGTGCAGCTGAAGATGGTGGCGGGGAGGCGCAGGTCTAGCGGCCAAGGGCGGTTAACAAAGATGAGTTCCTCAACCCCCTTGGCGGCGAGGACCTCCAGCCAGCGGGTCATCTCGCCCCTGTGCTCGTCCATCGTGGTGCAGGTGAGGTGGACGCATCGGAAGGGGCCCGGGTGCGCCGCGAGGATGCGGGACACCGCAGCGGTGACGGCGCGGGGAGAGGGAGCGCCGATGGTGAACGGATCGGCGGCGCCGCCGTCCGGAAGCAGATGGCTGTCGACGAGAGCGAGGGGCGCCGTGCGCCAGAGCGGGCGCCAGCGCGAGGAGAGGGCGGCGGTGCGCGCGGCGTCCTTGGCGGGGAGGCGGGAGATGATGTCGCAGAGGACCAAGTCGGGGAGGCGGCTGATGCGGTCGACGCCGTCGGAGACCCACCACGCGCAGGCGAGCGAGAGGGTGGGGGTGGGGGAGACGGGCGGGTCCGGGAGGTAGTCGTACGCGAAATAGAGGAAGAGCTTTATGCCGAGTTCCAGCATGTCGGGGTCCTCGCCGTCGCGCTCCATCCTGGCGAGCATACGGCTCCTGGAGGTGCCGATCACGAACTGCGGGTCGTCCATGGCCGCCGGACGCCGGTGGAGGGGGGTGACGGCGAGGGTTTTGGTCTTGCGGAGTAGCGAAGGATGATTGAGGAATGGAGGCGAGGGTTTCGTCGTATTGGGCCAAACGGCTGAATCATGTCTCTCCTGGGCCCATGAGACAGCTTCTCTTCAATTCCAACGTCTGAATCAGTTTGTGGCGATTACCACATTCCAAATACACCATGCGCTTGCATTTACACGGTAGCTCCTTTTTTTTTTCCCTAAAAAAATGCAATGTGCAGTGCAGTTCCGTAGACAAGGATGCAAGAGCCGACCATCCAACTGCATCCCCTAAACACCCGTCTAGGTCCAGTCAATTTGAATTTCAAATGCATAGCGCCCGATCATAACCAAAAAGAGACCGACGTTCATAGTTTTTACATGCCCGATCACAAAAGTATCTCAGTTCGGTGGATTTTTTGCCATGGTTGACTGGCTATCCGAGCATCCACGCTCGCTTAGTCACCGGCTCCTCCTTGCCATCCACCTCCTTCTCACCCCCCCCTCTCCTTCACTCAAATGGTTGACATACTGAAATGGAGGGTTTTACACGATCATCCTTGCATCATCATCCAACTGCTCCATCTTCAAGGCCAACATCTTTTGTTCAAGGTCGACATCTTTGAATGTTGTGAAGAGGCCGTGATCTCAACCTTCTCTTCGAGCCTGGTTTTCTTCTCTTTGAGCTTGGGCTTCTTGTCGGCCACCACCATTAAGATGTTAAACCTCTAGGCCAGGACGACGTGTACATGGACGATGATGACGCGGTGCCCCTCGCCCCCGCCCAGCCCCTACACCACACCCGCCCCCTGCACCCCTTCCGCTGCCACCCTTCTTTTTGAGCGGACCCTCCTTTGCCTTATGTTTGAGGCGGCGTGCTTGTCGTGCCGCTGAGTTTATCTTTCGGGCAGCCGCCTTTGCCGGATCCTCCACCTCTGCAGTCTCCGACAACTTTTCATACAAGTCAATGCGGCGACGACGGTGAAAAAACGGCGGGGATTAGGGTCGAGAGCGGCGGGATGGTAGCGGAGAGGGTTGAGAAGGGGGGGGGGTACCGAAACAGTGCGGCCAACTCCAAATGCACGAGCTCCACCTCTGGTTTGGGTGGACCATGGGTGTCAGGGTTGTACGTGGAGGGTGTCTATACTCCTGCAAAGCCCCCTGGTTTTCTTTTTGGTTTGCGGGAAAACGAATACCCGGACTAGTCCACGGACAAAAGTGGTACACCATTAAATGGCTTGCGGCGTCCAAACAGCTCGGTCCGAACACTTGGGGTTTGAAGGTCTGTGTTGGAGATGCCCTAATTGCCATGGAATTGGTATCAAATGGTCTAGGGTGTGTGTGAGTTTGTTGTTTTTGACAAGAGTCTCTTGAACATGATGTGGTTGCTGGATCTCTAGAAAACCAGTGAAATCACCATGCCTGGCAATCTCACACTAGCACACATGTGCAGTCCAGGTGAAAAGGAACGGAATTGCAATTGACAACCATATTTTCTGTCCATCACAATTTTTGTTTTAAAATGCATAGTACTAGTTTAGTAACAGTTTTCAATGTTGGATGCTAAATACTCCCAATCCATTCCTAAATGTAAGTCTTTTTAGAGATTTCACTACAAACTACATACGGATGTATACATACATATTTTAGAGTGTAGATTCACTCATTTTGCTCCGTATGTAGTTCATAGTAAAATCTCTAAAAAGACTTATATTTAGGAACGGAGGGAGTATTTTCCAAGAACTAGTGTAGTAAACTGCCACGCGAATAATACTCAAATTGCCATGTATACCAGGGCAAAAGGATCATAGTATGCAAAGCTGGTATGAAATTGCTATGTGATTGTGTAACAGTATACTACATGTATGATATTTGCCAGGTTGATAAGAAACAATTTGCCACTGCAGATTGGAGATACTTGTCGAAGAAATAGATGAAAATAGATGTATCTAAAACTAAACTTCATCTAGATACATCCATTCCTCCGATAAGTATTTTCGCACAGAGGGAGTAAAACATTGGGAGACGATCTCATAGTGGATTCAGTGGATGATGTGCGGACTGTTCTGCTCATATATCCAGCTCCTCTTCGGAATCGGCATCTATGAGCTGCTGCTCATCCGTGTCCGCTGGGCCGAGGAGCCGCTCCGCATGGGCTAAGAAGCCTATGACGCGATCGAGCTCATCCTCGGCCACGTCATCCGTGAACTGCTCGGGCGGCGGCGATGATCTGACGAAGCTGAAGCACTCCATGATGTCACACCGGCAGGTCGGGCACGTCGGCGCCCGGTGGAACCACGTGAGGATGCACCCACTGTGGAAGGCATGGGAGCACGGCAGCGCGACGGTCTCCTCGTCCCAGCTGGCATCCTCGTCCACCATGCAGATGGCGCACGGCTCGCCGGACTCACGGCGGCGCTTCCGGCCTGTCGCCGGAGCCTCGGTCTTCGCGGCGGCGGCGGCCTCTTTGCAGGCGAGGAGCAGCGCCTTGGGCTCGCTGTAGACCAGGGTTACCCGGAGCTCGGGCATGTGGACGTCGAAGTGGAGGCTCGGGGCGACGAAGTCCATGTCGTCGATGTCGACCATCGCGTCGATCTCCTCGCGGACGTACGTGACGATCGCGATGGCTATGTCGAGGGGCGTGCGGTCGGTGGAGGAATCCATCCAGTTGTCGGCGGCGAGGTCGTACTCGGCGGTCGCCGGCGCCTCGGCAAGCATGTTGTGGATGAGGTCGCTGCAGGCCTCCAGGCTGCGGAGGACGGCGGCGTCGGCGACCCTGACCCGGTGGTCGAGCGCCCTGGCGACGCGGTCGGTGGCCACGCCGAAGTGACGGCCGCCGACGCCGCGCAGCCCGTGGGACAGGATCAGGTCGCTGCGGAGGCGCACGGAGCACGGCTGGCCGCTCGGCTTGTGCTCGACTGTGATGGTGTCTTTCCCACAGAAACGGACGTGGGTCTCCGTCGCCGCCGAGGGGTGCGGCCACGGCGGCAGTACTGCTGCTGCCATGGCAGCCGCCGAATCTGTGTATGCGGAGCACAGGGCAGGTAGCAAGGTAGAATACGCAGATCGGAACAGGTAGCAAGGAATCGAGGCACGTACCAGTGCGGCTGGCTACGCTTATGAAGGCACGGACACTTGGTAGACTGAATTGGAGTCGGAGTCGGAGTCGTGCCGCGTGGCAGCCAGAGTCCTTTGTTGCTATTTAAACGCAGTGAGCACAACGAGCGACCAGGTATGTGGGCCGGCCCACTTGAGGTTCCTACACGTCCCACAAAACCTGGTTTTGGGAACCTTTGGGTTCCTGCACCAGTTCTTTTTGTTTCTTTTTTACTTTCTTTATTCTTTTCAAGTTCAAGTTTCGTTTCAAAAATTTCAAGGACGCGTCTAGTGGGCGGCCGGCCGCCCTGGGATCGCTAGCCAGCGGCCACCCGAAAAAGGAAACCACCTGGTCCCCCCTCGAGCGAAAAGAGGAAGCGGCCGGCCGCCCTAGGATCGCTAGCCAGCGGCCACCAGAAAAAGGAAACCACCTGGTCCCCCCTCGAGCGAAAAGAGGAGGAAACAGTCCCCCGCGGGATCACGTGCACCCTCCTCGCCAAAGCATGCCCCGCGGGATCACGTGCACCTCCCCGCCAAAGCTGCATACGACTATCTTCTTCCTCACGAAAGAAGGAGGATCTGCCCAGGTTGCAGAATCCACGCCATCGCTCGCCCCCACGCCTCAGCCCCACCGACGCTGCCTTCTTCTTCTTCTGCACGCCAGAAACAGATCCAAACGCAATTGCCCCCAGCCCTTCTTCCTCCTCCTACACAGCCGCCATGGGAGCCCCAAAGTAGAAGGAGCTGCTTCAAGATCTAAAGGGCAGGGTGGTCAGAGCCATACCAGGCAGTAAGATCGAGCAGGTAAGCCCCCTCTCCACTTCACTTCCCCCTTCTTCATGGATCCATGGAGAATCTGCTTCAAAAAAGAGGTGAATCTGGCACATCACACCAGATGTTAAACATGCTGGATGTGTTAAACATGCCAAAAACTACCACCTGGATGTGTTAAAACAAGCCAACTAAAAACGAGTTCTCTGGCCAATTAAAACATGATTAAAGCCAATTTCTAGTTATTGTTTGCAAAATGAACAAAAAATTGACTGCCCAATGCTTTGTTGAACATGTGCAACGAAAAATTCATAAATGTGCAACTGAACATGCATCCCAGCCAACTGAACATGTATCCTGGCCAACTAAACATGTATCCTGCCAACTAAACATATAGTTGGCAATACATGTTTCTGAGTGAACACTTTGGAAAAAATGTAGATATGTGGAAATAAAAAACACGTTTTCTGGCCAACTAAACATGCATGTTGGCCAAAAACTGATGACCACCTAAGACATATATTCTAGGCAACTAAGACATCGATTCTAGCCAACTGAATGCATTAACTGTCCAACTGAACATGCATGTTGGCCACGAACTGAAAAAAATGCAACCTGGCCAGCTGAGACATCTATTCTAGCCAACTAAAAGCATTGAATGTTCAACTGAATATGTATGCTGGCCAAATGGAAATCCTGGAAAATTGAGACGTCTATTCTAGCGAAAACCACAAATCTGTAGTGCAACAGGAAAAAGAGGTGAATCTGGCACATCACACCAGATGTTAAACATGCTGGATGTGTTAAACATACCAAAAACTACCACCTGGATGTGTTAAAACAAGCCAACTAAAAACGAGTTCTCTGGCCAATTAAAACATGATTAAAGCCAACTTCTAGTTATTGTTTGCAGAATGAACAAAAAATTGACTGCCCAATGCTTTGTTGAACATGTGCAACGAAAAATTCATAAATGTGCAACTGAACATGCATCCCAGCCAACTGAACATGTATCCTGGCCAACTAAACATGTATCCTGCCAACTAAACATATATTTGGCAATACATGTTTCTGAGTGAACACTTTGGAAAAAATGTATTATATGTGGAAATAAAAAACACGTTTCCTGGCCAACTAAACATGCATGTTGGCCAAAAACTGATGACCAACTAAGACATATATTCTAGGCAACTAAGACATCTATTCTAGCCAACTGAATGCATTAACTGTCCAACTGAACATGCATGTTGGCCACAAAACTGAAAAAAATACAACCTAGCCAGCTGAGACATCTATTCTAGCCAACTAAAAGCATTGAATGTCCAACTGAATATGTATGCTGGCCAAGTGGAAATCCTGGAAATTGAGACGTCTATTCTAGCGAAAACCAGAAATCTGTACTGCAACAGGAAAAACATAGGAACTTTTGTCCATGGCTGATGAAGCCACAAACCATATTAACATATTCACACACATAATCTTGTCCCACGCATATATTCTGGTCCCACACCTATTCCAAACCATATTAATATGTTCAAATATACCAGATCTAGAACCATATTAACTAGGTATTAACTATAATCTGTCCTCCAATTCTTCTTTCTTCTTTCACCTGGATTTTCCTTCTCAAATATAGCATCCAATTATGTGCAGAAAAATCTGAAAAGAGCTCCTTGCGAAACAAAAACCTACAAATCATTGCAACAAAACAAAAAGGGAAAAGGTAAGAAAAACTCTGTAGCAAAAAGAAATCATGCTCTTGCCAGTTATTTACTGCAAACTGTGCAACTAACATAACAACTCTGTGCAAACAAAAAAATTCATAACTGTTATAATAAAAGATTATGCTACGGTCATGTTGCTTTTAGGTTGTTTGAAACACAGTTTTTCTGTGGTTACCAACTGATGACATCAATTTCTTCTTTTTATATATGCGAGGAGTGTGTGGCAGCATCCAAAAACAAAGGGAAAAAATGCTTGATCTCAATGAGTTGCCTCCAGATCTGAATGAGCTTCCTCATGATATGGATCAGCAGCAACCCAGCATACAACAAGGAAACTGGACAGAAACTGGACAGAAAATGGTCGATCTGTTTACTACACGCAGGCAAGTCATGATGGTAACCCTACGGGCCATGACAATGTGGCAGGCCAGTCATCAGCCCGTGGTGCCCCTGTAGTGGTGTCTTTGCAGTTAGAGAGCCATACTCTTGATGACACAGGAACCGAGGCAAATGTTCCTGGTCCAACCAGGACTGAGCTAGGAGCTCGGGCTATTGACGGAGCTGTGCAAGTAGAAGAAGGAGAGGATGAGGCTGGTTCTCAACCTATGGAACCCTATGTTGGCATGAGGTTTGACAGCCTTCAAATTGCTAAGGATCACTACAACAGTTACGCACTACGGATGGGTTTCTCTATCAAGATGAACACCTCTAGACGGTCACACCGCACCAATGAATTGATAAAACAACAGTTTTGCTGCAACAAATTCAAGAAGCCCAAAGTCGATGATGGAGGAGTTGAGGCTCCTCCTTACAGACCCTATTCCAGATCCAACATCTGTTAACAGTGATGAGGAGATGGAAGAAGAACCTCAATATTTGCTGAAGACGAGGGTGGTACTAGTAAGAAGAAGAAGAAGCGCAAACGCGAGACAATAAAGCGATGAATGCAAGGCGAAAATGTTGGTGAAGCTGATAGATGGGCGATGGGAGGTGGCGACTTTGTTCGTGACCACAATCATCCGCTCGTGAACAAACCTTCATTGTCCAAATACTTGAGATCCCACCAAGGCATCTCACCGATGAAAAGGAGTTTCTGCGCATCTTGTATAAGCGCAACTTGACTACAGGTGTGGTGTTTTCTATATCCCTTGAAGAATTAAGTTTCCCTCTAGGCAGTCCGATTGTGCAACTGTTATGGTACTCTTGTGCAACTGAAATGGCTTAACTATGCAACTGCTGTCCAACTTCCCATGCTTTTTATATTTCAATTTTGGTGCTTCTTGTGCAACTAGATTGTCTTTACTGTACAAAGTGTTTTTAAAAAGGTGCAGCTAGGTGTCCATTTTCTGTGATTATCTTCTATGCCAACACGTGTCCTATTACTGTGCAGCTGGATGTGCGCATTTGTGCAACTAAAAAAAGGATATACTGTTTGTTTTTGTATTATGCAGGACGAATGATGCATGTAATGGCAGAGTTCTATGGATCTGAGATGATGGTGCCGTTCGGACCAAAGGCAATAACAAATCTTTGTACAAGTTTCCGTAGAGATGACACAAAGGAGGGTGATCTGATTGAGACAATTGCGCACTTCAAGGATATACAAAAAACCGATCCAGACTTCTTCTATAAGGTGAAATATGATGAAGAGGACAGAGTTGTCAACATATTTTGGGTAGACGGCTTAGCTCGGAAAGCTTATACGGAGGCGTATCACGATTGCATATCGTTTGACACCACCTACATGACCAACTTGTACAATATGCCGTTCGCGCCCTTCATAGGAATAAACCGACATGGCCAATCTTTCATGCTGGGTTGCGCTTTTGTGAGGCAGGAGTTGGCATCGAGCTTTGATTGGGTCTTTGGAGCATTCCTAGAGGCTATGGATGGCAAACCTCCTGACAACTTCATCACCGATCAGGATGGTGCGATGAGGCAGTCAATACAGAGCATCTTTCCAACCACCGTGCACCGTTGTTGTCGATGGCACATCATGAAAAAGGCTCGGGAAAAGGTTGGTTGGTTGCTGTGCCGGAATCCAGGACTCTCTGATGATTTCAACAAGTGTGTTGACTTCAGCTTCACTATAGACGAGTTTGAGCAGAATTGGGCTGGGTTAATGATGAAGTATGAGGCTATGACACACACGCACTTTGAGAAGTTGTACTAATACAGGTCAACTTGGGTGCCGTGCTACTTCAAACACAGGTTCTTTCCCTTCCTCCAGTCTACACAGCGTAGTGAGGGGTTCAACGCCGTCCTCAAAAGATATGTGAACCCACACAACTCAATGCTGAACTTCGTCAAGCAATATGAAAAAATACAGAACCACATCCTTGCCAAGGAAGGCTGCAATGATTACAGGACACAACACCTTGAGATTGAGTTGTGGTCCAACTTCCCAATAGAGAAGCAAGCTTACAAAACCTATACTAGAGACCTTTACCGCAAGTTTAGAGAAGAGTTTGAGCTGATTGGACGTTATAATGCATTCCAAGTTAGTGCTGATGCGTTTGAGCTTAGACCGAACCAGGAATTTGTTGCGAAATATGGTTCTCGAAACTACTTGGTGCAGGCAAGGGTGGAGGAGGGTTCCTATTTGTGTGAGTGTTGTAAAATGGACAAGGACGGCATCCTCTGTTGCCACATCCTCAAGTGTTCACCCATGTTGGCGTTGATTTCATACCGGAAAGGTACCTGCTAAGACGGTGGACACCTACTGCTGTACCTAGTGCGCCAGGGACTGGTTATGAGCAACCGGATGAAATGCCTCCTCAATCAAAGAAGCAGATAAGGGAGAGGAACATGATATACGATTTTCGGAAACTAGCAAAGTTTGCGAGTGGTTCTGATCCAGCACAAGCATATGCGTGCAGCACGTACCGAGATCGGCCACTGAACAAGTCCAAAAAAAAAAAAACCGATGCTGCAGCGGGGCCATCGGATGATGGCAACCCTCGAGACCTCCTCCACCTCCGAGGCAGCAATCGGGGCTCATCATCCGGTAATTACCTGCCCCAACTCCTGATCTAACTAGGTGTGTAACTTCAGTTGCACACATCATTGTGCCTTGATTGCACACACCATGGTAGCCACTTGGACAGAACATACTGCCTAGTTGCGCACGCTGTGTTAGTTCAAGCATCAAGATAACACAGCTAACTTATTTTTCCAGTTATGCATATATGTGATGTCAACCCTCAAGGACCTCCTCCCCCTCCTGGCTGTACACGGCATCCTCCGCCACCTCCTCAACCGCATGCTCCTCCCAATGGCCCTACAGGCAGCACTCAGGGGGCTCGTCGTCTAGGTAATTACCTGCCCCCAACTCCCCATCAAACTAGGTCTGTAACTCCAATTGCACACATCATGGTGCTCAGTTGCACCGAACAGGCTACCTAGTTGCGCATGCTGTGTTAGTTCGAGCATCAAAAAGATAAACACAACTGACTTGTTTGTCCTGTTCTGCCTATAGGTGATGCCAACCCTCAAAGACCTCCTCCCCCGCCAGGCCCAACTAGCAGTGCCCTTTGTGCTACTCCCAATGGACCTACAGGCAGGACTCAGGGGGCTCATAACCCAGGTTAGTACCTTCACCGACTCCAAAACAAAACTAGGGTGAGTGACTTTAGTTGCACATATCACAGTGCCCAGTTGAACAGAGACATGCTGCCTAGTTGCGTGCGCTGTGTTAGTTTGAGGATCAAGCTAAAAATCTAACTTGTTTGTCATGTTCTGCGCATAGGCGACTACAATCCAAGTACCATGACAGGCCGTGCTACTCAGGTGTTTTTTTCAACTTAACTTGCACACAGCAACCGGATAGTTGCACAAAATGTACTGTGTGGTTGCACAGAACATCAGTGCTGGTTGCACAATAACAAAAATACTAAACTTTTTATATGATTATTACACAGGTGATCGTGACGGTCCTACTGCCCCGTTGGAGGCTGCATCCCTTGCACAAGCTTCTGATGATTTTGTGCCCAGGGATCCTCCAAGGTCTACTACAAAGGGTAGGGCAAAGAGTCGACGGTACAAATCGGCGCTGGAGCTACACCCAAAGAAGAAAAACAAATGCAGCCAGTGCCAATCTACAGAGCACACTGCTGGTGTGTGTCCACAGAGGCTCCTGTGATTCTGTTTCCTCATTTGTAACTTTGGAACAAAAAAGGAAAATAATGATGTCTTTTTTAGCAATGTTGGGACCAAGTGGACACATTCAGCATCTATGATTCCTCTTTATCTAATTTATGCTGCTTGAATTAGTTCATGCACTGTGTAAAAAAAGTTGCTATTTGTGCCTTTGTTGGCAACTGGTTAAATATTTAGTTGTTGAACAATTGTATATCCAGTGCTCCTAATGTATTAACAAAAGTGATGATATTGAGTTGCAAACGCAATTACTAGCAGTGTGCAACTACAAAATCTACTTAATAAAATTGTACAAACCAGCAACTTCCTCCATGGAGCAGAAAAAAATAGTAATCTTGACCTACTCCTTGTCGTATCTCAGCAACTTCCTCCATGGGGCGGTGTTGTGCACGCTGGTGACCCAATCATACGCCAGCTTCTTCCTGATGTTGAGTACTTCCTTGGGGTCGTAGTTGGGCAGTTGGCTACCATTCCACTCGGTGGCGTTAAGCAGTGCGAACAACCCACACTCATTACTGCAAAAAATGGGCAAAAAAATGACACATAAAATTAAAACCAAATAATTGGGTCAACTACTTATGTCCTACTGTGCAACTGCTTGTGTTCTATTGCAACTCATTATGTGCCACTGTGCAACTACTTATGCGCCACTCTGCAACTAGCTAGATAATCCATTAGAAACTCATAAAAATGATAAAACAGATTGAAGACTAGTACTGTGTCTAAAAAATACTAAAGATTGCACATGTAGAAAAATTTAAAAACTACAAAATGATTGTATTTGATTGAGAAGGAATGAAATGCTTATTGTCTTACTTGCTAAGCTGCTTTGGTACGTCAATGTCAATAATCTGGAAGTGCTCGATGCTGAACTTTGGGTAATGCTTCCTCCATAGCTGCCGTACTGCCCCCGCAATGGTAGAGGCGTTGTTCATCAGCTCAATGTTGTCCAGCGTCCTGCTTGAATCAAGAACTTCGAAGCGTCCGTCCCTCAAGTTGACACTAAAGACCCAATAATGCCTCCCTCCGTCCTTATCGGTTATATCTGCGCACTCGAGCACTGGCAGCATGACCTGCAAGCGTGAACGATTTCAGACACAAATACAAAGATGTAGCTAAGAAAAACAGTAAAAAGACTTGGTCAAGTTAAAAACGGGTTGCAACAAGTATCTGCCAACTAACAGATGTGTACTGTGCAACTGGACATGCTGTGGGTGCCAACTAAAAAAAGATTGATGATGTGGGCACAATACTCACCAAGTCTTTCTTGTCGAGACGGTTCTTGTAATCAAACATCTTGTTCATCTCATTCACATTGTGGATCCCTTGCTGTAAATTTATCAGCAGAGATTATAAAACATGGCTCAAAACTCCTTAGTAGGTGAAAGGCCTCCCTCAAATGGTCAGCGAAAAAGTGCTCTGAGAACAAAGATGAGGGTAAAAGAAGGTTTTGGAAAAACTTACGAGAAAACCTCGGTGGCATAACAACCTTCTTTGACCCTTACGGTAAGTTATCCATTATGTGTAAGATTCCAGTCTCGATAACAATTTTGACAACCATTGAACCGGCTTCATCGAATCAACTAACTCCTTTAAAGAAATGTAGAAAGCACCATACCTGATTATCTCAGGGCTGATTTTTTTGAAAGCAATAAAAGACAAGTTAGCTCGAAGGGTCACAGCAAAAAAATGTGCATGAAAATGAAAAAGAAACAGTGTGCAACTAAAAGCCCTGTTACATGCAACATACTATGCTTTCGTGCAACTAAGTGGCTGGTACTATGCAACTGAAAAAGATATGTATGTAGGCTGTGGGTAGTTAGTTTACCCGGTAGCTCCATCATCGCTCCTTTGTGATGCGACCCAATACAAGAGGGCAGCGTAAAGCTTGTTCACTACCTCATTGGTGCTGAAAGTCTTGTTCTTGTTGTAGTCGATGAATGGAGACCTTTGAGATGTCATGGGCCTTCTTACCCTCCTCTGTCTTCGTGCAAGAGGTGGTCCCAAGAACTGCTCGTGCCAAGTTACAGTTCTGCGCATATCGGGTGTGGCAATTCTCGGTGAACCAACATCTAGTTCTCGAGCTATTGCCTTGCCAAGCATCAGCAGCATCACATCCTTCATTCACAGCTGCTGGGTCTAACTCACACTCATCGATCTTGATCACACCGGCTTCCGCTGTTTCGCTGCTTGGAGCAGTCTTGGAGCATCACCATCTATGCCGAGGTCAAAAGATGGTGCATCACAGAACCCGTCACCATGATAAGAGTTTGATCTTCGTAAGGGTTCAAGGACCAGGGCATCTCCTTGCGGCACAAACACGGGTGCATCATTCACTGACTTGGTTCGCAATAGTGTTGTAGTTGGCGGCCTTGGAGGCTTGCACCTACTTATAATGTCGAACACCTCCTCTTGTGTTAATGATTGCTGAAAGACAGCTCTTGGGGACGGCACTTTGATAGTTGGATGACCTCCTTTTGTGTTTGGCATTGAAGCATCTCTATCAGTAGGCACCTTGGTGGTTTTGACTGACACATCAGTTGGCACACTGGTATCTGTAGTTGGCATCTTTCCAGTCTGAGTTGGCAGCAACCTGGCAGAACTTGGCACCCCTGCATCAATGGCTGCGGCTCGCAGCTCTCTCGATATCTGAACCCCAAATCTTTTGTGGCGTGTTCCCCTTTGCGCCTCGCAAACTTGACAATCTTCGCTTAGGTGGTTTTGGTGGGACTGTTGAAGGGAGTCTTCCCCTTGATATGTTGAACTTCTCTGGCATTGGTTGGCTCTCTGCTTACTTGTTGGCATATCAGTTTGAAGCACAGATTCCTTGACCATGTTCTCCTTGGTTTGAGGCAACTGCAGATTCTTCTTAATTGAAACTGCTTTACGCTTCTGAACCACGTGAGGGTTTGCCGTGGATGCTGCCTTGCTCTTCTTTGGAGCTTAGGTCAGGAGCTGCTTTAAATATTCCTTGTATTTTTCCTTTGAATGAACCAGTCAAGACCCTTTCCGCTTCCTCCATGTCAATTTGATTCTTTTCAGCATCAGTTGATAAGAACAGGCTCTTGTCAATGGCAAAGTTGATCTTCTCACACATATCTTTGTCGCTTAAATCTGGCACGGGAAAGCTGGTTGGCAAAGCTGGCTTCAAGTTGCAGAGCTTGAACATATCAATGCTGCCCTGAGACTCTCCTTCATCATTTTTCTTTGACTTTGGAAAATCCTTGTCTTTCCAGCAAGTCTTGTCAATCAACATCTGTAGTGTGCTCCTGCTACTCAATGAATTGCTGCTGCTCGCAGGGTTGGCATGAGTGCTAGTCCTCCTGGATGTGTTGCCACCTGTACCACCAGAACCAGGGGCGTTGTCATCATCATCGTCATCGCTGCTGTCGCTGCCTCCATTGGATCCCCCTTTATCATCACCATAATCATCCTCGTCTTCTTCATCCTCGTCTTATTCCCTCTCACTGCCATCAGCTGCTGCGCCTTTGTCTTCTCCCCTCTCACTGCCATCAACTGCTGCCGCTTTGTCCCCGTCCCCCTCTCTGGCCTCAACTTCTTCTTCCTCCTCCTCTGCATCACTATCTTCTTCCTTGTCCTCCTCCTCCTGCTCCTCTTCCTCCTCATCCTCCTCCTCCTCTGCAGCTTCTTCATTGTCATCCTCATCCTTGTCCTCCTCCTCTGATTCATCCGCATCTGTCTCCTCATCGTCGTCAGCATCTATCGCTGCTTCCATTTCCTCATCTTCTTCTGAATCATCCTCAACAAATTCTTCTTCTTCTTGTATAGTTGACCGCCATCTCTTTCTTTTTGGAGCACGACGTGATGCCCCAGTTTGCATTGATGGCTGTTGTGCGTGAGGATCAATATCTGGTTCCTCGTCATCAATCTTGGCAACTTCTTCAATGAAGGTGCCAACCTGTTCGATTCATGACCTTGCACAGCTCATTGACCACTTTCGCAATTTTGCCTTTTTCGCATGAACACAAAAAGATTCAGACTGATTCAGTTAGAAAAATAAATAAAAAGTAAAATGTCTGTAATCGACCATGATGTGATAAGCAAAACGATTAATACACACTTTACGCCAACTAAAAACATGATACTAGCCAACTACAAAATGCCTTTGTGGCGAAAGTAAAAACCATGCATTTCTGCCAAAAGTTGATGACAATGGTTGTAAATGAACACTCTGACTATCCAAAAGAACATGTGCAACTACAAAAGCTTATATGTGCAACTGAACATACATCACAGCCAACTAAATTCTGTATTTTCGCAACTACAAAAGTTATACATGTCCAACTGAACATACATCCCGGCCAATAGAAAAAATATTAGTAAGTGATACAAGTTTCTGTATGCAGAACACTAACTCATGGATTGTATGTTATTGGTAACTTGGATGCCACAAATGCTTCAGCTTGCAAAATTCCACCAAACAGTGGTGTCTGCTCCGTGCCTCTATACTCCTCTTTAAGCTGATGTGAAAAAAAAAGTGAAACAGAAAATAACAAGGTTATCAAAATAGATTTGTGTGTTTAATGAAACCACACATTACAACCTGTGCAACTACAACAAGATACTGGAGTAGACAAATTCAACTATACATATATGCAACTGAACAAAGACACAAAAACTATGCAACACACATGGCACCTAAAAAAAAGTTCCTACCAACTGATGCAACACATCTGTGCAACAAGATTAGTAAAACTGTGCAACTTAAAAAAGATGGTGTGCCAATTTAAAATGAACATGTGTGCAGATTGCCAAACTTAAAGCTATAATTTGTGCAACACATGCATTGTTGTGCCAACTGATGACAGTTTTCTGTGCAATTTCCAAAAAATAGTGACCAGACATCAAAAGAATATAGAAGGAAGACACTGTTGAAAAAAAACAAAAAATAACTCACTTGTAATTTGCCGAACACACCAGGAGAGATAGTATCCTTCTTGATCACCTTGGCAATTAGAGTACTATCCCATGCATTTGATCGTATCGTGCAGTTGCTTACTGGGATGTCATGTACGAGCGCATCAAGGTATAGTATCTGCACCAGACCCAAACAAAAGAAAAAGCCAAGTTCAGTTATTGTTATGAGAATTTCAGCAAACTATAACTGCACAGAAAGAACAGGAACAGATGGAAAAAAGTGGTCGTTTTCACTAACCATCAAGTGATACAAGCAGCAGCAAACAGTTTGCTTCTCCTGGTCCATGTTCCGGAAAGCTTCGTTAATGTGTTCTGCTACAAACAGGCAGATGTTTGTATTCTTTAGCATTTGATGATCTAGCACAAGTCCATAACACTTTGGGCTGAGCTTCAAGGCTGTGGTTGGTGCTAGAAAAGTGCTGAAGGCAACCGCAAGCCAGGCCATAAAGAATGTGTCATCCGTTCTTCCAGCCATATGCTCAATCATGTTGAGCCATGTGGTCATCTGGGGATGAGAATTTCCAGTTATGTTGAAAGTCTGTCTGAATCTCCTAGTGGCATCCTTGTCAACTAAATATCTGACTTTTGGACCCTTGTTTGGGAGATCAAATACCCTCTGAACACTGTCAGCATCGACACGGATCCTTCCCCTTCCTGGGAAAACCATTTCAGAGGTCTGTGGCTGGTAGGACTGCACCAGGAACTTAGTGAGGTCCGCTGGAAATGTGTCTGATAAGTTCAATAGCCCCCCGACCGACCTTGAAACTAGCTCTGATTTCTGTAGTGGGGTTAGAGAGGCGTTGAAATTTGCAAAGCGCGCTGGTGATGCCCTTATCCTGCCTGCTTGTGATGGTCGCTCCACATCTTCCCCTGGAGCCACCTCAACTCCTTCACCGCTGCCCTGTTGATTAGAAAATGAAAGCATTACACAAACATTAAACACAAGAGAAAAAACAAGAATGAAAAAAAAACTAATATGCCAACTAATATGATGTATTTGTGCAACTAATAAAGCTCATGAGGACAACTGCAAAGACTGCCAGTGTGCAACAGAATGTGCGACAATAAAACAGTAAATAAAAAAAGAAAAAAACAATAATATATAGCAATCATCATTTGAATCAGTATTAGAATGAGCTATATATTCATAAAATGGATCATGCCAACTAATATGATGTATTTGTGCAACTAATAAAGCTCATGAGGACAACTGCAAAGACTGCCAGTGTGCAACTGAATGTGCTACAACAAAAAAGTAAATAAAAAAAGAAAAAAACAATAATATATAGCAATCATCATTTGAATCAGTATTAGAATGAGCTATATATTCATAAAATGGATCATGCCAACTAATATGATGTATTTGTGCAACTAATAAAGCTCATGAGGACAACTGCAAAGACTGCCAGTGTGCAACTGAATGTGCGACAATAAAACAGTAAATAAAAAAAGAACGAAACCTGGCAGCTACAAAAAGTTCTAGTGTATGTGCAACAATAAGAAATGATATTGCAACACAAGAAAAACAGTAACTAAAAAAACCTAAAGGTTTGCAAAGAACTATTCAAATAGCTCATAAACACACACAAAAAACCCAAATACCTCAGCATCTGCTGCGGAAGATGCGACAGCTTCTCCAGCAACTGCTGCCTGCACAAAAAAATGACCACTGATGTCAATTATGAAAAGTTGCCAACTAGTGAACTACAAGATGTCAACTAATGCCAACTAATGTCAACTGTATTTAAATCAAAATGACTAGAGATGTCAACTACAAAAGGTTGTTATTGACAGACTAAAACAAAAATACTGTTCGAACTGCTGCATAATTTCATCACTATCTAAAAAAGCGAGAAAAACACTTATATTTGAGATTTTACTTACCCTAGAAGATGACTCAGCTCCCTTGCCAAGTGCTGCACGTCTAGTCCGCTTTACAACACGGAACTGATCAGCATCCTAAGAAAAAAAATAAAAAACATGAGCATGGGAAAAAATAAAAAAAATGTTATATGACCCAAACAAAACCAAAAAATGTACTTGTGTCATCAACATGCCACTTACCTCAACATCCTCTCCCTGCTCAACACTCTGTGCAGGTCGTGACTGGCGATTAGCAGGACGCTTCGAGTTCCGGCGAAAAGTCTGACTTCCAGAACGCTGGTTAAGCAACCAAAAGAAAACATGAAAAAAAAAGACATTAGCATACATGCATAAGTTGAAAAACAACTCAAAAACAAAAGAAAAAAGTGAATAAAAATACATCTCCTTGATTGCCACCCGCATCTCCTCCTATTATAACCATTTTTGCCCTGCGGCAGGAAATACAACAAAAAAACATAGTTAGAAGATGTGGACAACCAACTACTACAATGATGCAGCCAACTGGGCAGTAAACCTTGTGCAAACTGGACATCAAATAAGCCAACTAACTTTTTTCTGCCTAATTATTACTTGCCAACTGTGACAAGTAATACCTAGACAGAAAAAAGTTAAGTAAAGGCAACAAGCTTAGTGAGATAACTTATTCTGAAAAAAGCGTCCCTAGTTGAACATGAAGTGAGACACATGAAAACAACCACATCCACAACAAAAGACTTGCACATTGAGAAAAATTAAAATGGAAAATTGGCAAGCATTGGTACTAATTTGCACAAATCAAAGGGTCCTAGTTGCACAAAGCAGGAGAATACCACCTAGTACAAGTAAAACCAACTAAGTAGAGCAACTGGCACAAGTGTATAACATATGAATAGCCAACTTAGTAAAAGTGATGCAGCCAACCGAGCAGGCAACTTGTGCAACTGAACACAGTATAAACAACCACCTAGTACAAAAACAGTGAGCCAACTCGACCAAAACAACTGCTGCAACTGCAGAGCATATGGACAGCCAAGTACTATATGGACGCAGCCAACTGAGGAGAATTTTGTGCAACTAACCACTTAAATCTCTGAACACCAACTACGAAATCAGCCAATGCATTGCACACAACATTGCGCACATCTAATACAAACTTACAGAATAACTAAGAATCATGAACAGATCTCAAATCTCTGCAAAATTGAATGGAACATGAAGTAAACAGCCAACCGAGCAGGCAACTTGTGCAACTGAACACAGTATAAACAACCACCTAGTACAAAAACAGTGAGCCAACTGACCAAAACAACTGCTGCAACTGCAGAGCATATGGACAGCCAAGTACTATAAGGACGCAGCCAACTGAGGAGAATTTTGTGCAACTAACCACTTAAATCTCTGAACACCAACTATGAAATCAGCCAATGCATTGCACACAACATTGTGCACATCTAAGAATCATGAACAGGTCTCAAATCTCTGCAAAATTGAATGGAACATGAAGTAAACAGCCAAATTGCCCTAAAATCGCGCAAACGGGGACTACACGTTGACCCTGTCCAGCCACCCCCGTGCCGTGAACTACGCCTCCAACGATTCCCCCGCGAGGAGAACCACCCGCAACCCGTCGCCGAACTGAGCACTCCGCCGCGACGCCCCGTTCGGTGGAGAGGATGGCGAGGAGGAAGACGAAGACGGAATGGGGAGAGAACTCGCTGTGGCGAGGATTTCAGCCACCTTGTAGATCCCGACCACCGTTGGCGCGTGCTGCGAGATGGGACAACGGAACTCAACGTGACCTCGCATTCCCCTCGCCCTAAAATCGCCCTAAAATCGCAGGAAATCGAAGATAAGCGGGGGTAGTTGGCGCCGTTCCCGAACCCTAGAGAGCATTCCCCTCGCATTTCGGCACCATCCGCGCTCCGTGAGATAGAGAAAGGGAGGAGAAGCATGTAGAAGTGGAGGGAGAGCATACCTCCGGCGGTGAGGAGCACCAGCGATTCCCCCGCGAGGAGAACCACCCGCAAGCCGCCGCCGACCTGAACACTCCACCACGACGCCCCGTTCGGTGGAGAGGATGGCGAGGAGGAAGACGAAGATGGAATGGGGAGAGAGCACGCTACGGGCGAGGGATTTCGTGCACGGATTTGAAAACCGCCGCCCACAACCCCACTACTCCCTCCTCTACCGCTACAGGTGGGCCTGCCCACGTCCGGATATGGACAACCGCCCACGACACGGCGCGCTGAGCCAATCAGACCAGGTGGCACTGGCGGATCGGGCGCGATCGCTGGCGCGATCGTGCAGCCAGGAATCAGCCGCCCGTTGTGGTTAGTTAGTGGCCGGCCGCTTTTTAGATTTTAGGAAATTTCAAAGATGTCGAATACTGTTTGGAATTTCAAAATATGTTCAGGATTTTCAAAAAATGACCTTGTTTTCAAAATTTGCTTGGAATTTCAAAAATTGTTGCCTCTTTTAGAAGACATTTCACAAATTCAAAAAATCTTTGCGGTTCCTAATTTTTTATTTTTCAAAATATGTTCTTGTTTTCGAATATTGGTTCACAAATTCAAAAAATGTTAGGAATTGTAAAAAAAAGTATTTTTTTTCTTGAAAAAATATCCACTACAGTAACTCGTTCCGTTCACTTTAGTGCTGCAGTATGTTCTCTGGCTCTCTGCCAGCGCCCGCTCACTTGGCTGCGTGCCAATTGGCCAGCCCAGTCGGGTGACCGCATGTGCATTCAAACGCCAGTCTGACGCAAAGAGCGGCACATAGGAGCTCTCATTTAAGGCTACACAGGGATTCCGCCAAAGTGATCCCACATCACCTTATTTATTCCTGATTGCAGTAGAAGGTTTATCTTGCTTATTGAAGGCACGAAGCTCAGATGAAAATGTGAAGGTGAACCATCTACTCTTCGCCGCTGCTTGTCTGCTGATGTTTAAAGCAAATGTTGAGGCGGCCAATACCATGAAAGACACCATACAAAGATATTGTGGTGCATCAGGACAGCGAGTTAATTAAGCCAAGTTGGGCATTTTCTTTATTCGTAGAAAAGAAGTAGTTGGGCATTTTCTTCAGGACTAGGGAGGATCGGTTGGAAAACACAAGTGCACATTCAAACACCAAAGAAACAAGTAAGGAGGAATATGGCTGAAACGGATATTTGTCCCATCTGCAAGAAAGTAAGCTATCTGACTGATCTGTCACTTATTCCACGAAAGAAAGTCAGTACTACTGCCCAACAATCTCCTCCACATTCTGTTAGGAGAAGATGCTGAGACCATCAAAAAAAAAGGGGGAGAAGATGCTGAGAGCTTTCATAAAATCCATGTTGATGCGGCGATACTCAGGGATGAGACAAGGGGATCAATATCAACAGTTTGTCGAGATCATGACGGGAACTATGTTGGGGCGTCGGCGTTGGTTTTTCAGGGAATGAACGAACCTGAAGTCTTGGAAGGTTTGGCAGTAAGAGAAGCTTCCACTCTTGCAGAGGATCTAAATGTTACGAAAATTCAAGTTCTGACGGACTGTAAGGCGACGGTGAATCACCTACCGTCATAGTATAAGGGGCCTAGTTCTATTATCATCAATGATATCAAAGATAGAATGAGGCTCTTTGAGGCTGCATGTGTGGAGCATGTAGGAAGAGATTCAAATCTAGAAGCACATAATTTAGCTGAAGCTGCCTTGCCGTTGCAACTGGGGCGCCATCTGTGGCTGTTAGATCCCCCTGATATTGCTTGTATCCCAACTTATGCTATTATCTACTCCCTCCGTTCCTAGATAATTGTCTTTCTAGAGATTTCAACAAGTGACTACATACGGAGCAAAATGAGTGAATCTACACTTTTAAACATGTCTACATACATCCGTATGTTGTAGTTCATTTGAGATGGCTAGAAAGACAAATATTTGGGAACGGAGGGAGTAATAAAAAAAAGTGGTGATACCACTAAAAAAAAGGAGCTCTCATTTACGTGGCTCTACTCTTTGGACATCAGGAACAAGAAAATACAGGAAAAACAAATAAAATTTAAGTATCCCAGCCCAACACGAATGAGTGTAAAAATATACTATACCGGATAATGTTGAAATATTCCGTTGACAAAAGAACTCATTAAGTCCTGGTATTCCTCCAAATAACAAACTAAAAAAACCATGAAAAAATCTGGAGGATTTTTTTTTCAAGAGTGGCGTGCCATATTTTTATAGAAGGCAGCAAATAGATTTACAAGAGAGTCCTCGGCAATTGCTATGCAATGCCACTGACTACACAAACTGGTGTACGTTTTATAAGTTTTGGGAAAATATCATGATTGGTTACATATATTAGCCGTTCGTCCCTCCTTTGCCCTTTAACGCATAATAAGGTGAAGGCTCACTGCACAGACTTTCTAAGGAACAGATAGAAACTGGTGTACTAATATTTTGTCCCATTCGAACTGCTACCACATAAGACTTGACTTTGCAAAACAACATCATCATGCAGAAATTCAGGTCCCAATAGTAACAGTAGTCCTGCAGCACAAGAGGCAAGAGGCAAGAGGCAGGGTGCTACTAATTAACTTACAGAGAGATCCTTTCTGCTTCATAGTAGTAGTTGAGGTCAAAAGGATCAGCAACCTCAAAATCCGAAGCTATTTCGTGGCAGTAAGCTGGACCTCCCACGTTGTCGAGTGGGCTCTTGAAAAGCTCTAGTTTGCAAGCTTTGTTGCTCCATTTTGCACTGATCAGAGGCTTCAGCTTCGCATTCACATTGTCCCCTGAGGAGAAACACTCAGTGGCCACCACAACAACCATCTGCTCCAGCACCCGACCTCTCTCCGCGATGAACTTGAGGAAAGCAACCTCGCTTCTCAACCCCTGGAACTCGTAGAAAAACACCTTCTTGATGCTCTGCACGACGCATTTCATGGGACCGCCCTCCTGCCAGAACTTCAGATTGATCTTGCCATTGGGCTCTTCATCTATGCGGGACTGCAGATGAAATCGACGCATACATAGTTCAGGACATATAATTAAGCTGCTTCATTCATAGTTCTGACCATGCTAGATATGTAGGCACTAAATAGTACTGCAAAATTGCCAATGCAGCAAGCGTACGTATCTAGTTAAGTTAACCAATTTTACCTGGACATGGAGCGTCTCCAGGTTAGGGAAGCATCTGAGAAAGCCAGGCACTTTCTTGACAGCACTGCGAACACCGAATCGCACCTCTATGGCCAATATCTGCACACAAGGGACAATCTTCTCCTTGCTCCCAGCCTGCAATGCACCCAAGGAACTAAGTCATTCATAGATTGGCATTATTAATCGTGCATCACAGGTACGCATGCAAATTTAATTAGGATCGTACCACGCAGACCTCCAGCTCTTGCTCTCCTGGCTGAAGATATCCCAGCACACGCAGGTTTGGTGCACGCCCAATCTTGATCCTGGCAGTGTCGCCCTCAGTAACGTCGGTGTCCCGCTGCAAGAGCCTCTCCAGGCGAGGGGCATCCACCACGTCGATGTCCTCCAAAGAAGTAAAGCCCAGTTCAACGCACCGCAGGCTTTGGCTGACGAGGCGGAGGCGCACTCCGGTCTGGCTCCCCATGACGACGAGGAACTCCAGGACGGGGCTTCTTTCAAGCATGAAGGCCAGATCATGGTCCTCCATGACACAGAAGCACAGACCGAGCTCCTTGAGATTGGGGAATCTGGCGCCGCGCGGCACGGCAGCGGTGTCCGGCAGCCTCCAGACGCCGAGGTAGAGGCGGGTGAGGGTGGAGCAGCTGAAGAGCGTGGCGGGGAGGCGCAGGTCTATCGGCCAAGGCCGGTTGACAAAGACGAGTTCCTGGACCCCCTTGGCGACGAGGATGTCGAGCCAGCGCGACATCTCGCCTCGGTGCTCCTCCATGGTGGTGCGGGTGAGGTGGACGCAGCGGAAGGGCCCCGGGTGCGCCGCGAGGACGCGGGACACCGCGGCGGTGACGGCGCGGGGAGAGGGAGCGCCGATGACGAGCTGCCCGCGCGCGCCGCCGTCCGGGAGCAGGTGGCTGTCGACGAGAGTGAGGGCCGCCGAGCGCCAAAGGAGGCGCCAGCGCGAGGCGAGGGCGGCGGTGCGCGCGGCGTCCTTGGCGGGGAGGCGGGAGATGATGTCGCGGAGGACCGCATCGGGGAGGCGGCTGATGCGGTCTACGCCGCCGGGGACCCAGGACGCGCCGGCGAGCGAGAGGGTGGCGGTGGGGGAGACGGGCGGGTCCGGGAGGTAGTCGTACACGACGTGGAGCAGCAGGTTTGTGCCGACGTCCAGCGTCTCGGGGTCCGCGCCGTCGCGCTCCAAGCCGGCGAGCATATCGCTCCTGCTGACGCCGATCATCGGGTCCATGGCCGCCGGTGGAGGGGAAAAGGGGGGCGACGGCGGCGAGGGTTTGGTCCGTGGTGGAGTGAGTGGGGGCGAGGAATGGGGGGCGAGCTGCTTCGGAGGGTTCGCCTGGGCCAAATGTCGGAAGCAGCTATCTTCTTGGCCCATGAAACAGCATCCGTCACCCTCAATTGCGTTTTTTTTCTGAAACAGAATTGCTTCAATTTGGATGACTTTCACCATAATGAAACGATGATCCAGTTTGGCTTAAAACATATGCTGATCCGGTTCTAAAGCACCACTTGCTTCAATATAATCTGTGTAGTTTGCATTTCGCACATTTTCCGTTACATCTCGTATTAGAGAAAACCGAGGCACAATCAGCCAACGTATACACGAGCATTTATGCACTAGTGGAGAAATGACTAGTCACAATTTTAGTTGGTGGCGTGCCATTTTCCATCAAGGCAAATAGTGTTGGCGTTGGCACAGGTACGGCATTTATCTGACCTTAGTGCTGGCGTAGTGTTTTTTTGTCAGGTCATATTTGCTGAGAATTTTTTTTTTCTGTTTACTACAATTTGTCATGGGGAAGACCATTAGGCTCATACCAGCACTAGTCCATCTTAAAAAAAAACTAAGTCTGATTCACCGCATCTTTTTCACTTTGTCCCCCCCGCCACCTCCCCGACCACGCCGCTTGTCGCTGCCGAACCAGCACCGCTGCCGCCACCTCTAAAGCAACAAAGGCAGGCCAAAATAACCGACAAAACTTAGCCATACTACCCTGTAAGTAGGCACATAAGTATAACTGTCAAAATTATTCGGGGTTCTAGCTAACAATCAACCACGACGAAACACAACACCAGCCCAGCTTAGCAAGGACACAACTAAAAATAATATGTTTAGTGTTTTTTGTCTCCCCACAAAGAGCACAGCCTGTCGAGGCATTACCATGTCGCTTAAGAATTTGGTCACTAGCAGGAAGGCGGTGCCCGATCGCTTGCCAGAGGATGATTTTGATTTGTAGAGGAATACGCGCTCGCCAAACACCCTTGTAACGAGAGGAGGAGCAACCCTGAGAGAGTGAGAGAGAGAGAGAGAGAGAGAGAGAGAGAGAGAGAGAGAGAGAGAGAGAGAGAGAGAGAGAGAGAGAGCTAGAAGGGGTATGGGTCCAGAAAAGGCGGCCGGGGGCGTCGAGAGGGACACAAAAATGTTAGTGAGCTCCTGCATTTTGGCAAGCTCTGAAGGTGACAACATCGCTTGAAAACCTAGACCTAGTTCCTGGCTGCAAGCTCCAAGTTTAGGTTTGAGCTATCGGAGCAATACGAAAAACGTATCAGGCAGGAGTGGCGAAACGGGACATCCCCATGCCACCAATTGAGCCAAAACGCACCATAGAGCAACATCCAAAAGTAAACTTAATGAAACCAGATTTCCAGAATTGTGATCCATTGGGACTGGAACTGAGAGGGTCTGAGGAGGGAATTGTTTTGGCTTACATCAGGTTTTCATAACGACTCGTAAGAGATAGTCTCTATCAAAGGCGAGTATCTTGGCCACCACAACTACATCACAGGCAGGGGCAGACGAGAAACATTTTGGCCTAGGGGGAATGATTTGAATGCGAGAATTTTGGCATGTATGGCGATAATGTTTATTTTTCTAAATTGAAAACAAAATTAAATGAAATTTTGGGAATTGAGTAGGGGGCGTGCCTCACTCAGCTCAACATTGGTTTGTCCCCGTCGGTAGGTGGTCTTTTTCACTCTGTATGTGGAATGGACACACCGCATGGCCCTAACCCGGTTACGGGGTATGCCAAATCCTCAATTTTGTGGCCATATACTCTATGCAATAAGCAGGACACATCACAAAATATAGGCAACAAAATGACATTATTGCTTTGCATTCATCATTTCACAACTCATTTGTGACACAAACCACAAACATAATATCAATTAAATTTCACATATAGCGTAACTATCAATTTAAAATCAACGAATTAACACAAAGGTGTTACACAAGACTGAAACTTTAAAATAAAGCTAACTTTTGTTGCAGAACATTTAGGGTACTATATTCTCATAAGATGTTAATCACCTAACAGCTTACCTTAGCCATTGTGTTTGGACGGCCCAGATTTGGAAATATTACTATTGCAGATTTTCGGTTGTATATTTTGTGATCAGGGGCAGTTTCGGTACTACTGCAACCAAGACGTAATAATAGCATGAGATATTAATTGGTGTGATTAGCGTCAAAGGCCACCTCCCGCGTTTTAGTTTGGTTACGCATTGGCCATCGCATGCACGGGCACGAGCATGCATTGCCGCATTAAAGAGAAGAACTAGTAGTTGAGAGTTGAGACATGAAAGCTTGCTCATTTGGAAAGGAGGAGGACATTGCTATCACTAATAACGAGAGACGACTTGCGGAGGAACAAATCCCGGGCGCCGTCCAAAGATCATGCAACAGAGAGAGGCCGACTGGCGGAGCGGAGCGGTTGTGCCATCAAAGATCATGGGGCGGCGACAAGAGGCCGGGAGATGGAGCGGCCGGCCCTGTGCGACTGAGACGGCGGCCGGACTGCTTGGGGGACTGACGAACTACCTGAGAATGAAGAGCAAACCTACGAACTAAGATGAAGGACAATTCTCTTTTTCACAGATCTGATTACCTATGTTATTATTCATTACAATTAAAAAAATTAACATCAAGAAAACAATGTACCCTAACAGCCAATTACCAAAATGTACCAGGGAGAAAAAAACTATGAACTACGTAAAGAAGTCTCTTGTGTAACCCATATTCACCTGACAACTCAACCATCAGACCGAACCATGCCCATGAATGCCTTGAATAGCAAAATATAGCAAAGAAAAACCATATCCGTATAATTTTCAATGAACCTGATTAAATATTTAGATTTTAGAAAGTTTGATTCAATAGAAAGCTACCAGAACATCTTATAGTTCGGAACGGGGAAAGTAGTTATTATACTGGGTAACGATGAGTCGAGGATGGTTGCTCAAGACTGGTAAATTTCTTGTACATATAGATATATAACATAGGAAAAAGTCTATATTTTGTCCCTCAAGTAACGGGTTTACTCCTCCAAATCAAACAGACAAGTTGCACCCAGAACTTTCAAAACTGGACAACTTTCGTCCCTCGCCTAACTCAAAGCGGTATGTGCATTGGGTTGCCATCGTTTTGGCCCATGTTCTGAGTTTCTCTCTTCCCTCCTATGCGTGGTACGCATTTAATCCAGCACCTTGTGCACCACCACTTCCCTGTGCATATGGTCACCGCTGGTAGGCCTCTTGCGCCGCAGCGCCTTGACGGCTACCACATCCATCTTCCGCACATGCACACCTGCCGGCTGCTTCCGAGCCGCCGCGAAAATCCTACATCTATGAAGAGCTGCATACCACTTTACGTAAACTTCCTAACAACTAACTAAACCTCCCCCTAAATCCGTCGGATTTTCTAAACCCACTGGAAAATTGGCAAACATAGTAGCAACAAAGAATAACATTTCAGCAGCAAAAAGAGCATATTTCAGTAGCATAACTTGACAAATTTCAGTACAATACAATAGTACATGGTTCAACAGCTACAAGGAGCATATTTCAGCCGCAAAAATAACAATAACATCAGCTACAAGGAACATTTTTTAGCACAATACAATACCCCATTTTAGCAATAAAGATAAGCATATTGCAGCAACAAACAGGAGCATACTTTGTCGCATATTGTCGGGTTTTAGGTTCGGGAACTACTGAAACGGGTGTAACCCACAAAACACGCGGGGTTGTATAATATGCCCAGTAACAGCCCCGTGGGGATGAAAAGAAGCCCGTCCCCGTCCCCTAATAGGGTAAAAACCCGCGGGGATGCGGGTTTCGGAGCCCCATTGCCATCTTGAGTCATGATCGCGCTCGACCTTGTAGCAGCTACAGCGGAGTCCGGGACACAAGGGCCCAACGATGCTACTTCAGCGAGTGGTCGGAGCGGTCAGACTCGCTACCTGCACCGCAGAGTGCACTGCTCAAGAGGCAGGGCTTGAGCGTGCCCTCCCTCACCGGCACCAACATGAAGGATGAGGGCCGCTGTCTTTACTTTCATGTGCTCTGGAGGTCTGGGAGCCGTCGTCGCACCAACGTCTACATCAGCGCGCTCACTACCATCAACATTCCATAGATATTGCGTATCAACGTCATGCTACATTAAATCGGTTGCTCTCTATCATGGTTATCATGGTGCGCCAGCTCCGACAAACACACATAAGTCTCTTCGGAGCATGCACCGGCAGCCGTTGCAGCACCAACGACATGGCAAAAGTAATGTCCTTGTGCCGCTGCCCAGGGGAGTGCATGCTTTCCTCGTACAATGCAACATGCCCTATGATTATGGTTTTAGGGGCAACAAAACCAGTGGCATCCACAAGGTTTTCAATATCACGAGTCGCCGGGTCATATGCGCAAAGCTTGAAGTGCGATAAGGAAAAGGTGGTAAGATGTGCTTCTGTGAAGAGGATGCGCCGGCCATTATCGATCCTGGCAACTGGGCTGATTCCGTACGGGTTGTACATGAACTCGTAGGCCACCGGTGACACGGTATCCAGGTCTATTTGACAATGCAAATCCCAGGTGCCAGCTTCATGCCGGCGCAATAGCCAGAGGTGATAGCGTCGTGGCTGCCCGTTGCGTATGTCCGCACAGAGGAGGCACAGGCATCCGTCAAGCTCCGTCAAATGCTGCTTTTCCATAAGGTGATCATTTTTCTCGAAGGTAAGCGGTGACGGCAGTGCCATTGTCCCAAATTTTTCGTTATCAAGGGAGAAGAATAAGATGTTCTCCTGGGGCGGTAACTCTAGGTTCGGCTGGGCTAGCCAATAGATATGTCCATGGGCGAAGACGCTTCTATCATATTTGTTTGCCCAGCCAGCTGGTTTCTCATGGGTGCCTCCCTTGGGCGGTCTCCAGAGCCCCGTGGAATTCACCACATAGATCTCGCATCCGGCAGATGCGGGAAGCCTCTCCCTGGGATTACAACCGCGGTAGTAGATGCGCACAACTTTGTGCTTCCTGGTGCACGAGTCATAGCCAAGCCCTAAGCTGGCATAGCGATGATAATTCGACTCCATGTGCTCTCGTCTGCCCGTTGGCCGCCCTTCCGGGAGGGCTGCCATTTGACCGGTGGACGGGTTGCACACATAGTAAATGTCCGAGGCGGTAACTTGGAGGATGACGAGGCCGCGGCATGGCCGTGTAACCAGGCGCGGGACATGGTGGCCTGTAGTGTTGTATGAGAAGTGGTCGGGCGCGAGATCCCGCGGGATCTCCATAAGCGTTGCACCGCCGGGGTGCTCCGGCGACCACATGTGCATCTCGGGTACATGGTGGGCCGAGTCTTGTCCTTGTAGGAAGAGGATCTTGGGGCAGCTGCGGCGGTTGGCCAGCCGGAAGTGGCGATCGGCGAAGCCCTCCGACGAGAGCGCGGCGGCCCATGCGCGGGAGAGGCAGCGGCACCTGTGCGCTGACTTCGCCGGTAGCCGCGCCAGGATGTCCTCTATGAGATGGTCCGGTAGCTTCCGCCGCCATTGCTTTCAAGTTTGCACGCATCAACAATTGAGACGTCGAGCAACGTGAAAGCGTCTGATCGATGCGTTTATACTTATTATACAGAAGAGTACGGACAGCACACGGGCTGATCTGTAAGTTGGAGTCTTGACTTACGCAAGACAAGGAAGCCTATGCAGACTTCTATCCAACTCCTGCGAACTTTAAAATTACTAGCAAACGTGCCCCGTGCATTGCACCTGGTGAAAAAACATCACCTCTCATACACACATCCGATGACATTAACAATTTCCTTGATTTTTTTCGCAATGTTGCACGACAAACAGCATGATAAATTTTTTTTTTGAGGGAACAAACAGCATGATAATTGATGTTGCGCAAAAGCATAGAGGTGGGATGATTTTTTTTTTTTTTTGAGATGGAACACTCGTATTCCATTAAGACGTGGCTAAATTGCCAGTTACAACATGGGTTACATCATCAGGATAGTTAAAGAACCACTGGTGAGACTCTCCAACAACTAAACCCGCACCAATAGCAGCCAGCACATGCGCTGGCTTGTTACAAACACATGGCGTGTGTACAACCATAGCCTGGATAAAATTTGTGGCAAGATTCACCTTAAGTTCTTTGAACATTTGGCCAAGGGAAGACATGTCGTACATATCTGATGACACAGCTTGTTGTAGCACTAGACAATCAGTCTCAAAATGTACTCTGCCCACCCCCATTTGAACAGCCCAGGTAACAGCAGTGCAAAGGGCCACCATCTCAGCGTGTAAAGCATTGGAAATTGATTGGGATGAGCCTGCTGCAGCAAAAAGGACTTCATGGGAGGCATCTCTGCATATTAATCCCCATCCACTGTATTCATTGTGTTCTGAAAAAGCTCCATCAATATTAATTTTAACAAAATCTGATGGTGGTGGCTTCCAAGACTATGGATGTTCGCTTGAGAAACCGGCTTCTTGTTCAGGAACTCATTCCACTCATTCACATGAAAACGAACAGCATATTGGAATTCTTCTACCATGGCTATGCGTTCTCCATGATTTCCACGGTTTCTCTCATGCCACCAAGACCAAAGAAGAGCAATGGTAAGCATCCTTTGTTCCTCTGGGAGCTGCAACATAGCATATACTACTTCCTTTGCGGAAATTTGATGTGACAATTTCACTCTCACTTCTTCCAGCATCAACGCTCGCCATCTGTGTTTCACCCATTTGCATTTTAGAAAAAGATGCCCTCCATCTTCGAACAACCGGCCGCAAACAGCACACCGTGTATCAAGCTCTACACCCCTTCTATTGATATTCATATACATTGGGTGACTATTATGCGCAAATCTCAACAAGAAATGATGCACCTTAGGAGGACACTTTCGTTTCCAAATAGCTTTGAACATTTCAGAATCTCGTTCTTCATATGACGAGCTGGCACCTTGCTGTTTGTTAGCCTCCCTTTTTAACATGGCCACATGTGAGTTATATGCTGATTTGACCGAGAAAACACCCTTACTATCAAGATGCCAGGCTAGGAAATCATGCGCTTGATCATGGACTGGGATGCTCATAATATATGGCACATCATCCTGATGGAAACAACCTTCGACGAGAGCTCGGTCCCAGTAGCCCGTATCCGGATCAATTAACTCGCAAACTCTTGTGAGGAGGCTATGTCCACGTGGTGCAGAAGGCCGCCGTGTCATTCCCCTAGGAATCCATGGATCCTCCCAAATTCGAACATCTGTGCCATCCCCGATTCTCCAAATTAGCCCTTCTTTGAGAAGCTCAATGCCTTTCAAAATACTACGCCATACATAGCTCATGCCATTAATCGGTTCTGCATCAAGGACATTACCATGAGGGAAATACTTTGCTCTCAAAACTTGTGCACAAACGGATTCAGGTGCTTGTATCAACCGCCACCCTTGTTTGGCTAGCATCACCCAAATTAAAAGAGTGAAGATCACGGAAACCAAGACCTCCTTCATCTTTTGACAACTTCATTTTATCCCAACCTACCCAATGCATCTTATTTTCTTCATTCTGCTTGTTCCACCAGTAGTGACATATCAGCTGGCTTATCTCATCACACAGGGACTTTGTTAGATCAAAAAACGCCATCGCATACATAGGTATTGCTTGAGCCACAGCCTTCACATACATCTCCTTACCCGCCATAGAGAGACATATGTCCCAGCCCACTTGTAACCGACTGGTAATATTATCTTTAATGTAGGCAAAACATTTCTTCTTTGACTTTGCAATATATCTGGGCAGTCCAAGGTATTTTCCCTCGCTGGCTTCACTTCCAATTTGCAACTCTTGTATAATTAAAATTTTGAAGCTCTGACTTGCATTCGCACTAAACATTACTGAAGACTTTTCTCGATTAATCACTTGACCTGAACACTCCTCATACATTTGCAGAATATCATTAATTGTCTGGACCCCATGTACCGTCGCCTCCATGACAAGGAGCGAATCATCCGCAAATAAAAGGTGATTAACTCTTGGGGCCACCGGTGCAAGCTTTATACCTCTGATTTGGCCATCGTCATTTGCTTTATTTAGCATTGCTGAAAGTCCCTCCGCGCACAAGAGAAAGAGATAGGGGGATAGAATCCCCCTACCGCAATCCTCTACCCGGTATAACCACATCTGAGATATCTCCATTCACTCTAAACCTGTACGAAACAGTCTTGACACACTTCATAATTAGTTGTACAAACTCATCAATGAAGCCCATCTTCTTCATAATTCCTTCAAGAAACGGCCACTCTACCCGGTCATAAGCTTTACTCATGTCGAGCTTGAGTGCCATGTATACATCTTTACCTTTCCTATTTCTTCTCGTGAAGTGGGTCATTTCATAGGCTAAAATAGTGTTATCAGAAATTAAACGGCCTAGCACAAAGGCGCTCTGGTTGGCTGAAATAATCTCATCCAAGATTTGTTTGAGACGGTTTGCCAACACTTTAGACACAAGCTTATACACCACATTGTAAAGGCTAATAGGGTGTAGATCTTTGATACGATCAGGGTTCTGAACCTTTGGGATAAGCACAACAATTGTTTCATTCCATCCCTCTGGCATACTGCCGCCTCGCAACACATGTAGAACCTCCCGTGTCACAGCTTCGCCCACCGTACTCCAAAATCTCTTATAGAAAATAGCCGGCATACCATCCGCACCAGGTGCCTTAAGATCACCCATATCATCAAGGGCTCGCTTCACTTCCTCAACAGTGTACTCCTTTCTTAATAGATCATTCATCTGGGGTGTCACCTTCGGTTGTACTGCTTGTAGTGCCTGGTTAAATCTGGGCCTGCCGCAAGGGTAAACAAGTTAAAGAAGTGGTTAGTAATAAGTTCCTTCAGGCCAGCCTCCCCTTTCACCTCCACACCATCTTCCCCAATGAGATTTCCTATTCTGTTTTTTTCTTTCTAGCGACACAAAGTTGTGGAAAAATTCAGTATTACGGTCTCCCTTTACCAGCCATGTTGCATGAGCTCGTTGCCGCCAAAAAATATCTAGTTGTTCCTCCAGCCGATCAAGCTTATACCTGATCACCTGCTTTTTATACTCAAGGAGTTTTCTATCTATTAGACAACAAAAATTTCTACCTAGTTGCCGCTATCTCTTTACACCTTTGTTGTCGTTTATCCTAGTGATGCCCGACAAATATTGCATTAGGATGAAAACAGAGAAGTACTCCCTCCGTCTCATAATATAAAATCGCCACCCTCCTCGTCCGAGGTGGAACTGGAGAAGTCGAAACTTCATTTCTCGTGGCTCGTGACCGGACACGGGGAATGGGCGTCGGCGATCGTTTAGTTTATGTTTAGAATAGAACAATGTTTGAAATTATACCTTCAGAGTTAGATGGGCTCCGCTTTTAGTTGAAGTATGCCCGCTATGTAATGAATTTCATCATGTTTATAAGAAATCTGCCTTGTTTGTATGAATCTCTTCCGGTTAATATAAAAGCCTGCGCGGTTTGCATGAATTTCGTCCGGTTGGTTCAAAAAGTTGTTGAAATATATGCAGGTAGACTTGGATGGCTGCCTCCCGCATCCGTTTTCGCGGACTGGTCCCTCTGTCCACGGATGGATGAGGGAGAAATTTGCGGGTCGACGTTGGAGATGCCCTGAAACCATGAAACAATCTTTCGTCCCTATTTTCGATCATAACTCGTGAGGCAGCTCTTGGAGCACAAGAGTCTGCTCGAGAAAAGGAAGGACATATGTCCTCTTGAGCTTGTTTTTTGCGAAAAGGATTAGATCTATTATAAAGATTCATCGAAAGTACAAAACATCTCAAACTTAATAAAAATTACATCGAGGTCCATGGACCACCGAACGACCAATGCCGTCACGGCGCCGCCAGAACGAGCAGCCGACGTGCCGCTATCACCGCTCCAATACCAGAGTCGACCTGACCTTATCGATGACAGTTAGGAAGTCTTCGTGCATGTGCCACTAAGAATCAGCGCCCCGGAGTCGCATTCATCGCCATTGAATCCTTGAATCGATCTGAAAAACATGACATCAAATATCACCATTGCGTACACACGACGAGAAACCCTAATCTCGCTACCCAAGGAGCTTGTAGGAATCTATGCAGGAGGTCCATCTAATCCGTCTCAACAGACGGACTTGAGGAGGATTGAAGCCCTGAAGACTGATTCGAAAAAGAAGCGCCGCCATCCGTCCAAACGCCACCCGCGAGGATTAAAACCATGTCTATCTACTAGCCAGATCCGAGGCACAATGAGATGAGAAGCACAACCTTTTGAGGGAGCATAAAAGATGCCCACAACCACGGGAGAAGATGGCAATACTATGTGACGTACACGAAGATTTCAGAGTTATATGTTAGACATGATTAGTGTTGAACCACTAAAAGATTTATGCCCCATTAAAAAGGCAATTACCTAATTATTACTCCTTCCGTTCGGAATTACTTGTCTCGGAAATGGATGTATCTAGAACTAAAATACGTCTAGATACATCCATTTTTACGACAAGTAATTCCGAACGGAGGGAGTACATGTTAAAATAATTGTAGTAAGTGGGGATCAACAAAGATAAGAATATTTTTAAGGAAATGGATATAAGTTTGACTTTGTTTATGAAAAATGTAGGTAGTAAAATATCTACAATAACACGTAAATATACTATCAATATTTTTTTATGTCGGGTTTAATCAAACTAATTATGTGTCATTATGTAGAGAAAATGACATACGAGCAGATTTTCTTGAAAGCAATGAGAACCATCTAGGAACACCAACATTGTCACGTATATCAACAAATATACAAACCAAACTGCACCGATAATCCACTTCTGAGCTCAGGCTCATCTGCACCTGCGCAAAAAGAAAAATCAAAACAAATACCAAAAAAATTCAAAAAATTCTATTTTTTTTTTGCATGGTAGATAATTTGATGCATGAGGTCCGCCCCAATTTTCATATCAGTTGGATATCTGAGCAGCTCTCGGCAAAAATAACAAATTCAGGGTTTGTAAAAAAGTTTACTGTTCTGACCTTCTTTGTCTTTTTGCTGAGAGCTATTCATATGTCCAAATGATCTGAAAATTGGACCAGACATCATACAATAAATTTTCTACCACGCAAAAAATTAAATTTTTTTATGCTTTTCTGACCGGGTGCAGATGAGTTTGGGCACTGGAACGCTGCACTCCATACAACAGCTCCACTATCAGAACAAACTATGCTTACGAAGGCACCGAATACAAAAGGAAAACCATCCTAGCATCCAGTGGCGGAGCTACAATGGTAGATTTGAGCGGGCCGGTACAAACGGAACCCACTCTTTGATCTGGGCTGGGTGGGCAATGGCCCATCCAGCCTTGTTGTAGCTCCGTGAGTGCCTAGCATCATAGATTCAAATTTTGATCAATTCTCCACAAACAAAATACAGTATGACGAGGATGGAGGCTCAACACTGTATATACAGATACATCATATAGGAAAACACTTTCTATCTATAGTCTGAAAAGATGCCAACGCCAGACCACTTGATTGTCGTCGATTCGATTGAAATCGGACGCACACGGTTCTGCTTCTTCATTATTATATGTTAAAAAAAAAAAACAACCAACAAACGAACTGCAATCAAGCCCGTAAATCTCTCCCCCCCTATAATCTCGCACGCAGCGCCCAGCTCTTCGTCCACCTCGCACGCATCACCTCCAGCCCTCAAGCATGCGTCGCCCAGATCCCCTTCTCCACCGCCTCGCACACAGCTGACTCCGCCGGCCAGCTCCGCGCCCTTGGTCACCGACGAGTTCGCAACCTAACTCGTCGTCGCGCTTATCTCCATCAGGATCAGGCCCCGCTCCACTTGCCATTCTGGACTCCGGTCCACCACGTTGGTGTAGCACTCGGTTCAGGAACAAAGCAAGAACGAATGGAGTATCATAGGTTCGCCCACCACATCCTCATCAGAACTAGGGTTTGAGTCCTCTCCTCTTGTACTTTTTAATGATGTAGTGCTAGTTGATTCCTAAACTAATTGATTTCTGATTTTCATTTGGTATGTAGATGCCAATACCTTGGTTTATGCCATGTTTGTGGGTATGAATTTGTGTCGTCTAGCATGTGTTGGATCACTAAATCAACCACAAAAATTTTGTGAACTGGGTAGGTGCATCACACAAATATGCCTCCTCGGTTGGCAGAAATATTAGTATTTCTGCCTTTTTTTTTTCAATTTTCAATGCTTCCAAGTAACAATACAAATGTACCCAGTGCACTTTTTCATGCTTCTTTCTCAAGAAAATTACTTCCATTGGTCACCAAATATTTTGTTAAATTTGTATGTAGGCAACGAAAAGCATACATCCTCATGTTGGCAGCAATTTTAACTGTTTCCATTGTCAAATTATATGCTTCCGACCAAGACGAATAATGTTGAGCTGTCATATTTCCATGCTTCCTATGAATCGACATACTGTGTTTACTAAACTATTTAGGTACATAGGATAAGCTTCTTAATTCTAAATTTGCGTGCTTCCAAGTGTCTTCTATATGATGTGATAAAATGAACTATGCTTCCAATCCACAGTGCTTCCTCCTTTAATTTCTTGCATATTTCTATCTAATGTATTTTTGCTTCGATCATTGTAAGTGTGTGCTACTTTTTTTACCTTTTATTGCTTCAACCATTATCAGATAGAAGCTTACGCTTCAACCACTACTAATGTAATTCAACCATTACCGGTGTTGCTTCTGTTAGTAAATTTTGTTGTACAATTATTTTGCTTTGTTCAATGATTTTTTACCACTAAAATGTTTTCTACCTTTTTTCACCGGATGCTTCTATTGTACAGATATTTTGCCACACATGATTCCAGCTGTGCTTCGTCGTTACCAACATACTCCCAATGATCTTCTAGTGCGTTGATATGTATGAGATGAGATCAAGTTCGAAGTTGTTGGTTGTGCAGGGCTCATGGCATGAGCGGATCATGCCATCATGATCAGATTATCCGGTGCCCTGCACCACACTAGCTATGAAAAAAATAGTGTTGTAATAGTATTTTGGTTTTGTTGCAAAACAGAGTTGTAATTGGTTCCAAAGGAAATGTTTCCAGTATATACAGAAAGCGTGTTCCCTTTACATCAAATTTTTGGTTTCGAAGCTCTTATAAACACAGCACAGATCAAATGCTTATGTTGACCAATATGTTTCTGTTGCACTACAAATTATTTGCTTCGGTCCAATGGAATGTTTTCATGGAAGCACACAAATGCTATGTTATCACTCCATAGAAATACACATTGGATTTTTTTACTACATTTATTTGTAATATTTCCATGAATCAAAGGAATGCTTCCATTCCACATCCGTGTATGTTTTGTAGCATAAAATGCATCTGGAAAAACAAAAAAAACATACTAGATTTTAGTTGTTTCAACGTAATTAACCTACATTATTTCCACATGGAAGCAAAGTTTCATTCAACATGGAAGCAAAATTCAGTCGGCAACTGCTAACAAGTAACACAATTTCTTTTAGATCAAAACACATGTTGTTTGCAATCGATGCAATTTGAAGGAATACTAGAAACAAGTGCTTCACAAGGAAATAAACTGTGTTTCATAAGGAAGAAAACTGCTTTTGGAAAGTCTCTATGCTACATTAATTCTCCCCTAATTAGTTTCCTGAAACTCCTTGATTTGTTTCCTAAATATGTGGTATAACCTTCTGATACGTCTCCAACGTATCTATTATTTTTGATTGCTCCATGCTACTTTATCTACTGTTTTGGACTATATTGGGCTTTATTTTCCACTTTTATATTATTTTTGAGACTAACCTATTAACCGGAGGCCCGGCCCAGAATTGCTGTTTTTTTGCCTATTTCAGTGTTTCGAAGAAACATAATATCAAACGGAGTCCAAACGGCATGAAACCTTCAGAAACGTGATTTTCTCACCGAACGTGATCCAGGAGACTTGGACCCTGCTCCAAGGAACAACCGAGGCGGTCACGAGGGTGGGGGGCGCGCCCTCCCCCCTGGGCGCGCCCCCTACCTCGTGGGCCCCCTGTTGCTCCGCCGACGTACTCCTTCCTCCTATATATACCTACGTACCCCCGACAGATCAAATACGGAGCCAAAAACCTAATTCCACTGCCGCAACTTTCTGTATCCATGAGATCCCATCTTGGGGTCTATTCCGGAGCTCCGCCGGAGGGGGCGTCCACCATGGAGGGCTTCTACATCAACACCATAGCCCCTTCGATGAAGTGTGAGTAGTTTACCTCAGACCTACGGGTCCATAGTTAGTAGCTAGATGGCTTCTTTTCTCTTTTTGGATCTCAATACAATGTTCTCCCCCTCTCTTGTGGAGATCTATTCGATGTAATCTTCTTTCTGCGGTGTGTTTGTTGAGACCGATGAATTGTGGGTTTATGATCCAGCTTATCTATGAATAATATTTGAATCTTCTCTGAATTATTTTATGTATGATTGAGTTATCTTTGCAAGTCTCTTCGAATTATCCGTTTGGTTTGGCCAACTAGATTGGTAGTTCTTGCAATGGAAGAAGTGCTTAGCTTTGGGTTCGATCTTGCGGTGTCCTTACCCAGTGACAGAAAGGGTTGCAAGGCACGTATTGTATTGTTGCCATCGAGGATAACTGTTGGGGAACGTAGCAGAAATCAAAATTTTCTACGCATCACCAAGATCAATCTATGGAGTAATCTAGCAACGAGGGGAAGGAGAGTGCATCTACATACCCTTGTAGATCGCTAAGCGGAAGCGTTCAAGTGAACGGGGTTGATGGAGTCGTACTCGTCGTGATCCAAATCACCGATGATCCTAGTGCCGAACAGACGGAACCTCCGCGTTCAACACACATGCAGCCCGGTGATGTCTCCCATGCCTTGATCCAGCAACGAGAGAGGAAGAGGTTGGGGAAGACTCCGTCCAGCAGCAGCACGACGGTGTGGTGGTGGTGGAGGAGCGTGGCAATCCTGCAGGGCTTCACCAAGCACCGCGGGAGAGGAGGAGGACTTGGGAGAGGGGAAGGGCTGCACCAGAACTCGGGTGCGGCTGCCCTTCCACCCCCCACATATATAGAGGGGCAAGGGAGAGGGGGGCCGGCCCCCTCAGATCCAACCTGAGGAGGGGGCGGCGGCCAGGGGGTTGCCTTGCCCCCCAAGGCAAGGGGGGGGGGGCCCTTTTAGGGTTCCCCCAAACCCTAGGGGCCTTGGGCCCTGGTGGGGGGGCGCACCAGCCCACCTGGGGCTGGTCCCCTCCCACACTTGGCCCACGCAGCCCTCTGGGGCCGGTGGCCCCACTTGGTGGACCCCCGGGACCCTCCCGGTGGTCCCGGTACGTTACCGATAGCACCAGAAACTTTTTCGGTGACCAAAATAGGACTTCCCATATATAAATCTTTACCTCCGGACCATTCCGGAACTCCTCGTGACGTCTGGGATCTCATCCGGGACTCCGAACAACATTCAGTAACTGTTGGGTAACATAGTAATTTCGAAAATTTTCCTACGCACACGCAAGATCATGGTGATGCATAGCAACGAGAGGGGAGAGTGTGTCCACGTACCCTCGTAGACCGAAAGCGGAAGCGTTATGACAACGCGGTTGATGTAGTCGTACGTCTTCACGATCCGACCGATCCAAGCACCGAACGTACGACACCTCCGAGTTCAGCACACGTTCGCTCGATGACGATCCCCGGCTCCGATCCAGCAAAGCTTGGGATGAGTTCCGTCAAGACGACGGCATGGTGACGATGATGATGTTCTACGGCGCAGGCTTCGCCTAAACTCCGCGACGATATGACCGAGGTGGAATATGGTGGAGGGGGCACCGCACACGGCTAAGGAACGATCCGTAGATCAACTTGTGTTGTTGTGCCTAGAGGTGCCCCCTGCCCCGTATATAAAGGAGCAAGGGGAGGGGCGGCCGGCCTAGGAGGGCGCGCCAAGGGAGTCCTACTCCCACCGGAGTAGGACTCCTCCTTCCTTGTTGGAGTAGGAGAAGGGGAAAGAGGGGAGAGGAGGAAGGAAAGGGGCCGCACCTTGTCCAATTCAGACCAGAGGGGGGCTGCGCGCCTCCTTCCTTTCGGCCTCTCTCCTCTATTCCCGTATGGCCCAATAAGGCCCATATACTCCCCGGCGATTTCCCGTAACTCTCCGGTACTCCGAAAAATACCCGAATCACTCGGAACCTTTCCGAACTCCGAATATAGTCATCCAATATATCGATCTTTACGTCTCGACCATTTCGAGACTCCTCGTCATGTCCCCGATCTCATCCGGGACTCCGAACTCCTTCGGTACATCAAAACTCATAAACTCATAATATAACTGTCATCGAAACCTTAAGCGTGCGGACCCTACGAGTTCGAGAACTATGTAGACATGACTGAAACATGTTTCCAGTCAATAACCAATAGCGGGACCTGGATGCCCATATTGGCTCCCACATATTCTACGAAGATCTTTATCGGTCAAACCGCATAACAACATACGTTATTCCCTTTGTCATCGGTATGTTACTTGCCCGAGATTCGATCGTCGGTATCCAATACCTAGTTCAATTTCGTTACCGGCAAGTCTCTTTACTCGTTACGTAATGCACCATTCCGTAACTAACTCATTAGCTACATTGCTTGCAAGGCTTATAGTGATGTGCATTACCGAGAGGGCCCAGAGATACCTCTCTGACAATTGGAGTGACAAAACCTAATCTCGAAATACGCCAACCCAACATGTACCTTTGGAGACACCTGTAGTACTCCTTTATAATCACCCAGTTACGTTGTGACGTTTGGTAGCACCCAAAGTGTTCCTCCGGTAAACGAGAGTTGCATAATCTCATAGTTACAGGAACATGTATAAGTCATGAAGAAAGCAATAGTAACATACTAAACGATCAAGTGCTAGGCTAACGGAATGGGTCAAGTCAATCTCATCATTCTCCTAATGATGTGATCCCGTTAATCAAATGACAACTCATGTCCATGGCTAGGAAACACAACCATCTTTGATTCAACGAGCTAGTCAAGTAGAGGCATACTAGTGACACTATGTTTGTCTATGTATTCACACATGTATTATGTTTCCGGTTAATACAATTCTAGCATGAATAATAAACATTTATCATGATATAAAGAAATAAATAATAACTTTATTATTGTCTCTAGGGCATATTTCCTTCAGTCTCCCACTTGCACTAGAGTCAATAATCTAGTTCACATCAGCATGTGATTCAACACCAATATTCACATATGTATGTGATTAATACCCATAGTTCACATCGTCATGTGATCAACACCCAAAGGGTTTACTAGAGTCAATAATCTAGTTCACATCGCTATGTGATTAACACCCAAAGAGTACTAAGGTGTGATCATGTTTTGCTCGTGAGAGAAGCTTAGTCAATGGGTCTGTCACATTCAGAGTCGTATGTATTTTGCAAATATTCTATGTCTACAATGCTCTGCACGGAGCTACTCTAGCTAATTGCTCCCACTTTCAATATGTATCCAGATTGAGACTTAGAGTCATCTGGATCGGTGTAAAAGCTTGCACCGATGTAACTCTTTACGACGGGCTCTTTTATCACCTCCATAATCGAGAAATATTTCCTTAGTCCTCACTAAGGATATTCTTGACCAATGTCCAGTGATCTACTCCTAGATCACTATTGTACTCCCTTGCCAAATTCAGAGCAAGGTATACAATAGGTCTGGTACATTGCATAGCATACTTTATAGAACCTATGACTGAGGCATAGGGAATGACTTTTCATTCTCTTTCTATTTTCTGCCATGGTCGGGTTTTGAGTCTTACTCAATTTCACACCTTTGCATCACAGGCAAGAACACTTTCTTTGACTGTTCCATTTTGAACTACTTCAAAATTTTGTCAAGGTATGTACTAATTGAAAATCTTATCAAGCGTCTTGATCTATCTCAATAGATCTTGATGCTCAATATGTAAGCAGCTTTACCGAGGTCTTTCTTTGAAAAAACTCCTTTCAAACACTCCTTTATGTTTTCCAGAAAATTCTACATCATTTCTAATTAATAATATGTCATTCACATATACTTATCAGAAAGGCTGTAGTGCTCCCACTCACTTTCTTGTAAATACAGGCCTTTCCAAAAGTCTGTATAAAACCATATGCTTTGATCAACTCATTAAAGCGTATATTCCAACTCCGAGATGCTTGCACCAGTCCACTGATGGATCGCTGGAGCTTGCACATTTTGTTAACACCTTTAGGATCGACAAAACCTTCTGGTTGCATCATATACAACTCTTCTTTAATAAATCCATTAAGGAATGCAGTTTTGTTTATCCATTTGCCAGATTTCATAAAATGCGGCAATTGCTAACATGATTCAGACAGACTTAAGCATAGATATGAGTGAAAAACTCTCATCGTAGTCAACACCTTGAATTTGTCGAAAACCTTTTGCGATAATTCTAGCTTTGTAGATAGTAACACTATCAGCGTCCGTCTTCCTCTTGAAGATCCATTTAATCTCAATGTCTCGCCGATCATTGGGCAAGTCAATCAAAGTCCATACTTTGTTTTCATACATGGATCTCATCTCAGATCTCATGGCCTCAAGCCATTTTGCGGAATCTGGGCTCACCATCGCTTCTTCATAGTTCGTAGGTTCATCATGATCATACTCTTGTGCGCTCTGGTGCGGATCTTACTCTGGAAGACCTACGAGGTTCTGTAGTAACTTAATCTGAAGTTTCATGATCATCATCATTAACTTCCTCACTAATTGGTGTAGTAGTCACAGGAACAGATTTCTCTGATGAACTAATTTCCAATAAGGGAGAAGGTACAGTTACCTTATCAAGTTCTACTTTCCTCCCACTCACTTCTTTCGAGAGAAACTTCTTCTCTAGAAAGGATCCATTCTTGGCAACGAATGTTTTTGCCTTCAGATCTGTGATAGAAGGTGTACCCAACAGTTTCCTTTGGGTATTCTATGAAGACGCACTTCTCCGATTTGGGTTTGAGCTTATCAGGATGAAACTTTTTCATATAAGCATCGTAGCCCTAAACTTTAAGAAACGACAACTTGGGTCTCTTGCTTAACCACAGTTCATATAGTGTCGTCTCAACGGATTTAGATGGTGCCCTTTTAACGTGAATGCAGCTGTCTCTAATGCATAACCCCAAAACGATAGTGGTAAACCGATAAGAGACATCATAGATCGCACCATATCTAGTAAAGTATGATTACGACGTTCGGACACACCATTGTGGTGTTCGAGGTGGCATGAGTTTGTGAAACTATTCCACATTGTTTTAATTTAAAACCAAACTCGTAACTCAAAAATTTGTCTCCGCGATCAAATTGCAGAAATTTTATTTTCTTGTTACGATGATTCTCCACTTCACTCTGAAATTCTCTGAACTTTTCAAATGTTTCAGACTTGTGCTTCATTAAGTAAATATACTCATATCTGCTCAATTCATCTTGTGAAGGTCAGAAAATAACGATACCCGCCACGAGCATCAACACTCATTGAACCGCATACATCGGTATGTATTATTTCCAATAAGTCACTAGCTCGTTCCATTGTTCCGGAGAACGGAGTTTTAGTCATCTTGCCCAAAAGGCACGGTTCACAAGCATCAAATGATTCATAACCAAGAGATTCCAAAAATTCCATCTTTATGGAGTTTCTTCATGCGCTTTACACCGATATGACCCAAACGGCAGTGCCACAAATAAGTTGCACTATCATTATCAACTTTGCATCTTTTGGCATCAATATTATGAATATGTGTATCACTACGATCGAGATCCAACAAACTATTTTCATTGGCACTACAAGGATACCCCCTATAAAGCAACACATATTCTACATCGTTTTGACTATTCGTTGCAAAATTCATAGTAGATACGCATATAAGCAGTGTCGCATATGTGTTGCAGCTTGCAGCTCGTGGCTCTGTTCGTGGTGCAACAAATCTTATGTGTTGCGAGGTATTGGTTGCAAATTGTATCTATTATAATACTCCAAATATACATAATTGAAAATAAAAAATTAATTCAGCATAAAAAGTAATTAATTAGACACGTCCGCACACATAATGAATGTGGCGCGAAAATATTTCTTTTAGGGATATGTGGCGCGAAAATCTGTGCTGGCCGTCCGAGCAAAACCAAATTGCGCGAAGTCCACCACTTTTATTCTCCGATCTAGATTTATATTCTCCTTCAAGTCCGGATCGATCTAGGTCTACTACGACACAAATCGATCATCCAATCTCTTCTCGCTGAGCGGGAAGGCTGGAAGGCGGCGATGGCCCGGGAAGCGGCGGGAAGGCGGAGACGGACAGGGGAGCGGTGGCTTTGCGTGCAGCGAAGAAGGGAGAAGCAGCAAGGCCGCGGAAGAAGGCTGCAAGTCGTCTGCTAGCATCCCCTACTCCTCTGCCCGCCCCTCCAGCCTGCCCACTGGCGGCGCTCTACTCCTTCGCCTACCCATCTTCTCCTTCACCGTGTACGACGGCGAGACTAACCTCCGAGGTAACCCTCTTCCTCCCTCATTCCCATCTCCTCCCATCCAGTCACCTACTTGTGGGCACCTCGAGACATGGCCGTGGGATGTAGGGGGATTTGGTAGATGATGAAGGGGATGGATCGTCAGATTGGAGAGATGGGTCCATTCCCCTGTCTTTGTGATCAAATCATTTGAGAGAGAGGAGCTTCGGGCTTGTTACAGTTCCAGAGATGTACTGTACCATTAGCGCTATGTTCAGTGGTTTGGGATTTGTTCCCAACATGGAATTAATCACCATGGGGTATGTGTGAAACCTCTGTTTGTCACTCCAATCTCTGTTGGGGTTTGACCCATATCCCTCTTAATCCCTGTCAACGTCATTGTTGTTCGGTTCGTCAGGGGTTGAACAAAATTTGTACAGGAATACAGTTTAAATGTTGCACTAAGTAAACATTCAGATCTGAATTCAGTTTGTACAAGGAATGTTTGAAATATTCAGAAAATGTAGTGTAAGCATTGCACTGAGTAAACATTCATCTCTGAAAGTAACAACTAAGTTCTATTTCTAATGTGAGTAAACATTCAGGGAATGTATTCCTCCTCCCTTCTATTTCTAGTGCGATCCCTTACTGTCATATCCATTGCGAAACTAATAACATTTAAGTTCTAGTTTTAGTATAGAGTACATGTATATATGGGAGTAAGTCAACACAAGTGAGCATAATCAGAACAAGGACCCTAATCTGTAACATAATAGGAAAATATATGTTTTAATTCTTATAAAGCAAACACACAAGAGTCTTTAAAAAATATAACAGATGTCTGCTAAACTTAACGACGACTTTAGGAATCTATATCGAGTAGTACTCTGAATCCAGTGTTGGTTTTTCTATCCAAATTTGCATAAGAAGGACAAGATGAGAGACGATTGCATGAACCTCTATATTTTCATATGTTAAGAGTAATACTTGGACCTATCTCCAATTTTTTGGAGTACATACACTTATGTCATTTGTTGACAAGAAGATTATATCTACTTCAGAGTATTTTCTGAAACACAAGTGGAAAATAGTTTGAAAATGCACAAAGATGCACCTTGATTAAACTTCTTGTTAACTTCCATTTGTTTCCCTTAACATGTGAATGCCTCTCTATTTCCTTGAAGATCAATGCTTTTGTTTTATTTTTGCTCGAGTGTTTGTTGTGTTTAGCTCAGCTCAGTTCGTTGCCGGTTTCAGTCAACCAAGAAAGAAAAAGGAGATCCTTGACTTTTTGAGTATATTTCGTATGTCGTATGTTCAGAATATTTCTGCTTTTAGTGAATTGTTAGATCAAAGGATTCAAATTTGTACAACATGGTTCCAGGTGTTTGGGAATAGCTGAACTTTGGCAGCTGCTGCTGGTGTTGTATCATGATGGAAATTCAGTCGATCAGCAATTGAATTCGACTATTTGAACATGGTAGCTGCTGTAGTACAAGAGGTGAAGGGTAGTTATACTGTTTACTGCTTGTGATGTACTATGTGTTCACAAATTTTACCTAGATGTGTTATGTGTTCACAAATTTACTTTCATTCTGTGACGCTGGACACGATACCACAATAAAGGTCAGCTTCCAATGTGATTCTGTTATTTACATTCTTAATATCATTGCCACAACATATGTCATTGTGGACATAAAACTTACTACTCTACTGCTTCTGCATGCAGGTTTGATGGATAAAGAAAGTCACCGATCTGAAAATGTGGAGCCTAGTTGAAGTGATGAATTCATTACTGTTATTTGCTATTTTTTATTTTATGTCCATGTACTTTATAATTTGGACAAGAAGATTTGTAGGTGTGACTGCCCTAAAGTGTCCATAGTTGATCTCAAATACGTTGGTGTTGGTTGCTCTGTTTCCTGAACATTTTTACACCTGTTACTATCAAAGAAAAAACATTCTTACACATGTTCATATGTACCTAGCTACATCCGGGTTGTTGCTTATCCCATAATCATCATAGAAGTGTTAAATAGCTGGTTCCATGAAATCGATCAATACATTGGTGTTGGTTGTCTCCTTGCCAATATATCACGAGGGCATCTCTAACTTGGAGGGGAACAACAATAGAGTGTTAGTGTTAATCTCTTTGCACTGGAATAATGTAGCTGCAGCTTTTCTTCAGTTAGCACGACAAATACCCTGTTCAGCACGTCGCAAATAATCTTTCTCGTGTTGTGCATGTCTCTGTTCTTTGCCACTCTGTTCGCGTGAGTTGAATTCAGTTCATCGTTGATCCACATCGTGAGTCGATCCTAGCCTGATTTCCAAAGCATACCGCAAACATCTGGTCACATTTTGAATGGAATTTAACAAAAAAGATGATGCAAATTAAAAGAAAATGAACAAATTTTATGCAAACTTAAATATTCATTCCATACAGCCGAACTATATTTTCTCCAGAAAATTAAAACTTCTAAAAAACTTAACCTCTCCTATACTTGATGGTGATCTCATAAGCCTGGCCGGGCTGGCCGGTGGCACCTCTGTGGTTGTGGTCGGAGTCAGGCTTCCAGCGGCAGAAGAGTGCGGAGTCATGGTAAGGCTTCCCGGCCGCCGCTTGAGCTCGCGGATGATACTGTTCACTTGCTCCTGCACCGTGTGTAGTGTGGCCGCGGCCACCAGGGATGTGGACGCAGGGAGAGACAGGCGGCGGCGCGGTGATCTCGCTTGGAGACCACTGCTTGCCGTACTTCAGCATCTTCTCGTTGAGGCGGCGGAGACAACGCTTTCTCATCTTCGCTCTAGTCTTCGACTGGTCGATGACCCAGTCTATCGCGTCAACTCACATCTCTCCAACAAATGTCATAGGCGTATGGTACGCATGCGACAGTGATGTGGTAGCTGGCCATACAACCGTGCTCACATTCATTTCAAAAACAAATTAGAACGAACCGGACGAATTTCACCAAACACGATGCAATTCATTAAAGTTCATCGTAGTTTACATAAAACTTACTATATTTCATCCGTTTTACTAAAAACTAAAAAAACACTAGGTTAACTTGTAGCGGGCGGTGACCTCGTACGCGTGGCCACCCTGACCGACCGTACTGCCGCCGTCGTCCGTGTAGTCCTTCGAGCGGCAAAAGGGCGCTGGGGTGCGACAGCCCTGCCCGGCTGCCACCTAAGCCACTATGCGTCCTCCTGCACCGCGCGAAGGGCCTCCGCGGCCAATGCCGGCCCCGACCATGGTGCCCGGGCGGTAGCGAAGGTGTGTCGCTTAGCGACCACTCTTTGCTGATCCTAGCGAGCGACCAATCCAGGCGGCGGCGGCACCCCGCGACCTTCTCCGCATTGGTGAAGGAGCAGTCATGGATCGTGGCCTCTGCCAGGTTTAGGTCCTTGCGGACCCAAGCCGATGCCTCGTCGAAATTGGCAAACACGGAGCGGCCCGCCGCGTTGCAGTACTCCGGTCGTGTTGCCTGCCTGGTCGCCCTCTGCTCGGCCGACACGATGGCCCGCGACGAGGAGTCGGCTCCACTGTGGCCACCGAGGTAGTGGAGGAGGCGGTCGTGCGGCTTCACAAATCGCCAACGGCACCTCCTCCTTGACGGACTTCTCGCGCCAGTTGTGGAACTGTGGCGACGCCGGCCGGTCGATCCAGGCATGCATAATGGTTGTGCGACGGCGAGGACAGCTCCACCTTCATGCGACGCCCGATCTAGACTCCCCAGTTGCATGGGGAGTACCGTGTTGGATGAAGTACCGTGTTGGATGACAAAATATATCCGGACCGCTTGGTCCGGAAGGATGCGAGTGGTTTAGGGATCTAGTTGGAGATGCCCTTTGACCTCATATGTACTCCCTCCGTTCCTAAATATAAGTTCCTTGTTGAAATCTCTAAAAAGACTTATATTTAGGAACAGAGGGAGTAGGTTGGAACATGGAAGCTAAGAAATTTATTGTGTTTTGGATTAATTTTTTCTATTGTTTGAGCAGTAGAATTCATTTTTACTTCCACACATGTTGCACTAAAATTGTACAAACATAGAAGAAGCACATTCTATGTAGCGCAAATATATGTACACGTGCCTGTCATGGGACAGATGATAATAACAAAAATTATAATTTATTTCACTCCAAATTATTAGTCTCACTTGTATTTCTTTTTGGTTTCGCTCCATTTTCTCCCTCCGTTCTCTCCCGCCAATAGCGACTAATCTGCCAAAGAAAAATTTAGGTACGCGAGCTTCATTACCATGGCCCCACATCTCATAGGCATCCAGGACGGAGACTAACATCGGTCAAACAGATTGCGATGAGGTAACTGCGCAAATAAAATCGGAAACCTCCCCCATATCAGTATGGTTCCCTTCCTCGTCGTCGCGCTAGATCCGTCGCACACCCGGCGGCCGGTGGCGGAGGCATCACCACAAGCTGAGCAAGGTTAGTTGCCGACCTACTCCCACAATTATCCTCTCTTGCTCCCTATTCCACCGATCTGTGCTCTTAATCAATTCACGTCTCTATTGCAAGGCAAATCCGGCTGGTAGATTGTTCAGATCCGGTTGGTACGTGTTGGTAACAAGCCTGCGTGTTCATCTAGTAAGTGCCCTGCTCCCTATCCCTCATTGCTACATTTCATGGTGTTCATCTAGTAAGTGCCCTGGTACGTGGTGGTAGATTGTCCAGACCTGGCTGGTACATGGTGGTAATAATCCTGCGTGTTCATCTAGTAAGTGCCCTGCTCCCTATCCCTCATTGCTGCAATTCATGCCCTCCGTATTGGTTCTCAGCTATTTTTATCTTCACCCACCAATAGATGTACATAGAGATCAGATCACAATTCTAGTTTAATCTGAAATTGATTCATTGTTCAGTTTACTCATTGCAAAAGTTTTCACTGTCAGTCGACTGAAAGCCTTTTCAATCAGATTTTCCGCCAATTGGTGTCTAACAATTTGTTCCTGTTTGTACTTGTCATCAGTATGTCGATGTCAATTTTATCTACCGGCCCTGCTAGTGTTTCTCCATTGCGTTGCTTCAGTCTGATGACCAAGAAAACGAAGAAACATGAAACACTTATCAGATTATATCAATGCAATTGTAAAATTTGGACCACCACCAATTACTCTGGCCAAATAACAATGAATCGTAGTAAAAGCACACTGTAAAAATGATTCAAAATGTCACTGTTATTAGTACTTTAGTATCAGACTGGGAGCAGCAAAACACACTTGGATGCTCTGGTTCAGATTTACTATAACTACACAGTAGAATTACAGTCCTTGCTACGCTGTAGATCATACAATAGATACATTGTGGACAAAACATCATTAGTTTAAGGAGCAACAGAACAACTAATGAGCCTAATGGTTCAAAATGTATTACACTTTGCAGAACAATTACATTTATTTTTACACTAACATATTATGCAGAAGATGCATTTAGTAAAAAAAACTAGGTGCAGCAAACAAGCTCCCATGCTAGGCTTCACAATTACTAAAAGCTTTGTGGTAGAATACACTGCACACATACCAAATAAAGTAGTTTAGTACCTACTGGAAGCAGCAAACAAAATTCAGCAAAAAACAGTAGGAAAAATAAACCATTTAGGACTAAAGTTGAGAATTACTATAGCTTTGCAGTAGAGTTGCATTTCTTGTGACACTGAATAATAAACAAAATGCACGGTAAGAATAACAAAAATTACTAAATCGTTGCTTGGGAGTTACAGTTTTTTTAGACTATGTTATATATATTTTAGTTTTTGAAACAACCTATATTGTACTTTACACAATTTATTTAAACTTTTGGTCATTGTCATGTTGCAGCAGATGTGTCTCAGAGAAGAATTAACGTTGTTGAATCCAATGAGAACTATATGACAGAAGAACCAATGGAACATCATAATTCTGCTAAAAAAGATGTCGAATCATCTGATGTCTAAGAAATAACTACTAATGATAAAGAAGGTTTCACAGATTGTGATGATGCTAATGCAGATGAAAATGAAGATGGTAAGTTCGCCCATTCCTTATTGATTGCAATATATGATTATTCATCATAGTAACACATAATTCATGGTTTACAATGGTGGCAGTGCACGACAACTAGAAAAAGGTTCTGCTGCACACAAGGTATCTCCATAGTCTGATATACGAAATTACGATCAAACTATAGTGCTACCATGTTTATGTGTGGTTACTTGTTGCTTTGTGGATGTTCTCCAGAACCAAGAAACTTTTGATCAGAATTTCAGTACACGGCAAGGGAAAATAAATGCTGCTGCACACAAGGTATATTTCCATTACCATATACAATATGTTCAAAATATATCGCTCCGATGTTTATGTATCTACTGGTCGTGTTACTATTAGAATGTTGTTCAGAACAAAGATACTTTGCTTGAGAATGTCAGTGTATGTGTGGGAGAAAAAACTTCTGCTGCGAACAAGCTAGTACCTTTTCGTAATCAGATACAATTTTTGCTCAAACTATGGTGCTAGCTTGTTTATTTGTTTATTTCCTCTTCTTTGCTATAAGAGTGTTGTCCACACCAAAAAAAACAAAAAGTTGCTAATGCAGCCAGTAAGAGAGCTCAAAGTGGTTTGCTGAGTTAGTTGGGTGCCAGTGAACTACTTGTAAGACTGCTCAAATTCATTTCATATGTTCCTCTATTTTGTCTGTCTTGTCATGGGTGATGAGGATGATTCTGCCAATGGTAACTTTGATTTTCTCTAACATGCAGGAACTAAAGTATTCTTGAAGAGCCTGAAAAATCATAACTGGGACGTAGTTCTTGTACAATAGTAAGTTGTGATCCTAAATTTAAACTTGATGGTGCTGAAATTAGAAATGGATTTTGGGCAGTGCATGTCGATATTGCACTTCTGAAAACTGAAAATTTAGTACGGAGTTGAAAAAACTGCAATACTCTCAGTAATGCATAAAAAAACTAATATCTTGCCTCTATTACTACTTGCATCATGGCAATCTTTGTGTATTAACAACTCATTTTCTTATCTTGTTTGAAGGTTCAAAAGAAAATGGATGACTATATGGTGTGTGGAAAGTATACTGCAATGACGATGTTGATTTTCCGATTCATGATGATGATGATGGATGCTTTCAGTTTTAGTTAAGTTGTAGGGATGGCGTCTATTGGATGTTGTTCCTCGTTGATTTTTAGTTAAGTTGTAGGGAAGTTGATGGATGCTTTCAATGTAAGTTTTGTTGTCAAGAAAATAGTCAGATTATGCATCACATTTGGATGATGTTCCTCCTGTAATATACACTATTGTAATCCACGGTTCTATCTAATATATGATTTCTTCCTCTCTGAGTATATTATATTGTTTTCCTTCATTTCAAATATATAATTATCACCATTATGCGGAACATTAATTTAATCAAATATATAACAGTAATAATAATATAATAATAATAGTAATATAATAACATTATTATTATTATTATTATTATTATTATTATTATTATTATTATTATGCACATTATATATGAACCAACACTTGAAGCGTTGGAAATTCTTTGTTGCCAAGCAATGGGATTTTGATTCCTGTACATTAAGCACCAACATATAATAGTGTTGTAAGAGTCCATTTTATTTGTTGTAGTCCTGCAACGGTCCCTTTTACCAACGCCAATATAAGCGTTGCATTATGCGTTAACAACACTGGATAAGGCAACGCATCCCAAACCGTTGGTAAAGACACCAACAACGCATATATGGAGTTTTAGATACGGAAAAAGGCGTTGCTATATGGGAGGTCCTGTTGTAGTGTGGGTGTATGACCATCAAAGGTTTTATTCATTTAAACAGAACAACAATTATTCTATGATTTTAAATGAATAACCGTATTGCAATAAACATGATCAAATCATATTCATGCTCAACGCAAACACCAAATAACATTTATTTAGGTTCAACACTAATCCCGAAAGTATAGGGAGTGTGCGATGATGATCATATCAATCTTGGAACCACTTCCAACACACATCGTCACTTCACCCTCAACTAGTTTCTGTTTATTCTGTAACTCCTGTTTCGAGTTACTAATCTTAGCAACCGAACAAGTATCAAATACTCAGGGGTTACTATAAACACTAGTAAGGTACACATCAATAACATGTATATCAAATATACCCTTGTTCACTTTGCCATCCTTCTTATCCACCAAATATTCAAGGCATTTCCGCTTCTAGTGACCATTTCTTTTGCAGTATAATCACTCAGTTTCAGGTTTTTGGTCCAGCTTTGGGCTTCTTCGCGGGAGTGACAACTTGCTTGCCATTCTGCTTGAAGTTCCCTTTCTTTCCTTTTGTCCTTTTCTTGAAACTAGTGGTCTTGTCAATCATCAACACTTGATGCTCTTTCTTGATTTCTACCTTCATCGATTTCAGCATCACGAATAGCTCGGGAATCGTTTTCGTCATCCCTTGCATTATAGTTCATCACGAAGTTCTACTAACTTGGTGGTGGTGACTAGAGAATTCTGTCAATCACTATCTTATCTGGAAGATTAACTCCCAGTTGATTCAAGCGATTGTAGTACCCAGACAATCTGAGCACATGCTCACTTGTTGAGCGATTCTCCTCCATCTTTTAGCTATGGAACTTGTTGGAGACTTCATATCTCTCAACTCGGGTATTTGCTTGAAATATTAACTTCAATTCCTGAAACATCTCATATGGTCCATGATGTTCAAAACATCTTTGAAGTCCCGATTCTAAGCCGTTAATCATGGTGCACTAAACTATCAAGTAGTCATCATATTGAGCTAGCCAAACATTCATAACGTCTGCATCTGCTCATGCAATAGGTTTGTCACCTAGCGGTGCATCAAGGACATAATTCTTCTGCGCAGCAATGAGGATAAACCTCAGATCACGGATCCAATCCGCATCATTGCTACTAACATTTTTCAACACAATTTTCTCTAGGAACATATCAAAATAAACATATGAAAGCAACAACGCAAGCTATTGATCTACAACATAATATGCAAAATACTACCAGGACTAAGTTCATGATAAATTTAAGTTCAATTAATCATATTACTTAAGAACTCCCACTTAGAAAGACATCCCTCTAATCCTCTAAGTGATCACATGATCCAAATCAACTAAACCATAACCGATCATCACGTGAGATGGAGTAGTTTTCAATGGTGAACATCACTATGTTGATCATATCTACTATATGATTCACGCCGACCTTTCGGTCTCCGTGTTCGAGGCCATATCTGCATATGCTAGGCTCGTCAAGTTTAACCTGAGTATTCTGCATGTGCAAAACTGGCTTGCACCCGTTGTAGATGGACGAGAGCTTATCACACCCGATCATCACGTGGTGTGCGGGCACGACGAACTTTGGCAACGGTGCATACTCAGGGAGAACACTTCTTGATAATTTTAGTGAGAGATCATCTTAAAATGCTACCGTCAATCAAAGCAAGATAAGATGCATAAAGTATTAACATCACATGCAATCAATATAAGTGATATGATATGGCCATCATCATCTTGTGCTTGTGATCTCCATCTCCGAAGCACCGTCGTGATCACCATCGTCACCGGCGCGACACCTTGATCTTCACCGTAGCATCGTTGTCGTTTACGCCATCTATTGCTTCTACGACTATCGCTACTGCTTAGTGATAAAGTAAAGCAATTACAGGGCGTTTGCATTTCATACAATAAAGCGACAACCATATGGCTCCTGCCAGTTGCCGATAACTTCGGTTACAAAACAAGATCATCTCATACAATAAAATATAGCATCACGTCTTGACCATATCACATCACAACATGCCCTGCAAAAACAAGTTAGACGTCCTCTACTTTGTTGTTGCAAGTTTTACGTGGCTGCTACGGGCTTAGCAAGAACCGTTCTTACCTACACATCAAAGCCACAACGATAGTTCGTCAAGTTAGTGTTGTTTTAACCTTCGCAAGGACCGGGCGTAGCCACACTCGATTCAGCTAAAGTGAGAGAGATAGACACCCGCCAGCCACCTTTAAGCACGAGTGCTCGTAACGGTGAAACCAGTCTCGCGTAAGCGTACGCGTAATGTCGGTCCGGTCCGCTTCATCTCACAATACCGCCGAACCAAAGTATGACATGCTGGTAAGCAGTATGACTTGTATCACCCACAACTCACTTGTGTTCTACTCGTGCATATGACATCTACAAATAAAACCTAGGCTCGGATGCCACTGTTGGGGAACGTAGTAATTTCAAAAAATTTCCTACGCATACGCAAGATCATGGTGATGCATAGCAACGAGAGGGGAGAGTGTGTCCATGTACCCTCGTAGACCGAAACCGGAAGCGTTATGACAACGCGGTTGATGTAGTCGTACGTCTTCACGATCCGACCGATCCAAGCACCGAACGTACAGCACCTCCGAGTTTAGCACACGTTCAGCTCAATGACGATCCCCGGGATCTGATCCAGCAAAGCTTCGGGGAAGAGTTCCGTCAGCACGACGGCGTGGTGACGATGATGATATTCTACCGGCGCAGGGCTTCGCCTAAACTCCGCGACGATATGACCGAGGTGGAATATGGTGGAGGAGGGCACCGCACACGGCTAAGGAACGATCCGTAGATCAACTTGTGTTGTTGTGCCTAGAGGTGCCCCCCTACCCCCGTATATAAAGGAGCAAGGGGGGGGCGGCCGGCCTAGGAGGGGGCGCCAAGGGAGTCCTACTCCCACGGGAGTAGGACTCCTCCTTCCTTGTTGGAGTAGGAGAAGGGGGGAAGAGGGGAGAGGAGGAAGAAAGGGGCCGCACCCTTGTCCAATTCGGACCAGAGGGGGCTGCGCCTCCTTCCTTCGGCCTCTCTCCTCTATTCCCGTATGGCCCAATAAGGCCCATATACTCCCGGCGAATTCCGTAACTCTTGGTACTCGAAAAATACCGAATCACTCGGAACCTTTCCGAACTCGAATATAGTCGTCCAATATATCGATCTTTACGTCTCGACCATTTCGAGACTCCTCGTCATGTCCCCGATCTCATCCGGGACTCCGAACTCCTTCGGTACATCAAAACTCATAAACTCATAATATAACTGTCATCGAAACCTTAAGCGTGCGGACGCTACGGGTTCGAGGACTATGTAGACATGACTGAAACATGTTTCCAGTCAATAACCAATAGCGGGACCTGGATGCCCATATTGGCTCCCACATATTCTACGAAGATCTTTATCGGTCAAACCGCATAACAACATACGTTGTTCCCTTTGTCATCGGTATGTTACTTGCCCGAGATTCGATCGTCGGTATCCAATACCTAGTTCAATCTCGTTACCGGCAAGTCTCTTTACTCGTTACGTAATGCATCATTCCGTAACTAACTCATTAGCTACATTGCTTGCAAGGCTTATAGTGATGTGCATTACCGAGAGGGCCAGAGATACCTCTCCGACAATCGGAGTGACAAAACCTAATCTCAAATCGCCAACCCAACATGTACCTTTGGAGACACCTGTAGTACTCCTTTATAATCACCCGAGCCACGTTGTGACGTTTGGTAGCACCAAAGTGTTCCTCCGTAAACGGAGTTGCATAATCTCATAGTTACAGGAACATGCATAAGTCATGAAGAAAGCAATAGCAACATACTAAACGATCAAGTGCTAGGCTAACGGAATGGGTCAAGTCAATCTCATCATTCTCCTAATGATGTGATCCCGTTAATCAAATGACAACTCATGCCTATGGCTAGGAAACACAACCATCTTTGATTCAACGAGCTAGTCAACTAGAGGCATACTAGTGACACTATGTTTGTCTATGTATTCACACATGTATTATGTTTCCGGTTAATACAATTCTAGCATGAATAATAAACATTTATCATGATATAAGGAAATAAATAATAACTTTATTATTGTCTCTAGGGCATATTTCCTTCAGTAACCACATACAAACTTCCTTTATAACCCTAGCGTCATCGAACCGTAAGTGTGTAGACCCTACGGGTTCGGGAACCATGCAGACATGACCGAGACAACTCTCCGGCCAATAACCAACAGCGGGATCTGGATACCCATGTTGGCTCCCAGATGTTCCACGATGATCTCATCGGATGAACCACGATGTCGAGGATTCAATAAATCCCGTATTCAATTCCCTTTGTCTAGCGGTATATTACTTGCCCGAGATTCGATCGTCGGTATGCCGATACCTTGTTCAATCTCGTTACCGGCAAGTCTCTTTACTCGTTCCGTAACACATCATCCCGTGATCAACCCCTTGGTCACATTGTGCACATTATGATGATGTCCTACCGAGTGGGCCCAGAGATACCTCTCCGTCACACGGAGTGACAAATCCCAGTCTCGATTCGTGCCAACCCAATGACACTTTCGGAGATACTAGTAGTGCACCTTTATAGCCACCCAGTTACGTTGTGACGTTTGGTACACCCAAAGCATTCCTACGGTATCCGGGAGTTGCACAATCACATGGTCTAAGGAAATGATACTTGACATTAGAAAAGCTTTAGCATACGAACTACACGATCTTTGTGCTAGGCTTAGGATTGGGTCTTGTCCATCACATCATTCTCCTAATGATGTGATCCCATTATCAACGACATGCAATGTCCATGGTCAGGAAGTCGTAACCATCTATTGATCAACGAGCTAGTCAACTAGAGGCTTACTAGGGACACTATGTTGTCTATGTACCCACACATGTATCTGAGTTTCCTATCAATACAATTATAGCATGGATAATAAACGATTATCATGAACAAGGAAATATAATAATAATAACTAATTTATTATTGCCTCTAGGGCATATTTCCAACAGTCTCCCACTTGCACTAGAGTCAATAATCTAGTTCACATCGCCATGTGATTAACACTCACAGGTCACATCGCCATGTGACCAACATCCAAAGAGTTTACTAGTGTCACTAAACTAGTTCACATCATCATGTGATAATACTCAATGAGCTCTGGGGTTTGATCATGTTTTGCTTGTGAGAGAGGTTTTAGTCAACGGGTCTGCAACATTCAGATCTGTATGTACTTCGCAAATCTCTAGGTCATATTGTAAATGTTGCTTCCACGCTCCACTTGGAGCTATTCCAAATGGTCGCTCCACTATACATATACGGTTTGCTACTCAGAGTCATTCGGATAGGTGTTAAAGCTTGCATCGACGCAACTCTTTACGTCGAACTCTTTATCACCTCCATAACCGAGAAACATATCCTTATTCGTCTAAGGATAACTTTGACCGCTATCTGGTGATCCACTCCTTGATCACCTTTGTACCCTCTTTCCAGACATGTGGCAAGGCACACATCAGGTGCGGTACACAGCATAGCATACTATGGATCCTACGTCTAAGCATAGGGGACGACCTTCGTCCTTTCTCTCTATTGTGCCGTGGTCAAGCTTTAAGTCTTAACTTCATACCTTACAACTCAGGCAAGAACTCCTTCTTTGACTGATCCATCTTGAACACCTTCAAGATCATGTCAAGGTATGTGCTCATTTGAAAGTACCATTTAGCGTTTTGATCTATCCTCATAGATCTTGATGCTCAATGTTCAAGCAGCTTAATCCAGGTTTTCTAGTGAAAACACTTTTCAAATAAACCTATATGCTTTCCAGAAATTCTACATCATTTCTGATCAACAATATGTCAACAACACATACTCATCAGAAATTCTATAGTGCTCCCACTCACTTCTTTGGAAGTACAGGTTTCTCATAAACTTTGTATAAACCCAAAATCTTTGATCATCTCATCAAAGCATACATTCCAACTCCGAGATGCTTACTCCAGTCCATGGAAGGATCGTTGGAGCTAGCATACCTTTTAGCATCCTCAGGATCGACAAAACCTTTCTGATTGTATCGCATACAACCTTTCCTTACGAAAACTGGTGAGGAAACTCGTTTTGACATCCATCTGCCAGATTTCATAAATGCAGCTAATGCTAACATGATTCCGACAGACTTAAGCATCGCTACGGATGAGAAAATCTCATCATTGTCAACTTCCTTGAACTTGTGAAAAACTCTTCGCCACAAGTCGAGATTCATAGATGGTTGCATTACCGTCCACGTCCGTCTTCTTCTTAAAGATCCATTTATCTTAATGGCTTGCCGTGAAGGAAATATGCCCTAGAGGCAATAATAAAGTTATTATTTATTTCCTTATTTCATGATAAATGTTTATTATTCATGCTAGAATTGTATTAACCGGAAACATAATACATGTGTGAATATATAGACAAACAGTATGTCACTAGTATGCCTCTACTTGACTAGCTTGTTAATCAAAGATGGTTATGTTTCCTAACCATGAACAAAGAGTTGTTATTTGATTAACAAGGTCACATCATTAGTTGAATGATCTGATTGACATGACCCATTCCGTTAGCTTAACACTTGATCGTTTAGTATGTTAATGCTTTCTTCATGACCCATACATGTTCCTGTAACTATGAGATTATGCAACTCCGTTTACGGAGGAACACTTTGGGTACTACCAAGCGTCTGGCGTAATCGGGTGATTATAAAGGAGTACTACAGGTGTCTCCAAAGGTACTTGTTGGGTTGGCATATTTGAGATTAGGTTTTGTCACTCCGATCGTCGGAGAGGTATCTCTAGGCCTTCTCGGTAATACACATCACCTAAGCCTTGCAAGCATTACAACTAATGAGTTAGTTGTGAGATGATGTATTACGGAACGAGTAAAGAGACTTACCGTAGCGAGATTGAACTAGGTATTGGATACCGACGATCGAATCTCGGGTAAGTAACATACCGATGACAAAGGGAACAACGTATGTCGTTATGCGGTTTGACCGATAAAGATCTTCGTAGAATATGTAGGAACCAATATGGGCATCCAGGTTCCGCTATTGGTTATTGACCGAGAATGGTTCTAGGTCATGTCTACATAGTTCTCGAACCCGTAGGGTCCGCACGCTTAACGCTTCGATGACAGTTCATTATGAGTTTATAAGTATTGATGCACGAAGGTTGTTCGAGTCCCGGATGTGATCACGGACATGACGAGGAGTCTCGAAATGGTCGAGACATAAAGATTGATATATTGGAAGCCTATGTTTGGACTTGGAAGTGTTCCGAGTGAAAGCAGAAGTTACCGGAACACCGGGGTTACGGAACCCCGGGGTATATGGGCCTTCATGGGCCACAAGGAGAAGAGGGAGGGCGGCCAGGTGGGCTGCGCGCCCCCTCCCCCTCTGGTCCGAATAGGACAAGGAGAGGGGCGCGCCTTCCTCTTCCCCTCCTCCAATCCTAATCCAACTAGGAGAGGGGGAGTCCTACTCCGGTGGGAGTAGGACTCCTCCTTGCGCGCCCCCTTGGGCGGCCACTTCCCTTGTCTCCTTTATATCACGGGGCAAGGGGCACCCCATGACACACAAGTTGATCTACGGATCTTTCCTTAGCCGTGCGGTGCCCCTTCCACCATATTCCACTTCGGTCATATCGTCATGAGCTTAGGCGAAGCCCTGCGCGGAGAAGTCATATCGTCGCGGAGCTTAGGCGAAGCCCTGCGTCGGTGGAGCATCAACATCGTCACCACGCCGTCGTCTTGTGGAACTCATCCCGACACTTTGCTGGATCGAGTCCGGGATCGTCATCGAGCTGAACGTGTGCAGAACTTCGGAGGTGCCGACGTTCGGTGCTTGGATCGGTCGGATCGTGAAGACGCACGACTACATCAACAGCGTTGTTATAACGCTTCGCTTTCGGTCTCACGAGGGTACGTGGACGGACACTCTCCCCTCTCGTTGCTATGCCATCACCATGGTCTTGCGTGATCGTAGGAAATTTTTTGAAATTACTACGTTCCCCAACATGCCGATCATCGGGCAAGTCCACCAAAGTCCATGCTTTGTTCTGATACATGGATCCTATCTGGGATTTCATGGCTTCTAACCATTTGTCGGAATATGGGCCCACCATCGCTTCTCCATAGCTCGTAGGTTCATTGTTGTCTAGCAACATGACCTTCAAGACAGGATTATTGTACCACTCTGAAGTAGTACGCATCCTTGCCACCCTACGAGGTACGGTAGTGACTTGATCCAAAACTTCATGATCACTATCATAAGTTTCTACTTCAATTGGTGCAGGCGCCACAGGAATAACTTCCTGTGCCCTGCTACACACTAGTTGAAGTGACGGTTCAATAACCTCATCAAGTCTCCACCATCCTCCCACTCAATTCTTTCGAGAGAAACTTTTCCTCGGAAAAGGACCCGGTTCTAGAAACAATCCCTTTTGCTTCCGGAACTGAGACTGGAGATATACCCAACTGTTTTGGGTGTCCTATGAAGACGCATTTATTCGCTTTGGGTTCGAGCTTATCAACCTGAATTTTTTTCACATAAGCGTCGGAACCCCAAACTTTTAAGAAACGACAACTCAGGTTTCTCCAAACCATAGTTCAAATGGTGTCGTCTCAACGGAATTGCGTGGTGCCTTATTTAAAGTGAATGCGGTTGTCTCTAATGCCTAACCCATAAACGATAGTGGTAATTCGATAAGAGACATCATGGTACGCACCATATTCAATAGGGTGCAACTATGATGTTCGGACACACCATCACACTATGGTGTTCCAACCGGTATTAATTGTGAAACAATTTCCACAATGTCTTAATTGCGTGCCAAAGCTCGTAACTCAGATACTCATCTCTATGATCATATCATAGACATTTTATCCTCTTGTCACGATGATCTTCAACTTCACTCTGAAATTACTTGAACCATTCAATAATTCAGACTTGTGTTTCATGAAGTAAATACACTCAGTATCTACTCAAATCATCCGTGAAGTAAGAACATAACGATATCCATTGCGTGCCTCAGTACTCATTGGACTGCACACATCAAAATGTATTACTTCCAACAAGTTGCTTTCTTGTTCCATTTTAATGAAAATGAGGCTTTCAGTCATCTTGCCCATGTGGTATGATTTGCATGTCTCAAGTGATTCAAAATCAAGTGAGTCCAAACGGTCCATTTGCATGGAGTTTCTTCATGCATATACACCAATAGACATGGTTCACATGTCTCAAACTTTTCAAAAACGAGTGAGTCCAAAGATCCATCAACATGGAGCTTCTTCATGCATTTTATACCAATATGACTTACATGGCAGTGCCACAAGTAGGTGGTACTATCATTACTATCTTATATCTTTCTGGCATGAACATGTGTATCACTATGATCAAGATTCAATAAACCATTCATTTTAGGTGCAAGACCATTGAAGGTATTATTCAAATAAACAGAGTAACCATTATTCTCCTTGAATGAATAACCATATTGCGATAGTCATAATCCAATCATTTCTATGCTCAACGCAAACACCAAATAACAATTATTTAGGTTTAACACCAATCTCGATGGTAGAGGGAGCATGCGATGCTTGATCACATCAAGCTTGGAAAGACTTCCAACACATATCGTCAGCTCACCTTTAGCTAGTCTCCGTTTATTCCGCAGCCTTTTATTTCGAGTTACTAACACTTAGCAACCGAACCGGTATCTAATACCCTGGTGCTACTAGGTGTACTAGTAAAGTACACATTAACATAATGTATATCCTGTTGGGGAACGTTGCAGAAAATTAAAATTTTCCTACGGTTTCACCAAGATCTATCTATGAGTTCATCTAAGCAACGAGTCACGAGAGAGAGTTTGCATCTACATACCACTTGTAGATCGAGTGCGGAAGCGTCGAGGGAGTGGTGATGATGAAGACGTTCTAACGTGATTCCGATCACCGATGACCAAAGTCCTGAAAGGACAGCACCTCCGTGTTCAACACACGTACGGGACGATGGCGTCTCCTCCGTCTTGATCCAGCAAGGATGAAGGAGAGGTTGAGGAAGACAACTCCAATGGAAGCACGACGGCGTGGTGCAGTTGGTACGGTAGTTCTCCGGCAGGGCTTCGCCAAGCTTCGCGTGGAGAAAGAGAGGTGTTGGGAGGGAGGGCTGCGCCTTCAATGGTGTTGGCAGCCTCCCCCCCCCTCTATTTATAGGAGGAGAGGGCAAGGGGGCCGGCCATCTAGGGAAACCCTAGATGGGGCGGCTGCCCAAGGGAGGAGGGAGGGTGGCTTGCCCCCAAGCTAGGGGCGCCCCTTTAGGGTTCTCCTCCCATGCCCTAGCCGCATGGGCCTAGGTGGGAGGTGCGCCCAGCCCACCGGGGCTGGCTCCCTCCCACTTAGCCCATGTGGCCCCAGGAGGTGGCCCCTCCGGTGGACCTCTGGAACCCTCCCGGTGGCCCCGGTACATTACCGTATACCCCAAACTTTCCGAGTCCGTTTAACCACTTTCCATATATAAATCTTTACCTCCGGACCATTCCGGAACTCCTCGTGACGTCCGGGATCTCATCCAGACTCGAACAACATTCGGTAATCACATACTTGTCTTCCTAATAACCCTAAGCGCCACCGAACCTTAAGTGTGTAGACCCTCACGGGTTCGGAGACATCTGAACATGACCGAGACTACCTCAAGTCAATAACCAACAGCGGGATCTGGATACCCATGTTGGCTCCCACATGCTCCTCGATGTTGTCATCGGATGAACCACGATGTCTAGGGTTGAGCAACCCGTATGCTATTCCCTTTGTCGACGGTATGTTACTTGCCCGAGACTCGATCGTCGGTATCCCAATACCTCGTTTAGTCTCGTTACGGCAAGTCACTTTACTCGTACCGCAATGCATGATCCCGTGACCGGACACTTGATCACTTTGAGCTCATTATGATGATGCATTACCGAGTGGGCCCAGTGATACCTCTCCGTGTACGGAGTGACAAATCCGATCTCGATCCGTGTCAACCCAATGGTCACTTTCGGAGATACCTGTAGTGCACCTTTATAGTCACCCGATTCGTTGTGACGTTTGATACACCCAAAGCACTCCTACGGTATCCGGAATTGCACGATCTCATGGTCTAAGGAAGAGATACTTGACATTGGAAAAGCTCTAGCAAAACGAACTACGATCTTGTGCTATGCTTAGGATTGGGTCTTGTCCATCACGTCATTCTCCTAATGACGTGATCCCGTTGTCAATGACATCCGATGTCCATAGTCAGGAAACCATGACTATCTGTTGACCAACAAGCTAGTCAACTAGAGGCTTACTAGGGACGTATTGTAGTCTATGTATTCACACGTGTATTACGATTTCCGGATAATATAGTTATAGCATGAATAAAAGACAATTATCATGAACAAGGAAATATAATAATAATGCTTTTATTATTGCCTCTAGGGCATATTTCCAACATATCCAATATACTTCTATCGACCTTGCCAGCCTTCTCATCTACCAAGTATCTAGGGTAATTCCGCTCTAGTGACTGTTCCCCTTATTACGGAAGCACTTAGTCTCGGGTTTGGGTTCAACCTTGGGTTTCTTCACTAGAGCAGCAGCTGATTTGCCGTTTCATGAAGTATCCCTTCTTGCCCTTGCCCTTCTTGAAACTAGTGGTTTCACCAACCATCAACAATTGATGCTCCTTCTTGATTTCTACTTTCGCGGTGTCAAACATCGCGAATATCTCAAGGATCATCATATCTATCCCTGATATGTTATAGTTCATCACGAAGCTCTAGCAGCTTGGTGGCAATGACTTTGGAGAAACATCACTATCTCATCTGAAAGATCAACTCCCACTAGATTCAAGTGATCGTTGTACTCAGACAATCTGAGCACAAGCTCAACGATTGAGCCATTTCTCCCTTAGTATGCAGGCTAAGAGACTCGTCGGAGGTCTTATACCTCTCGACGTGGGCACGAGCTTGAAATCCCAATTTCAGCCCTCGAAACATCTCATATGCCGATACCTTGTTCAATCTCGTTACCGGCAAGTCTCTTTACTCGTTCCGTAACACATCATCCCGTGATCAACCCCTTGGTCACATTGTGCACATTATGATGATGTCCTACCGAGTGGGCCCAGAGATACCTCTTCGTCACACGGAGTGACAAATCCCAGTCTCGATTCGTGCCAACCCAACAGACACTTTCGGAGATACCCGTAGTGCACCTTTATAGCCACCCAGTTACGTTATGACGTTTGGTACACCCAAAGCATTCCTACGGTATCCGGGATTTGCACAATCTCATGGTCTAAGGAAATGATACTTGACATTAGAAAAGCTTTAGCATACGAACTACACGATCTTTGTGCTAGGCTTAGAATTGGGTCTTGTCCATCACATCATTCTCCTAATGATGTGATCCCGTTATCAACGACATCCAATGTCCATGGTCAGGAAATCGTAACCATCTATTGATCAACGAGCTAGTAAACTAGAGGCTTACTAGGGACATGGTGTTGTCTATCTACCCACACATGTATCTGAGTTTCATATCAATACAATTATAGCATGGATAATAAACGATTACCATGAACAAGGAAATATAATAATAATAACTAATTTATTATTTCCTCTAGGGCATATTTCCAGCAATAACAAGATGGGGTTTTTATCATATTGCATGAAGTTATCCCTCTGCATCATGTCATCTTGCTTAAGGTGTTACTCTGTTTTTAACTTAATACTCTAGATGCCTGCTGGATAGCAGTCGATGAGTGGAGTAATAGTATTGGATGCAGAATCGTTTCGGTTTACTTGTCTCAGACGTGATGCCTATATACATGATCATACCTAGATATACTCATAACTATGCTCAATTCTATCAATTGCTCAACAGTAATTTGTTCACCCACCGTAGAATACTTATGCTCTTGAGAGAAGCTACTAGTGAAACCTATAGCCCCCGGGTCTATTCTCATCATATCAATCTCCATTACTTTAATACTTGCGTTGTTTTTACTTTGCCCTTTACTTTTCACTTTGCATCTCTATATCAAAGATACCAAAAATATTATTTATCATCTCTATCAGATCTCACCCTCGTAAGTGACTGTGAAGGGATTGACAACCCCTAATCGCGTTGGTTGCGAGTAGCTATCGTTTTGTGCAGGTACGAGGGACTTGTGCGTGGCCTCCTACTGGATTGATACCTTGGTTCTCAAAAACTGAGGGAAATACTTACGCTACTGTACTGCATCATCCTCTCCTCTTCGGGGAAATCCAACGCAGTGCTCAAGAGGTAGCACCTTCCCCATATTACACTGCTTCCATATCTCAACAAACTTGCTTCCAAATAACTCCGTACTATCCAACGGTCCACCAGGTTGTGATCCAACGGCTGCACGCTGGTCTGATGGGAGGCTAGGAATCAGTAGTCTGATTCCTAGTGCTCCCCATCATATATCTATATCAATATAAAAAGACCCAAAGAGGCATATCCAATTAATCTCAGCTATCAAATCATATCAGTCCAACGACCTAGATTGTTTCAATGTCGAGCGCTCAACACGTTTAGCGTGCAGTTAATTTCATGCCAAACATAGTATTAATCACATAATAACACACAAATAATATCCTACTTAATATCCGAATGCACTTAATATACTTCCAAATTAACGTGCATTGCATGTACACATTGACTAGTACCATATAAAATAGAAACTTCGTCAAACATTTAAAAGTTGAATTAGGATTATTTTTTGAGAAAAACTTCCGGTTTATTCATCTTCAATCATGGCAGTACAACGTAACAAGAAATAACAAACATTACATTCAGATCCGTGGATCACCTAGCGACGACTACAAGCACTAAAGCAAGCCGAAGGCGCGCCGTCGTCATCGCTCCCCCTCGCCGGAGCCAGACAGACCTTGTTGTAGTAGACTGTCGAAAAGTCATCGTGCTAAGGCCCTCTAGGACCAGTGCACCTAAACAGGAACCACCACCGATGAAGTGTAGCGTAGATCACAAGGAATCAACCTGGATACAAACGAATGTAGACGAACAACGACTAGATCCGAGCAAATCCATTAAAAAAAAATCCACCGGTGACATATCTCCACACACCCATCAACGATACTAGACGCACAACCGAGACGGGGCTAGGCAGGGGGAATTTTATTCTATCTATAGGAAGCCGTTGCCGTCTCGTCTTTCTGAGCAAGACACAAACCCTAACAAAACTCAAAGTAATGTCTAAAACCAGAGCCCTCCCGTCGGCAAGGGCCGGGATCCACTGCGCTCCCATGACCCTAAGGCCATCGGAGACGAGGCGGACCGGTGGCGGCGCCAACGGGAGGCAAAGGAACCCTAACTTTTCTTGGAATAGGAGGTGGCGGTTGTGGCCACTCCTCAATTTCTCATATATATCTTTATGCCTGGGGGGCACAATTTGATATAGAAGGATATGCAACTTCTTTGTTTCATGAGCTGATGTCCAAATTTGTATTCAAGGTGAAAACTACATGTATGAGCTAAACTATAAAAGGCAGAGAACAAATATAGTATTATTATTTTTTTTGCGAAACTTTGTACATGCACGAATTATTCGGTAATTACTAAACTCGATACATGTACGTTGTGGTACATCACAGAGGTTGCTCTCTATCATGGTCCACCAGCTCCTGCAAACACACATAAATCTCTTCAGGGGCGTGCGTCGGCAATCGTCGCATCACCAACTACATGGCCAAAATGATGTCCTGTCATTTGCCGCTGCCAGGGGAGTCCATGCTTTCCTGGTACAATGCAGCATGCCTTAAGGTCATGGTTTTATGGGCAACAGAACTAGTAGCATCCATGAGATTCTCAATATCACGAGTCACGGGGTCATACACGCAAAGCTTGAAGCTCGGCGTGTGAGAAGGTGGATCGCGTGGTTGTATGAAGATGATGCGTCGACCATTATCGATCGTGGCAACAGGCACGATTCCGTGCCCGTTGTAGATGAACTTGCAGGCCTCCGGCGACACCCTTGCCAGGTCAATTTGACAACGCAAATCCCATGTGCCGGTTTCATACCCACGTAGTAGCCATATGTGATAGCGTCGTGGCGATTTGTTGTACACATGTGTGCAAAAGAGGCATAGGTGTCCATCAAGCTCCGTTAAATGATGTCTAACTAGAAGATTCTTCTCCGTGCTAACCGGCGGTGGTGCCACGCTCCCAAATTTCTCATTAGAGAGGGAAAAGGATACGATGAACATCTCCTCTGGCGACGGCAAGAACCTGTGCTTCCGGTGGGCTAGCCAATACATATAGCCATGCGCAAAGACACTTTTTTGGGAACTGTCTACCCAACCTGTGGGTTTCTCTTGGACGCCTCTCTCCGACGGTCTCCAGAGACCGGTGGAATTCACCACGTAGACCTCGCATCCAGCGGATAAGGGAAAGTCCATCCCGGGATTGCAGCTACGGTACTGGATGCGCACAACTTTGTGCTTCCTCGTGCACGAGTCATAGCCAAGCCCTAGGCTCACATAGCTCAGACAACCCAACTCCATGTGTCCTGGGCTGCCCGTTGGCCGTCCTTTCGGGAGGGCTGCTAGTCGGCCGGTGGACGGGTTGCACACGTAGTAAATCCCCGAGACGGTGCCGGTGACTTGGAGGACAACAAGGCCGCGGCATGGCTGGGTAAGGAGGCGCGGGACGCCGTGGTTTATAGTGTTGTGTGAGAAGCTGTTTCGCACGAGATCACGCGGGATGTCCATGAGCGGTGCGCCGCCAGGGTGCTCCGGCGACCACATGTGCATCTTGGGCCCATGGTACGCCGAGTCTTGCAGGAAGAGGATCTTCGGGCAGCTGCCGCGGTTGGACAGCTTGAGGTAGCGGTCGGCGAAGGCGTCCGACGAGAGCGCGGCGGCCCATGCGCGGGAGAGGCAGCGGCACCTGTGCACCAACTTGGCCGGCAGCCGCCCCAGGATGTCCTCTATCAGATGGTCCGGCAGCACAGGGCGACATGGCTCCGCCGCCATAGGTTAGAACTTTGCACGAATCAACAATTAAGAGATGGAGCAACGTGAAAGCCTAAGATCGATGCGTGTACTTATTGTTTAGACAGCACACGGGCTGGTCTACAACTCGGATTCTGACTTGCACGACATAAGGAAACCTTAACCGACTTCTATTCGACCTCCCAACTTTCCACTTTATTAGTTCAGCCTTCAGCGTACGCACGGCACGACGTAGCTAGCAGGTGCGCCATGGCAGCAGCAGGGTGGTCGTCACGGGCGGCGGCGACCGAGACACGCGTCGGTTCCTGCGGCGAAGTGACCATCACAATGAGGGAGCCGGACCAGCACTGCCCGTGCTCCGTGCGCGTACACGGCCAGGTGATCGTCTCCCACGAGCCGCTCAGGATTGGGGACATCAGACCGAGGAGGGGCCGGTTCCAGCCCGAGCAGGACCTCCACCTCGAGGACTTCGACCACCGGGTGGAGGTCGCCGACCCTTGGCTCTTCCGGAGCTACGTGGCCTGCCGCGACCTCATCCACGGCATGCTCGCCGACGCGCCGGTGACCGGCGAGTACGACCTCGCCGCCGACAACTGGGAGGACTTCCTGCCCCATGGCATCGCCACCACCATCGTCGCCACCGTCCGCCGTGATGTCGAAGACGGTTGTGGGGTCGTCCCGGTCTATGCCTTCGACGTCGAGCTGATCCTGTCGGTCAGGCTGATCCACAGCGAGCCCAAGGCGCTGCTGCTGGCGTGCAAAGAGGCCGATGACGAAGTTGCCGCCCATGGCGAGCTCGGAGAGCGGTGTGCTATCTGCATGTTTGATGAAGAGGGGACGAACGATGAGGAGACCGTGAGGCTGCCGTGCTCGCACGTTTTCCACGGCCAGTGCATCGAGCCGTGGTTCCACCGCGTGTCCATGTGCCCGACTTGCCGGACTGATGTTATGGACTGCTTCAGCTTTGTCGGATCGCCGTCGCCCGGGTGTCCATACACCACGTAGATGAACCGACTTTAATCGCACTACTCTTTGAATTTCTTTGAGTTAAAACCTCGGCCTGGTGCACACTGCCGAAACAACACAGTACATGACTTTCTGAGATGCAACTCAGTACAACTATCCGCGTGTATGTGCAAATTATGTCCATTTTATTTGGTATTGCGCAACCATTTTATTTGCACCCCTACCCAGTTCATGAAAATTACAGTATATTGAAAAATGTTTGCCATCTATGAGAAAAATATACAAATCTTATGAATTTATACCCAAAAAAACGCCCACTCACATCATTTTGTCCACCCTTGCCTGCAATGTATTTGTGGTGGACAATGTGCTCACCTTTGATGGAGACCATCTCTCACGAATTGTTATGTAATCACAAGAGAAATGCAGCACAATAGCGGTTTCATTAGCGAAAACCAACATTTTACAAACCGTGGCGAAAAATCAACGCACCTAAAAATTGATACTTGCAATAAACACTGAGCATTTTATTATCGTGTTTTGAAGTGGCAAACCGCCCACGTGCCGACACAGGCGACGCAACGCGTTAATGGTCGGTCGGAGCAGCTCTGTCGGACTATTTCCCTTTTGTGAAACAAGAGCCGACGTACCTCACTCTCTTGCTCCATCACTCCTCGCTCTCTCACCTCTCACGCTCGGTCTCTCATCGGCGCCGGCGCCGCCCCCCTCGCCACCGGCATATAGTGTCTTCGTGGAAAGGCAAAGAGGAGAGCAGTGAGGACGACCTCGGGTATACCGACAGGGACATTGATTTGTGGGTAAGTGTTTCACGATTTGGGTTATGATTTGGGGATTTTTGATTTAGATCCTATTTGAGCCTCATTGGAAGGTTTTATTCGTTAATCAAGATCTTGTCAACGCAGGAAAACCCCGAGACCATTGTTGATGCTTCTTTCTGTGGCACTGTGGCTGATCCGTCCATCAAGTGCAAACTTCACCAGTCCAAGGCCAAGAATTTTGTGGCATTTGATGTTAACTAGCTAACGGAATTTAGATTTTAACTGAATCTTGTAGTTTTTGACTAGTTAACAAATTTAGCTTTAACTAAATCTTGTAGTTGTTGACTAATTAACTAGTTATCTGAATTTAGCTTATACTGAATTAATTATCTACTAAATCTTGTAATTATTGACTAGTTGACTGAATTTAAGTTTTAATTGAATCTTTTATTTGTTTTTTTTTGACTATGTACTGCAAGGCAACAGCCTCACAGTCCTTTATTAAAACAGATATAGATACTGTACAAAATTAGAAAGTAAAACAAGAGGGGAAAGAAGGCTACTTACAGGGGAGGATTAGTGTAAAGAATCTATCCAATCAGTTAATCTATCTCTATATTTACACTTGATACTATGAGCTAAGAGAGTAATATCATGAATAAAATTCCTCCTCCAAGCTCTGAAAGTGGGCAGCTCATTTCTGAAGATCCTTCCATTCCTTTGGGTCCAAATATTCCAGGTGGCCGTAAATACTACCTCAGAGAAAAACGGTTGACCAAATTCCCTCCTGGCCTCACAAGCCATTTCAAAAGTGGTCTGATTAGGTTGAACATTCCATGAAATGCCCAAATAATTCCAGACACGTTGGCTAAAGTTGCAAGCAAAAAAGAGATGAGCTCTATCTTCATGCAAACCTGAAAAGCAAATGGCACAAGTATCATCCTGGATAATCCAATGACGTCTCTGCATCATATCCCTGGTGTTCAGACGATCCATCAAAAGAAGCCATCCAAACACCTTGAGCTTGAGGGTGCAAGCACATTTCCAGATCCACCGAAAAAGAGGGTCAGCCACGACTTCGGAAAAACAGGACAAATAGTAGATCCTGGATTGATAATCCCCAGTTTTAGAAGGCCATTTCCAAACGTCACTAACTCCCTCATGTAAGCTTATGAGAGGCATTATAGCCTGAAGCTGATTGAATTCCTCAAAAGCTTCAACTGATAAAGGCAGGTGAAAATTGTCGGTTGGGACAGGCAGCTCCATCACATTTTTAATGGTAAGTGTGTCATCAATGACAAAAGAATGAAGCCGCGGAAAACGCTGTTGCATGAAGACCACCTCGTTATTAAGTTGCCACCGATCCAGCCAGAAAACCACCGAGTCTCCGGAGCGAACATGAGGGATGGCCAACTTACAAAATTTGTCATAAAGTTTCATCACATCACGCCACCAAAAGGAACCACAACTTTGCGTTACTTGGGGTGGAGCAACAGCATAATATGTGTCCCAGATAAGTGAAACCCAGGGTACATCCAACTTATTATAAAATTTGAAGAGGTGCTTGATCAACAAGGCTTCATTTTGTTTACCAAGGTCCAAAACCCCAAGTCCTCCCTGGTTCTTGGGCCGACAAACTAACTCCCAAGCTGCTAAAGATTGTCTTGGCGTGTCAGAGTTGCCTCGCCACAGACATTGCCGCATGATACGTTCTATCTGTTTCAAAATTCCTTGAGGTAATGAAAGGGAACACAAGAAGTATATTGACATGGAACATAAAACCGATTTCAAGAGTTGCAGCCGGCTACCCTGATTCAACAGACAGGATGAGGCAGATAATCTTTTCTCAATGCGGTCCACTAAAGGTAGCAAGTCATATATTGTGGGCCGAGTAGTACCCATTGGCAATCCCAGGTAAGTAAATGGCATAGAGCCAACATCACATCCAAGCAAAGCCGGCATACGTTGACCCTCTTCATCAGACATATTCAGTGGAATCAAAGATGACTTACTAAAATTAACCCTCAAACCTGTTGACTTAGCAAAGGTCTCAAGCATCTCCTTGAAAGCAATGAGTTGGTCATCCACCGCAGGAAGGACAATTAAAGTGTCGTCCGCATATTGAACAATCGGATAATCCCATGAAGAGGTAGGTATGGGCAGTGTGAGAATGTTCCTTGCACGCATCTCATTGACCACGGACTGCAATAAATCCACCGCAATCACAAATAACAAAGGAGATAAAGGGTCTCCCTGTCGCACACCCGAACGGCAAACAAAGTGATTACCAGGCACCCCATTTAAGAGGATCGAAGAGGAACCCGAGGACAAGATGCTGTCAATCCAACCTGTCCAACGGTCATCAAAACCCTTGCATTTCAGAATCCTGAGAATCAGATCATGTTCGATGGTATCAAACGCCTTCGTGAAGTCCAGTTTAAGAAGGATTATGGATCTTTTGGATGCCTTACACTGATGTATATATTCAAAACACCATGCAAGGCAATCTTGAATGGATCTACACCGAAGAAACCCATATTGATTGCGAAGAATACATTTGAGAATCACACTCTGCAACCGATTTGCCAAAAGTTTAGTTAAAAACTTGAGGCAAGTGTTTGTCAATGATATGGGTCTAAAATCACCAATATATTCTGGGCTCAACTTTTTTGGAATGAGTGTAATGAGAGATGTATTCAGACACTCCAGATTGCACTTTCCATCATAAAACTCCCTGACCAAATTCATAAAATCTGTCCTCAATATATTCCAGCAAGTCTTGAGGAAAAGACCCGTAAACCCATCAGGGCCCGGAGCACGGTCAGAAGGCATATTCTTAATCACCGCATCCACCTCACAATCCGTGAAAGGTAAGGACAAGCTCTCCAGCCCATCAATACGGTCAATTAATGTGTCAAGGTCAAAACCCATCTGTATACCTTTTGCTTGGCCCATTCTACGATTGAAATCCGACCAAAACATCCCAGCTAACTGTTGATGATCAGAAACCACTTCCCCATCCTCAGATTTGATCGAAGAAATAGTGTTTATCCTATATCTTTCGGTTGCCATTGCGTGGAAGAACTTTGAATTCTCCTCACCAACTTTAATATTTCTGATCATGCAACGTTGCTTCCAATAAATGAACTGCCAATGAAGTATATCTTCAAGATGTAATTTGACAATCTTCCGAAAGTTGAACTCCGGCCAACTCAAGGGCCTAAATTCCTCAATATTATCCAAAAAAAACAATTACTTTGTTGCAATCAGCAATGAGCGCCTTAACTGTGGATAGATTAAGATGCCATTTCTTAAGAGCATAACGAAGAGATTTGAATTTAGCGGAGATGATTAAAGCAGTTGAGGATTTATCCACAGAGCGATTCCAAACCTCAGATACACAATCCATAAAGCCAGGCAAATCAACCCAATAGTTTTCAAATCGAAAAATCTTTGCCTTGGGTATAGCAGTGGCAATTGAAACCACACACGGAACGTGGTCAGAGGCAGTGCGAGCAAGCGGAAAGACCATTGTGTTAGGATGATCATGTGTCCAAGCAACAGATGTAAAAAACCAATCAATTTGTTCGAGGAGGGGTGTGGATTGCATATTAGACCATGTGTCTTGCGACCCTTGATTGGAAGTTCAACAAGACCCAAATGGCCAATTATTTCATTAAACAAAAAGATATCATTCACATCACCACCTGGCTGGTTTCGATTCTCAATGGAACGCATAAAGTTAAAGTCACCTAAAAGCAGCCAATTGTCCTCTAGCTGAATATCCAAATTATATAACCATTGCACAAAATCATCACGCGCAGGTCCCTGACACGGACCATATATGGAGACAAGAAACCAAGATTCAGATGTATGTTTAGATTGAAACTTCACAATAATGCCATATGATTTAGCCTCAATTAAGCTGCCTATGAAGAGAGATGAATTCCATATGACCACCATACCAGCAGATGCACCAACCGATGGTACATAAACAAAGTTATCAAAGCACCGAGGACAGAATTTTCTAATGAACCGATGATCAATATGCATGCATTTGGTTTCTTGGAGGCAAATAACAGAGCATCCACTTTCATTAATCTTTTGCCTAACCGCAAGCTGACGCGCTTCAGAATTCAGACCCCTAACATTCCAACAGAGTACTTTCCAATCTCTAAACGAGGTTTGATTCATTACAGACCAAAAGAGGGTAAAGCAAAAGTAAGCCACACAATGGCCTACATCCCAGAAGACAGATGCAAACTGCAAAGTTCCAAACATATAAAAACATAAAAAAGGCGATTATGGTACGCCATGGACCTAATCCCTGGATGATTAAACTAATCATCAGAACTTGCACTGTTGTTGGAGCGGGAGGGATCAACTACAAGCTTATCCGTAGAGATTTTCTCCGGTGCAATACGAAGACGAGCACCAATTCGCTGAAGATCAACTATCGTCGTCAGAGGAGGCACTGCAGTATCATCGTCAGTCTTGGGAGGTGCAGTTTTGCGCTTCTTCCCCGTGTGTGGCTTCCTAGGAGATGATCCAATAACTACCTGACGGTAGCCATCTCGCATCGCACTTAGGCGAGCACTGCGCCTGACCTCAGATTCCACAATGACTCTAGAGGCTTTTGGCTTTCTTCCACGCTTCAGAGTGACTTTAGGAACATCAGTAAACTCAAATGCTTCAGCAACAGGTTCATCAATATCGTCAAAACAAAGAGCTCGAGCAACAGGCCTTTTAATCGATGACGTTTCCTCAAACTGAGACATAGAGACAGGTGCAGGCAGGAGCTGCAATTTTGGAACCGGAGGGGGAATCGTCCAAGACTGATTGTTCAAAAGAGCACCGAGCTGAGACCGAAAGACAACCTTTGGAATGTCAGAGATCCCAAAAAGCGGCAATACTTTCTCAAACGAGCGCTTCCATTGCATCACAGGGGGCAGGACAGGCCCAAAAACAGTTAACACTCGTCCGATCATTAAAGGATGTTGTTGAGGTCCCATTGGCTGTTGGAGCACGGCAACTTCATCAGCAGCGATGCCATTGTTTACTGAATCATCAGATAACTGAATCACAATTGACTCTTGAGACTGAATTTCCTCGATATTAACCTGCTGCTCCACTTCCTGAACTTGTGGAGGGTCATCCTGTGGCTGTTCATTGGGTGCAGGCACATCATTCCAACCCAGCTCCGGGAACTCAGGTAAAACCCAATTGTGGTTATTGAATTGCATGTTGCCAGGGAGGGGTGGGGATTGCCATTGAGGGCATTGGGTCCTCATCGCAGGTAGGATATCTGCAAAGTCTGCAGATAGAATATAAACCGGAGCAGACCAAGAAACCGAACCCCACCAAAGTCGAAAAATTCTCAGTATGTCACCGATCTGGGAACCATAGAAGGTGCAGGAAAAGACGCATAAACCAATGAGCGGACCTTCATTGGATCATCCTGGTGCCAATGGTGGAACCGGCCAAAAGTACTAATAACATCTGCAAGATATTGAGAGCGCCTATAATCCAAAGGGACTCCTAGCAGCATTATCCATCCCCTTCGAAAACCTTGCACAGCTCTGTAGTTAATACCCTCATCATGCGAAATAAACCTGACAAATCTATCGTTGCCCAAATCGAAAGGAGGGTGGTCGACTAAAGCTTGACGGGCCAGAGCACTGCGTAGCTGAAACAAACCAACCCCTTGGATCCATGGCTGGGCATCTAACACGGCTCTCTGCAGAGTATTGACGACAAAATCACTGACCAGATTCCTGTAGATGGCGACTTCTTCAGGCAGAGGAACAGGTTCGACAATGGCGACAGCATACGCCTCATGCTGTCGATCCGGAGCCACCGCCGGCGCAAAGAAAGTGCGAGGCAATCGTAGTTCCCCTCCATCGATGATATCGAATCCATGCGGGAGGAAGTCCATCGGGTCCAACTGAAAGTTGGCCATTGCTGGAGCAGCGGAGGGATGAACCAGAACCCGAGGCGAGGGTGGTGGTGAGGGAGGCGGCAGAGGCGTTGTGGGCGGTGGCTCAACTGGCAATGGTGAGGATGACGGGGCGGCAGGCTTGATGGGACTGGGCATAGACCCCTCCGGGCTAGCTATGGGAGGAAACGAGAGTCCGCTCCAAAAACCCGTGACCGGTTAGATACGGGATTTGGACCATGGGACCCACCTGTAAGAGGGAGATAGGCTAGAATCGAACAGCCCTTTGCCTGTGTCCCAACCGAAAGCATCTACGGCACCTAACCCTGCTGGTGCACGCGCTGGATAAATGCTTCATTGACAAGCAATTTTGACATTTCCAAACTTTGAAAACCATGTCGTCCACAAGATCATTAAATCCATCACAATCAACAGGTGATTCCAATGTCTTAGGATTAATAAGTTCCTCATTTCCAAAAACAGATGAAGATGCAGGTTCGGAAGCAACTTGGGCCAAAGCAGACCGGGCCGGAGAAACGTCCTGGGGCAGGGAAAGTTGGGCCGCCACCGGACTGGCCCGTTCCATCCCATGCACATGCAGATTCACGTCCGAAGAAGTTGGCTTAATCCCAGATATTCCGGCCAAGGAAGTAGCGTGGACGTTGACTGTTCCGAAAATAATTGGTGGTTCTGCCACCGTCCATCGGAGTTCAGTCGCCGGCGGCGGAGGAACAATGACTCTTTCACGGGACAGCACCTTGTACCCAGCATCTGAAACCGCCTCAACAAGTCCTGGCGAAGCAGGAAAAGAGTATCCCTTGCAAACATCATACTGTTGGAAAGTGGCAAAATAAATCCTCTTCGGAGGTCCAGAGGTCGAACGTAAGGCAGATTTGGAAGGAGGTTTATGCATAGCAAGTAAACCCAAAGCAGCACGCTTTTTAGAAGGGCTAATGATAATCCATTCGGCATCACACTCTTTCTTCCAAAGAACAAACTCTCGTTTCCAATTAGGGCCGCCATTACCCCATAGGTGAAAGTAGCATTTGAATTGCGGACACACAAAAGATCGCAAGTGAAGAATAAGAATACCAACACGTTTGCATGATACCAGAAATGAGAATACCTTATCCGCAATGAATTGCACAGATAGGTCAATTGCGGATCCTCCAATTGCACATTCCAAAGCCGCAGCCGCCGAGTCCTCATCAAGACGAAATCGATGTCTGCTGAAAGACACAACCATAATAAAATGGCTCGTGTCATCCGAGGGATGAATTGTTTTCCCACAAGATCTGAAAACCTCCTCCGCAAAAGCCACACCTTTGGAGAAATCCAGATCCAAAGTCGATCCACCATGCGGACCCATGTGAGATGGGTATAGGGTGGTAGATCAGAGAACGCCGGAGAAGATGGATGGAGAGAAGACCAGATTTACTGGCTGAGGAGGAAGATCGCCGGAGAGCCTAGGGCGCCGGTGGGAGGCGAGGTTGTGTCACCATACCAGGCAAGATATTTGTTTCGAATCTTTTAGTTGTTGATTAGTTACCTAGTTAAGTGAATTTAGCTTTTAACTGAATCTTGCAGTTGACTAAGTTTAGTTAACTTGATATAGTTAACTAGTAAACTAAATTTAGTTATTGATTGAATTCAGTTAAACTAGTTAATAGAAATTAGTTGTTAACTAGTTAACTAGTTAACTGAATTTAGGTTTAAACCGTATTAAATTTCAATAGTGGCTAAATTTAGTGGTTGATTGAATTAATTAAACTAGATGACTGAAATTAGTTGTTGTTGACTAGTTAACTATTTAACTGAATTTATGTTTAAATTGAATTTAGTTGTTGAGTAAATTCAATTAAATTTGTTGTCTGCATTTACTTGTTTAACTGGTTAAATAAATTTAGTTTTTGTTCAATTGCACTAGTTAACTAAATTTATTTTTTGTTGACTACTTAACTGGATTTAGTTGTTGGCTAAATTGAATTTAACTTGTCAACTGAATTTAACTGTTGCTAGCTAAATTCTACATTATTTGCAGGGAGGTATGACTATGGGGTGTTGAGTGGTTTGATGGGCCTTGGCCTGTCATACTACATTGGTGTCTGACAATACTTTGGGACATGTTTCATGAGCAAAATCATGAAAAGGTGATGGATAGACACATCCGTGACATTATGCCTGGATAAAAATATTTTCTGCCATGGAAGTGATACTTCCATGATGATAATTGTGAAAAAAATACGTATCATCATGCATGCGATGGGCACTTACTTCTATAACAAAAAATGATGACAACAAATGAGTTTTTTTATCTGGGGAGGATGTTGGGGAACGTAGTAATTTCAAAAAATTTCCTACGAACACGCAAGACCATGGTGATGGCATAGCAACGAGAGGGGAGAGTGTCCGTCCACGCACCCTCGAGACCGAAAGCGAAGCGTTATAACAACGCGTTGATGTAGTCGACGTCTTCACGATCCGACCGATCCAAGCACCGAACGACGGCACCTCCGAGTTACGCACACGTTCAGCTCGATGGCGATCCCGGACTCCGATCCAGCAAAGTGTCGGGATGAGTTCCGTCAAGACGACGGCGTGGGACAATGTTGATGCTCCACCGACGCAGGGCTTCGCCTAAGCTCATGACGATATGACTTCTCGGCGCAGGCTTCGCCTAAGCTCTCTGACGATATGACGAAGTGGAATATGGTGGAGGGGGCACCGACACGGCTAAGGAACGATCCGTAGATCAACTTGTGTGTCATGGGTGCCCCCTGCCCCCGATATAAAGGAGCAAAGGGGGTGCGGCCGGCCCTAGGAGGCGCGCCGAGGAGTCCTACTCCCACCGGAGTAGGACTCCCCTATCCTAGTTGGAGTAGGATTGGGGAGGGGAAGAGGGAAGGGGCCGCCCCTCTCTTGTCCTATTCCGACTAGAGGGGGAGGGGCACGCGCCTGCCCTTCCTCTTCTCCCTTGTGGCCCATTAAGGCCCATATACCCCCGGGGTTCCGTAACCCGGTGTTCCGATAACTTCCTGTTTTCATTCGAACCCTTCCAAGTCCAAACATAGGCTTCCAATATATCAATCTTTATGTCTCGACCATTTCGAGACTCCTCGTCATGTCCGTGATCATATCCGGACTCGAACAACCTTCGTACATCAATACTTATAAACTCATAATGAACTGTCATCGAAGCGTTAAGCGTGCGGACCCTACGGGTTCGAGAACTATGTAGACATGACCTAGAACCATTCTCGGTCAATAACCAATAGCGGAACCTGGATGCTCATATTGGTTCCTACATATTCTCTGAAGATCTTTATCGGTCAAACCGCATAACGACATACGTTGTTCCCTTTGTCATCGGTATGTTACTTACCCGAGATTCGATCGTCGGTATCCAATACCTAGTTCAATCTCGTTATCGTAAGTCTCTTTACTCGTTCCGTAATACATCATCTCACAACTAACTCATTAGTTGTAATGCTTGCAAGGCTTAAGTGATGTGTATTACCGAGAAGGCCCAGAGATACCTCTCCGACAATCGGAGTGACAAAACCTAATCTCAAATCGCCAACCCAACAAGTACCTTTGGAGACACCTGTAGTACTCCTTTATAATCACCCGATTACGTTGTGACGTTTGGTAGTACCAAAGTGTTCCTCCGTAAACGGAGTTGCATAATCTCATAGTTACGAGGAACATGTATAGGTCATGAAGAAAGCATTAGCAATATACTAAGCGATCAAGTGCTAAGCTAACGGAATGGGTCATGTCAATCACATCATTCTCCTAATGAGGTGATCCCATTAATCAAATGACAACACATGTCTATGGTTAGGAAACACAACCATCTTTGATTAATGAGCTAGTCCGAGAGAGGCATACTAGTGACTATCTGTTTGTCTATGTATTCACACATGTATTATGTTTCCGGTTAATACAATTCTAGCATGAATAATAAACATTTATCATGGTATAAGGAAATAAATAATAACTTTATTATTGCCTCTAGGGCATATTTCCTTCAGTCTCCCACTTGCACTAGAGTCAATAATCTAGATTACATAGTAATGATTCTAACACCCATGGAGTTTTGGTGCTGATCATGTTTTGCTCGTGGAAGAGGCTTAGTCAACGAGTCTGCAACATTCAGATCCGTATGTATTTTGCAAATATCTATGTCTCCCACTTGGACTTGGTCCCGAATGGAATTGAAGCGTCTCTTGATATGTTTGGTCCTCTTGTGAAATCTGGATTCCTTTGCCAAGGCAATTGCACCAGTATTGTCACAGAAGATCTTCATCGGTCCCGATGCACTAGGTATGATACCTAGATCGGAAATGAACTCTTTCATCCAGACTCCTTCATTTGCTGCTTCCGAAGCAGCTATGTACTCCGCTTCACATGTAGATCCCGCCACGACGCTTTGTTTAGAACTGCACCAACTGACAGCTCCACCGTTTAATAAAAATACGTATCCGGTTTGCGATTTAGAATCGTCCGGATCAGTGTCAAAGCTTGCATCGACGTAACCATTTACGACTAGCTCTTTGTCACCTCCATATCGAGAAACATATCCTTAGTCCTTTTCGGGTATTTCAGATGTTCTTGACCGCTGTCCGATGATCCACTCTGGATTACTTTGGTACCTTCCTGCCAAGCTTACAGCTAAGCATACGTCAGTCTGGTACACAGCATTGCATACATGATAGAGCCTATGGCTGAAGCATAGGAACATCTTTCATTTCTCTCTATCTTCTGCATTGTGGTCGGGCATTGAGTCCGACTCAATCTTACACCTTGTAACAGGTAAAAACCTTTCTTTGCTCGATCCATTTTGAACTTCTTCAAAACTTTATCAAGGTATGTGCTTTGTGAAAGTCCAATTAAGCGTCTTGATTTATCTCTATAGATCTTGATGCCCAATATGTAAGCAGCTTCACCGAGGTCTTTCATTGAAAAACTTTTATTCAAGTATCCTTTTATGCTATCCTGAAATTCTATATCATTTCCAATCAATAATATGTCGTCCACATATAATATTAGAAATGCTACTGAGCTCCCACTCACTTTCTTGTAAATCTGAGCTTCTCCAAAAGTGCATATAAACCCATATGCTTTGATCACACTATCAAAGCGTTTATTCCAACTCCGAGAGGCTTGCACTGCACCATAAATTGATCGCTGGAGCTTGCACACCTTGTTAGTACCCTTTGGATCGACAAAACCTTCTGGTTGCATCATATACAACTCTTCTTCTAGAAATCCATTCAAGAATGCAGTTTTTACATCCATTTGCCAAATTTCATAATCATAAAATGCGGCAATTGCTAACATGATTCGGACAGACTTAAGCATCGCTACGGGTGAGAAATCTCATCGTAGTCAACCCCTTGATCTTGTCGAAAACCTTTCGCAACAAGTCGAGCTTTGTAGACAGTTATATTACCATCGACGTCAGTCTTCTTCTTAAAGATCCATTTATTCTCAATGGCTTGCCGATCATCGGGCAAGTCAACCAAAGTCCATACTTTGTTCTCATACATGGATCCCATCTCAGATTTCATGGCTTCCAGCCATTTTGCGGAATCTGGGCTCACCATCGCTTCTTCATAGTTTGTAGGTTCGTCATGGTCAAGTAACATGACTTCCAGAATAGGATTACCGTACCACTCTGGTGCGTATTTTACTCTGGTTGACCTACGAAGTTCAGTAGTAACTTGATCTGAAGCTTCATGATCATTATCATTAGTTTCCTCACTAATTGGTGTAGTTGTCACAGAACCATTTCTTGTGATGAACTACTTTCCAATAAGGGAGCAGATACTGTTATCTCATCAAGTTCTACTTTCCTCCCACTCACTTCTTTCGAGAGAAACTCCTTCTCTAGAAAGGATCCGAATTTAGCAACGAAAATCTTGCCTTCAGATCTGTGATAGAAGGTGTACCCAACAGTCTCCTTTGGGTATCCTATGAAGACACATTTTTCCGATTTGGGTTCGAGCTTATCTGGTTGAAGTTTCTTCACATAAGCATCGCAGCCCCAAACTTTAAGAAACGACAACTTTGGTTTCTTGCCAAACCACAGTTCATACGGTGTCGTCTCAACGGATTTAGATGGTGCCCTATTTAACGTGAATGCGGCCGTCTCTAAAGCATATCCCCAAAACGATAGCGGTAAATCAGTAAGAGACATCATAGATCGCACCATATCAAGTAAAGTACGACACGACGCTCGGACACACCATTTCTCTGTGGTGTTCGGGTGGCGTGAGTTGCTAAACTATTCCACATTGTTTCAAATGTAAACCAAACTCGTAACTCAAATATTCTCCTCCACGATCAGATCGTAGAAACTTTATTTTCTTGTTACGATGATTTTCCACTTCACTCTGAAATTCTTTGAACTTTTCAAATGTTTCAGATTTGTGTTTCATTAAGTAGATATACCCATATCTACTCAAATCATCTGTGAAGGTGAGAAAATAACGATACCGCCAAGCGTGCCTCAACATTCATTGGACCACAAACATCAGTATGTATGATTTCCAACAAATCAGTTGCTCGCTCCATAGTTCCGGAGAACGGCGTTTTGGTCATCTTGCCCATGAGGCACGGTTCATAAGTACCAAGTGATTCATAATCAAGTGATTCCGAAGCCCATCAAGATGGAGTTTCTTCATGCGTTTTACATCGATATGACCTAAACGGCAGTTCCACAAATAAGTTGCATTATCATTATCAACTCTGCATCTTTTGGTTTCAACATTATGAATATGTGTATCACTACTGTCGAGATTCAACAAGAATAGACCATTCTTCAAGGGTGCATGACCATAAAAGATATTACTCATATAAATAGAACAACCATTATTCTCTGATTTAAATGAATAACCGTCTCGCATCAAACAAGATCCAGATATAATGTTCATGCTCAACGCTGGCACCAAATAACAATTATTTAGGTCTAAAACTAATCCCAAGGTAGATGTAGAGGTAGCGTACAACCGCGATCACATTGACTTTGGAACCATTTCCCACGCAAGATCGTCACCTCGTCCTTTGCCGGTGCTCGTCTATTCCGTAGTCCTGCTTTGAGTTGCAAATATTAGCAATGTAACCAGTATCAAATACCAGTGCTACTACGAGCTCTAGTAAGGTACACATCAATAACATGTATATCACATATACCTTTGTTCACCTTGCCATCCTTCTTATCCGCCAAATACTTGGGGCAGTTCCGCTTCGATGTCCATCTGCTTGCAAGAAAAACACTCGATTTCAGGTTTAGGTCCAGACTTGGGTTTCTTCTCTTGATCAGCAACTTTCTTGCTGTTCTTTTGAAGTTTCCTTCTTCTTCCCTTTGCCCTTTTCTTGAAACTAGTGGTCTTGTTGACCATCAACACTTGATGCTCTTTCTTGATTTCTACCTCCATGGCTTTTAGCATTGCGAAGAGCTCAGAATTGTCTTAGTCATTCCTTGCATATTATAGTTCATCACGAAGCTCTTGTAGCTTGGTGGCAGTGATTGGAGAATTCTGTCAATGACACTATCATCCGGAAGAGTAACTCCCAGTTGAATCAAGTGATTATTATACCCGGACATTTTGAGTATATGTTCACCGATGAACTATTCTCCTCCATCTTGCAGCTATAGAACTTATTGGAGACTTCATATCTCTCAATCGGGCATTTGCTTGAAATATTAACTTCAACTCTGGAACATCTCATATGCTCCATGACGCTCAAAACGTCGTTGAAGACCCGGTTCTAAGCCGTAAAGTATGGCACATCGAACTATTGAGTAGTCATCAGCTTTGCTTTGCCGACGCTCACAACTTCGGCTCAGCTCCTCGCAGCAGGTTCTGTCACCCAGCGGTGCTTCCGGGGCGTAATTTTTACGTGCAGCAATGAGGATAATCCTCAAGTTACGGACCCAGTCCGTGTAATTGCTACCATCATCTTTCAACTTTGCTTTCTCAAGGAACGATTAAAATTCAACGAAACAACAACACGAGCCATCTATCTACAAGTAAACATAGACAAGCAAAATACTATCGGTACTAAGCTCATGATAAATTTAAGTTTAATTAATCATATTAAAACTCCCACTTAGACAGACATCTCTCTAGTTATCTAAGTGATTACGTGATCCAAATCAACTAAACCATGTCCGATCATCACGTGAGATGGAGTAGTTTCAATGGTGAACATCACTATGTTGATCATATCTACTATATGATTCACGTTCGACCTTCGGTCTCCGTGTTCGAGGCCATATCTGTTATATGCAAGGCTCGTCAAGTTTAACCTGAGTATTCGGCGTGCAACTGTTTTGCACCCGTTGTAGATGGACGTAGAACTTATCACACCCGATCATCACGTGGTGTCTGGGTACTACGAACTTTGGCAACGGTGCATACTCAGGGAGAACACTTCTTGATAATTTTAGTGAGAGATCATCTTATAATGCTACCGTCAATCAAAGCAAGATAAGATGCATAAAGGATAAACATCACATGCAATCAATATAAGTGATATGATATGGTCATCATCATCTAGTGCTTGTGATCTCCATCGCCAAGCACCGTCATGATCACCATCGCCACCGGCGCGACACCTTGATCTCCATCGTAGCATCGTTGTCGCCTCGCCAACTATTGCTTCTACGACTATCGCTCTGCTTAGTGATAAAGTAAAGCAATTACATGGCGCTTGCATTTCATACAATAAAGCGACAACCATATGGCTCCTGCCGATTGCCGATAACTCGTTACAAAACATGATCATCTCATACAATAAAATATAGCATCACGTCTTGACCACATCACATCACAACATGCCCTGCAAAAACAAGTTAGACGTCCTCTACTTTGTTGTTGCAAGTTTTACGTGCTGCTACGGGCTGAGCAAGAACCGTTCTTACCTACGCAACAAAACCACAACGATAGTTTGTCAAGTTGGTGCTGTTTTAACCTTCGCAAGGACGGGCGAGCACACTCAGTTCAACTAAAGTGAGAGAGACAGACACCGCGGTCACCTTTAAGCAACGAGTGCTCGGAGCGGTGAAACCAGTCTCGCGTAAGCGTCACGCGTAATGTCGGTCCGGGCCGCTTCATCTCACAATACCGCTGAACCAAAGTATGACATGCTGGTAAGCAGATGACTTATATCGCCCACAACTCACTTGTGTTCTACTCGTGCATATGACATCAACGCATAAAACCAGGCTCGATACCATGTTGGGGAACGAGTAATTTCAAAAATTTCCTACGAACACGCAAGACCATGGTGATGGCATAGCAACGAGAGGGAGAGTGTCCGCCCACGCACCCTCGTGAGACCGAAAGCGAAGCGTTATAACAACGCTGTTGATGTAGTCGACGCCTTCACGATCCGACCGATCCAAGCACCGAACGTCACGGCACCTCCGAGTTACGCACACGCTCATCTCGATGACGATCCCGGACTCGATCCAGCAAAGTGTCGGGATGAGTTCCGTCAGACGACGGCGTGGTGACAATGTTGATGCTCCACCGACGCAGGGCTTCGCCTTAAGCTCGCGACGATATGACTTCTCCGGCGAGGCTTCGCCTAAGCTCTACGACGATATGACCGAAGTGGAATATGGTGGAGGGGGCACCGCACACGGCTAAGGAACGATCCGTAGATCAACTTGTGTGTCATGGGGTGCCCCTGCCTCAGATATAAAGGAGCAAAGGGGGTGCGGCGGCCCTAGGGAGGCGCGCCGAGGAGTCCTACTCCCACCGGAGTAGGACTCCCCTTCTCCTAGTTGGAGTAGGATTGGGAGGAAGAGGGAAGGCGCCGCCCTCTCCTGTCCTATTCGGACTAGAGGGGGGGGGCGGCCTGCCCCTGGCCGGCCCTTCCTCTTCTCCCTTGTGGCCCATTAAGGCCCATATACCCCGGGGTTCCGTAACCCCGGTGTTCCGTAACTTCTGTTTTCATTCGAACCCTTCCGAAGTGCAAACATAGGCTTCCAATATATCAATCTTTATGTCTCGACCATTTCGAGACTCCTCGTCATGTCCGTGATCATATCCGGGACTCGAACAACCTTCGTACATCAATACTTATAAACTCATAATGAATCATCATCGAAGCGTTTAGCGTGCGGACCCTACGGGTTCGAGAACTATGTAGACATGACCTAGAACCATTCTCGGTCAATAACCAATAGCGGAACCTGGATGCTCATATTGGTTCCTACATATTCTATGAAGATCTTTATCGGTCAAACCGCATAACGACATCGTTGTTCCCTTTGTCATCGGTATGTTACTTACCCGAGATTCGATCGTCGGTATCCAATACCTAGTTCAATCTCGTTATCGTAAGTCTCTTTACTCGTTCCGTAATACATCATCTCACAACTAACTCATTAGTTGTAATGCTTGCAAGGCTTAAGTGATGTGTATTACCGAGAAGGCCAGAGATACCTCTCCGACAATCGGAGTGACAAAACCTAATCTCAAATACGCCAACCCAACAAGTACCTTTGGAGACACCTGTAGTACTCCTTTATAATCACCCATTACGCGTTGTGACGTTTGGTAGTACCAAAGTGTTCCTCCGTAAACGGAGTTGCATAATCTCATAGTTACAGGAACATGTATAGGTCATGAAGAAAGCATTAGCAATATACTAAACGATCAAGTGCTAAGCTAACGGAATGGGTCATGTCAATCACATCATTCTCCTAATGAGGTGATCCCATTAATCAAATGACAACACATGTCTATGGTTAGGAAACACAACCATCTTTGATTAATGAGCTAGTCCAGTAGAGGCATACTAGTGACTATCTGTTTGTCTATGTATTCACACATGTATTATGTTTCCGGTTAATACAATTCTAGCATGAATAATAAACATTTATCATGGTATAAGGAAATAAATAATAACTTTATTATTGCCTCTAGGGCATATTTCCTTCAGAGGACACCTGCAATCAAATTTATATTTGTGCATCTTTGTTTCTTTACTTTCTTCAGGTTGGAAAAAGCGGTAGGCGTAAGCGAGGCGGTTGGCCTTCGGCTAGTGCCTAGGCGGTGCTTAAGCGCCCTAGGCGCAGCCTAGGCGGTAATATTATTTTTACTATCAGGGTGTATATGTGGTTATTAGATGTGTATTTATTAATTTAGGGCATATAAGTATGTTAACTACCAGCTACTATGATTGTAATATGGCCCTTTTGGCATATCAGTGCAATATGGAATGATTTCTCGCCTGGGTAGACAATTTCTTACTTGCTCTGCCTAGACTTCTGCTTATGCCCTAGGAGAGGCGATTGGCCATTGCCTAGCGCCTAGGCGTGCTTAAGCGCCTCCTAGGCATTGCCTTTTCCAACAGAGCTTTCTTGTTGCTGTTTTTATGATGAACATGCTTCACATTATTTTTATTTATGTGATTGCTAATAATGCCTATGTAAATATGTAAAGTTTTAAGAACACAAGAATCAGGTAAGTAAAAGCAAATATTATAGTGAAGAGTCTTAAATAAGTGGGGTGTTATTATAACTCATTGATTTTCCATACTGCATAATTGGAATGCAGGAACTGATGATGTCCAGAAGGCATTAGCCTTATCCTGGGCATTGCATATGAATGAAAGAGTAATATATATTGATAGCTAGAAACAAAAATTGGAGAATACTGACCATGAAGTTTTTCTGTATGAGAAAAGAAATGGCACAGAAATTTGCACTCCCTGAATAGATCTAAATGCTTGCTATTGCTGAAGCCTGGGTTTTCCTATTTTCACCTCCAACTTGTAGCCCTGATGTCAAAACGATTTGCAGAATCAATTTTAGAAAACACCCCATATATTAGCAGAATCACTAAAAAATTGACATCAGATTTTTAGCCTCTTAGAACGGACGTCTCTTGGGTCGTTGATTCCTGGCTCAAATCTTAGAGTAGGGAGATCAACCACGTCACGTTTTTTGTCATTTGAAAGAACAACGTGTTGCCATGAACGCCCACACCTCTATTATCCTCTTCTCCCTTTTTTCCCACACCCACTCGCAACACAATGCCCATCATCTCTCCTCGTCACGGGACACGGAGAAGTACGGCCATGCGCCTGCGACGAGGCTCGTCCTTGACCAGATCCCACCGCCGCCACAGCGGCAGGGGCCGAGGACGAGGATGCATGGGGGAGTCCACAGAGGTGTTGCTCGTGGGGAGCGGCGAGAACTGTCCCTGGTAGACCATTTTCAGCCACAACCAAGGGAGATCCTCTATTGCAACGGCGTTGTGATGGTGTTATCCGGGAGGCGGAGGAGCGAGGGAGGCGATGGCGGCCGGGGAGGCGACAACCCCGTCCTCCTACACGGGAGGTGGGTGCGTGGTGGTGCGGGATACGACAGCGCATACGCTGGGGGTTGTGGTGAAGCCGCACTTCCACAAGACGGTGGAGAAGAAGCACCCCTCGATGTGTAGAAGCAGGAGCGCCGAGCTCCGGGGCCTCTTCCTCGCGCACGTCCTCTTCGTCGCGCTTCTTCTCCCATGCATCACCACCACAGCCACGATAGTGACAACAACAGTCATAGCCATGACAAGCAGCAACTCAAAGATCCCATCGGTGCCTCCGTCCATGGCGCCCTCCATGCAGGTCGCTCCTGCATCCATCCTCTTTGCATAGAAGGGGAAGCGCTAACAACTAGCAGTAGCAACACATCAGGTTTGTCCCTGGATGCTCACTTTCCGCAAATTTTGACGCAGTTTACACATATCAACCAAACTTTTTTTTAGTTGTTGGTTGTTTTTGAGATAGCTAACCACTAGCGGTAACTAATCGACCAAACTTGTATGTCCAAGTTTATACATCAAACTGCAAACTAGGTGATGTGATTGCTAATTGACCAAAATGTGATGCATTTTACGCATAGTTCATGGCAAACTATGTGATGTGATGCTATGACCAAATTTGTATGTCCTTACACATAGTTCATGGCAAACTATGTGATGTGATCCTACGACCGAACTTGTATGTGCAAACTATGTGCTGTGATTGCTATTTTATTTATTATTTTAAGAAAATGATCTGATTGTAAACTACTACTCCATCTGATAATGTAAAACGTTTTTTTGACACTGGGGAGTATGTATGTGGAAACTACTCAACATTTGCATAGAAGCTGTTTCATGGGCCGAGGAGATGCCTGCTTCCGACATTTGGCCCAACATTCTGCTCACCACCACCACTTCCACTCCAACAGCGCCGCCTCCATTCCCCATTGCTCCCCATACCAAACCCTCGCCGTCACCTCCCTCCCCCTCCCCCTCCCCCTCCCCCTCCACCGGCGGCCATGGAGACGGACCCGCGAGTGATCATCGGCCCCTCCGGGAGCGTCTCTAGGAGCGATTTGCGCGCCGACCTTGAGCGCCGCGGCCAGGACCCTGAGTCGCTGGATCTCGGCACCAACATGATGCTCTACATGGTGTACGGCTACCTCCCGAAGCCGCCCGTCTCCCCCACCCCCACCCTCTCGCTCGCCGGCGCTTCCAGGGTCCCCGACGGCGTCGACCGCATCAGCCGCCTCCCCGACGTGGTCCTCCGCAACATCATCTCCCGCCTCCCCGCCAAGGACGCTGCGCGCACCGCCGCCCTCGCCTCGCGCTGGCGCCCGCTCTGGCGCTCGGCTCCCCTTACTCTTGTCGACAGCCACCTGCTTCCGGACGGCGGCGCGTCCGGGCCGCTCATCATCGGCGCTCCCTCCCCCCGCGCCGTCACGGCCGCGGTGTCCAGCGCCCTCGCGGCGCATCCGGGGCCCTTCCGCTGCGTCCACCTTACCTGCAGCACCATGGAGGAGCACCGGGGCGAGCTATCGCGCTGGCTCGACATCCTCGTCGCCAAGGGGGTCAAAGAACTCGTCTTTGTCAACCGCCCTTGGCCGATGGACCTGCGCCTCCCCTCCACGCTCTTCAGCTGCGCCTCCCTCACCCGCCTCTACCTCGGCGTGTGGAGGCTCCCGGACACCACAGCCGTACCGCGCGGCGCCAGATTCCCCAACCTCCTGGAGCTCGGGCTCTGCATGAATGTCATGGAGGACCGTGATCTGGCCTTCATGCTCGAAAGAAGCCCCGTCCTGGAGTTCCTCCTCATCATGTGGAGCCAGACCGGAGTGCGCCTCCGTCTTGTCAGCCAGAGCCTGCGATGTCTTCAGCTGGCCCTTACCTGCTTGCAGTACATCGACGTGGTGGATGCACCTCGCCTCGAGAGGCTCTTCCAATGGGAAACTGTTCCCAGGGCCGAGCCCACTCCCCCCGGCAACAAGAAACGTCCTTCCTGGATCAAGATTGGCCGTGCACCCAACCTGCGTGTGCTGGGATACCTTGAGCCAGGAGGGCAGGAATTGGGGATTAGCAACACCGTCATCGTGGTATGCAGCTCAGAGTAGATCCTAATTTAATTTGCATGTCAATTGGTAATGCCAATTCATTTATCTGTCATTGGGCGCATTGCAGGCTGGGAGCAAGGAGAACATTGTCCCTAGTGTCCAGATTTTGGCCATGGTGGTGCAGTTCGGTGTCCGCAATGCAGTCAAGAAAGTGCCTGGCTTCCTCAGATGCTTCCCCAACCTGGAGACGCTCCATGTCCATGTAAATTTGGTTAGCTTAACTAGATACACTTGCTGCATTGGCAATTTTGTAATACTAGTGGCTATGGTATATCTAGCATGGTCATAATTGATTGTATATCTAGCATGGTCAGAGCTGTGAATAAGTTAGTTTTATGATTGATTGCCTCCTGCTCCTGCATTTTAAGATTTTATATATAACATCGAACTATGTATGCCCTGTTTGATTTCATTTGCAGTCCCCCACCTTATCTGGAGAGCCCACTGGCAAGGTCAATCTCAAGTTCTGGCAGGAGGATGGTCCCATCAAATGCGTTCTTCAGAGCTTGAAGAAGGTGTTCTTCTATGAGTTCCGAGGGTCGAGAAGCGAGGTTGCTTTCCTCAAGTTCATCGCGGAGACAGGGCGGGTGCTGGAGCAGATGGTGGTCGTGGTGGCTGTCGAATGTTTCTCTCCGGGGGATGATGGTGTGAATGCCAAGCTGAAGCCTCTGACGGGTGCGAAATGGAACAGCAAAGCTTGCCAACTAGAGCTCTTCAAGAGCCCCCGCACTGGCGGGGGAGGCCCTGCTTACAGCACCAGGATAGCTTGTGATTTTGGGTGGGCTGACCCTTTTGACCTCCAGTACTACTACAAAGCAGGAAGGATCCCTGTAAGTTAGTTTGTACATAGCTTCGTACAAGATCACTGGCAGCTAGACTTTGTGTTGTGGTAAGGACCTGGCAGCAGCTAAAAAAATCTATTTGGGGAATGCTTAGTGTGCCAAGACAAGTTTTATGTGGGATGTGGCTGGACGCAACAGATCGAATTTGATAGTGTTCACCTTATTTTACGTTTTAAGTAGTCAATTGTCGGCATAGCTGTCTAGCCTCTCTGGTTCGTCCAGCTCCTATGCATTATGTTGTTGTTGTCGTTGTCAGCATGAATGAATTTGATATGCGTTATGTTCTTTTGCTATGCATTTTGCTGGTCTCAGCTGGAAAGAGTTTCTTACCAAATCATTATGTTGTTGTTGTTGTTAGCAGTTCTTGCCCGATGCCAGCCAGCATGCAATTTTGCCTTAGTAGCCTGATTGATATATACTCTGATCTCAGCTTTATGGAGTTCTTGAGTTCACAGGTGAAGTAGCATGATATATACTTACTCTGATAGACTTGGCTTGAGCGCTTTATAGTTTTATTAGCCCAAGAGGCTATTCCAGTAGTAGATTTATTGCTAAAAGGGTACTAATAGTATGGCCGTAGTATATATATATATATATATATATATATATATATATATACGGTGGCGCTAAACTGTGCCTGAGCGTACAACGCTAATTCTACGCTCCGGTCGAAACTGCGCACCCAACCAAGCAACCAACATGCGCACACCTGCTGCCTTGGTCTTCCACTTGATCGTAAATTCATAGGCAACTAGTAGTAAAGCTTGGTAAGCTTTTTACTGCACAAGCCTAGTCACAAAGTCTATGGTAAGATCCCATGTAAAATGTAGTAACACATGTTAACCTATTTATTATACATTCCCAGGGATCAATCGGTAGTGAACCTATAGTAAAACTAGTACTCTTTACTATAGATGCACATTTATACTACAGATGTCTGGTCATGAAGTTTGCCGTAACACCCCATGAAACATTTAGTAAAACAAGTTAACCACCTTACTGCACATTCCTGGGAAAATAATCGAAAGTATACCATGTAGTACAATTAGTAATCTCTTTACTATACCCACAAGAAAAGTAATATGTTTACTATAGATGCATGGACATTGTTATAAAATCTCGGAAAGCATGTAGTAAATACATGACCTCTCTAGTAAAATTGATTTCAAAGTAATCATAATGTTACATGTAGGCACGGTGAGCAAATCATAACCAAGATCTAATTATTCAAAATATGTAATTCTTGATCGATTTTACCACATGCTATAACGATAGTAACAACAATGCGATATATAGTAATTTACTAGTCAATTTTACTAGTTGAAGGGACTTGTTGGTCTGTATAGTAAAAATCATTCACACATGATAATGTACTAGTCTTTTACCATCAGGTGGGACTTTGGTTGGGACGTGGTCACTTCCGTAATTAGAGAGTTCGAGCATGGTTTGAATGGCCGGAGCGCAGAATAAGGTATAATGCGCTCGGGCTTAGTTTAGCGTGCCTATATATATATACTCCCTCCGTTCCTAAATACAAGTCTTTCTAGATATTTCAATATGGACTACATTTGGATGTATATAGACGTAGTTTGGAGTGTAGATTCACTCATTCTGCTCCGTATGTAGTCCGTATCGAAATCTCTAAAAAGACTTATATTTAGGAACGGAGGGAGTATATCAGAATTCAGGGCACCCATCAGTTCTGTTAACTATGGCTCAAAAAAAAAAAGAGATCAGTTCTGTTAGCTGTGTTGATTACCAATCAGCAGATCATACTACCACAAATAAATATGTTCATTAATTAATGAAATTAAGGTAGCTTTTTTTAGAATGAAATTAAGGTAGCTGACATAGTACTCGTTAATTTGGCTCTAGTGAAGAAGTGCACTTGTGGAGACAACGGTTGGCACCCGCTCGGCTCAAGGGAGCAGATCCTAGAGAACATACTGTCACACTCCTATAGTGAAGCAAGGGATGCAACTCAGGTTGGAACTGACTAAACTGAAGATGTAAGGCAGGACAGAAGAAGGGCGCCAAGGCGGGAAGCAGTTGGCACCAGCGAGTGGGTGACACGGCAGCAATTGATGTGGGGCCAACCTGTTAGTGAAACGAGTGAGGCTTCATTATACAGTACTTATAAGCTAGTATCGTGTATGTTTTCTTTCCGTAAAAGGGGAGCTTTTATTCCATGGTTATAGAGTTACAACCACAAGGGACTTTCTTCCCTCGATACAATACATGGAGGAGCACTATGCAACCACACAACTGTACAAGCATCAGCGGTGCAACTGTAAGACCCACAAAGATCTGTGACCCTATTTTGCTCTCTACTACTCCTTCCGTCCCATAATATAAGACGTTTTTTAACTCTAGTGTAGTGTCAAAAAATGTCTTACATTATGAGCCGGAGGGAGTAATTTTTTGTGGAACAAACTCCCTCTCCGTCATAAGGGCTTTAATCTCAGCCCCTAGTTGGCCATAGGCCGACCGGGACAAGCTGTCGTTTGACAGAGAAGACAGTGCCACTGCCAAATCTGACTGAAGCATGGCCGGGAGATTCGTGCGTTGGATGGCCGAGGCCATTCCTTGCATCAACACCCCGGCGTGTCTTTGCAGTTAAAGAGGACTCGATACCCTGCAAAGATGAACGACCCATCGCCCCTCCTAAGCACTTTCCTTGTAGCTGCAGTACCGCGTTTCTGCTCCGGTGCTCCCCTGGGCTGAACGTAAGGTGGAAAAACACATCGACGGTCAGGATAAATCAAAAACGGTTTATAACGAGGGGCACGATCGTCTTTGTTGCCCCCGCGTATAGCCGTTGAGGAGCCCTGGAAGGTCCGTACAGGCCCGGTTAGATCGTATGCCCGGCCGTATACGTATTTATATACGGCGGACTTTCGTGCACGCGTGCAGCCGCCCGTGCGTGGGGCATCACGTGTCATGGGTAGTTGCCAAAACTGTCCCATCATAGACATGTGGACTGCAACCACCTCCGGCCGCATTGCCCACCATTTCCCCCCGCCGCATCGTCTCCCTCTCTCCACTCCCCACTCCCTCTCCTCTCCAACCTACTCATCTCCCTCACCGCATCCTCTCCATCGCCATGGCGGACGCAGGAGGCGAGCGCCCCGATTGGGGCGCAAATCTGGTGGAGCAGGCGCGGCAGGTCGCTGCGGGCACCTTTGTGAGGGGGCGTGCCGGCGTCCAGCTCGGTGCTCCCTCCGCTGCAGATCTGGAGAAGGCGGGGGCGGGCTGCAGCGGCGCGGTCCAGCCAGATGCACCCGCTCTGGCAATCTCCGGCGAGGCGCAGAAGGTGGAGGCGGGCTCTGGCAAGGCGCAGAAGGTGGAGGCGGGCTCTGGCGAGGCGCACGAGGTGGAGAAGGTGGAGGCCGGCTCCGGCAAGGAGCAGGCGAAGTAGAAGGTATCTGCTTATCACTTTTAGTTTGTAGTTTTTAGATTGTAGGGTTTGTGGCCAGAACTTTGTTTGGTTAGATTTGTTGGAGGTAGGGTTTTCTCTGCATTAGGGTTTTTCTGTATTTGATTCGTGCAGGAATGGTGGACCACATATGATTATTAGATTAGGTTAGAAGTAGCCTGTAACACCCCGGAAGTATCTTTCCATATTTGTAACTCCAACTCTTGCCATTTTCGGCATCGATATATGATATTCCCTCCGTGGTTGGGTTTTCTTCATTTTGCATTTTGTCCATGTCATGCATTTTATATTATGTCATCATGTGCATCGCATTTGCATACGTGTTCGTCTCATGATTCCGAGCATTTTTCCCGTTGTCCGTTTTGCAATCCGGCACTCCTATCTCCCCCGGCGGTCCCTTTTACGTTTTTCCGTGTGCGGGTATTAAACCTTCTCGAAATGGACCGAGGTTTGTCTAGTGGCCTTGGTATAACACCCGGAGACCACCGGTCAAGTTTCGGGTCATTTGGAGCTCGTTTGGTACTCAGCGGTTAACGCACTCTCGCAAAGGCCTCTTTTAAGTTGCAGCCCAACACCCCTTCAAAACAGCCCAATAACCCATCTAAGTCACTCCCATGCTCTCCGTCGTTCGATCACGATCGTGTGGCGAAAACTGCACCTCATTTGGACTCTCCTAGCTCCTCTATGCCTATTTAAACGCCTCCCAATCCGGATCATCCTCTTCCCGAAACCCTAAAAACCTCCGCACGGACGTGTCCGCGCCCGCCGGACATTCAGCGCCGCCGCTCGCCCAATCGCGGGCCGCCACCTGTCCGCATCACCGCCACCGCGCCCGCCCGCCTGGCCCAGCCGGGCCCGCCTGCCAGCAGCCGCGGCGGCGCCGCCCGCGCCCGTCGCCGCCCGCGCTCGGCTCCGCCCCTCCTTCCTCGCCGCCTCGCCGCCGCCGCCGCCCGCCGTGGTAGCCGGCGAGGTCGCCACCGTCGCGCCCGCTCGGCCACCTCGCCGCCCGCTCGGTGGCATCTCTCCTCGCGCCCGCCGAGCTCGGCCGCCGCCGGCGCCTCGCCGCCGGATCCACCTCGCCGCCGCCTCCTCCGGCCATCGCCGCCCCTTCGGCGCCGCCTCCCCCCTCGCCGGGCGCCTCTCCGGCGAGCTCCGGGAGCCGCCGCCCGCGCCGATCCGATCGGATCCGACCTCGTGAATCGCGCGTTGACTCTCTTCCCTCTCCTCTATTTTTTTCTTCTAAGTCCTTAGATCATTGTAATTTTGTGCAATTTTCAACATGCTATATCTTCGCATCCGTAGATCCATTTTGCGCGTATAATATGTCAAAATGTTCGCCTCGAAGAGTAGATCATTTCGTTCCATTGCATCATTTTCATTTGAGCTCATCTTGATGCCCGAAATGCTGTTGGAAGAGTGCTATGTGTCGTTAATTTCTGTTTCGTAACAGAAGTTGCACTTTTGTTATTTTTGCCATGATTAATATGTGCACCCTATGGATTTGATTCCTACATGTGTTTTGTAAAATGCCATGCCTTCTTTCCAGGGGTATATGCCATGTATTTTTGTGATCTATGTGGTGACTAGCACAAGCATGCAAAGTAGGTGTCCTAATGTTGCTGATTTCAGCCCTGTTTTAGCTGATTTTGATGCCATGTTTACTTGATGATACCGAGAGATCTATGCATATTTTGAGATACTTCAGTAAGGGTGTTTTGTAAAGTATGTCTTGCTCTATCCATTCATGCCTTTGTTTGCAATTATGGACTGCTATAGCTTGAGTCAATCGAGCTCTACTTTTGCTACCAAATGTTTCCTGGCAGATTGTATACGTGTTATTCAATTTTGCCAAGCTTGTTGTGGTTGATCCATATATGCTATGTTAGTGTTCTTGCCATGTATGTCTTCTATGTCATGTCTTCTTGATGTATGTATGCTTAGTTTATCATTTGAGGCTCTGTAGTGAGTGCATTGAGCTTGTAAACATGCCATCTCGTTATCAGTTTTTGACATGCCATGTTGCTGAATCTGTTAACAAGACTTTCAATATTGACATGGGTGTTACTATATTTTCTAGTCCTTTTTGGCTTATGGTCAGTAAGGGACTTTTGTTCTAGGCTTTGAGTAGATTCATGCCATGCCATGTTTTGCTATTTTAAGTTCCTGTAGCATGTAGTTTTGATGCTCTGAACATTGCAACCTGTTGCTGTTTTTGCCATATCCAGCCTGATTATTATCGCTCTTTTGCCATGCTTGTTTGAACATGTTATGATGTGAACTAGCCATAGCTCAGTGCTCATCTTTTGTCGAGCATCATGTGTAGATCACTGCCATGTGCTTTGTTGTTACGTTTGGGTGCAGTAGCTTAATTAATTGTTGCTTGCTAAGTGGCATCATGCTGTTAATGGCAGATTTGCGCCATTCTTGTTTTGCTTGCCATTTGCAAACCGTGCATCCGATTCCGGTGATCTTTATATCGATTTCAACCGAAATCATCTCATCTTTCCAGTGGCGTGCTTGGTTTGCCAAGTTGATGCCTGGTTCATCATTTACCTTCCGGAGCGCACACAAGCATTGCATACCACATCATGCATATCATGTCATGTTTTGCATCATGTTGATTGTGCATTGCACCGTGATTTATTGTGGTTCCTTTGTTTGTGTTGTTGCTTTGGGTAGAGTCGGGAGACGAGTACGTGAACGAGGAACCTGTGGAGAACGCTTTCGAGGATCAAGCTTTCGACAACTCTGAGAACATTGCAGGCAAGATGACCATACCCTCGAAATCACTTCTATCTTTGCTATGCTAGTTGCTCGCTCTTTTGCTATGCCTATGCTGCGATGCCTACCACCTGCTATATCATGCCACCCATATTGCCATGTCAGCCCCTAACCATCATTTTCCTAGCAAACCGTTGATTGGCTATGTTACCGCTTTGCTCAGCCCTCTTATAGCGTTGCTAGTTGCAGGTGAAGCTGAAGTTTGTTCCTTGTTGGAACGTGGAGATGTTGTTCCTTATTGGAACATGGTTACTTGTTGGGGATATCACAATATTTATCTGCTATAATTAATACATCTATATACTTGGTAAAGGGTGGAAGGCTCGGCCTTATGCCTGGTGTTTTGTTCCACTCTTGCCACCCTAGTTTCCGTCATATCGGTGTTATGTTCCTTGATTTTGCGTTCCTTACACGGTTGGGTGATTTATGGGACCCCCTTGACAGTTCGCTTTGAATAAGACTTGTCCAGCAAGGCCCAACTTTGGTTTTACCATTTGCCACCTAAGCCTTTTCCCCCGGGTTTTCGCGAGCCCGAGGGTCATCTTTATTTTAACCCCCGGGCCAGTTCTCCTTCGATTGCTGGTCCAACTTGAGCGATGTCCGGCGCCCCTTGGGCAACCAGGGTTTATGCCAACCCGACGTCTGGCTCATCCGGTGTGCCCTGAGAACGAGATATGTGCAGCTCCTATCGGGATTTGTCGGCACATTCGGGCAGCTTTGCTGGTCTTGTTTTATTGCTGTCGAAATGTCTTGTAGTTCGGGATTCCGAGATTGATCGGGTCTTCCCGGTAGAAGGAATATCCTTCGTTGACCGTGAGAGCTTATAATGGGCTAAGTTGGGACACCCCTGCAGGGTAATATCTTTCGAAAGCCGTGCCCGCGGTTATGAGGCAGATGGGAATTTGTTAATGTCCGGTTGTAGAAAACTCAAAGTTGACCTCAATTAAAATACACATCAACCGCGTGTGTAACCGTGATGGTCTCTTCTCGGCGGAGTCCGGGAAGTGAACACGGTGTTGGAGTTATGTCTGACGTAAGTAGTTCAGGATCACTTCTTGATCGCTATTAGTTTCACGACCGTGCTTTGCTCCTCTTCTCGCTCTATTTAGCGTAGTAGCCACCATATATGCTAGTCGCTTGCTGCAGCTCCACTTTACTACTCTGTCCTTCCTATAAGCTTAAATAGTCTTGATCTCGCGGGTGTGAGATTGCTGAGTCCCCGTGACTCACAGATACTTCCAAAACAGTTGCAGGTTCCGACGATGCCAGTGCAGGTGATTCCACCGAGCTCAAGTGGGAGTTCGACGAGGAACGTGGTCGTTACTATGTGTCTTTTCCAGATGATCGAGTGGTGCCCAGTTGGGACGATTCGGGATCTGTGTAGCTTTTGGGGTATCTTCTTTATTTTGGTTCCGTAGTCGGACCTTGAGTGTACTCTGAATGATGGATGTTTATTTATGTCTCGTGTGAAGTGGCGATCGTAAGCCAACTATGTATCTTTCCCTTAATTATTACATGGGTTGTGTGAAGATTACCTCACTTGCGACATTGCTTTCAATGCGGTTATGCCTCTAAGTCGTGCCTCGACCGTGGGAGATATAGCCGCATCGGGGCGTTACAAGTTGGTATCGAGCCGACCCGCGTGATTACGGATGGTTGCGGACAGGTGCGTGGTCATGTTGTTGATGACGTTTGTGACCCGTCGTGGCACCCGACATGGCACATGTACGGACTGGAAGCATGACGTTTGTGCCAAGAGGAACGTTCTCGTGGCCCGACGAGGACGTCGGTTCCTCCGAGTGGGGGTGTATGTGATAGCCGGCTTATTAGGGATGATAGACTACTCATATCAATAAGGAATTCCTTCTTTCCGGAGCCCATTGGACAGAACTCCAAAGTTAAGCGTGCTCAGCTTGGAGTAGTGTCGATGGGTGACCGACCGAAGTTGCTCCGGTGCGCACGAGTGAGGACAAAGTCGCAGAAAAGACTAGTATTGATCTGTGGGGCAGTCTAGATCCCGCCAGAGTAACGACCACCGGCGGGTGTGTCCGGGCGTTATGAGTTGGTAATCGAGCCTTCCCGACTTAGGAGCCCCCTACTTGATTGTTTGCTGACGTTGTTGAGTCTAGAATGGAAAATGTTTTGAGTCTTAGGATTATATATATCGAGAGTAGGATTCTTTTACTTCCCAGTCCTTCGTCGCTCTGTGAGGTCTCCCGACGAGAGTTTTGACTCTTCTCTCCTCAAATTTCACTAAATTTTTTTAGGATCACGTGGGTATCTTGGAATCGTTCCGATGGTTTTGTGACGAGAACATTGTTCTTGGTGCCTCGACATTTAGGGGTTGTGGCGGTGTCCCGGGAGTTGAGCTCCGAGGTGTTGTCGTCAAATTTTATCGTTGCGATTCTGGAATACGAGTTTTTGCCGACATCGAAATCTCTTTTGTGCAGTTGTTGGTGAGATAACCTCGATAGCCCAAAGATCTTGTGGCGAAAAGGGAGTATTGCCATGACTTGCATAACGGATGTTTTTCAAGGTCGAGGTACACGATTTCGAGGATTTCTTGGTTATGTGTTGACGGATGGATACATTTGGATCTAGGTATTGTTAGTTTGGGTGATATATTTTGTGTCCCCGATCCCCAACACCAGATTGCATAACCGAAAGTTTCGGGAGTTTATAGGTGGGAATTCTAGTAGCTTACGGGATATTCTTTCCGATGATGTATGATTTGAGATTGGGGTTCAACGTCTAGTGGTCCGCCCATTCACGGTCGATTTACGATGGTCGCGAGACGCCTTAAAGAATCCTTGGCTATGCTGATTCGGGACGTCTTGTTAGTCATTCGTGACGTCCGCTATACGTCGTGTCCGTGTGGGCCCCACCACGAACACTTTGGGCGAAATCTCTATCATGTGTTTGTTCCGGCTCATTCTAGAAGCCAACCTTTTGTTTTCAGTTGTGATATTCGATTTGTTGCTAAGACAGATGTTGTTTCCATATCTTTATCTAAGTGGCTTCTCACCTTAATGGACGTGTGATGTTTATCTTTGGAATTCATTCGTTCATTCTTGTTCGAATGTTTATTGTGAAGACTTTATGTTGCAATTTCTATCCGTTGATTCTACTTATCAATTTGTCTATCAAAGGACTAACGGATGTCACCCTCTTCAGATGGCTCCGCCAGCGCCTCGAATCCGGATCGCAATGATGGGGATCACCGAATCCTCCACCTCCACCTCCGCCTCCGGAGGCTGGCAAGCTATCATGGCAGCCACCAATGCCAATGCTCGATGATTTTGCAGCTCTTGAAAGAACGTATCGAGGGCAAGGCAATCAAGGCAATCAAGGTCAAGGCAACAATCAGCCACACTTTGCTACTCTCAGTCAGTTCCTCGCTAATCAGCCGAAGTCTTTCAGTTTCTGTGTCGAGGCCACAGACGCTGATGATTGGTTAGTGGACATCTGCAAGCACTTTGACTGTAGCAATGTCAGACCTGAGGACTTTGTCAAGTTTGCATCGTTTCAACTCAAGGATCAAGCTGCTGAGTGGTTCCAGCAATACAAAGATTCCAGAGGAGGTCGTGTCATTACCTGGGATGAGTTCCGCCGTGATTTCCGAGCTCATCACATCCCGAAGAGTGTTGTTGAGAGCAAGCGTGAGGAGTTCCGCAATCTCAAGCAGGGCAACATGTCTGTCTATCAATACAATATCCAGTTCCAGAAGCTCGCTCGTTTTGCTAAGCAAGACGTACCTGATGAAAGGAGTATGATCTATCTGTTCAGAGGTGGTCTGAGAGAAGATCTGCAATTACCTCTTGTGCTGTTTGAGCCAGATAAGTATGATGATTTCTACAACATGGCTCTGAAGCAAGAAGCGGCCCAACTCAAATGCGAGGCTTCTAAGAAGAGAATCAGGGATGCAGTTCAGTCCTCTTCGTCCTCTCAAGTGGCAGCCAAGCAGCAGAAGTTTTACCCCCCCTCCGCTGTTCCGTCGGCCTTACCAATAGAAGAACTCAGGTGGCCGTGGATCTTCCCACCCACCCAACCCAAGCTATCGAACAAGTCTAATTCTCAAGCTCCAAGGTCAAGTGCTCCTTACCACCGTCCGCTCTCTGAGGTCACTTGCAACAAGTGTCAGCAGAAGGGTCACTATGCGAACAAGTGCTTCAACCAGAGGCGCCTTCCGCCTCCTCCTCCTGTGAAATCTTCCAGCAATGCAGTGGTCAAGCATAATCCCAAGTCTGCAAAGGTCAATATGATGAATGCAGCTCAGGCAGAGGATTCTTCAGATGTGATCATGGGTAATCTTCCAGTTAATGATATTCCTGCAAAAGTCTTATTTGATACTGGTGCATCGCATTCTTTCATTTCAAGACCTTTTGCATCTAAGCATGAGTTGGTTTTTCAAGATTTGCCTAAGCCATTATCGGTTGTCTCTCCGGGTAAATTCATGCATGCAAGCTCCATGGTTCCGGATGTTTCTATCAAGATGGGCGATTATAGGTTTCTGGCTAAACCTATTGTTCTCGGTGACTCGGATATTGATCTTATTCTCGGAATGGACTGGCTTTATCAGCACAAAGCTCAGCTTGATTGTGCTGCCAGGGAAATTCAATTGACTCATTCTTCTAATGATGTGATCATCTATGCCGCTCGTGATGAAACCATTCGGTTGTTTTCTCTCAATGAGAAGGGCGAACTGAATGCCATCTCTCAGATTCCAGTCGTTCGTGAGTACCAAGATGTCTTTCCGAAGAGCTTCGGGTATGCCTCCTCATCGCCGATTGAGTTCGTTATCGATCTTGAGCCCGCATCGAACCCGTTTGCAAGCGCCCATACAAGCTTGGACCTGATGAGCTGAAGGAATTGAAGAAGCAGCTCGATGAACAAGAGCGTCTGGGTCTGATCAGACCGAGTTCATCTCCTTGGGGTTGTGGTGTTCTTTTTGTCCAGAAGAAGGATGGCACGGACCGACTTTGCGTCGATTACCGTCCATTGAATAAGAAGACAATCAAGAACAAGTATCCACTTCCCAACATCAATGAGCTTTTCGAGCAACTCAAAGGTGCTACAGTGTTCTCCAAGCTTGACCTTCGTATGGGGTATCATCAGATTCGCATTCGTGAACAAGATATTCCCAAGACAGCATTCGAACAAGCTTTGGTTCTTATGAATATCTGTCATGTCTTTCGCCTTGTCAATGCTCCTCCAACTTTCTCTCGGATGATGAACTTCATATTCAACCCTACACCAATGAATTCGTCTTGGTCTATCTTGATGATATTTTGGTCTTCTCCAAGAATAAGAAGGATCATGCCAAACATTTGCGATTGGTGCTAGACAAGCTCGAGAGTACCAATTCTATGCTAAGTTCTCCAAATGTGAATTCTGGCTTGATGAAGTGCTTTATCTTGGTCATATCATCTCGCCAAGGGCATCACTGTTGATCCCGAGAAGGTGTCCGCAATTGTGAATTGGGAACCTCCTCAGAATGTCAAGCAGCTCCGCAGCTTTCTTGGTCTTGCAAGCTATTGCCGAAGATTCGTTGAGAACTTCTCCAAGATTGCAAAGCCTCTTTCCAACCTCCTCCAGAAGCATGTGAAGTATGTCTGGTCTCCCGAGTGTGACGTTGCTTTCAATACCCTCAAAGAGAAACTCGTCACAGCTCCTGTTCTGACTCCTCCTGATGAATCCAAGCCATATGAAGTTTTCGTGATGCTTCTCTTCAAGGTCTCGGTGCTGTGTTAATGCAAGAGAAGAGAGTTGTGGCTTATACCTCTCGCCAGTTGAAGCCCAACGAGAAGAACTACCCCACTCACGATCTTGAGTTGGCGGCAGTTGTCCATGCTTTGATTACTTGGAGACATCTCTTGTTGGGAAGGAAAGTGGACATTTTCACCGATCACAAGAGTCTCAAGTACATCTTCACTCAGCCCAACCTCAACCTCAGGCAGACTCGATGGGTCGAAATGATTCAAGAGTACAACCCAAGTATTGAGTATACTCCGGGCAAAGCCAATGTTATTGCAGATGCTTTGAGCAGGAAAGCTTATCGCAACAGCCTAATCCTCAAGCCCTTTCACCGGATCTCTGTGAATCTTTCCGCAAGCTGAATCTTCAAGTTGTTCCTCAAGGCTTTCTTGCCAACCTCATAGTCTCTCCTACTTTGGAAGATCAGATTCGCGAGGCTCAACTTCTCGATGCCATGGTGAAAAAGGTGAAGCGTGGTATCGACAAGGGCATTTCAAGTACAAGTGCTTCGCGTTGATGACAAAGACACTCTGTTCTTTGAGGACCGGATTGTGGTTCCTAAGGGTGATCTCGAGAAAAGTCATTATGAACGAGGCTCACAATTCGCTTCTATCCATTCATCCCGGAAGTACGAAGATGTACCATGACCTCAAGCAGTCATATTGGTGGACTCAAATGAAGAGAAATTGCTCAATTCGTGAATGAGTGTGATGTCTGCAGAAGAGTGAAAGCAGAACACCAAAGACCAGCGGGTCTCCTCCAACCTCTTGCTATTCCTGAATGGAAGTTTGATCATATTGAAATGGACTTCGTGGACTGGCTTTCCAAAGTCCAAGCGTGGAAATGATGCTATCTTCGTTGTCATTGACAAGCTTACAAAAGTGGCTCATTTTCTTCCTATCAAAGAATCCATCACTGCAGCTCGGTTGGCGAGCTATACACCTCTGGATTGTCTCCTTGCACGGCATTCCACAAGTGATCTCTTGAGACCGTGGCAGCATCTTTACCTCCAAGTTCTGGGATTCTTTTCGAAGGCCATGGGCACCAACATTCGTTTCAAAGACAGCTTTCCATCCTCAAACAAGTGGCCAAGTCGGCGAGTTAACCAAATCCTTGAAGATATGCTCAGGGCTTGTGTCATTTCTTTCGGTATGAAGTGGGAAGATTGTCTTCCATATGCCGAGTTCTCTTACAACAACAGCTTCCAAGCGAGTTCGGCAAGGCCCCATTCGAAATTCTCTATGGCGAAAGTGCCGTACTCCTCTTAATTGGTGCGAGACAGTGAACGCCAACTTCTTGGCAATGACTTGATCACGAAGCGTAAGAAATGTGCCAAGTCATTCGTGAGAATCTCAAAGCCGCATAATCGCGCCGGAAGAGCTATTATGATGATAAGCACCGTGATGTGGCATTTGAAATCGGAGACCATGTCTACCTCCGCGTCTCCAATGAAAGGTACTCGCCGCCCGGTATCAAAGGGAAGCTTGCCCCTAGATACGTGGGTCCTTTCAAGATCATTGGGAAAAGAGGCGATCTCGCCTATCAACTTGAGCTTCCATCCAACTTTGCAAACGTGCACGATGTGTTCCACGTGTCACAGCTTCGCAAGTGCTTCAAGACTCTGAACGCACTATCAACTTGAAGAGATTGACCTTCAAGAAGATCTCTTATCATGAGCACCCCGTTGCTATTCTTGAAGAAACCGAGCGCAAGACTCGCAACAAGTCAATCAAATTCCTGAAAGTGAAGTGGTCACACCATTCCGACCGAGAAGCTACCTGGGAGCGCGAGGATCACCTCCGTTCTGAATATCCGGAGTTCTTTCAGTCCTAGATCTCGGGACGAGATCCTCTTGTAGTGGTGGAGTGTTGTAACACCCGTAAGTATCTTTCCATATTTGTAACTCCAACTCTTGCCATTTTCGCATCGATATATGATATTCCCTCCGTGGTTGGGTTTTCTTCATTTTGCATTTTGTCCATGTCATGCATTTTATATTATGTCATCATGTGCATCGCATTTGCATACGTGTTCGTCTCATGATTCCGAGCATTTTTCCCGTTGTCCGTTTTGCAATCCGCACTCCTATCTCCCCGGCGGTCCCTTTTACGTTTTTCCGTGTGCGGTATTAAACCTTCTCGAAATGGACCGAGGTTTGTCTAGTGGCCTTGGTATAACACCGGAGACCACCGGTCAAGTTTGGTCATTTGGAGCTCGTTTGGTACTCCAACGGTTAACCGCACTCGCAAAGGCCTCTTTTAAGTTGCAGCCCAACACCCCTTCAAAACAGCCCAATAACCCATCTAAGTCACTCCCATGCTCTCCGTCGTTCGATCACGATCGTGGGCGAAAACTGCACCTCATTTGGACTCTCCTAGCTCCTCTATGCCTATTTAAACACCTCCCCAAATCCGGATCATCCTCTTCCCCAAACCCTAAAAACCTCCCACAAGCCGGACGTGTCCGCCGCCCCGGACATTCGCGCCGCCGCCGCCAATCGCGGGCGCCACCTGTCCGCATCACCGCCACGCGCGCTGCCCGCCTGGCTAGAGCGGGCGCCCGCCGCCAGGCGCGCGCCCGTGCCCGTGCCCGCGCCCGTCGCGCGCCGCGCTCCGCTCGCCCGCTCCTCTCTTCGCGGCCTCCGCCCGCCGCCGCCGCCCGGCCGGGCCTGGCGAGTCGCCACCGTCGCGCCCGCTCCGCCACCCTCGCCGCCCCTCCGGTGGCGCCTCCTCGCGCCCGGCCGAGCTCCGGCCGCCGCCCGGCGCCTCGCCCGCCGGATCCACCTCGCCGCCGCCTCCTCGGCCATCGCCGCCCCAGCGCCGCCTCCCCCCTCGCCGGGCGCCTCTCCGGCGAGCTCCGGGAGCCGCCGCCCGCGCCGATCCGATCGGATCCGACCTCGTGAATCGTGCGTTGACTCTCTTCCCTCTCCTCTATTTTTTTCTTCCAAGTCCTTAGATCATTGTAATTTTGTGCAATTTTCAACATGCTATATCTTCGCATCCGTAGATCCATTTTGCGCGTATAATATGTCAAAATGTTCGTCTCGAAGAGTAGATCTTTTCATTCCATTGCATCATTTTCATTTGAGCTCTTCTTGATGCCCGAAATGCTGTTGGAAGAGTGCTATGTGTCGTTAATTTCTGTTTCGTAACAGAAGTTGCACTTTTGTTATTTTTGCCATGATTAATATGTGCACCCTATGGATTTGATTCCTACATGTGTTTTGTAAAATGCCATGCCTTCTTTCCAGGGGTATATGCCATGTATTTTTGTGATCTATGTGGTGACTAGCACAAGCATGCAAAGTAGGTGTCCTAATGTTGCTGATTTCAGCCCTGTTTTAGCTGATTTTGATGCCATGTTTACTTGATGATACCGAGAGATCTATGCATATTTTGAGATACTTCAGTAAGGGTGTTTTGTAAAGCATGTCTTGCTCTATCCATTCATGCCTTTGTTTGCAATTATGGACTGCTATAGCTTGAGTCAATCGAGCTCTACTTTTGCTACCAAATGTTTCCTGGCAGATTGTATACGTGTTATTCAATTTTGCCAAGCTTGTTGTGGTTGATCCGTATATGCTATGTTAGTGTTCTTGCCATGTTTGTCTTCTATGTCATGTCTTCTTGATGTATGTATGCTTAGTTTATCATTTGAGGCTCTGTAGTGAGCGCATTGAGCTTGTAAACATGCCATCTCGTTATCAGTTTTTGACATGCCATGTTGCTCAATCTGTTAACAAGACTTTCAATATTGACATGGGTGTTACTATATTTTCTAGTCCTTTTTGGCTTATGGTCAGTAAGGGACTTTTGTTCTAGGCTTTGAGTGGATTCATGCCATGCCATGTTTTGCTATTTTAAGTTCCTGTAGCATGTAGTTTTGATGCTCTGAACATTGCAACCTGTTGCTGTTTTTGCCATATCCAGCCTGATTATTATCGCTCTTTTGCCATGCTTGTTTGAACATGTTATGATGTGAACTAGCCATAGCTCAGTGCTCATCTTTTGTCGAGCATCATGTGTAGATCACTGCCATGTGCTTTGTTGTTACGTTTGGGTGCAGTAGCTTAATTAATTGTTGCTTGCTAAGTGGCATCATGCTGTTAATGGCAGATTTGCGCCATTCTTGTTTTGCTTGCCATTTGCAAACCATGCATCCGATTCCGGTGATCTTTATATCGATTTCAACCGAAATCATCTCATCTTTCCAGTGGCGTGCTTGGTTTGCCAAGTTGATGCCTGGTTCATCATTTACCTTCCGAGCGCTTTTAAGCATTGCATACCACATCATGCATATCATGTCATGTTTTGCATCATGTTGATTGTGCATTGCACCGTGATTTATTGTGGTTCCTTTGTTTGTGTTGTTGCTTTGGGTAGAGTCGGGAGACGAGTACGTGAATGAGGAACCTGTGGAGAACGCTTTCGAGGATCAAGCTTTCGACAACTCTGAGAACATTGCAGGCAAGATGACCATACCCTCGAAATCACTTCTATCTTTGCTATGCTAGTTGCTCGCTCTTTTGCTATGCCTATGCTGCGATGCCTACCACCTGCTATATCATGCCACCCATATTGCCATGTCAGCCCCTAACCATCCTTTTCCTAGCAAACCGTTGATTGGCTATGTTACCGCTTTGCTCAGCCCTCTTATAGCGTTGCTAGTTGCAGGTGAAGCTGAAGTTTGTTCCTTGTTGAACGTGGAGATGTTGTTCCTTATTGGAACATGGTTACTTGTTGGGGATATCACAATATTTATCTGCTATAATTAATACATCTATATACTTGGTAAAGGGTGGAAGGCTCGGCCTTATGCCTAGTGTTTTGTTCCACTCTTGCCACCCTAGTTTCCGTCATATCGGTGTTATGTTCCTTGATTTTGCGTTCCTTACGGTTGGGTGATTTATGGGACCCCTTGACAGTTCGCTTTGAATAAGACTTGTCCAGCAAGGCCCAACTTTGGTTTTACCATTTGCCACCTAAGCCTTTTCCCGGGTTTTCGCGAGCCCGAGGGTCATCTTTATTTTAACCCGGGCCAGTTCTCCTTCGATTGCTGGTCCAACTTGAGCGATGTCCAGCGCCCTTGGGCAACCAGGGTTTATGCCAACCCGACGTCTGGCTCATCCGGTGTGCCACGAGAACGAGATATGTGCAGCTCCTATCGGGATTTGTCGGCACATTCGGGCGGCTTTGCTGGTCTTGTTTTATTGCTGTCGAAATGTCTTGTAGTCCGGATTCCGAGATTGATCGGGTCTTCGGTAGAAGGAATATCCTTCGTTGACCGTGAGAGCTTATAATGGGCTAAGTTGGGACACCCCGCAGGTAATATCTTTCAAAGCCGTGCCCGCGGTTATGAGGCAGATGGGAATTTGTTAATGTCGGTTGTAGAAAACTCAAAGTTGACCTCAATTAAAATACACATCAATCGCGTGTGTAACCGTGATGGTCTCTTCTCGCGGAGTCGGGAAGTGAACACGTGTTGGAGTTATGTCTGACGTAAGTAGTTCAGGATCACTTCTTGATCGCTATTAGTTTCACGACCGTGCTTTGCTCCTCTTCTCGCTCTATTTAGCGTAGTAGCCACCATATATGCTAGTCGCTTGCTGCAGCTCCACTTTACTACTCTGTCCTTCCTATAAGCTTAAATAGTCTTGATCTCGCGGGTGTGAGATTGCTGAGTCCCCGTGACTCACGGATACTTCCAAAACAGTTGCAGGTTCCGACGATGCCAGTGCAGGTGATTCCACCGAGCTCAAGTGGGAGTTCGACGAGGAACGTGGTCGTTACTATGTGTCTTTTCCAGATGATCAGTAGTGGTGCCCAGTTGGGACGATTCGGGGATCTGTGTAGCTTTTGGGGTATCTTCTTTATTTTGGTTCCGTAGTCGGACCTTGAGTGTACTCGAATGATGGATGTTTATTTATGTCTTTGTGTGAAGTGGCATTGTAAGCCAACTATGTATCTTTCCTTAATTATTACATGGGTTGTGTGAATATTACCTCACTTGCGACATTGCTTTCAATGCGGTTATGCCTCTAAGTCGTGCCTCGACACGTGGGAGATATAGCCGCATCGGGGGCGTTACATAGCCGGATTGAGGGATGGGGTTTTTTCAGATGCTTATTAGATTAGTAGTGGAATTTTTGCAATTCTTTAGGTGTTTGGCTTGAGGATTAGACAATGGATTAGTCAAATATATACTCTATTGGTTTGGGTTGGTGCCTGCTTTAGTTCTTTGGCTTGATGATTAATTAAATGGATGCTTAGTTCTAGGGATGATGCCTGTCATAGTTGCAATTCTTAGATGCTTGATTGATGCATGTTGTCATAGTTGCAGTTCTTTGATGCTTGATTGATGCCTGTCAGGCAGAGGCTATGAGATGGGTTGTGCATGGCCTTGTGTTTTTGGAAATTGTCTACCTGAGGTGATTAGATGGTGCATTAGTTTGGTTGTAAATATGGCGAAGGATGTGCTCATGTAATGGGTGTTGTCATGTTAATCAAAAAGAGCTTCTCAAGGGCTGGATTTGTTTGTGTTGGATTGGGGCTTCTGAAGGAGAGGGGAAGGGGCAACCTATGCTTATTTAGTTTGGGTTAGTAGTGGAATTTTGCCGTTGCTTCAGAGATATTTACAACATTGAACATCCTCTACAATGTCGTTGCTTCAGAGATAAAAGCATCTTGGGGTTTTTTCAGATGCTTATTAGATTAGTAGTGGAATTTTTGCTTGTTAGATTTTTATTAGTATAAGGTTGAATACCTTATTTAAGGGGGAATTTAAGGTCAGATAGACGTCATATGATATTAGATCTGTAGTTCAATGCTGCAGACATATATGATTATTTGATTTGATCTGTGGTTCAATGATACTGGATGGAAACATATTTGATTTGGAATGCATTAATTTTATGTGCCAATGAATTGATTTAGATGATACAAGATTCATCTATAGTATATTTTTTTGTTGTTTAGGTAAGTAATGAAATTTTAGATGTTTGTTGGAGATGTATGCATTTATAGTTGAAGTTGTACCTAATTAACTACTGCATTATGTTAATATGTGTAGGAGCTTTGGTGCATTATCCCAAAACAGTAATTTGTGCAAATTAAAATTTGTAGTCGGCTTCTGTAATTAGAAGCAATGGGTGTAATTTCATATTTAGGGGGCTAAGAGATAACTCACTTTACAATTGCAGAAGGGTGGCCTCAAAAACAGTAACATGGCCTTGAAATATTGTCCTTGCCCAAAATTTTATAAACCAAATGTTGTACTCACCATTTGTCCAACCTCATAAAATTAACCTGGCCAGAGATTTTCCTCTTGTGCAAATACTTATGATGAATTACAAAAATATGCAGCTGGGATGTCACCATTGTATCACTATGAAGTAAACATTCCAAGGCAGGATCCTACCAACAAAATATACTATATGTTTCCATTAAGTAGTGTGTGTGTGTGTGGGGGATTCCCTCAAAAGTGAAGTGTTGGGTTAATCCAGGGAATGTCAAGAATCCAGCTTGCATTTTCATTAGCATTTATGAAGGAAAGCATTTGTCTGTTGATTGATTGCTTAGATTCTGTATTTATAAGGAAAGCATTTGGTCACTTGCAACATACCAATGTGGTTCACATTCACAATTTTGTTTGTAATGACATTCTGTGAACTGCAATTCAATTCATTGTAATTGATGTGCTTGTTTGACAATATAACAGGAGGAGGAGGATCTTGTGGGCAACAAGAGGAAGTGGGACAAGACTGGGTTCTACCCATATGACTCTGATGAAGATGAGTCGTACGAGGTAAGGCCTAGTTGAAATGTTATTTGTGCATTGAGTTAGTATTACGTGTTTATAGTTTTTGAATGCATAATGTATTAATGTCAGTCATTAATGTGTGCAGTATCAATCTGGAGATGATGTGGTCGAGGGGAACGTCGAGTCCTTTGAAGAGAAGGTGGTGCAGAAGATCAGGGCCCAAGGATCTGCTATGTACTACAACTGGAGGACGGACAAGTACCGGTGCCCCTACTGCAGCAGGCCCAAGCCCAGGTCTGGGTTGCTGGAGCATCTGATGGAACATTGTCGGGCTACATCCATCAGCAGTGATGAGTACAAGATGAGGGCTCAGCATTCTGCCCTCCACAAGGTCCTGAGAAACCCTAACATGTAGTTGCCCTAGACCCTGGTTGTCGTATGATGGAGGAAGCCTCAGTTATTTTGGTGAACTTTATGTGGTAGTATGATGGTGAAAACTTTTAGTGGTAATGTAGTATGAACTTTATCTAAGTGTAGTACTGTGATGTGTGGTCTAAACTTATCTAATATGCTAGTGGTCTGAACTTGGAGGTGTCTGCATCAGCAAGTGTGTTGTGTGGATGCTGCTATCTATGGTAGTAATATATATTGCTATCTATATTTGTGTCCCTTAAATTTTCGATTATGGTTCCTTAGATGTATGATTTGCTTGAATTTACTTGCTGTAATGATCAGACATGCCGCATCAGTGTTGCTTCATTGATCAGGCATGCTGCAAACACTTCCCATGTTGTGGCCATGTGGAACATGCTGTGGCAATGGTGCAATAAATTCCCATGCTGTGGCCATGTGCAACATGCTCTGCCCATAAGCAAATCAGACCAAATGTAAAACTTTGTTTTAGTTAATTAATGTTGTTTAGTGAAGTAAGTGGAAATTGTTCATCCACACATATGACATCTTTCCATAATTTGAGTAAGCAAAAATAGCAAATACTCCACCATATGATCAAATATTCCAATAACTGAGCACATATTCCATCATTTCATCAAATAATAATAAAAAAGTAGTTAAAGATGGTGTGTGTGTGCAAAAAACAACATTTGAATAAAGATGTAATGATTGTTTGTAATATGAAGGAGTTTTTTTTTTAATGAAATGCAAGTTGATTATTTGTAATATGAAAGATCTCCTTTTGTACAATTTATAGTGGCTCCGTGAAGCCGCATGTTTCGAACCGTCATTGGGCAAGGCATAAAAAATTCAGAAAAAAATCAAAAATTGTGACCCACATTTTCTTGTACATGGTGACCCACATGTGCCAATCATGGCTATGAAAGAAAATTTGGAAAAATAATATTTTACAATGCCCCCTTGAGGTATAGACCAATGTTTTGACCAGTCAGTCTAGAGGGCACTATAAATTAATAAAAAATTCAAAAAAATATAAAACCTTGAAAACCTAGATTTGTTTGTGCAAGAGATCATGTGTGCCAAATTTGAGGTGATTTGGAGGTGGTCGAAAAAATCATCGCATTCCGGAGGGGCCATTTGGTCTAAGGAGGTGGCGTAAAAAGGAAGCAAAAAGGAATTCGAAATCCGTCCCTTCCCATAGAATCATCGGGCTTGACTTTCCTTACTTTCCCAACCCCGCTACTGTGAAAAGAACTCTTTTGTTTTGAGACTAGCTAGTAGCTATGGTTTATGGAAAACTCTTCTCTCTGGTCTCACTTGAGTCCTTCTAGAAGTAAATAAAGGAAATGCTTATTCAACTACGGCACTGTCGGACAACCGACCGGATTCAAGCCCTAGCCCCTCAACTCGGACGGACTTAACTTAAGCCAGTTTTTGAACATACGTGATTTTTTCCACCACCTCCAAATCACCCAAATTTTCTTGTACATGTTGACCCACATGTGACAAACATGGCTATGAAAGAAAATTTGGAAAAATAATAATTTACAATGCCCCCTTGAGGTATAGACCGATGTTTTGACCAGTCAGTGTAGATGGCATTATAAATTAATATAAAATTTTAAAAAATATAAAACCTTGGAAACCTAGCTTTGTTTATGCAAGAGATCATGTGTGCCAAATTTGAGGTGATTTGGAGGTGGTCGAAAAAATCATCGCATGCCGGAGGGGCCATTTGGTCTAACTTTAGCCAGTTTTTGAACATACGTGATTTTTCCACCACCTCCAAATCATCCAAATTTTCTTGTACATGGTGACCCACATGTGCCAAACATGGCTATGAAAGAAAATTTGGAAACATAATATTTTACAATGCCCCCTTGAGGTATAGACCGATGTTTTGACCAGTCAGTCTAGAGGGCATTATAAATTAATAAAAAATTCAAAAAAATATAAAACCTTGAAAACCTAGCTTTTTTTGTGCAAGAGATCACGTGTGCCAAATTTGAGGTGATTTGGAGGTGGTCGAAAAAATCATCGCATGCCGGTGGGGCCATTTGGAGCCATTTTTTGAACATACGTGATTTTTTCCACCACCTCCAAATCACCCAAATTTTCTTGTACATGGTGACCCACATGTGCCAAACATGGCTATGAAATAAAATTTGGAAACATAATGTTTTACAATGCCCCCTTGAGGTATAGACCGATGTTTTGACCAGTCAGTCTAGAGGTCACTATAAATTAAAAAAAATTAAAAAAATATAAAACCTTGGAAACCTAGCTTTGTTTGTGCAAGAGATAATGTGTGCCAAATTTGAGGTGATTTGGAGGTGGTCGAAAAAATCATCGCATTCCGGAGGGGCCATTTGGAGCCAGTTTTTGAACATACGTGATTTTTTTCACCACCTCCAAATCACCCAAATTTTCTTGTACATGGTGACCCACATGTGTCAAACATGGCTATGAAAGAAAATTTGGAAACATAATTTTACAATGCCCCCTTGAGGTATAGACCGATATTTTGACCAGTCAGTCTACAGGTCATTATAAATAAAAAAAATAAAAAAATAAAACCTTGGAAATCTAGCTTTGTTTGTGCAATAGATCATGTGTGCCCAATTTGAGGTGATTTGGAGGTGGTCCTGACATGTGTGCAAAATTTGACATGTGACATATGCAAAAAATTAGACATGTGACATATGCAAAAAAATAAATCCAAATTTTAAAAAATGACTTTGGGCATCCTGACATGGTGCCAATGTTGGTCAGAACATTTTTTAAATTTAGTCAAATTTCTATTTATTTTGTTTCAAACTTGTGTGCAAAATTAGACATTTGACATATGCAAAAAATTGAAATCAAATTTAAAAAATTACTTTGGGTATCCTCACATGGTGCAAATGTTTGGTCCAAATATTTTACAAATTTTGTAAAATTTATATTTAATTTAAAATTTGAAAATTTAATGATTCAAACTTGTGTGCAAAATTTGACATGTGACATATGCAAAAAATTAGACATGTGACATATGCAAAAAAATAAATACAAATTTAAAAATGACTTTGGGCATCCTGACATGGTGCCAATGTTGGTCAAAACATTTTTCAATTTAGTCAAATTTCTATTTAATTTAAAATAGAAATATTGAAAGTTTCAAACTTGTGTGCAAAATTAGACATGTGACATATGCAAAAAATTTAAATACACAATTTAAAATTATTTTGGGTATCCTCACATAGTGGCAATTTTGTTCCAAATATTTTACAAATTTTGTAAAATTTATATTTAATTTAAAATTTGAAAATTTAATGATTCAAACTTGTGTGCAAAATTTGACATGTGACATATGTAAAAAATTAGACATGTGACATTTGCTAAAAAACAAATGCAAATTTAAAAAATGACTTTGGGCATCCTGACATGGTGCCAATGTTGGTCAAAATATTTTTCAAATTTATTCAAATTTCTATTTAATTTAAAATAAAAATATTGGAAGTTTCAAACTTGTGTGCAAAATTAGACATGTGACAGATGCAATAAATAAATAAATAATAAAACAAATGCTAGCCTACCAACAACATTTATATGAAACCCCAAGGCCTGCATACGACTAGTAACCCATTGTGCCAGGATGCAGGCCCGCGGTGAATGTATATAAGTTGCCGGTAGGCCCAACGGGGCAGAGAGAGACTGGTTAGGCAATGAGCTGCCTGCTTTAGATAGGAACTTGAGATGATTAGCTCAGCTGGGTTTATAAACCAGTGCGAGCTCCTCTCCGTTAGCGAGGTGAGACTAAACTCCCACCACCTCGAGACAGTGCCCGCCGCGGCTTTGATTTGGGCCTAATTTGGGTGGGCCGTACCAGGCCGGCCTCACACGCGGTTATCAGCTGGAGAGGGAAAAAATTCCCCATTTCATCTGGCAGATACGAACCGTAGGTCTTTGCTTCCGTTCCCCATTCACTCCGTGAGCTCAAATCTCACATCTGGCGTCGCCGGCGATGGGGGCCAAGAAGGGAAGGAGGTCGCGGTCGACAAGTGATTGCCGACGCGCTCAAGAAAAGTGTGAGGAGGCAGTTGGGAAGTTCTGTCAGGGCGATCTGGAGAAGAGGGCGAATGTGGAGGAGATCTGCAGCTGGTTTCCCAGCTTGCATATGTTCATCGACCACGGTAGGGGTCTCATCAAAGTGCTTACGGGCAATGAGAAGAAATCGTTGTTTGGTCCTACTCGAGGAGTTGTTCCAGTCCAGGTTTTCATCTGGGCTATGAACGAAGCGGAGAACTCCCCGGATCCGCGACAGCGTGCGAGGTGGTACATGTACCGCTCCCGCCGCCGCGCCCCTCCTATTCCAGTGCCAGATCTTGTCAGAGTGTTGCTCGCGGTGCCTCCACCGGTTGATCAGTCCAATGTTCACTCTGACAGTGATGTGGAGCAGAGCAAGGATGACAGTGATAGTGAAGATGTGGAGCAGAGCGAGGATGAGAGTGATAGCGAAGATGTGGAGCAGAGTAAGGATGAAAGCGGGGAAGAGGAGGTTGTTCTGCTGCTGGACGACAATGCTGGAGAGGAGGAGCAGGATGATGTTGTCCAGGAGCAGCCGACGGACGTGCAGATTGTGGGTCCAGGGATCCCGCGGCTCGGAGATAGGACCATGCGATTGAAGCGGAGACCTACATCCATATGGGCATTCGTCACTCAGAGCGCATCAACAAGTTGAAGGACAAGAAAAAAGAGTGATGGCATGTCAGTGTGTTCAGTTAGTCTATCGGTGTGAGTCAGTTTGGACCCGTTTGATAGCATACTATGTTCTAAGTTCTTTGAGAATACTTCAGTATTTGAGATTACGTTAGTTTTATTTACAGTGGGCTGTTTGGTTACCCCTAATAAATGTGATTTTAGTAGTGCGGTATTGGGAAAACTATAGTTATTTCTCTGCATGAAAAATGTAGCCTCTTTTTAAAAAACAGAGTTTGTGAGTGCTTAAATGCAATGGCTAGGCAGCACAATTTACAGCATACCAAACAGTTGTATGTATTGTGGATACTCCAAAATACTTTGTTTTAGTCAAACCATGTTATCTCATATGTATACGCAAGAATACTGTAGTTTTTAATACGTTGGTTCATATAGTACCATGCTACCAAACCCAGAGAACTGCAGTAGGTGTTAAGTTATGTACTGATGAAGTTTATGTAGTGCAAAGGTGATGTGTTCAAACTGTTAAGTTATGTAATGCAGTTGTTAATGTAATGCATATCTTATCCTTTTATTTTCAAAAATAATCCCATTTCTACTTTCTCTATAATCAAACTAATGAGCCATTGGATTGCTGATTGATCTATTTTGCAGACAAAGGAGCCACAAAAAAGGTGCTGGAGGTGGGAGCAAGGCTGCTAGAGCGAGTAGCAAGTGAAGTGTACACAACGAAGCAGGGGTGGAGAATCAACGTGGCAGGACTGGAAGGATAAAAAAAGAAGACTCTACTTCCTGCTGAAGATGTGGCCTTTACTTTGTTGCGATGTTTTAGTAGCTGTTGCTGTTATTTTGCTGTCCTCGTGAACTTTGTAAGCCTAGGATGATGGGTTAGGCAGACTGCATACCATGCTGGCTTATGGTTATATAGGTTTATGCTGGCTTGAAGTGAAAATAGAGCATTATTATTGATATATGGATCAGCCAGTTCTTCAACTCTATGGTTGCGTTCATTTGGTTCTAGATTCAAATACATAGTTAACCCTGCAAGGTTATCATAATCTCACATTTGTGTTTGGAAACAATACTAGTTATTCTAAATTACTGGTTGCAATGGAAATGTGTGCATTGCATGATAATTGGCATGCATGATGTCCATGGTCATCCCATTGTGTGAAAAAAATTTGGGGCCATTTCTTTGAGTCTAGAAAAACAACGTCCTTCGGGCTCCCTCTCCGGCAGACCCGAATGATGGTGATTGCACATGTGCTATGTGCTGACCTGCATGAAATGACACCAAAGTTTGGCACCATGTGTGGATGTCCAATTTAGGCCCCCATGCAACATCTGGGACATTCCGGACACCGACGAACGTTGCGTCACGTCCGGGCAGCGTTTCGGGTTCTTTTTGCCGGCAAAATCATAGTAAATGCATCGAGTGTCGGAAATCGATGAGAATTGGCATGCATGATGTCCATGGTCATCCCATTGTGTGAAATTTTTTTGGGGCAATTTGGTTGACTCTAGAAAAAGAAAGTCCTTCGGGCTCCCCCTCCGGCATACCCGAATGATGGTGATTGCACATGTGCTATGTGCTGGCCTGCATGAAATGACACCAAACTTTGGCACCATGTGAGGATGCCCAATGTAGGCCCGCATGCAACATGTGAGCCATTCCGGACACCGAACGTACATTGCTCATGTCCGGGCAGCGTTTCGGGTTCTTTTCGCCGGCAAAATCCTAGTAAATGCATCGAGTGTCGGAAATCAATGAGAATTGGCATGCATGATGTCCATGGTCATCCCATTGTGTGAAATTTTTTTTGGGCAATTTGGTTGACTCTAGAAAAACAACGTCCTTCGGGCTCCCCCTCCGGCAGACCCGAATGATGGTGATTGCACATGTGCTATGTGCTGACCTGCATGAAATGACACCAAACTTTGGCACCATGTGAGGATGCCCAATGTAGGCCCCCATGCAACATGTGAGCCATTCCGGACACCGAACGAACGTTGTGCCACGTCCGGGCAGCGTTTCGGGTTCTTTTCGCCGGCAAAATCCTAGTAAATGCGTCGAGTGTCGGAAATCGATGAGAATTGGCATGCATGATGTCCATGGTCATCCCATTGTGTGAAATTTTTTTGGGGCCATTTGGTTGAGTTGAAATAATTATTTGATATCAAAATTTTCTAATATCAAAAAGAATAGAAAAAAAGTACATGAAACGAGCCCCTCATCGCTCAAAGAGAGGAGCAGCTGCGATTTGTTACACAATTCCTGGATCGGAATCTACAAAAAACCTCCAGCATGGGAAGCCTATCCCTTTAATTTAGGAGCACGTACTGCCTCTCCTCAACCAAGGAAGGCAAAGATCACGGACGTACTTTCCCTGGTGGTTACGACGACCTAGGAGATCCTCCTCCTCCTATATAGTCTCGACATCGTCTTTCATGTCGTCTACGACGGCTCCTACCGCCGAGTCGACGACAGTTGCGTCCCTAGCATCGGCCCAACTCCAGCAAGATCGTCGAGAACATCCAGATCGTCAGCGCATGCTGGCCGTCGTGGACGAACTGCGTCCACGTTACAACACCGACAACTTCCATCTTCATCAAGCGATCCAGAATGTTGGCAACCGTACCGCATCCATGATGCTTTTCTTTGTGCATGTGTTAGATTCGTTAGGACTAAGATTAATTAGCGCATAATCTTCGCATTACATCTGTTGGAGTAGATGTTTTTTGTTTGTGCGTGTATTAGATTAGATAGGCCTATGACACTAGATTTGTTTGTGCGTGTATTGATTAGATAGTCCTACGGTTGCAAATTAGTTTCTGCATGTTGTTTGTTGTCTTTCACTTGTAGGTTGGATTGATGAATAAACAACAATTTTTAATCAGTGTTAGTTATAGCATAGTCACTTTAAGTTATAGCAATGCCCTAAGACATGCATGTTGCAACTATGAGACGCCCACTAATATTGTATGTGTTGCACGTTTGTTTGATGCATGTTCCAGTATGCATAATTTTGTTTTTTTTCTTTTCGATTTACTTTTAATTAGGCACTGTCACCGATTCTTATATCTATTTGTACAGTACCATATGAAAATAAATGATTAGATAAATTATGTTACTTTTGATTATGAAACTAATTGGTTAAATAAGTACTTGTTAAACTGTCATTTTATGTGCTGCACGTGTTTCTGTTGAATGTTTCAGTATGAATAAATTATGTTGTATAGTTTTCTATCTACTGTGGGATAGTGTATTCCATTATTATGTTTTATGCAACGATATGTTAGGAAAAAAGTTGATTACATAATTTATGGTACTGTAACCAAGTATATTTTTTTAACAGGATGGATGAACTCAACGGAGAAATTGTTTGCGCCGTTGAAAAATGGTGCAAACTTATTGCAGGTCTATCTTCCGGTCAACGGGCCGCACTTGCCAAAACCCCACTCCATAGCATGCTTCAGACACCTTCGCTGAAGATGTGTACACTGTTGATCCCGTACATGGTTGAGATTTTTGATCCTAGCAAGGGCAGATTCATTGTACAAGACTTGGTTGGCGAAGTGTCTCTCGGTGCCGTGGATGTTGAGTGCATCCTGGCCTTGGAGAGCCACGGACTGTCGGCAGAAGGTATTCTCGGTGAGGAAGGTGAGGATGTTAAAGATCGAGTGCCGCCTCAATTCCTGAGCAAGACCACAGGTAACATAGTCATCGATGATCTGATTGTGGACATCACAAAAAATAAATCTGCCGACGAGGATTTCCTTCGGAGAGTTGTCCTCGTGTTGCTCGGAACAGTTCTTGCTCCCATGTCGAGCAAAACTGTACCAAAGCAATATTACGCATTGGTGGACGATGTGAAGCGTATATCCAAGATTAATTGGAATGCATTCAGCCTCCGGGTTCTGCTGGACTGCCTTTGCAATGTGAGGAAAGGCAAACACCTCCGCCAATGGCCAAGAGGGAACTTACCTCTCCTGCAGGTACACCTTCCAGACTTGTACCATTGCAAAACAATTATGATTGCTAATTTACCTGCTGTATAGTACTAACTGTAATTTTTCATACTCATGTAGTACCTGTACTGGGAGAAGGTTCAGCCTCTGGAAGGTGAATACGCATTCAATCCTAGCTTGTCCATGGAACCTCTAATGAGGAATTGGACTGAAGCTGCAGCCTCCAGGAGAGAGAAGTTTGATTATGGTCGTGGTAACATCAAGGTAATTCATTATGTTGGGTGTTTCTTAAATCTTCTATATAACATAATTAGTTGTATTAATATTTTTATTGATCATATATACTTGTATTTCACATGGAGATCGAAGACAACATAACCAAGGAGTATAGGGCGCAGGAGCGCAAAGTACGCGAACCAGAAAAGCCAAAAATGAAGCCCGCCGTTGGTGCGACAAAGAAGTCCAAGTTAGCCTCAAACGCGGACAAGATGACGAACCTCATCATGAAGCGGTGTATGGATTACATACCCAGCCAAATGAAGGAAATACCGAACAAGTACCCAAGGTGACACACCCTTAATTCTATGTTTACAACATTTTTGAAGTTGCGAAACCGTGCCGACATTAATTAATATTTTTTATGTAATGCAGAGATTGTTAGAGAAGTTGAACCAAAATGGTGTGATGTACAAGCCAGCGGCTGCCGCGGCTTCGGGCAACAACGATGCAAACCTAGAAGTGGATTCCTTTGAGAATGGTCCGCCAAAAAAAAGAATTCGTGTACAAGGATGACTCTGACGTTCTAGAGCCGGTGATTGATTTGACACAGCCTGACGTGCCTGTTGTAAACCAAAACAACGATGATGAGGAAGTATGTTTTCATTTATTTGTCTTCATTTATCTCAATTATGCATCTTCATTTTCGTTAACTAAACCTATCACATTATTTCTTTGTTAACCAGAAAACACCTGCCAAGTTAAATGTTGACAAGACAACGAAGCCTACTGATGAGTGCGGCGCAACACCGGAGAACCCTTGGATCGTAGGTAATTCTCCTCGAGCAGAATCGTTCGACATTGACATTTCTGCAAGTTCTATCGACATGATGGTGGGTAAGAGAAAGGGGAAAAAGTCTGCAGCAACCGCAAAAGAAGACGATATTATATTCGGGAAGCGCCGACGGACTGTTCCCAAGAAATTTGAATCCCCCTTTAAACTTGACAAGCCCAGCAAGCGAAACGCACGCGGTACTAAGCCATCCGGCAACACTACCGCAACTAGAGGCACCGTTACTAGCTAACTTAGTGCTTAATTTACTACCATTTCATGTACTCACCGTTCTTGACGTTCGTAATTTATCATGCAGCTCTGCTTAGTGACCATGACGTGGAAGGCTCTATTAAGGACGATTTGACACCGGAACTCATCGATGTTGCTGTTACGTTTGTGGAGGCAGCTGCTCGGTCTGAGAAGAATATGACAAAAAGAGTTTACTACAATGAAAGTGGCATCTCTGTGACTGCGGAGAGTATACGACCGGTACTTGAGCATACATGGCTAGCGGATGACGTAAGATCTATTACCATGTCCTGCTATTTAAGTGCATAATCTAGGTGTCACCTATGAAAATAAAATGTTATATTATTTTAGGCAGATTATCGATTCTTATCAGACACATTTGGCTCTGCGCGTTGGTCATGATCGGCACCTCTATCCAGCCTGGAGGTCCAAATACCTTGTTGACCGTGCTAAGTCATGAGACAACCCTAAACTGTCGAAATACAACATGGATAGTGCGCTGAGCAGAGCTGGAGCAGTACGTAGGGTTCTGGACGAGTATACCGTCCGTGATAAGGTACAATATGTTCTTACTAGTTCATTAACACTCATTTCAACAAGCATAATTGCATCTGATTACAAATGTGTTCCACATTTTAGTCGTTTATACCATTGAACGTCGGCAATACACACTGGATCACCATGGTGATGCACAACCGCGAGAAATAATTCCGAGTTTTTGATTCGCTCTATCCTCTCGAGTTCTCTCTCGACACTGTGAAAGCACTGGTACTCTCCCCAACATTGAGCATTCTTCATATGAAATGTCATATGGTTTCTCACTACTACTTTCTTTCAAATAGCGACTAGCAATAGCAATTGATATGGAAGAGGCAAACCGTATTACACCTGGCAAATATCCAGACGTCACTAAGTGGCCTATCATACCTCATATCGACATGCCACTACAAGAGGACGGGTGAGTTATGGTTCATCATTTTCTACTTACGAAAGACATGTCCGTGTGCACGGTGACTAATGTTTGCATATATATTAGGAACTCTTGTGGCCTTTTCGTGATTGAAGTTATGGAGCATTGGGACGGGGATCGATGGACCGCCGATTTTACCCAGGTAATTTGTCCTCTCTGTTCGTACACTTGTACAATTGTCGTATAATACCAACTTCTATTCATTAAACCTTGTTCTAAAAATTGCAGGGCACGGTTAATGCAAGGAGAAGGCATCTCGTCGCCGAGTTGGTTCTCTCCCCTACCAACACTCTCGAATGTGTGACGAACAAAATCCGCGACATCGCAAATAATAGCAAGGCGTGAAGACATCATATATGATTCAAGATTCTAGTTTTAGTCGTTTTTTTAAGTCCGGAAGCACGTTTCCCGGCATGGACAACTTTGATTTTCTATCATTCATGTAATAAGCATGATACCATGGATTTTGTGTGGATTTTTGGTCGCTCACACATACTTGTGTATATGTAATGCAGTCAGACTATACGTTTCGTACCAATAAATTTTTTCTTCCCTTCATTTGTTCTACCTTAATGTTTTTTGCTTCTATGTTCATTCTTTTCTTCAATGGAAGAGTAATTCATTTCCTTTTTACTTTTGCATATTTTTTGATTTGATTTGGCATTATTCAACAATAAGACAAAAATTGACAAATTCCTTTTTGTTTTCCTGAGAATTAACCTCGGCTGTCGTGCCATCCGGTGTGGGATCCCGCGCCCGAGACAACGACAGATCCGGTCCCCGCGCGGGTGACCCATTCGACGAGCGCCAGTTGGCTCGGGGGGACGCGCCAGGTCCGGTCCTGCCCGACCGCTCGGTGGAGACAGTCCGCGTGTCGTACGCAGACGGGCCACCTGTGGATCCTGCGGTTGGTGGAGTAGGCAGATCCGCCTATGATCCCGTGCGCATGATTGCCGCTGGATCTCTCGGGATCGGCGTCCGCAGGTGGATCTTCCTCGTGTCTTGCGCCAGACTCCCTTGGCGTTATGTGTTGCTTGAAATCACGTTGCACAGTTTTTTTGCTGCATTTTTTTAGCCTTTTCCTTTTCTGATCATGAAGATCAGGATCAGTAGCACCATCAATAACATGATCAACTACTCTTTCGCCCCCTTGATCAGTACGATTTAGAACTCTGGTGGAAGCAAAAGAATTTCAGTGCTTAGCCGAGAACCCGCATTAGGATGCAGGTCAAACAAGGGCAAACTATTTCGAAAGTGATATAATTTATTGGTTAATATAACATACTTAGACCTTACACAAATGAACTGGCCACAATGCAGATATGACTTGATCATTCAGTTCAACAATAAACCACAAAACATACTTAAAATTCATCACAAATCTCCTTCAGCTTCTTGATCTTATCAACGTACCCATGTTTCTGTTTGAGAAAATATGCAATAATATACTCAAGTTTTTTCTTCTCTTGCTTCAGCTGGTCCCTCTCTCTCATCACTTGGTCTCTCTCTAGCACCACCCGGTCCCGGTCTTTCTCAGCCTTTACCCACAGGACCTGATGTAGATTGGAACAACCATGGTCTGCCATCTTATTCTTCTCCAGCTCCTCTTTGAGATCGCTAAGTGACAATCTTGCATTGCCCAACTGTCACGACCGGATTTTCAATAAAAATATTTATTGAACAACCGACCCATGAAATCCAATATGAGGATAAATCCTCCATATCGGTAGACAAAACTTTGATACAAGAAGCCAGTAGCATTACAATATTACAAGGGTCGGACTAAAGATGCCCAACCAATTATTACAACACACCAATAATTACACATGATGGCGGATATGGCACAAGGTGTAGGGTGGAAATACTACTGACTTGGAGTATGCGTGCTTGGTGGAATAACACAGTGGGGTGGTTAATAAGTCTACTGCACTGGCGGCTCATCGAGCATCGAGGTGAGGCTCGATGAATTTATTTGGGTAGCGGAAGCGGATATTTTACAAGGACTAATCCAGGGGTCGCACGAGACTGACTGGGATTCCTCTAGGCGTCGGACTCGCTATCGAACTCTTCATCCATGAGATCGCTTTCACAAGATCCGCCAAATCAACAAGCCGGTGAGTACTATGAAAGTACTCGCAAGATAGTTCGGACGAAAGATATAACAAATGAAAGCATGAATGCGACATAGTTAATCTTAACAATGCTCAATTAAAGCAGTATAGAAAAATAATTAAAATGGGAGTCGGCGGTAGTCCGCTCGAAAACCCAAGGAGGCAAACTTAAAACCGATCGGTGTCCGGCGACGCCGAAGGTGAATAAATAAGCAAAATATTGCCACAATCAAGCGCTCGAGCGGCACCTCATAAAGGGCTTATATTGAAATAAAATGCATCGCGTTACGATCGGACGTCTGAGCGACATCACGAAAGGGCTTATAATAAAAATAAGTAACATCAATGCATGCATCGGACGTCGAGCGACATCACATAAAGGGCTTATAATAAAAATAAGTAACGATAATGTCGCGATCGGACGTCGAGCGACATCACGTAAAGGGCTTATAATAAAATAAGTAACATCGTGTTGCAATGGACGCCCGAGCGACATCACGAAAGGGCCTATAATAATAATAAATAACGGCAATGCCGCATCGGACGTCGAGCGACATCACGTAAAGGGCTTATAATAAAAATAAGTAACAGCAATGCAGCAATGGATGTCTGAGCGACATCACAGAAAGGGCTTTCATCACAAAGGTATAGCACTCATAATAAATATTCAACACATGAATATAAACGGGTTAGTCCATCCACGGGAATAAACATTTAACCGGACTTAGTACTCATGTGATTCACCGGAGTATCTGTCACCAAAACTGACACTTGTCAGGATAAGATAATACAGAACTGTGACATGGATAAGATGATTCGAGGATTTATGACTCTGCAGAGTTTGTACTAAAATTACCCACAACCAACGGATTCCGTAATCTTGAAGGACTAGTTCCGCTTATGGTATTTCGAAGAAACACAGCTAACCAAGACACACCCATCCTACCTCACGATGCCAGAATCACCCTAGACATCGCCCAAGAAAAACTTTTGAGACGGGAGATCACAATCTCGAATAGCATGGGATCAAATTTGTATTCACACGCTCTAAGGGTGCCCCCTCGTCCCAACCGAAACACCCATGCCCCCGACCGGATGATGGCTTTAATCCAGGCCATGGAACCATCATCACGGCCTCTCCATTTGGTGTGTACCAGAAAGCGGTTTGCTACTTACTAAGCCATATCCCTTATGGAAAACATGTGGTAGTACGGGAAGGAAATGGATGGGAACCGAACTGATACGGGTTGACACTGAAGTCAAATAGTATGGCATAAGACTGGCATGCTACAACACTGCCATCTTACCCATCCTCATGCCAACACATGGTCGTGCACATTCACATCCAACACGTATGGATTATCGAACTCACTTGCCTCAACTTTGCATGAAAAATAACATTCATCGGTATGCTCACAAACATGCCATGAAACTACTTAATGCAAACCTGCAAGAACACTCATCATATCAAAAGTTCAAACATGCTTGCCTGGTTCAGAGTAGTCGGAGCCTAGCTTGGTGAAGTTTGCGGTCCCGTCACCTCCTTCGGTGTCTACGGTATGAAGAAAACATACGCGCTAACGTAAATACCGTGAGGTGCACAAAAATTACTCCAAATATTTTTCAAATAAATATGATAAAAAGCTAGACAAAATTTTAAAGAGGACAGAAAAAGAATCAATCAAAAATACTCTTCTGTTTAAAAGTTATTAGCGTTTTAGTCCAGGAACCTTTTTGTAATGAAACAGAAACTTCCCAGGGTTTTCTTTATAAAAACAGAAAACGCTTCAGTCTCGAATACGTCAATCCAGTGGGGAAGACGTATTTTGCCCGAAGGCGTTTCCAGAAAACGATTCAAAAAGAGGAAAAAGCTGACGGGGAGGATGTAACGCCCTCGATGCGGCTATATCTCCCACGTGTCGAAGCACGACTTAGAGGCATAACCGCATTGAAAGCAATGTCGCAAGTGAGGTAATCTTCACACAACCCATGTAATACACAAGGGAAAGAGATACATAGTTGGCTTACAATCGCCACTTCACACAATACATGAGTAAAACATTACATCATACAGATACAATCAAGGTCCGACTACGGAACCAAAATAAAAGAAGATACCCCAAATGCTACATTGATCCCCGATCGTCCCAACTGGCTCCACTACTGATCAACTCAAACGAAACAACACAATGAACAAGATCTTCGTCGAGCTCCTCCTTGAGCTCAATTAAGCGCCACCTGCTCGGTTTCATCGGCACCTGCAAACTGGTTTTGAAGTATCTGTGAGTCACGGGACTCAGCAATCTCACACCCGCAGATCAAGACTATTTAAGCTTAAAGGTAGGACAGGTAGTGAGGTGGAGCTGCAGCAAGCGACTAGCATATCTGGTGGCTACAATCGCAAAAGAGAGCGAGAAGAGAAAGCAAGGCACGGTCGAACAACTATGATCAAGAAGTGATCCTGAAACTACTTACGCCAAACATAACTCCAACATCGTGTTCACTTCCGGACCACGAGAAGAGACCATCACGGTTACACACACGGTTGATGTATTTTAGGTAAGATCAACTTCGGGTTTTCTACAACCGGACATTAACAAATTCCCATCTGCCTCATAACCGCGGGCACGGCTTTCGAAAGATAATACCCTGCAGGGGTGTCCCAACTTAGCCCATTATAAGCTCTCACGGTCAACGAAGGATATTCCTTCTACCGGGAAGACCCGATCAGTCTCGGAATCCCGGACTACAAGACATTTCGACAGCAATAAAACAAGACCAGCAAAGCCGCCCGGATGTGCCGACAAATCCTGATAGGAGCTGCACATATCTCGGTCTCAGGGCACACCGGATTGTCCAAACTTCCGATAGGCGAGCCCAGAGTTGCCCCTGGTGGCCACCGGCGGCTGACGGTTTGGACCAACACTCGAAGGAGCACTGGCCCGGGGGTTAAAATAAAGATGACCCTTGAGTCTTCAGAACCCAAGGGAAAAAGGCTTAGGTGGCAAATGGTAAAACCAAGGTTGGGCCTTCTTTGGAGGAGTCTTATTCAAAGCGAACTGTCAAGGGGGTCCCATAAATCACCCAACCGCGTTAGGGACGCAAAATCCGGGAACATAATACCGATATGACGGAAACTAGGGCGGCAAGAGTGGAACAAAACACCAGGCATAAGGCCGAGCCTTCCACCCTTTACCAAGTATATAGATGCATTAATTAAATAAGATATATTGTGATATCCCAACAAGTAAACATGTTCCAACAAGGAACAACATCTCCATGTTCCAACAAGGAACAAACTTCATCTTCACCAGCAACTAACAACGCTATAAGAGGGGCTGAGCAAAGCGGTAACATAGCCAAACAACGGTTTGCTAGGAAAGGATGGTTAGGGGCTTGACATGGCAACATGGGAGGCATGATATAGCAAGTGGTAGGCATCGTAGCATAGGCATAGCAAAAGAGCGAGCATCTAGCAAGCAAAGATAGAAGTGATTTCGAGGGTATGGTCATCTTGCCTGAGATCCCGCAAGGAAGAAGAACGAATCCATGAAGAAGACAAACGGAAGAAGTCGAACGAATCCTCACAACTCCGGAACGAAACCGAAGCTAACGAGAGAAACAACCCGGAAAGAAACAAACATCATAGTAAACAACCATCACATAAACATGGCATGATGCACAAACAAGTATGATGCATGTCCGGTTTAAATAGCATGGCATGGCAAAGTGCAACAAACAAAACTACCAATTAAGTGGAGCTCAATATGCAACGAGTTGCATATTGACAAAACACCACATGCAAATATTTAGTTTGATCTCGGTTATGTACCCAACAATATTAAATGTTGATTATCATGGCAAGGGGTGAAGCATAAGTAAACTAACTATTTAGGCAAATTTAAATGAGGCCGGAAATAACAAACAACAATTCCGGAAATCCCCATATGCATATTTATGGATTAGGTACTGTTCTGCCCTAAACACAATTTTAATGTTATTAAGCAGCAAAATAAAGTGCACCAAGTTAATCTATGCATTTTTCCACCCCATTTACATATATAATTTATTTAAATCCGAGCTACGGTTATTTAGTTATGAAATAAATCATTTTAGCATGGCATTTAAGCAAATTAATGCAAACAACAATTTTAAACATTTAAATGTTGTTATCATGATGCGGATGACATGTGCAAGTTTTAAGCAATTTTATGAAAATGTTGACAAGAGCATTATGAAGCATTTGGTCACCATGCCGGAACGAAAAGGGTGCCACGGCGGCGAAACCAAAATGGTGCCACGGCAACATATCCGAAAATGATGCCACGCAACATATCCGAAAATGGTGCCATGACAACATATCGGTTCCGGTAGCTCACGGAGATACCGGTGCAAAAGGAAGCGTGCGGATGAGCGCAACATGCAAGATGGTGGGGTGATCCCGGATTCCGGGGTCCCACGGGACGGTAGCATGGCAAAAGAGGGGCATCGCAAGGACAATTCGGACACGGTGCAAACATATCGTACATCTCAAACATGCAAGGGCATCTCATCGTGGTCGTCTCGGGTTATACCTTCGGAGCGTTCAAACGGGGACGGTTCGCGTTCGAGAGGGAAGTAGACGCTCGCGATGTAGTGGAAGTAGTCGTACACGACGATGGTTGTTGTACACATTTTCGTAGATGAACTTGACGCCCACGGGGTCGACGTTAGAGGTACTTGACGCATCACCGGGTGTAGTCGAACATGAGGGTCTTGACGAATCCGAAGGGGTACTTGACGGGTCCGGTCTTGGCGATTCAGGTTTCCGTAGTGTCTTGGTACTTGCCGATTCCAAAACGTTCATCGGTAGTGGAACTTGGCGCTTGAGATTCGAATACCGGTAGGACGTGCAGCCGCTCATAATCAAACTTGGCGATCCGGTCGAGTACTTGGCGAGTCCGCACGTAGAGGTACTTGGCGAAAAATCCTGGAGACGATGTGTCTGTGTACAGTTCTTGGCGGCGTTCTTGCTGGTCCAAAAGAAGCAAGACAGGAAGCCGGCGACAGGGACTTGAAGCGGTCGAGGAGGCAGGGGCTCGGCGACTTGCGCGATGCAGGGGAGCTTGGCGCGAGGCTTCGGTCGCCCGTCTCCCTTGCAGACGAGGGAGAGGCAGGAGGTCGAGCAAGGAGTAGCTCGGACGGCTCAGCTCGCGACTGACTTCGAGCGCAGGGAAGGAGCACCTGGCACGGGCTGAGAGGACCAGCGTGCACGGGCGCTCGTGAAGAGGAGGCAGGGGACTCCGGTGGCTGGCTGGTGGAGCGGAGGCGGCGAGGAGGAGGCCGCAGGTGAGGTGCGGGCGCAGGTGCCTCTCCTCGAGCGCTCGGGCGACGGGGACTTGGCGAGGAGGAGGCGCGGGAACACCGGATCCATCCGGGAACGGGGCGGGACGAGCTGGGCGGCCTGGACTCGCCGGCCGGAGGGGCGACATGGCATGGCTACGGGAGCCATGGGAGGCAAGGCGTGGGGCGTGGGGCGACGCGAGGCAGGTGGCGCCGGAGCTCAGCGGGCGTGATCCGGCGGAGAAGCTTGAGCAGGGGCGGACGCGAAGGAGAGGAAGGAGCGGTCGTCGACCTGCTAGGCTCCGGTGGCGCGGTCAACGAGGACGAGGTGGAGGAAGGGGCGCGAGGGAGGAGATCGAAGGGAGAGATGGGGATCGAGGGAGAGATGCGGGTGCGGCGCTGGAGGGAGGACGAGGGAGAGATGAGATGCGTGGGGGCTGGGCTAGGGTTAGAGCAGCGCTTGCAGCTGGGCCTTGGGCCTCGGGAGACTAGGCCGACCTGGTGGGGAGGAGAATGGCCAGGGGCCTGACTGGGCTTACCTCTCTTTTCTCTCTCTCTTATATTTACTAGCAGAAAAGAATTAGAGATAAGAAAAGAAGAGAAGGTTAGGGAAAGAGTTTGCGCATGCGGACAATTTTCCTGGACTCAAAAAAATAGGCATGACCACAGAAAAATAAAAGTGGCAAGATTGCAAGATGAAAATTCAAACTCATTTGAATTAAATTCAAATGATTTGAATAGGAAGTGAGGTTCGGGAAGGTTCAAAAATGTTGAGGATTTCGGTGGAGCTCCGAAAAATGATGAAATAATATTGGCAAGGTTTTGAGGTCAACTCGGAGCAGAAAAGACATGGGATTTATTATGCAAGTGGGTTATGGTGATTCCAAAACAATGGAATATTTTATATAGCTCCCTAATATTGGGACGATATGTTATAAAGAGAAGTTAACCTTCCCTCGATTTAAATAGATCAAAAGATCTATGCAATTTATTAAGATGAGTTTTAAAATTAATGATATGGTGGCATGATGACATGATGCAATGCAAAAATAAAAGGGCAGGCACAGATGGAACACACGGCGAAACCCAGAATAGCTGGAAGTCATCTGGAGCATCGGTCTCGGGGCGTCACAGAGGACCGACCCGTCGGGTTTGAAAACGAAAGCGGAGATTTGGCGCCCGAGGGCCGCGGTGATCGCCGGCGGCGATCTACGGCGAGGTAGGAGGATCGGAGGTTACCAACATGCTCACCGTGTCCTTCTGCACCGGTGGGTGGTGGAGTTGGTTGCCGATGAGCACCACGTTGACGGTGGTCTCAACTCCGGCGGACGGTGGTTCGGGCGTTGATGGATCTTGCCGAGGAGGGCTGCAAGGATCGAATTGAAGTGGGGGTTAGAGCACTAGGTGTAAGAGAAGGCTACGGACGAGGTTTGGGTGCCGGAGATGGCATCACCTTAGTGAATCAAGGTGGAGGCCGAGGCGGAACGAAGTGGCCAGAGTCGGGGAAGGAGAGCTCCCGTGGCCCTTCCAGGGACTTGGCGGGGTCTGGAGGGGTAGAGGAGATGTGCAGGGGCGAGAGCAAGCTCAGGGTGCTATATATAGCCGCCCCGAGGCGGTTGCCGAGAACGGGGTTCTCCGGCGAAGTGATTACAGCGGTGCTGTGGTTGCACGGGAGGGTTCAGAGGTTGAGCGTCGTCGTGGGTGTTCCCTAGTTCCGTTTAGGTGCTAACTGCGTCGAGATTTGGTTGCTTAGGGGGAGCTCGACGGAATGGGGCGGCGTGGGCCCGTCGGCGGCAGGGAGCGTGCTCTATGCGTGCCGCGCCACGGCGACGGTGGTGCATGCGTGCGCTGGCGAGGAAATGGCCACGCGGAGCCACCAGGGGGTTTGGGCGGCGCCGAACGGCGTTATGCCGCCGTTCTGCTCCCGGTCAGCCGCTACGGTGGTTCGGGCGCTGCGAGACACGCTGGCGCAGGCGGGCCAGGGCGCCACCGAGGCCAGGAATGCGCCAAGCACGCGTGTGAGGCTCCGGACAAGCAAGCTAGGCCGTGAGGAACGTGCCAAGTGCACTGTGATCATGTGACTGAATTTACTGACGAAGATCGACACTGAAACTCTGAATTAACCGAAAATGAATGTAAACAAAGGCATGCAAGGTGTTCGATGTAATGATCTAGGCATGTAGGATTTTTCCTTGAGCTAGTTTTTGGTGGAGGGGCCTCTCATTGCATCTAGAGGCTGCCTGAATATTTGTGGAATTTTTGGAGTAATGTAGATATGAATTTCACCAAATTTGGCAAATCTGGTCCAAACTTGCAGGACTATAATTTGAAATTTTTGAACAGAAGAGAGTGGATCTTGATAGTTCTAGGTTGTGGGTACCAAGGACTATCCAAGGGAGTTGGTTTGGGGTCAAAATTCAAATGCATTAAGGTACTTGCTTTGCAAATTACCTAGGCTCAAAATAATAGACGGAAAAGATTTGGGAGAGAATTAATTGAAATAAAAATTCAGAGGAGGGTTGAACTAGTAGAGATAGAGTGTTTGGATTGCCCAAAGTGGAAGGAGATATATTTGGGAAGATTTTACCATGTGGTGTATGGCCAAATCATGAATGATTTCAAATATGGGAGAGAATGAAAAACTCCTAGAGTTTCTTTTTGAAAGAAAATATAAACTTCAAAGATTTTTCTTGAATCCTTGAGAAGAGAGCAATTAGAGGAAAAATTTAAAAACTAAACACCAGAGTTGAAGGAGATGCAAAGGTAAAATATTTGCCAGAGGGAAAAAGCTTTTGATAGAGATTTTTTTTTGGAAGGGTTTTGGTGACCTCCTTCAAATCCAACAAAGTTTTGAAGAAAACCAAAGAAAATTTTTTGGAGTGTCACAACACCTACCCCCTTAGGAAAAATCTCGTCCCCGAGATTCCAGTTGATCCTCAAATAATTGTGGGTGCTCCGCTCGAAGGAAATCCTCTCTTTCCCAAGTGGCTTCACTCTCGTGTGGTTGCTCCAATCGAACTTTGAAGAACTTGATGGTTTTCTCGTCGGGTTCTCCTTTCGACTCTTCCAAGATTTTTATCGGATGCCCCGACACGTAAGGTCTGGTTGCACGTCAATGTTTTTATGGGGTACTTGTTTTCTGGGTTGCTTACGCACTTCCTCAATTGGGAGACGTGGAACACGTCGTGGATGTCGGATAATTCTTCGGGTAAGTCCAGCTGGTAGGCCACCGTGCCTCTTCGTGCTACTATGGAAAAAGGTCCGATGAATCTTGGTGCTAGCTTCCCTTTTATCTTGAGTCGGTGCAGGCCTCTCATGGGTGATACTCGTAGGTACACAAATTCACCGGGTTCAAAATGGACTCCACAATGCTTCTGATCGTAATAACTCTTTTGTCGACTTTGGGCTGTCTTGAGTCGGTCCTTAATTACCTTGAATTTATCTTCAGCCTCTTTGAGCAGGTCTGGGCCGAAGATATGACTGTCTCCGGTTTCCGACCAATTTAGCGGGGTACGACATCTTCGTCTGCGTCTGAGCTTCAAATGGTGCCATTTGCAGGCTGGATTGATAGCTGTTGTTATATGCAAATTCTGCGTATGGTAAGCTCTCCTCCCAACTGGTCCCATAGGTGAGGACACATGCTCTCAGCATATCGTCTAGAATCTGGTTTACTCGCTCAGTCTGCCCATTTGTCTGGGGATGGTATGCGGTAATGAATGCCGGCTGAGTTCCCAGAGCTTGTTGTAAGTGATCCCAAAACCGGGAGACGAATTGAGTGCCTCTGTCCGAGATTATTTTCTTTGGGACTCCATGTAGGCAAACGATACGGAGAGGTAGAGCCTAGCAAGCTTCGAGTGGTGTGTGTTGTCTTCACGGGATGAAGTGAGCTACTTTAGTCAGTCTATCGGTGATTACCCATATGGCATCATGTCCGTGTCGCGACCGAGGTAGTCCAACAATAAAATCCATTCCAATCTCGTCCCATTCCCACTCGGGTATCTTATTTGGTTGCAACAGCCCGGCCGGTTTCTGGTGCTCGGCCTTGATGCGTTGACAAGAGTCACAACATGCAATAAACGTGGCTATGTCTCTTTTATACCATGCCACCAAAATGTTTCAAGATCTTTGTACATTTTTGTTCCTCCGTGATGGATTGAATATGGAGCGGTGTGGCCTTCAGCCAGGATTTGCTGTTTAAGGTCATGGATATTTGGCATAAAGCCTATTCCCGCATTCACAATATTCCTTGCTCATCAATAATGAATTCCGAGGCCTTGCCCAACTTCATCTTCCGTTTTATGCCTTCAATGCTGGGGTGTCCACGTTGAGCCTCTTTAACCTTCTCTATCAGGGTAGGCTGTACTTCTAAGTTTGACACACTGCCTTCGGTGACCACCATCAGGTTGAGCTTTGCGAATTCCTGCTGGAATTCAGGTCTTAAGTCTGGCATGCCGTCGTTGTCCGGACTGGGGTTCCGACTCAGAGCATCTGTTACAACATTTGCCTTGCCCGGGTGGTAGTGGATCCGAACATCATAATCCTTTACTAATTCCAACCAGCGTCGCTGCCGTAAATTCAGTTCTGGTTGTGTGAAAATATACTTGAGGCTTTTGTGGTCCGTGTATATTTCACAACGATTACCAAGTAAAAAGTGTCTCCATTACTTGAGTGCATGAATAACTGCTGCTAATTCCAGGTCATGAGTAGGGTAATTTTCCTCATGCTTATGGGTTGTCTGGAAACATATGCATAACCTTGCTCTCTTGCATCAATACGCACCCGAGGCCCTTTCGAGATGCGCCACAAAATACCTCAAAATTTTTGTGTATATCCGCACAATTAGTCTTCTGGTGTCGTCGCCGTTTCTCTTCAGTTCTTGGAAACTTTTCTCGCAAGCTTCCGCCCATTCAAACTTCCTGTCTTTCTTGAGTAGTTGTGTCATTGGCTTTGCTATGGTGGAGAATCCTTCAATAAATCTTGGTAGTATCCTGCCATACCCAAGAAACTTCAGACATCCGTCATGCTTGGCTGGCGGCTTCCACCTGGCACGGCCTTGACTTTTTCCGGGTCTACAGCGATACTTTCTTGAGTCAGTACGTGGCCCAAAAAACCTACTTGCTTTAGCCAAAATTCACACTTGCTGAATTTAGCGTACAACTGATGTTTTCTGAGTTCTCCTAGTACAATCCGGAGATGTTCAGCGTGTTCTTCTGGTGTTTTGGAGTATACCAGAATATCATCGATAAATACCACAACAAACTTATCCATAAACTTCATGAATACTTTGTTCATGAGGTGAACAAAATATGTGGGGGCGTTTGTTAGTCCGAATGGCATCACGGTGAACTCGTACAATCCGTATCTGGAGGTGAAAGCGGTCTTGGGAATATCCTCGGTTCGTACTTTCAGTTGATGATATCCCGATCTCAAGTCAATCTTTGAGAACACCTTGGCCTTAGCGAGTTCATCGAATAAATCATTTATTCGCGGCATCGGATATTTGTTCTTGATTGTGACCATGTTTAGCGCTCGATAGTCTATGCACAATCTCAGTGTTCCATCCTTCTTTTTGGCGAATAAAATTGGTGAACCCCAAGGTGAGTAACTGGCTCGTATGTACCCTTTTTCCAACAGTTCCTTTATTTGCTTCTTTAGTTCCACCAATTCGGATGGTGCCATTCTGTATGGTTTCTTGTATATGGGAGCGGTTCCGGTGCTAGCTCTATGCTGAATTCAATCTCTATCTCGGTGGCATGCCCGGTAGTTCTTCGGGAATACATCCGAAATTCACACACCATCGGCACTTTGCTCAATTCAGAAATATCTACCTTCAATCTCGGTTGCCGGCATATTTTTCTTTCCTTGGCTGAAACCTTTATGGTCTTCCCGTGGTGATGGGTGAAAATTACGGTCCTGTTGAAGCAGTCAATAAAACCTTTGTTGGTGGTTAATCAATCCATCCCTAAGATGACATCCAGCCCTTTATTTTCCAATACGATAAGATTTGCGTGGAACTGCAACCCTTCAAACTCAATAACCACATCCTGGCAATAATTCTGGGTAACTTGCTTGATTCCAGGGGACTTGACGATCATAGATTTTCCCAAGGGAAGCATCGAAAAATTATTTTGCAAAGCAAAACTTTTCAAACGAACGAGTGAGAAGCTCCGTAATCAAACAAAACCATGGCAGGTATTGTGTTAACAGGAAACGCGTCGAGTCACGATATCTGGGGCATTTTGTGCTTCCTCTTTGGTCACGTGGTTCAGATGACCCTTCCGTGGTTGTTATTTGGGTTGAAATTGTTGCGCTTTGGTGCCGAATTATTGCCTCCGTTGTTCGGCTTTGGGGCCGAGTTCCTTGGCTTGGGGCACTGCTTGGCATAGTGCCCTTCTTCTCCACAAGCGTAATAGGTAACGCCTGGGCGGTATGTGAACTCCTTGTCCCTTGCGTGGAAATTCTTGCTTGGGCGTGAGACGTTGTCGTGGGTTTGGGTGTCCAGTTTTTCTGAACGTCTGTCTTGCTGCTGTGGTTGCGGGTGTGTTTAGACTGGTCCCTCTTCCGTTTGCGGAAATCTTCTAAGTTGCGTCTCTCATTTTCCAAGGTAATGGCCTTATCTACCAGCCGCCTTAAAATCTGGAAATGTGTACGACCAACTGACATTTAAGCGCCGGTGTCAGTCCGTCTAGGAACTTCTCCATCTTTTGTTTTTCGACATTCGTTCCTCGTTGGCGTAGCGAGACAGCAGGGTAAACTGACTGTTATATTCGGACACTGTCATTGTTCTTTGCTTGAGGTCATCAAATTCTCTCTTTTTGATCTTCATCAGACTCTTAAGAATATGTGCCCCACGAAAACCTTCTTTAAATTCCTCCCATGATATATTATTTTCGTTGGGGTGCATGTGTAGGAAATTTTCCCACCACGACGCGGCTGCTCCAGTGAGATAGTGCGGAGCATAAAGCACTTTCTCAAGGTTTGAACACTGGGCGATAATTAATTTTCTCTCCATGTCTCGAAGCCAGTCCTCGGCTTCCAGCGGTTTGTCAGTGTGAGAAAATGTTTGGGGACGCGTCTTCTGTAGCTCGGATAACTTGGATTGCTGTTGATATTGTCATGGTGATTCCCCATATTGATGACTTGGTTCAGTATTTCCTGATGTTGTTGCTGACTTTGTTAGTAAAGACGGCACATCTGGGAAAGTGCCGTTTCACCGTCCTGTTGACTTGTCTGTCCCTGTGTGAAATTGTTGCCTGGGGTGTGCCATAATTTTCCTCTGTCGGAGTTGGCATGGAGCGCGCCCAAGGACGAGACATAATTTACTCTGGGGATATATTTTGAAACACTCATAAGAAAGTGGAAGAAGTCGCAAAAATTAAGTCCATAAATGCATAAGGATGGCAAATAAATTAAAAGCCCAAGTTTTTTTTTCCAAGAAAATAAGTCGATTGCGCACGGAGAAGGACTGCTCATTACATATCTTACACGCAAGCAGTAATTATACAATACATCACTCAGGATATGCGTACATAAATCCTGACATGTTATTTAGTCTAGTGCACTCCTCCAGATCCTACATGATGCGCAAAAAAACTACTTCTCACAGCCTATTTACATATAAACATATCGTACAAGTCGGTACATCGCATGGCGGCTAAGCGTATTTAGTCGGAGATGGTAAGGATTTCCTTGGCCTGCCAAGGGTGAGGCGAGAGAGGCTGGGGACTCAACCTCCTCTTCGGAGATAGGCTCCACACGAGAGGTGTTGCACGGAGTTGGTGGGGCAGGTGCCCTGTGTGGGACGACTCGAATCTGAGCGGGCACGAGGGGTGGTGCAGAACGAACCGGAGTAGGTGCAATGACATGGTTGAATTCCTCCATGGTAGGCAGGCGACGAGTAGCGGTGCGAGCAGTAGGAGCGAACGATGCTGATGACGAGATGAAAGTCAGTGGCGGTGCAGCACGCAGGAGCTCCCTCCTGTTGGCGGCACAGCCACGGACTGAGTCCATGCGGGCAGCTACAAAGTCGTCCACCAGGTTGTCGAAGGCTGCCTCCAAAGCCCGGAGATACTCGATGAGCATCTAAAAAGCTTCGTCCCGTTCTCCTCTGGGGCAAGAGAACACGTAGTGGCAGGTGTATGGCACGTGACATGGCAGGTAGCGGTAGCGACGAGTCTTCATTGAAGGCAGGATATCCCTGAGATGGGCTATCGCCTCACGGGCTGCCATCTGTAGCGCGTGCTTCTCTGTGGGCATGGCTCTCCCCACGAACCGGTAACGCTCAACTCGTCCTCTCTTGAATTCCACCGCGGCTTGGTGCATGGTTAGATGGTCATTGACCTTGTGCTGAGAGAGAGAGAAGACTGGACGCACATCTGACCCATCGCGACTTGGACGATGAAGGAGAGAAGCTTAACAAACCCATCGGGCATGTTGGCGAACATCTGTGACTCGCAGTCGTTGCTGGTCATCTACAAAAGTAGGCAAAAATCCTGAGTAGTCAAATCATAAATTTATGCTGATGTCAGAAATTGACTACATTTGTAAAAATAATAAATAGCTCTATTATGCTAATAACCGATTAGCGATCGCACCTAGTGGCTTCCTACAGTCAGCCTGGCTCTGGTACCAAGCTTGTCACGACCGGATTTTCAATAAAAATATTTATTGAACAACCGACCCATGAAATCAAATATGAGGATAAATCCTCCATATCGGTAGACAAAACTTTGATACAAGAAGCCAGTAGCATTATAATATTACAAGGGTCGGACTAAAGATGCCCAACCAATTATTACAACACGCCAATAATTACACATGATGGCGGATATGGCACAAGGTGTAGGGTGGAAATACTACTGACTTGGAGTATGCGTGGTTGGTGGAATAACACAGTGGGGTGGTTAATAAGTCTACTGCACTGGCGGCTCATCGAGCATCGAGGTGAGGCTCGATGAATTTATTTGGGTAGCGGAAGCGGATATTTTACAAGGACTAATCCAGGGGTCGCACGAGCCTGACTGGGATTCCTCTAGGCGTCGGACTCGCTATCGAACTCTTCATCCATGAGATCGCCTTCGTCAGCATCTGGCCAAATCAACAAGCCAGGTGAGTACTATGAAAGTACTCGCAAGATAGTTCGGACGAAAGATATAACAAATGGAAGCATGAATGCGACATAGTTAATCTTAACAATGCTCAATTAAAGCAGTATAGAAAAATAATTAAAATGAGAGTCGGCAGTAGTCCGCTCAAAAACCCAAGGAGGCAAACTTAAAACCGATCGGGTGTCTGAAGCGACGCCTCGAAAGGTGAATAAATAAGCAAAATATTGCCACAGTCGGGCGTCTCAGCGACACCTCATAAAGGGCTTATATTGAAATAAAAATGCATGCGTGCCGCAGGCGGACGTCTGAGCGACATCACAGAAAGGGCTTATAATAAAAATAAGTAACATCAATGCCGCGAATGGACGTCGAGAGACATCACGTAAAGGGCTTATAATAAAAATAAGTAACGGCAATGCCGCAGTCGGACGTCTGAGCGACATCACAGAAAGGGCTTATAATAAAAATAAGTAACATCAATGCCGCAGTCGGACGTCTGAGCGACATCACAGAAAGGGCCTATAATAATAATAAGTAATGGCAATGCCGCAGTCGGACGTCTGAGTGACATCACAGAAAGGGCTTATAATAAAAATAAGTAACAACAATGCCGCAGTCGGACGTCTGAGCGACATCACAGAAAGGGCTTTCATCACAAAGGTATAGCACTCATAATAAATATTCAACACATGAGTATAAACGGGTTAGTCCATCCACAGGAATAAACATTTAACCGGACTTAGCACTCATGTGATTCACCGGAGTATCTGTCACCAAAACTGACACTTGTCAGGATAAGATAATACAGAACTGTGACATGGATAAGATGATTCGAGGATTTATGACTCTGCAGAGTTTGTACTGAAATTACCCACAGCCAACGGATTTCCGTAGTCTGAAGGACTAGTTCCGTTTATGGTATTGCGGAAGAAACACAGCTAACCAGTACACACCCATCCTACCTCACGATGCCAGGAATCACCCTAGACATCGTCCAAGAAAAACTTTTGAGACGGGGAGATCACAATCTCGAATAGCATGGGATCAAATTTATATTCGCGCGCTCTAAGGGGTGCCCCCCTCTCGGTCCCAACCGGAAACACCCATGCCCCCTGACCGGATGACTGGCTTTAATCCAGGGCCATGGAACCATCATCACGGCCTCTCCATTTGGTGTGTACCAGGAAAGCGGTTTGCTACTTACTAAGCCATATCCCTTGCGGAAAACATGTGGTAGTACGGGAAGGGAAATGGATGGGAACCGAACTGATACGGGTTGACACTGAAGTCAAATAGTATGGCATAAGACTGGCATGCTACAACACTGCCATCTTACCCATCCTCATGCCAACACATGGCCGTGCACATTCACATCCAACACGTATGGATTATCGAACTCACTTGCCTCAACTTTGCATGAAAATAACATTCATCGGTATGCTCACAAACATGCCATGAAACTACTTAATGCAAACCTGCCAGAACACTCATCATATCAAAAGTTCAAACATGCTTGCCTGGTTCAGAGTAGTCGGAGCCTAGCTCGGTGAAGTTTATGTACCGTCACCTCCTTGGTATCTACGGTATAAAGAAAACATACGCTAACGTAAATACCGTGAGGTGCACAAAATTACTCCAAATATTTTTCAAGTAAATCTGATAAAAAACTAGACAAAATTTTGAAGAGGACAGAAAAGAATCAATCAAAATACTCTTCTGTTTAAAAGTTATTAGCGTTTTAGTCCAGGACCTTTTCGTAATGAAACGAAACTTCCTGTGGTTTTTTTATAAAAAGAAAACGCTTCAGTCTTGAATACGTCACCCAGTGGAGAAGACGATTTTGCCCGGCGTTCAGAAAATGATTCAAAAGAGGAAAAAGCTGACGGGAGGACCCACCCGTCGGGTTTGAAAACGAAAGCGGAGATTTGGCGCCCGAGGGCCGCGGTGATTGCCGGCGGCGATCTACGGCGAGGCAGGAGGATCGGAGGTTACCAACGTGTTCACCGTGTCCTTCCGCACCGGTGGGTGGTGGAGTTGGTCGCCGATGAGCACCACGTTGACGGTGGTCTCAACTCCGGCGGACGGTGGTTCGGGCGTTGATGGATCTCGCCGAGGAGGGCTGCAAGGATCCAATTGAGGTGGGGGCTAGAGCACTAGGTGTAAGAGAAGGCTACGGACGAGGTTTGGGCGCCGGAGATGGCATCACCGCAGTGAATCAAGGTGGAGGCCGAGGCGGAACGAAGTGGCCGGAGTCGGGGAAGGAGAGCTCCCCGTGGCCCTTCCAGGGACTTGGCGGGGTCTGGAGGGGTAGAGGAGGTGTGCGGGGGCGAGAGCAAGCTCGGGGTGCTATATATAGCCGCCCCGAGGCGGTTGCCGAGAATAGGGTTCTCCGGCGAGGTGATTACGGCGGCGCTGTGGTTGCACGGGAGGGTTCAGAGGTTGAGCGTCGTCGTGGGTGTTCCCTAGTTCCGTTTAGGTGCTAACTGCGTCGGGATTTGGTTGCTTAGGGGGAGCTCGACGGAACGGGGCGGCGTGGGCCGTCGGCGGCAGGGAGCGCGCTCTGTGCGTGCCGCGCCACGGTGACGGTGCTGCATGCGTGCGCTGGCGAGGAAATGGCCACGCGGAGCCCCCAGGGGGATTGGGCGGCGCCGAACGGCGTTATGCCGCCGTTCTGCTCCCGTCGGCCGCCACGGTGGTTCGGCCGCCGAGAGACACGCCAAGCAGCGGGCCAGTGGTGCCACCGACGCCAGAACGCGCCAAGCATCGCGTGTGAGGCTCGGACAAGCAAGCTATGCCGTGAGCAACGTGCCAAGTGCACTGTGATCATGTGACTGAATTTCTTGACGAAGATCGACACTCAAACTCTGAATTTAGCGAAAATGAAATGTAAACAAGTGCATGCAAGGTGTTGACAGAATGATCTAGGCATGTAGGGATTTTTCCTTGAGTTGGTTTTTGGTGGAGGGGCCTCTCATTGCATCTAGAGGCTGCCTGAATATTTGTGGAATTTTTGGAGTAATGTAGATATGAATTTCACCAAATTTGGCAAATCTGGTCCAAACTTGCAGGGACTATAATTTGAAATTTTTGAACAGAAGAGGAGTGGATCTTGATAGTTCTAGGTTGTGGGTACCAAGGACTATCCAAGGGAGTTGGTTTGGGGTCAAAATTCAAATGCATTAAGGTACTTGCTTTGCAAATTACCTAGGCTCAAAATAATAGACAGAAAAGATTTGGGAGAGAATTAATATAAATAAAAATTCAGAAGAGGGTTGAACAAGTAGAGATAGAGTGTTTGGATTGCCCAAAGTGGAAGGAGATATATTTGGGAAGATTTTACCATGTGGTGTATGGCCAAATCATGAATGATTTCAAATATGGGAGAGAATGAAAAATTCCTAGAGTTTCTTTTTGAAAGAAAATATAAACTTCAAAGATTTTTCTTGAATCCTTGAGAAGAGAGAAATTAGAGGAAAAATTTAAAAATTAAACACCAGAGTTGAAGGAGATGCAAAGGTAAAATATTTGCCAGAGGGAAAAAGCTTTTGATAGAGATTTTTTTGGAAGGGTTTTGGTGACCTCCTTCAAATCCAACAAAGTTTTGAAGAAAACCAAAGAAAATTTTTTGGAGTGTCACACCAACTGCTTGAGAGCATCCTCCTTATCAGCCACCAGTTTAGCAAAGTCCATTTTGAAAAATCTTAGCTCTTCCTCCGTCCTCCTCTTTTCTCCAATTAACTTGCATTTGTCTTCAGCATTCTTAACATTCTATCTCAGCTTCTCGTCATACATGCTCCACAGTTCTCTCAGGCAGAACTTCGTAGCCACTAACCACTCCGGGTCTACCCATTCCACATAGTTACATTTCACTTCTTCCTACAGTATGAAAAAATATGGTCTCAATCATATATGCACAAATGCAATACAATTACATGCAATGCACTAAAAATATGGTCTCAATCATATAAAAACAAAATGTAGCATGCAGTGATATACATAAATATATATATGGATCAATTAACTACAAGTATATGCTATTATGTGCTAAAACAAATATTAGACCGTAAAAAAGACAAAATAAATATGGACTTTGTAAATGCACAAATTAATTGAAATTGTATGCAATTTTGGGCAGAACAATGGATTACTGCGAAGTAAATTGAGAACAAGGTAATGTAAACATATATTTACAGTACGGAACAACATACCTTCTGACCATACACTAGTGCAGAACCGGGCAATAGCACCGGTTCGTAAGGCCCTTTAGTGTCGGTTCCATAACCGGCACTAAAGTGTGGGCACTAAAGCCCCCCTTTAGTACTGGTTCAGCACGAACCGGTGCTAAAGGGCAACCACGTAGCACGAGCCAGCTCCGGGGGCCTGGAGCCCTTTAGTACCGGTTGGTAAGACCAACCGGTACTATAAGGTTTGGGTTTTTTTTAGTTTTATGATTTCTTTTTTATTTAATTTTGTGTTTCCATTTTAATTGTTTTTCGCTTGCTGGTATTTTACGATACTACACATTGTACACGTATATATATATATATATATATATATATATATATATATATATATATATATATATATATATATATATATATATATATATATATATATATATATAGAATTTCTAGTAGAACCAATCATGCATATATATATCATCAATGTCTTACAAACCACCATATTAATTAATTCACACATACACACATGTATAGCTATATACAATTTCTCCTACATATGCATGTTGCCTTCGGTGCCAGTGGCATTAGCCTAATTGGTGCCTTCGGAGCACGATGACAATTGGAAGTGGTTTTCATGGGGGCGGTAGCGGGTAATAGTATTCTCCCTTCGGATTTATGACCTGGTCGAGCAAAAATCCTGCTATTTCCTCTTGAAGTGCTTCTACGCGCTCCGTTTCTAGGAGCTTCTCCCGCACCTCTTCGAACTGTTAAGAAGGAGATCAATATGCATGTGTATTAGTTGTGACTAGATATCGATAATGGTGTAAAAATTGTGAATAGTGTTCTGACAAGCGTACCCATTCCTGTCTTTGAGATCTGCTCCTTTCGGACGCCATCATGCGAATGTTCTCGCAAACGCAGAATGCACACAGATCAGTCCCCTGCGCCTGCTTCAGGGCCTTTACGAGAATGGAATTTGATCAGATAATAATTAATCAAGCATGATAATTAAAGAGATGGCAGCTAGCTAGGTAGCTAGTACTACTTAATTACTTACCTTGGGTCGAAACCATTTAAGCTTTTTTTTTCCATTCGCCTTCCGTGACGCTGATGAACCTTGCCCAAGCCCTGCCCGCCGACAAAGAAAATGAATAAAGGGGTTATTAAATAGTTCATATCATGAAATGACGAACTAAATAGGCCGAGATATATAGTTAATAATGATTGAAATTACCTGTTGACTATCCCAAACAAGATGTTATAGTCAGCATTTGCTTTGAGTAGTGAGTCCAGATTTCAACTGTTCAAGGCCAACTTTAATGATACACAAGATCCAGTGAAATCTGCATGCACACATGTTTGCATGTCTTAATTAAGCGGGCATATGTAAGCAAAAACATGTAGCTAGCTAGTAGGCAAAAACAGAGAATTTGTAGTACAAGACAGTGTGACTCACTGGAAGTTGTAAGGAAGTAGTATATCTTCGTTGTATTTGAGGCACTTCAAGAACTCTAGTATGTTGTCCTCTACGACCTTTTCATGATGTGGATTTATTTTCCATGTGTATTCATTAACGGTGTTTGGGTCAATGAACCCAATGCCAAAGCGTCCACCTTTTCTCATTTCATACATCTTCATCCTGCATAATACCACAGAAAAGAATATAGTGAGGATAATTACAGGTAATGATCGATCAAAAGGATCACTACAGCTAGCTTGAGACTTAAATTACAGAAAGAAATCACTTACAAACAATAGCAACTGACGATAGATTTGTCGAGTGCGTCTTGATTGTATAACTGAAACAGTTCAGAATACTCAACGGGCAGAGCTTTCTCATGGAAGTAATGCTCCTCCTTGACATTCACCATGAGGGACGCTCGATTGGAAATCTTGGTAATGTTCATGTACCATTGATGCAATTCAAACATTCTCGTTGGGAGGTTCTTGACCTTGTCTGGCTCGACCAAAGGTTGGCCCCAGACATATTTCCGTTTTATTTCATCCTCTGTAAGCACGGGCATGGGCTCGATCTCGAGGAGTTGTCCAACAGTGATGTTGAGAACTTCAGCCTGCATTATATGGTCCTTGGTTATTACCACATTGCCCACCTCGGGAACGTAAACTGTTTGCCCACAATAATATTGGGCGCGCGTACTGTCACGTGTTGTTGGCACAACAAGCGAGGGGATTGATTGCGTCGCCTGTTCTCCCAGCTGGGGAATGGTTTTCCCGCATTTTTTGACAGCTGCTTGTTGTTTGCTCGATCCCGAGCTCGCCGTAGACGTGCTCGATTTAACTTCCTGATGTGGCACTCATAGTCTGTGTCAACAGGCTTGGGAGCTGGTGAAGGAAATATGCCCTAGAGGCAATAATAAAGTTATTATTTATTTCCTTATTTCATGATAAATGTTTATCATTCATGCTAGAATTGTATTAACCGGAAACATAATACATGTGTGAATACATAGACAAACATAGTGTCACTAGTATGCCTCTACTTAACTAGCTCGTTGAATCAAAGATGGTTAAGTTTCCTAGCCATAGACATGAGTTGTCATTTGATTAACGGGATCACATCATTAGGAGAATGATGTGATTGACATGACCCATTCCGTTAGCCTAGCACTTGATCGTTTAGTATATTGCTATTGCTTTCTTCATGACTCATACATGTTCCTGTAACTATGAGATTATGCAACTCCTGTTTACGGAGGAACACTTTGGTGCTACCAAACGTCACAACGAATCGGGTGATTATAAAGGAGTACTACAAGTGTCTCCAAAGGTACATGTTGGGTTGGCGATTTTGAGATTAGGTTTTGTCACTCCGATTGTCGGAGAGGTACCTCTGGGCCCTCTCGGTAATGCACATCACTATAAGCCTTGCAAGCAATGTAGCTAATGAGTTAGTTACGGAATGATGCATTACGTAACGAGTAAAGAGACTTGCCGTAACGAGATTGAACTAGGTATTGGATACCGACGATCAAATCTCGGCAAGTAACATACCGATGACAAAGGAACAAAGTATGTTGTTATGCGGTTTGACCGATAAAGATCTTCAGAGAATATGTAGGAGCCAATATGGGCATCCAGGTTCCGCTATTGGTTATTGACCGAGAATAGTTCTAGGTCATGTCTACATAGTTCTCGAACCCGTAGGGTCCGCACGCTTAAGGTTTCGATGATGTTATATTATGAGTTTATGAGTTTTGATGTACCGAAGTAGTTCGGAGTTCCGGATGAGATCGGGGACATGAAGAAGAGTCTCAAATGATCGAGACGTAAAGATCGATATATTGGACGACTATATTCGGAGTTCAGAAAGGTTCCAAATGATTCGGTATTTTTCGAGTACCGGAGAGTTACGGAATTCGCCGGGAGAAGTATTGGGCCTTATTGGGCCCTGGAAAGAGAGAGGGCTGCCTAGGGCAGGCCGCGCCCCCAAGGCCTAGTCCGAATTGGACTAGGGAGGGGCCGCACCCTTCCTCCCTTCCCTTCCTTCTCTCCTACTCCTACTAGGAAAGGAGGAGTCCTACTCCCGGTGGGAGTAGGACACCCCCTGGCGCGCCTCCTCCTCCTTGGCCGCCCTCCCTTGCTCCTTTATATACGGGGCAGGGGCACCCCATGAGACACAAATTGATCTACGTGATCGTTTTAGCCGTGCAGCGGTGCCCCCTCCACCATATTCCACCTCGGTCATATCGTCATGAGCTTAGGCGGAGCCCGCGCCGTGAAGCATCATCATCGTCACCACGCCGTCGGTTGACGGAACTCATCCCCGACGCTTTGCTGGATCGGAGCCCGGGATCGCCATCGAGCTGAACGTGTGCTGAACACGGAGGTGCCGACGCTCGGTACTTGGATCGGTCGGATCGTGAAGACGCACGACTACATCAACGCGTTGTTATAACGCTTCCGCTTTCGGTCTCACGAGGGTACGTGGACAGACATTCTCCCTCTCGCTGCTATGCCATCACCATGGTCTTGCGTGTGCGAGGAAATTTTTGAAATTACTACGTTCCCCAACAGTGGCATCCGAGCCTGGTTTTATGCGTTGATGTCATATGCACGAGTAGAACACAAGTGAGTTGTGGGCGATATAAGTCATACTGCTTACCAGCATGTCATACTTTGGTTCGGGCGGTATTGTGAGATGAAGCGGCCCGGACCGACATTACGCCAGACGCTTACGCGAGACTGGTTTCACCGCTCGAGCACTAGTTGCTTAAAGGTGACCGCGGGTGTCTGTTTCTCTCACTTTAGTTGAACTGTGTGGCTACGCCCGGTCCTTGCGAAGGTTAAAACAGCACCAACTTGACAAACTATCGTTGTGGTTTTGATGCGTAGGTAAGAACGGTTCTTGCTCAGCCCGTAGCAGCCACGTAAAACTTGCAACAACAAAGTAGAGGACGTCTAACTTGTTTTTGCAGGGCATGTTGTGATGTGATGTGCTATATTTTATTGTATGAGATGATCATGTTTTGTAACCGATTTATCGGCAACTGGCAGGAGCCATATGGTTGTCGCTTTATTGTATGAAATGCAAACGCCATGTAATTGCTTTACTTTATCACTAAGCAGTAGCGATAGTCGAGAAGCAATAGTTGGCGAGACGACAACGATGCTACGATGGAGATCAAGGTGTCGGCGCCGGTGACGATGGTGATCATGACGGTGCTTCGAGATGGAGATCACAAGCACAAGATGATGATGACCATATCATATCACTTATATTGATTGCATGTGATGTTTATCCTTTATGCATCTTATCTTGCTTTGATTGACGGTAGCATTATAAGATGATCTCTCACTAAAATTATCAAGAAGTGTTCTCCCTGAGTATGCACCGCTATGAAAGTTCTTCGTGCTGAGACACCACGTGATGATCGGGTGTGATAGGCTCTACGCTCAAATACAACGGGTGCAAAACAGTCGCGCGCGCGAATACTCAGGTTAAACTTGACGAGCCTAGCATATAACAGATATGGCCTCGAACACGGAGACTGAAAGGTCGAGCGTGAATCATATAGTAGATATGATCAACATATTGATGTTCACTGTTGAAACTACTCCATCTCACGTGACGATCGGACATGGTGTAGTTAATATGGATCACGTAATCACTTAGAAGATTAGAGGGATGTCTATCTAAGTGGGAGTTCTAAAGTAATATGATTAATTGAACTTTAATTTATCATGAACTTAGTCCTGGTAGTATTTTGCAAATTATGTTGTAGATCAATAGCTCGCGTTGTTACTTCCCTATGCTTTTATATGTTTGTTTTGATATGTTCCTAGAGAAAAATTATGTTGAAAAATGTTAGTAGCAATGATGCGGATTGGATCCGTGATCTGAGGTTTATCCTCATTGCTGCACAGAAAAATTATGTCCTTAATGCACCGCTAGGTGACAAACCTATTGCAGAAGCAGATGCAGACGTTATGAACATTTGGCTAGCTCAATTTGATGACTACTTGATAGTTTAGTGCACCATGCTTAAAGGCTTAGAATCGGGACTTCAAAGACGTTTTGAACGTCATGGACCATATGAGATGTTCCAGGAATTGAAATTAATATTCCAAGCAAATACCCGAGTTGAGAGATATGAATGAAGGAAATATGCCCTAGAGGCAATAATAAAGTTATTATTTATTTCCTTATTTCATGATAAATGTTTATTATTCATGCTAGAATTGTATTAACCGGAAACATAATACATGTGTGAATACATAGACAAACAGAGTGTCACTAGTATGCCTCTACTTGACTAGCTTGTTAATCAAAGATGGTTATGTTTCCTAACCATAGACATGTGTTGTCATTTGATTAACGGGATCACATCATTAGGAGAATGATCTGATTGACATGACCCATTCCGTTAGCATAGCACTTGATCGCTTAGTATGTTGCTATTGCTTTCTTCATGACTTATACATGTTCCTGTAACTATGAGATTATGCAACTCCGTTTACGGAGGAACACTTTGGTGCTACCAAACGTCACAACGAATCGGGTGATTATAAAGGAGTACTACAGGTGTCTCCAAAGGTACATGTTGGGTTGGCGATTTGAGATTAGGTTTTGTCACTCCGATTGTCGGAGAGGTATCTCTCGGCCCTCTCGGTAATGCACATCACTATAAGCCTTGCAAGCAATGTAGCTAATGAGTTAGTTACGGAATGATGCATTATGGAACGAGTAAAGAGACTTGCCGTAACGAGATTGAACTAGGTATTGATACCGACGATCAAATCTCGGGCAAGTAACATACCGATGACAAAGGGAACAACGTATGTTGTTATGCGGTTTGACCGATAAAGATCTTCGAGAATATGTAGGAGCCAATATGGGCATCCAGGTCCCGCTATTGGTTATTGACCAAGAATAGTTCTAGGTCATGTCTACATAGTTCTCGAACCCGTAGGGTCCGCACGCTTAAGGTTTCGATGGATGTTATATTATGAGTTTATGAGTTTTGATGTACCGAAGGAGTTCGGAGTCCCGGATGAGATCAGGGACATGACGAGGAGTCTCAAATGGTCGAGACGTAAAGATCGATATATTGGACGACTATATTCGAGTTCGGAAAGGTTCCGAGTGATTCGGTATTTTTCGAGTACCGGGAGTTACGGGAATACGGGGAAAAGTATTGGGCCTTAATGGGCCTTAGTGGGAAGGAGCCAGGAGGTGGCGTGCGCCTCCCAAGCCCAGTCCGAATTGGACAAGGGGTTTGGGCGCAGCCCACCTCTCCTTCCTTCTCCCTTCCCCCTTTCCCCTTCTCCTAGTTGGACTAGGAAGAAGGAGTCCTACTCGGTGGGAGTAGGACTCCCCTTGGCGCGCCTCCTCCTAGGCCGCCACCTCCTCCCTTGCTCCTTTATATACGGGGCAGGGGGCACCCCATGACACACAAGTTGATCTACGGATCTTTCCTTAGCCGTGTGCGGTGCCCCTTCCACCATATTCCACTTGGTCATATCGTCAGCAGAGCTTAGGCGAAGCCCGCGCCGGAGAAGTCATATCGTCATGAGCTTAGGCGAAGCCCCGCGCCGGTGGAGCATCAACATCGCCACCACGCCGTCGGTTGACGGAACTCATCCCCGACACTTTGCTGGATCGGAGTCCGGGATCGCCATCGAGCTGAACGTGTGCAGAACTCGGAGGTGCCGTGACGCTCGGTGCTTGGATCGGTCGGATCGTGAAGACGCACGACTACATCAACCGCGTTGTTATAACGCTTCGCTTTCGGTCTCACGAGGGTACGTGGACGGACACTCTCCCTCTCGTTGCTATGCCATCACCATGGTCTTGCGTGATCGTAGGAAATTTTTGAAATTACTACGTTACCCAACAGTGGTATCGAGCCTGGTTTTATGCGTTGATGTCATGTGCACGAGTAGAACACAAGTGAGTTGTGGGCGATACAAGTCATACCGCCTACCAGCATGTCATACTTTGGTTCAGCGGTATTGTGAGATGAAGCGCCCGGACCGACATTACGCAGACGCTTACGCGAGACTGGTTTCACCGCCCGAGCACTCGTTGCTTAAAGGTGACCGGCGGGTGTCTGCTCTCTCACTTTAGTTGAATCGAGTGTGGCTCGCCCGTCCTTGAGAAGGTTAAAACGGAGTCTATTTGACAAACTATCGTTGTGGTTTTGATGCGAGGTAAGAACGGTTCTTGCTCAGCCCGTAGCAGCCACGTAAAACTTGCAACAACAAAGTAGAGGACGCCTAACTTGTTTTTGCAGGGCATGTTGTGATGTGATATGGTCAAGACGTGATGCTATATTTTATTGTATGAGATGATCATGTTTTGTAACCGAAGTTATCGGCAATCGGCAGGAGCCATATGGTTGTCGCTTATTGTATGAAATGCAACGCCATGTAATTGCTTTACTTTATCACTAAGGAGTAGCGATAGTCGAGAAGCAATAGTTGGCGAGACGACAACGATGCTACGATGGAGATCAAGGTGTCGCGCCGGTGACGATGGTGATCATGACGGTGCTTCGGCGATGGAGATCACAAGCACAAGATGATGATGACCATATCATATCACTTATATTGATTGCATGTGATGTTTATCCTTTATGCATCTTATCTTGCTTTGATTGACGGTAGCATTATAAGATGATCTCTCACTAAAATTATCAAGAAGTGTTCTCCTCGAGTATGCACCGCTGCCAAAGTTCGTAGTACCCAGACACCACGTGATGATCGGGTGTGATAAGTTCTACGTCCATCTACAACGGGTGCAAAACAGTTGCACGCGCAGAATACTCAGGTTAAACTTGACGAGCCTAGCATATAACAGATATGGCCTCGGAACACGGAGACCGAAAGGTCGAACGTGAATCATATAGTAGATATGATCAACATAGTGATGTTCACCATTGAAACTACTCCATCTCACGTGATGATCGGACATGGTTTAGTTGATTTGGATCACGTAATCACTTAGATGACTAGAGAGATGTCTATCTAAGTGGGAGTTCTTAAGTAATATGATTAATTGAACTTTAATTTATCATGAACTTAGTCCTGGTAGTATTTTGCAAATTATGTTGTAGATCAATAGCTCGCGTTGTTGCTTCCCTATGTTTTTATATGTGTTCCTAGAGAAAATTGTATTGAAAGATGTTAGTAGCAATGATGCGGATTGGATCCGTGATCTGAGGTTTATCCTCATTGCTGCGCAGAAGAATTATGTCCTTAATGCACCGCTAGGTGACAGACCTATTGCAGGAGCAGATGCAGACGTTATGAACGTTTGGCTAGCTCAATATGAGCAGATACAGACATTATGAACGTTTGGCTAGCTCAATATGATGACTACTTGATAGTTTAGTGCACCATGCTTAACGGCTTAGAATCGGGACTTCAAAGACGTTTTGAACGTCATGGACCATATGAGATGTTCCAGGAATTGAAGTTAATATTTCAAGCAAATACCCGAGTTGAGAGATATGAAGTCTCCAACAAGTTCTATAGCTAAAAGATGGAGGAGAATCGCTCAACTAGTGAGCATGTGCTCAGATTGTCTGAGTACTTCAATCGCTTGAATCAAGTGGGAGTTAATCTTCCAGATAAGATAGTGATTGACAGAATTCTCTAGTCACCATCACTAAGTTAGTAGAACTTCGTGATGAACTATAGTATGCAAGGGATGATGAAAAAGATTCTCGAGCTCTTCGCGATGCTAAAATCGTGAAGGTAGAAATCAAGAAAAACATCAAGTGTTGATGGTTGACAAGACCACTAGTCTCAAGGAAAATGGCAAAGGGAAGAAGGGAACTTCAAAAGGAACGGCAAGCAAGTTGCTGCTCGAGTGAAGAAGCCCAAGTCTAGACCTAAGCACGAGACTGAGTACTTTTGCTGCAATGGAACTGGTCACCGAAGCGGAACTACCCCTGAATATTTGGTGGATAAGAAGGATGGCAAAGTGAACAAGGTTATATTTGATATACAGGTTATTGATGTGTGCCTTACTAGTGTTTATAGTAGCCCCGAGTATTTGATACTTGTTCGGTTGCTAAGATTAGTAACTCAAACAGGAGTTACAAAATAAACAGAGACTAGTTGAAGGGAAGTGACGATGAGTGTTGGAAGTAGTTCCAAGATTGATATGATCATCATCGCACACTCCCTATACTTTCGGGATTAGTGTTAAACCTAAATAAATGTTATTTGGTGTTTGCGTTGAGCATGAATATGATTTGATCATGTTTATTGCAAAACGGTTATTCATTTAAAGTCAAAGAATAATTGTTGTTCTGTTTAAATGAATAAAACCTTCAATGGTCATACACCCAATGAAAATAGTTTGTTGGATCTCGATCGTAGTGATACACATATTCATAATATTGAAACCAAAAGATGCAAAGTTAATAATGATAGTGCAACTTATTTGTGGCACTGCCGTTTAGGTCATATTGGTGTAAAGCGCATGAAGAAACTCCATGCTGATGGGATTTTGGAATCACTTGATTATGAATCACTTGATGCTTGCGAACCATGCCTTATGGGCAAGATGACTAAAGACTCCGTTCTCGAAACAATGGAGCAAGCAACTGACTTATTGGAAATAATACATACTGATGTATGCGATCCGATGAGTGTTGAGGCTCGCGGCAAGTATCATTATTTTCTGACCTTCACAGATGATTTGAGCAGATATGGGTATATCTACTTGATGAAACATAAGTCTGAAATAGTTGAAAGGTTCAAAGAATTTCAGAGTGAAGTGGAAAATCATCGTAACAAGAAAATAAAGTTTCTGCGATCTGATCGTGGAGATGAATATTTGAGTTACGAGTTTGGTCTTCAATTAAAACAATGTGGAATAGTTTCACAGCTCACGCCACCTGGAACACCACAACGTTATGGTGTGTCCGAACGTCGTAACCGCACTTTATTTTGATATGGTGCGATCAATGATGTCTCTTATCGATTTACCACTATCGCTTTGGGGTTATGCATTAGAGACAGCTGCATTCACGTTAAATAAGGCACCATCTAAATCCGCTGAGATGACACCGTATGAACTATGGTTTAGCAAGAAACCTAAGCTGTCGTTTCTTAAAGTTTGGAGTTGTGATGCTTATGTGAAAAGTTTTCACCGATAAGCTCGAACCCAAATCGGAGAAGTGCGTCTTCATAGAATACCCAAAGGTAACTATTGGGTACACCTTCTATCACAGATCCAAAGGCAAGTTATTCGTTGTTAAGATGGATCCTTTCTAGAGAAGAAGTTTCTATCGAAAGAAGTGAGTGGGAGGAAAGTAGAACTTGATGAGGTAATTGTACCTTCTCCCTTATTGGAAAGTAGTTCATCACAGAAATCAGTTTCAGTGATTCCTACACCAATTAGTGAGGAAGTTAATGATGATGATCATGAAACTTCAGATCAAGTTGCTACCAAACCTCGTAGGTCTTCCAGAGTAAGATCCGCACAGAGTGGTACGGTAATCATGTTCGGAAGTCATGTTACTAGACCATGATGAACCTACGAACTATGAGGAAGCGATGATGAGCCCAGATTCGCGAAATGGCTTGAGGCCATGAAATCTGAGATGGGATCCATGTATGAGAACAAAGTATGGACTTTGATGGAGTTGCTCGATGATCGGCAAGCCATATTATATAAATGGATCTTCAAGAGGAAGACAGATGATGATAGTAGTGTTACTATATACAAAGTTCGACTTGTCGCAAAAAGGTTTTCGACAAGTTCAAGGTGTTGACTACAATGAGATTTTCTCAAGCTGTAGCGATTCTTAAGTCTGTTGAATCATGTTAGCAATTGCCACATTTTATGAAATCTGGCAAATGAATTCTTTAATGGATTTATTAAAGAAGAGTTGTATATGATGCAACCAGAAGTTTTGTCAATCCTAAAGGAGCTAACAAAATGTGCAAGCTCCAGCGATCCATCAATGGACTGGTGCAAGCATCTCGAGTTGGAATATACGCTTTGATGAGTTGATCAAAGCATATGGTTTTATACTGACTTTTGGAGAAGCCTGTATTTACAAGAAAGTGAGTGGGAGCACTACAGCATTTCGATAAGTATATGTGAATGACATATTGTTGATCGGAAATAATGTAGAATTATTCTCGCAAAGCATAAAGGAGTGTTTGAAAGGAGTTTTTTCAAAGAAAGACCTTGGTGAAGCTGTTACATATTGAGCATCAAGATCTATAGAGATAGATCAAGACGCTTGATAAGTTTTTCAATGAATACATACCTTGTCAAGATTTTGAAGTAGTTCAAAATGGAACAGTCAAAGAAAAGTTCTTGCCTGTGTTGCAAAGGTGTGAAATTGAGTGAGACTCAAATCCCGACCACGGCAGAAAATAGAAAAGAGAATGAAAGTCATTCCCTATGCCTCACCATAGGTTCTATAAAGTATGCTATGCTATGTACCAGACCTATTATATACCTTGCTCTGAATTTGGCAAGGAATACAATAGTGATCTAGGAGTAGATCATGGACATTGGTCAAGAACATCCTTAGTGAGGACTAAGGAAATATTTCTCGATTATGGAGGTGATAAAAGAGCCCGTCGTAAAGAGTAACATCGATGCAAGTTTTTACACTGATCCAGATGACTCTAAGTCTCAATCTGGATACATATTGAAAGTGGGAGCAATTAGCTAGAGTAGCCCGTGCAAGAGCATTGTAGACATAGAATATTTGCAAAATACATACGGCTCTCAATGTGACAGACCCGCTGACTAAACTTCTCTCACTAGCAAAACATGATCATACCTTAGTACTCTTTGGGTGTTAATCACATAGCGATGTGAACTAGATTATTGACTCTAGTAAACCCTTTGGGTGTTGGTCACATGACGATGTGAACTATGGGTATTAATCACATACAGATGTGAATATTAGTGTTGAATCACATGATGATGTGAACTAGATTATTGACTCTAGTGCAAGTGGGAGACTGAAGGAAATATGCCCTAGAGGCAATAATAAAGTTATTATTTATTTCCTTATTTCATGATAAATGTTTATTATTCATGCTAGAATTGTATTAACCGGAAACATAATACATGTGTGAATACATAGACAAACAGAGTGTCACTAGTATGCCTCTACTTGACTAGCTTGTTAATCAAAGATGGTTATGTTTCCTAACCATAGACATGTGTTGTCATTTGATTAACGGGATCACATCATTAGGAGAATGATCTGATTGACTTGACCCATTCCGTTAGCATAGCACTTGATCGTTTAGTATGTTGCTATTGCTTTCTTCATGACTTATACATGTTCCTGTAACTATGAGATTATGCAACTCCGTTTACGGAGGAACACTTTGGTGCTACCAAACGTCACAACGAATCGGGTGATTATAAAGGAGTACTACAGGTGTCTCCAAAGGTACATGTTGGGTTGGCGATTTGAGATTAGGTTTTGTCACTCCGATTGTCGGAGAGGTATCTCTGGGCCCTCTCGGTAATGCACATCACTATAAGCCTTGCAAGCAATGTAGCTAATGAGTTAGTTACGGAATGATGCATTATGGAACGAGTAAAGAGACTTGCCGTAACGAGATTGAACTAGGTATTGGATACCGACGATCAAATCTCGGGCAAGTAACATACCGATGACAAAGGGAACAACGATGTTGTTATGCGGTTTGACCGATAAAGATCTTCGTAGAATATGTAGGAGCCAATATGGGCATCCAGGTCCCGCTATTGGTTATTGACCAAGAATAGTTCTAGGTCATGTCTACATAGTTCTCGAACCCGTAGGGTCCGCACGCTTAAGGTTTCGATGATGGTTATATTATGAGTTTATGAGTTTTGATGTACCGAAGGAGTTCGGAGTCCCGGATGAGATCGGGACATGACGAGGAGTCTCGAAATGGTCGAGACGTAAAGATCGATATATTGGACGACTATATTCGGAGTTCGGAAAGGTTCCGAGTGATTCGGGTATTTTTCGGAGTACCGGGGAGTTACGGGAATACGGGGAAAAGTATTGGGCCTTAATGGGCCTTAGTGGGAAGGAGCCAGGAGGTGGCGTGCGCCCCTCCCAAGCCCAGTCCGAATTGGACAAGGGGTTTGGGGCGCAGCCCACCTCTCCCTTCCTTCTCCACTTCCCCCCTTTCCCCCCTTCTCCTAGTTGGACTAGGAAAGAAGGAGTCCTACTCCCGGTGGGAGTAGGACTCCCCTTGGCGCGCCCTCCTCCTAGGCCGGCCACCTCCTCCCTTGCTCCTTTATATACGGGGGCAGGGGGGCACCCCATGACACACAAGTTGATCTACGGATCTTTCCTTAGCCGTGTGCGGTGCCCCCTTCCACCATATTCCACTTCGGTCATATCGTCGCGGAGCTTAGGCGAAGCCCTGCGCCGGAGAAGTCATATCGTCGCGGAGCTTAGGCGAAGCCCTGCGCCGGTGGAGCATCAACATCGCCACCACGCCGTCGCTGTTGGAACTCATCCCCGACACTTTGCTGGATCGGAGTCCGGGATCGCCATCGAGCTGAACGTGTGCAGAACTCGGAGGTGCCGTACGTTCGGTGCTTGGATCGGTCGGATCGTGAAGACATACGACTACATCAACCGCGTTGTTATAACGCTTCCGCTTTCGGTCTACGAGGGTACGTGGACGGACACTCTCCCCTCTCGTTGCTATGCCATCACCATGGTCTTGCGTGATCGTAGGAAATTTTTTGAAATTACTACGTTACCCAACAATGAAGTCTCCAACAATTTCTATAGCTAAAAGATGGAGGAGAATCACTCAACTAGTGAGCATGTGCTCAGATTGTCTGGGTACTTCAATCGCTTGAATCAAGTGGGAGTTAATCTTCCAGATAAGATAGTGATTGACAGAATTCTCTAGTCACCATCACCAAGTTAGTAGAACTTCATGATGAACTATAATATGCAAGGGATGACAAAAGTAATTCCCAAGCTCTTCGTGATGCTGAAATCGACGAAGATAGAAATCAAGAAAAGAGCATCAAGTGTTGATGATTGACAAGACCACTAGTTTCAAGGAAAAGGGCAAAGGGAAGAAGGGGAACTTCAAGAAGAACGGCAAGCAAGTTGCTGTTCGAGTGAAGAAGCCCAAGTCTGGACCTAAGCCTGAGACTAAGTGCTTTTGCTGCAATGAAACTGGTCACTGGAAGCAGAACTACCCCAAGTATTTGGCGGATAAGAAGGATGGCAAATTGAACAAGAGTATATTTGATATAGAGGTTATTGATGTGTGCCTTACTAGTGTTTATAGTAGCCCCTGAGTATTTGATACTTGTTCGGTTGCTGAGATTAGTAACTCGAAACAGGAGTTACAGAATAAACAGAGACTAGTTGAAGGGGAAGTGACGATGAGTGTTGGAAGTAGTTCCAAGATTGATATGATCATCATCGCACACTCCCTATACTTTCGGGATTAGTGTTAAACCTAAATAAATGTTATTTGGTGTTTGCGTTGAGCATGAATATGATTTGATCATGTTTATTGCAAAACGGTTATTCACTTAAAGTCAAAGAATAATTGTTGTTCTGTTTAAATGAATAAAACCTTCAATGGTCATACACCCAATAAAAATAGTTTGTTGGATCTCGATCGTAGTGATACACATATTCATAATATTGATGCCAAAAGATGCAAAGTTAATAATGATAGTGCAACTTATTTGTGGCACTGCCGTTTAGGTCATATTGGTGTAAAGCGCATGAAGAAACTCCATGCTGATGGACTTTTGGAATCACTTGATTATGAATCATTTGATACTTGCGAACCGTGCCTTTTGGGCAAGATGACTGAAACTCCGTTGTTCGGAACAATGGAACGAGCAACATACTTGTTGGAAATAATACATACTGATGTATGCGATCCAATGAGTGTTGATGCTCGTGGCAAGTATCGTTATTTTCTGACCTTCACAAGATGATTTGAGCAGATATGGGTATATCTTCTTGATGAAACATAAGTCTGAAATAGTTGAAAAGTTCAAAGAATTTCAGAGTGAAGTAGAAAATCATCGTAACAAGAAAATAAATTTTCCGCGATCTGATCGTGGAGATGAATATTTGAGTTACGAGTTTGGTCTTCAATTAAAACAATGTGAAATAGTTTCGCAACTCACGCCATATGGAACACCACAGCATAATGGTGTGTCTGAAAGTCGTAACCGCACTTTATTGGATATGGTGCGATCTATGATGTCTCTTATCGGTTTACCACTATCGTTTTGGGGTTATGCATTAGAGACAGCTGCATTCACGTTTAATAGGGCACCATCTAAATCCGTTGAGGCGACACCGTATGAACTATGGTTTAACAGTAAACCTAAGTTGTCGTTTCTTAAAGCTTGGAGTTGCGATGCTTATATGAAAAGGTTTCAACCTGATAAGCTCGAACCCAAATCGGAAAAGTGCGTCTTCATAGAATACCCAAAGGTAACTATTGGGTACACCTTCTATCACTGATCCGAAGGCAAGTTATTCATTCCTAAGATGGATCCTTTCTAGAGAAGAAGTTTCTCTCGAAAGAAGTGAGTGGGAGGAAAGTAGAACTTGATGAGGTAATTGTACCTTCTCCCATATTGGAAAGTAGTTCATCACAGAAATCAGTTCCAGTGATTCCTACACCAATTAGTGAGGAAGTTAGTGATGATGATCATGAAACTTCAGATCAAGTTGCTACCAAACCTCGTAGGTCTTCTAGAGTAAGATCCGCACCAGAGTGGTACGGTAATCATGTTCTGGAAGTCATGTTACTAGACCATGATGAACCTACGAACTATGAGGAAGCGATGATGAGCCCAGATTCGCGAAATGGCTTGAGGCCATGAAATCTGAGATAGGATCCATGTATGAGAACAAAGTATGGACTTTGATTGACTTGCTCGATGATCAGCAAGCCATGTTAAATAAATGGATTTTCAAGAGGAAGGCGGACACTGATAGTAGTGTTACTATCTACAAAGCTCGACTTGTCACAAAAAGGTTTTCGACAAGTTCAAGGTGTTGACTACAATGAGATTTTCTCAACTGTAGCGATGCTTAAGTCTGTCCGAATCATGTTAGCAATTGCCACATTTTATGAAATCTGGCAAATGGATGTCAAAACTACATTTTTAATGGATTTATTAAAGAAGAGTTGTATATGATGCAACCAGAAGGTTTTGTCAATCCTAAAGGAGCTAACAAAATGTGCAAGCTTCAGCGATCCATCTATGGACTGGTGCGAGCATCCTGGAGTTGGATAAACGCTTTGATAAGATTGATCAAAGCATATGGTTTTATACAGACTTTTGGAGAAGCCTGTATTTACAAGAAAGTGAGTGGGAGCACTACAACATTTCTGATAAGTATATGTGAATGACATATTGTTGATCGGAAATAATGTAGAATTATTCTACAAAGCATAAAGGAGTACTTGAAAAGAGTTTTTCAAAGAAAGACCTCAGTAAAACTACTTACATATTGAGCATCAAGATCTATTGAGATCAAGACGCTTGATAAGTTTTTTCAATAAGTACATACCTTGTCAAGATTTTGAAGTAGTTCAAAATAGAACAGTCAAAGAAAAGTTCTTGTCTGTGTTACAAAGGTGTGAAATTGAGTAAAGACTCAAATCCCGACCACGGCAGAAAATAGAAAAGAGAATGAAAGTCATTCCCTATGCCTCAGTCATAGGTTCTATGTTGTATGACATGCTATGTACCAGACCTATTGTATACCTTGCTCTGAATTTGGAAAGGAGTACAATAGTGATCTAGGAGTAGATCACTGGACATTGGTCAAGAACATCCTTAGTGAGGACTAAGGAAATATTTCTCGATTATGGAGGTGATAAAAGAGCCCGTCGTAAAGAGTTACATCGATGCAAGCTTTTTACACTGATCCAGATGACTCTAAGTCTCAATCTGGATACATATTGAAAGTCGGAGCAATTAGCTAGAGTAGCTCCGTACAGAGCATTGTAGACATAGAATATTTGCAAAATACATACGGCTCTGAATGTGACAGACCCGTTAACTATGCTTCTCTCACGAGCAAAACATGATCATACCTTAGTACTCTTTGGGTGTTAATCACATAGCGATCTGAACTAGATTATTGACTCTAGTAAACCCTTTGGGTGTTGGTCACATGACGATGTGAACTATGGGTGTTAATCACATACAAATGTGAATATTAGTGTTGAATCAGATGATGATGTGAACTAGATTATTGACTCTAGTGCAAGTGGGAGACTGAAGGAAATATGCCCTAGAGGCAATAATAAAGTTATTATTTATTTCCTTATTTCATGATAAATGTTTATTATTCATGCTAGAATTGTATTAACCGGAAACACAATACATGTGTGAATACATAGACAAACATAGTGTCACTAGTATGCCTCTACTTGACTAGCTCGTTGAATCAAAGATGGTTAAGTTTCCTAGCCATAGACATGAGTTGTCATTTGATTAACGGGATCACATCATTAGGAGAATGATGTGATTGACATGACCCATTCCGTTAGCCTAGCACTTGATCGTTTAGTATATTGCTATTGCTTTCTTCATGACTTATACATGTTCCTGTAACTATGAGATTATGCAACTCCTGTTTACGGAGGAACACTTTGGTGCTACCAAACGTCACAACGTAATCGGGTGATTATAAAGGAGTTCTACAGGTGTCTCCAAAGGTACATGTTGGGTTGGCGTATTTCGAGATTAGGTTTTGTCACTCCGATTGTCGGAGAGGTATCTCTGGGCCCTCTCGGTAATGCACATCCCTATAAGCCTTGCAAGCAATGTAGCTAATGAGTTAGTTACGGAATGATGCATTACGTAACGAGTAAAGAGACTTGCCGGTAACGAGATTGAACTAGGTATTGGATACCGACGATCAAATCTCGGGCAAGTAACATACCGATGACAAAGGGAACAAAGTATGTTGTTATGCGGTTTGACCGATAAAGATCTTCGTAGAATATGTAGGAGCCAATATGGGCATCCAGGTTCCGCTATTGGTTATTGACCGAGAATAGTTCTAGGTCATGTCTACATAGTTCTCGAACCCGTAGGGTCGGCACGCTTAAGGTTTCGATGACAGTTATATTATGAGTTTATGAGTTTTGATGTACCGAAGGAGTTCGGAGTCCCGAATGAGATCGGGGACATGACGAGGAGTCTAGAAATGGTCGAGACGTAAAGATTGATATATTGGACGACTATATTCGGAGTTCGGAAAGGTTCGAATGATTCGGTATTTTCAGAGTACCGAGAGTTACGGAATTCGCCGGGAGAAGTATTGGGCCTTATTGGGCCCTGGGAAAGAGAGAGGGCTGCCTAGGGCAGGCCGCGCGCCCCAAGGCCTAGCTCGAATTGGACTAGGGGGAGGGGCCGCACCCCTTCCTCCCTTCCCCTTCCTTCTCTCCTACTCCTACTAGGAAAGGAGGAGTCCTACTCCCGGTGGGAGTAGGACTCCCCCCTTGGGCGCGCCTCCTCCTCCTTGGCCGGCCCTCCCCTTGCTCCTTTATATACGGGGGCAGGGGGCACCCCATGAGACACAAGTTGATCTACGTGATCGTTCTTAGCCGTGTGCGGTGCCCCCTCCACCATATTCCACCTCGGTCATATCGTCGCGGAGCTTAGGCGAAGCCCTGTGCGGTGAAGCATCATCATCGCCACCACGCCGTCGTCGACGGAACTCATCCCCGACGCTTTGCTGGATCGGAGCCCGGGGATCGTCATCGAGCTGAACGTGTGCTGAACACGGAGGTGCCGTACGTTCGGTACTTGGATCGGTCGGATCGTGAAGACTTACGACTACATCAACCGCGTTGTTATAACGCTTCCGCTTTCGGTCTACGAGGGTACGTGGACAGACACTCTCCCCTCTCGTTGCTATGCCATCACCATGGTCTTGCGTGTGCGTAGGAAATTTTTTGAAATTACTACGTTCCCCAACAGCTGGTGGTTGAGCCATACGAATGAAGTGGTCAATCGTTTCCTCAGGCACTTTCTCCCTTGGCGGCGTTGGCGGTTTCGGTGCAAAATGGGCTTCCACCTCGGCCTTCGATATGGCTGCGTTTTCCTCCTCGGACTTGTCATAAGGCCTCTGCGGAAGAGGCGTGAGGCTTGGACCATATTTATATCGCTTGCCTCCGCCTGTACTTCCTGTACTACCTCGACTCGTACCGCTACGCACCATAGCTGCGGGGTGTCTCTTCTGCGATTGCTGAGGCGGCGGAGACAGCTGACGGGGCTGAGTTGGACGAGGAGGAGTGGCCTGAAGCTGTGCCGGACTTGGAGGAGGAGTGGCCTGAGGTTGTGCCGGACTTGGAGGAGGAGTGGACGTCTGACGCTATGGCGGACATGGAGGAGGAGGAGTGGCTTGACACTTTGCCGGACTTGGAGGAGGAGTGGCCTGACACTTTGCCGGACTTGGTGGACTTGCAGGAGCGGGAGTCTGCTGACTCGGTGGCGGACTTCGACGAGGAGTCGGCTGACGCGGTATCGGTGGCCTTCGAAAGATGATGCAATCCTTTTTCCATAGGATGATACGATGTTTGGCCTCTCCGAGAAAGTGCTCATCGTCACCTCCAGGAATGTCAAGCTGTAGCTCCGAATATGGGTCCACCACCTCATCAACCAAGACACGAGCATAGCCCGCTGGAATCGGGTTGCAATGGAAGGTTGCCTCGGGGGGATTTGTAAAAGCAACGGCGTCCGCCACCTTCATGGATATGTTCTTCATTTTGACATGTAGCTCGCAGTTAGTGTTCTCCGTGATGTCATCAACGGGGTATCTATCCAGCATTGCGTCGTCCGGGGCGGAACCCACGCTGCTTCTCGGCATGGATGGGGCGGTGCTATCCAATGCTGGATCATCCGCTAGCTGCTGCAGCTGCTGAGACCCCCTTTGCTAGCTAAGTGAGTTGATCTGCTCCTGCTGCCGCTGGAATTTGACTGCCAATTCCGCTTGACTTGCTTCTAGGCCTTGAAGGCGTTCATAGTCCCGCTTCCTCTGCTCCTCCTCCATCTTCCTCTTCTTCTCCTCCGCAATCTTCTTTCTCGCACGGGTTACGTAGTCGGTGTTCCAGTCTGAAAACCCTCATACCACGGAATAGCGCCCTTGCCTCGTGTTCTTCCCGGTGTTCAGGATTTCCTGTGGCACGCAGAAGCTCGTCGTTCTCTCTGTTGGGCTGAAACACCCCCGATCGTGCCTCTTCTATTGCAACAAGTATCGCATCGTCGGCTCCCTTCAGACTTGCCTTCGTCGAAACATTGCCTGTCTTCGGGTCCAACTCCCCCCCATGCGCATAGAACCAAGTCCCGCACCTGGGGGGCCAGCTCTTAGTAACCGGAGTGACACCTGCATCCTCCATCTCTTTCTCAGACTTATCCCACTTAGGCATTGCCACCACATAGCCACCTGGCCCCAGCTTATGGAACTTATCCTTTTTTTTCGGCATTCTTCTTGTTTATTCTCGGCCGTTCCTTAGCTAATTCTGAATCCTTGAATTTCACGAAATCGTCCCAATGAGCACGTTGGTTCTCTAGTGTTCCCTCGAATACTGGAGTCTTCCTTCCTCCTTGACGTACTTGTCCCATTCACGATTCTTGTGGTTCTTGAATGCAACCGCCATCTTCCTAAGAGCAGCGTCCTTGACTTTCTGCACATCTGCTTCTGTGAAGTGATCTGGTAGGGTGAAATGTTCCATGAGAGTATCCCAAAGCAGCTCTTTTTGTGGTTTGTCGACAAAAGTAACATCTGGACGTGGCTTCCCTGGCTCTCTCCATTCTTGAAGGGAGATCGGGAGTTGGTCCTTCACAAGAACTCCGCACTGACGAACGAACTTGTCCGCAATCTTCTTAGGCGCTAATGGTTCGCCATTAGGTCTGATTGCCTCGATATTGTACTTTACGCCCACCTTCAACTTTTGTTCGGGCCTCGTTTCATCCTTTTGCCTGAAGATTTGCTCGATCCGGATGGCTGAAAGAACAAAGATCGATTCGTTAATATATCTTCAAGTCATTTAAAACATGTGATGATCACCAGATGCCTGCTTATATAAATATATATACCTCGCCGGTCTTTGTTGTTTCAAGATCAACATTTTCTTCGTCATCATCATAATCATAGTTCATGACTTCATCAATTCGGTCGTCGCGATCGAATATCATATCACCCTCTTCGGTGTTGTTTAGAAATTCGGAGCCGTCATAATCTTCTTCATTCTTATCATCATCTGGCCCGTGAGGATGGCGTATCATATCGAACATGGCCTGTTCTCCCTCTCTGCCGGTATTGTCCGCCATAGCTTTTATTTAACTAATCCAAAAGAAATATAAAACAATTTAGTATTCAAATTACACCGTCTCGAATAATAGATATAATCTCGAATACATCGTCTCGAATAATAGATATAATCTCGAAAACATCGTCTCGAATAATAGATATAATCTCGAATACATCGTCTCGAATAATAGATATAATATCGAATACATCACTGGCTAGGTAGCTAATAAAGATCGAATACTACAGAAGAATCTAGGACACTCGCGGTTCCTACGGCGCGGGCGGTGGACACCCAAAGAGAAGGAACCCTCACAGGATCATAGCTGAAGTGAGATCCCTGAAGAAATTGCCAGGTATTGGAGAACCTGCCGCCCTCTAACGCAACCATGTAGCGATGGACGTGCTCGTCCTCCTCCCTGACATGGCGACGTACCACCTCCGGCAGGGCCGGCTCCCTCTGCGTCGAAACTGGCCCACGCGAACGCCACCAAACGAGATCAGGGTCGGCGACGGGACCCGGGGCCGGGTTCCTCATCAAGCGGCGCGCCCCTCCAGGCAGCACCTCCCAGTGCCAGCCCGGCGGAGCCCAGTCCCGGACATGGGTCAGCCGGACTTCGTCGCGGACGTGTCAACGGCGAGGATGCGGGTCGGGCATCGTTGAGAACAAATACTAGCTATATGCCCGCAAAAAGTAACATTTATTTAATGATTGGATTTTGATAACTAAAATTTCTACATTTCTATATAACTAACATTTCTATAACATTTCTAACAATACTATATATAACTAACATTTCTATAACATTTCTAATATTTCTATAACTAAAAACAGAAAAAATTATAACATTTCTATATATATAACTAACATTTTTATAACTATTTCTATAACTAAAAACAGAAAAATTGCTAACAATTCTAACTTTTTATAACTATTTCTATAACTAAAAACAGAAAATTTTCTAACAATTCTAACATTTCTAACTATTCTAACAATTCTAACATTTCTAACTATTCTAACAATTCTAACATTTCTAACTATTTCTGAAAAATAGAAAAATTTCTAACAATTTCTAAAAAACAGAAAAATTTCTAACTATTTGTATAACTAAAAACAAAAATGTATGTGTGTGTGTGCGCACTCACCGGCGAGGCGCAGGGACGGCGGGCGGCGACGGGGCAGCAAGGCGACGGCGGCGGCATGCCAGGACGACGGGACAGGGACGGGCGGCGATTTACAGGACGGGACGGACGGGCCGGGTGGCGGCGACTACGGGACGTACAGGGCGGCGCCAACGACGGGACGGGACGACGCGGCACGGGCGGACGGGGCGGCGGTGACGATGGGGACGACGGGGACGGGACGACAGGCGGCGGCAGCGGGGGGACGGGCGGCGACGAGGCGGCGGCGAGGATGGAGACGACGGGGTGGCGGGCGGCGGTGCAGAGGAGAAGAAGCCGATGAGAAACTGAAATTTTCGTAAGTGTTGTTTATATAGGAGGGACCTTTAGTACGGTTTGTGCCACCAACGGTACTAAAGGCCTGTTTTGGCCACCAGCATAAGCGGGAGCGACCCCTTTAGTACCGGGTGGTGACACAAACCGGTACTAAAGGCCACCCCTTTAGTACCGGTTTGTGCCACGACCTGGTGCTAAAGGGGGTGCGCTGGCGTAGGTGCGGTGCGGCAAGTTTAGTCCCACCTCGCTAGCCGAGGGGCGACCGCATTGGTTTATAAACCCCTGTGCGGTAGCTCTCTCGAGCTCCTCTCCAAAGCAGGCCTACTGGGCCTACGTGTTCTTTGCTGCCCTGTGGGCCCACTGGGCCTTTGCGGGCCTGCATCCTGGCCCAACAACAGGTTGGGTTTCTAGTCATATGCAGGCCGCTCTGGCCTAGTAGGCGGGCTTTTATTTTTATTTTTTTGCTTTATTTATTTTTGTGTTGTTTTTTTGTGTATTTAGAGTTTCTTTGTGAATATTTTTGCTTTAGGTACAAAAAATTACAAACTTTCTGTTAGTGCCCGTAGTTTTCAAATTTGAATAGTTTAAATTTTGAATTAATTGAAATTAGTGTGAATCACTAGTTTGTGAATAACTTAACTTTAAAAATCAATAAAGGCATGAAAGAATTTGTTTGCACATAAAATTTCTTCGCGTTTCAAATTCCAAAACACATAACTACCCTAACTATTATAGAGATTCCCCTCTGGGTGTGAAACACAGAAGAAAGTGATGATAGTGAAGCCGATCACATCCCAGATCTTTGGGTGTGAAACTTTTCTTCAAGCGTGTGTCCCTTTGCACCGTAACCATGGAAAATCTTCATCATTTAACGGGATGCTCGGGTCAATATTCACTGTGAATGGAGCAATTTCATCAAACTTTTCATAATCTTGACTTGTTTGTCTTGTCATCCACTCCCACGATGTTTCTCTTCCCGAAAGCACTATGTGCCGCTTTGGCTCATCGTACAATGCATTCGCTTCCTTATCTTTTCTTTTCTTGGCTTGGTAGACATGTCCTTCACATAGAAAACCTGTGCCACATCATTGGCTAGGACGAATGGTTCGTCTGCATCACGCAAGATTGTTGAGATCCTTTGTTGTCATTCCGCATGCGGGTCTTCCTTTACCCGCCTCGTGTCATATTGACCCATTTGCACCAAACAAAGGGACCTTTAAACCACGCCGATAGTCAAGTTCCCATATGTCCTGTATATAACCATAATATGTTTCCTTTCCGTCTTGGCTTCTGCATCAAAGCGGACACCACTGTTTTAGTTGGTGCTCTTCTTATCTTGGGCGATCGTGTAAAATGTATTACCATTTATCTCGCCCTTTGAAAGTCATTATATTCAAGATGGTAGCTGGGACAGCAAGTACAGGTCATCTTCAATAGAGGTGTCATGCATGGTGCGGTTCGCAACCAGCTGGCGAAACTCCTGGTTTGTTCACGTGTAATCCAGTCATCGACCGCCCGGGTGTTTGGAGCGTAGCAAATTCTTGTGTTCATCCATATACGGAGCCACCAAGGCGGAATTCTGTAGAACTGTGTAGTGTGCTTCGGTGAGAGAATGTCCGTCCATACATATTATTTGTTCCCCTCCTAGCGTGCCTTTTCCATCCAGTCTGCCCTTATGCGCGATTCAGAACACCAATCGGCTTAAGGCCAGGAATAAAGTCAATACAAAACTCAATGACCTCCTCATTTTGATGGCCCTTGGAGATGCTTCCTTCGGCCTAGCACGGTTATGAACATATTTCTTTAAGACTCCCATGAACCTCTCAAAGGGAACATATTGTGTAGAAATACAGGACCCAAAACGTTAATCTCTTCAAGATAGGTGAACTAGGACGTGCGCCATGATGTTGAAGAAGGATGGTGGGAACACCAACTCGAAACTGACAAGACATTGCACCAAATCATTCTCAGTAACCTTGGTATGATTTCTGGATCGATTACCTTCGAGAGATTGCATTGAGAAATGCACATAGCTTCACAATGGCTAATCGAACGTTTTCGGTAGAAGCCCCTCAATGCAACCGGAAGCAGTTGCGTCATAATCACGTGGCAGTCATGAGACTTTAGGTTCGGAACTTTTCTCTGCCATGTTTATTATTCCCTTTATATTGACGAAGCCGACGGTACCTTAATATCGAGCAGGCACTCAAAGAAGATTTCCTTCTCTTCTTTGGTAAGAGCGTAGCTTGCATGACCCTGATGTATGCCGTCTTCTCCGTGCATACGTTGCTGGTCCTCCCGTGCCTCAGGTGTATCTTTTGTCCTCCCATACACGCCCAAGAAGCCAAGAAGGGTCACGCAAAGATTCTTCGTCACATGCATCACGTCGATTGCGGAGCGGACCTCTAGGTCTTTCCAATATGGCAGGTCTCAAAATATAGATTTCTTCTTCCACATGTGTGCGCGTCCGTCAGCGTCCTTCGGAACAGGTTGTCCGCCAGACCCTTTCCAAATATCACCTTCAAATCCTTGACCATATCATGTACATCAGCACCGAAGACGGTGGCGAGGCTTCTTCCGTGATCCGCCTCACCTTTGAAATGCTTGCCTTTCTTTCTTACGGATGCCTGCTCGGAATAAATCGACGATGTCCCGGTACACATTCTTCTTACAACTATTCAAATATATCTTGTCGGTATCATCCAAACAGTGCGTGCATCCGCGGTATCCCTTTTTTGTCTGTCATCCGAAAGGTTTACCGAGAGCAGGCCAATCATTGATGGTCACGAACAACAACGCCTTTAGGTCAAATTCTTCCCCATGTGCTCATCCCACGACGTACACCTGTTCCATTCCACGGTTGTAAGAGTTCTTCAACTAATGGCCTTAGGTACACATCAATGTCGTTGCCGGGTTGCTTAGGGCCTTGGATGAGCACCGCATCATAATGAACTTCCGCTTCATGCACAACCAAGGAGGAAGGTTATACAAACATAGAGTCACAGGCCAGGTGCTATGGTTTCGCTCTGCTCCCCAAAAGGATTAATGCCATCTGCGCTTAGACCAAACCATACGCTCCTTGCGCCATCTCGCAAACTCCTTCCCGTAATTTCTTTCGATTTTTCTCCACTGCGACCCGTCCGGTACTCTCAACTTTCCGTCTTTCTTACGGTCTTCTTCGTGCCATCGCATCGCCTTGGCATGCTCTTTGTTTTGGAACAACGTTTCAACCGTGGTATTATAGGAGAATACCACATCACCTTGGCAGGAATCTTCTTCTGGGCGCCGCCCTCGACATCACCACGGTCATCGCGGCTGATCTTATAGCGCAATGCACCACATACCGGCAAGCGCTCAAATCCTCGTACTCACCGCGGTAGAGGATGCAATCATTAGGGCATGCATGTATCTTACGCACCTCTAACCCTAGAGGGCGACAGCCTTCTTTGCTTCAGACGCACTCTCGGGCAATTCGTTGTCCTTTGGAAGCATATCCTTTATCATTACCAAGCAACTTTCCAAATCCCTTGTCAGATACACCATTCTCTGCCTTCCATTGCAGCAATTCCAGTGTGGTGCCCAGCTTTTTCTTGTCACCTACGCAATTCGGGTACAACAATTTTTTGTGATCCTCTAACATGCGCTGCAACTTCTTCTTCTCCAAATCACTTCGCAGTTTCTCTTTGCATCGGCAATGGCCCGACCTAGATCATCAACGGGCTCATCTGATGCCTCTTCTTCAGCTTCTTCCCGCATTGCCGGCTCAGCTTCTTCCCGCATTACCGGCTCAGCTTCTTCCCCCATTGTTGTATCATCGTATTCAGGGAACCCATGGCCAGGATAGCTGTCGTCGTCCTCTTCTTCTTCATTGTCTTCCATCATAACCCCTCTTTCTCCGTGCTTGGTCCAAACATTATAGTGGGGCATGAAACCGGACTCAAACAGGTGGACGTGAATGGTTCTTGACGTAGAGTAATTGCGACCATTCTTACAGCCAGCACATGGACAAGGCATAAAACCATCCGCCCGCTTGTTTGCCTCAGCCGCAAGTAGAAAAGTATGCACGCCCTCAACGAACTGGGGAGAGCATCGGTCATCGTACATCCATTGCCGACTCATCTTCATTACACAACACCGAATAGACCAAATTAATACAAGTTCATACATAAAGTTCATACAACACTTAAATGCAACAAACAAATAACTCTCTAGCTAAAGCATTTAAATGCAACAACAAATGCGATCAAGATCGCAACTAAGGTAACAATTGATCCAACAGCATAATGATACCAAGCCTCACTATCGATGGCATATTTTCTAATCTTTCTAATCTTCAAGCGTATTTTCTCCATCTTGATCTTGTGATCATCGACGACATCGGCAACATGCAACTCCAATTCCATCTTCTCCCCCTCAATTCTTTTCAATTTTTCTTTCAAGTACTCGTTTTCTCTTTCAACTAAATTTAACCTCTCGACAATAGGGTCGGTTGGAATTTCCGGTTCACATACCTCCTAGATAAAAATATCTATGGCAACTTGATGGGCATAATTGAAGGAAATATGCCCTAGAGGCAATAATAAAGTTATTATTTATTTCCTTATATCATGATAAATGTTTATTATTCATGCTAGAATTGTATTAACCGGAAACATAATACATGTGTGAATATATAGACAAACAGATGTCACTAGTATGCCTCTACTTGACTAGCTTGTTAATCAAAGATGGTTATGTTTCCTAACCATGAACAAGGAGTTGTTATTTGATTAACAAGGTCACATCATTAGTTGAATGATCTGATTGACATGACCCATTCCGTTAGCTTAACACTTGATCGCTTAGTATGTTGTTAATGCTTTCTTCATGACCCATACATGTTCCTGTAACTATGAGATTATGCAACTCCCATTTACGGAGGAACACTTTGGTACTACCAAACGTCACAACGTGAATCGGGTGATTATAAAGGAGTACTACAGGTGTCTCCAAAGGTACTTGTTGGGTTGGCGATTTGAGATTAGGTTTTGTCACTCCGATCGTCGGAGAGGTATCTCTAGGCCTTCTCGGTAATACACATCACCTAAAGCCTTGCAAGCATTACAACTAATGAGTTAGTTGTGAGATGATGTATTACGGAACGAGTAAAGAGACTTACCGTAACGAGATTGAACTAGGTATTGGATACCGACGATCGAATCTCGGGTAAGTAACATACCGATGACAAAGGGAACAACGATGTCGTTATGCGGTTTGACCGATAAAGATCTTCGTAGAATATGTAGGAACCAATATGGGCATCCAGGTTCCGCTATTGGTTATTGACCGAGAATGGTTCTAGGTCATGTCTACATAGTTCTCGAACCCGTAGGGTCCGCACGCTTAACGCTTCGATGACAGTTCATTATGAGTTTATAAGTATTGATGCACCGAAGGTTGTTCGAGTCCGGATGTGATCACGGACATGACGAGGAGTCTCGAAATGGTCGAGACATCAAGATTGATATATTGGAAGCCTATGTTTGACTTGGAAGGGTTCCGAGTGAAAACAGGATGTTACGGAACACCGGGGTTACGGAACCCCGGGGTATATGGGCCTTCATGGGCCACAAGGGAGAAGAGGAAGGGCCGGCCAGGTGGGCTGCGCGCCCCCCTCCCCCCTCTGGTCCGAATAGGACAAGGAGAGGGGGGGCGGCGCCCCTTCCCTCTTCCCCCCTCCTCCAATCCTAATCCAACTAGGAGAGGGGGAGTCCTACTCCCGGTGGGAGTAGGACTCCTCCTTGGTGCGCCTCCCCCTTGGGCCGGCCACCTCCCCCTTGTCTCCTTTATATACGGGGGCAGGGGGCACCCCATGACACACAAGTTGATCTACGGATCTTTCCTTAGCCGTGTGCGGTGCCCCCTTCCACCATATTCCACTTCGGTCATATCGTCGCGGAGCTTAGGCGAAGCCCTGCGCCGGAGAAGTCATATCATCGCGGAGCTTAGGCGAAGCCCTGCGTCGGTGGAGCATCAACATCGTCACCACGCCGTCGTGCTGACGGAACTCATCCCCGACACTTTGCTGGATCGGAGTCCGGGGATCATCATCGAGCTGAACGTGTGCAGAACTCGGAGGTGCCGTACGTTCGGTACTTGGATCGGTCGGATCGTGAAGACGTACGACTACATCAACCGCGTTGTTATAACGCCCGCTTTCGGTCTCACGAGGGTGCGTGGACGGACACTCTTCCTCTCGTTGCTATGCCATCACCATGGTCTTGCGTGATCGTGAGGAAATTTTTGAAATTACTACGTTCCCCAGCAGATGGCATCCGAGCCTGGTTTTATGCGTTGATGTCATATGCACGAGTAGAACACAAGTGAGTTGTGGGCGATACAAGTCATACTACCTACCAGCATGTCATACTTTGGTTCAGCGGTATTGTGAGATGAAGCGGCCGGACCGACATTACGCCAGACGCTTACGCGAGACTGGTTTCACCGCCCGAGCACTCGTTGCTTAAAGGTGACGGCGGGTGTCTGCTCTCTCACTTTAGTTGAATCGAGTGTGGCTCGCCCGGTCCTTGAGAAGGTTAAAACGGAGTCTATTTGACGAAGTATCGTTGTGATTTTGATGCGAGGTAAGAACGGTTCTTGCTCAGCCCGTAGCAGCCACGTAAAACTTGCAACAACAAAGTAGAGGACGCCTAACTTGTTTTTGCAGGGCATGATGTGATGTGATGTGGTCAAGACGTGATGCTATATTGTATGAGATGATCATGTTTTGTAACCGAAGTTATCGGCAATGGCAGGAGCCATATGGTTGTCGCTTTATTGTATGAAATGCAACGCCATGTAATTGCTTTACTTTATCACTAAGGAGTAGCGATAGTCGTAGAAGCAATAGTTGGCGAGACGACAACGATGCTACGATGGAGATCAAGGTGTCGCTACCGGTGACGATGGTGATCATGACGATTGCTTGGCGATGGAGATCACAAGCACAAGATGATGATGACCATATCATATCACTTATATTGATTGCATGTGATGTTTATCCTTTATGCATCTTATCTTGCTTTGTTTGACGGTAGCATTATAAGATGATCTCTCACTAAAATTATCAAGAAGTGTTCTCCCGAGTATGCACCGCTGCCAAAGTTCGTAGTACCCGGACACCACGTGATGATCGGGTGTGATAAGTTCTACGTCCATCTACAACGGGTGCAAAACAGTTGCACACGCGAATACTCAGGTTAAACTTGACGAGCCTAGCATATAACAGATATGGCCTCGGAACACGGAGACCGAAGGTCGAACGTGAATCATATAGTAGATATGATCAACATAGTGATGTTCACCATTGAAACTACTCCATCTCACGTGATGATCGGACATGGTTTAGTTGATTTGGATCACGTGATCACTTAGATGACTAGAGAGATGTCTGTCTAAGTGGGAGTTTTTAATATGATTAATTGAACTTAAAATTATCATGAACTTAGTACCGATAGTATTTTGCTTGTCTATGTTTATTGTAGATAGATGGCTCGTGCTGTTGTTCCGTTGAATTTTAATGCGTTCCTTGAGAAGGCAAAGTTGAAAGATGATGGTAGCAATTACATGGACTGGGTCCGTAATTTGAGGATTATCCTCATTGCTGCACAGAAAAATTACGCCTGGAAGCACCGCTGGGTGACAGGCCTGCTGCTGAGATCTTGAGCGAAGTTGTGAACGCGGCAAAAAGCGATGATGACTACTCTATAGTTCAGTGTGCCATGCTTTACGGCTTAGAATCGGGTCTTCAACGACGTTTTGAACGTCATGGAGCATATGAGATGTTCCAGAGTTGAAGTTAATATTTCAAGCAAATGCCCGGATTGAGAGATATGAAGTCTCCAATAAGTTCTATAGCTGCAAGATGGAGGAGAATAGTTCGTCGGTGAGCACATACTCAAAATGTCTGGGTATAACAATCACTTAATTCAGCTGGGAGTTAATCTTCCGGATGATAGTGTCATTGATGAATTCTCCAATCACGCCACCAAGCTACAAGAGCTTCGTGATGAACTATAATATGCAAGGGATGACTAAGACAATTCCTGAGCTCTTCGCAATGCTAAAAGCATGGAGGTAGAAATCAAGAAAGAGCATCAAGTGTTGATGGTCAACAAAACCACTAGTTTCAAGAAAAGGGCAAAGGGAAGAAGAAGGAAACTTCAAAAGAACAGCAAGAAAGTTGCTGATCAAGAGAAGAAACCCAAGTCTGGACCTAAGCCTGAAACCGAGTGTTTTTACGGCAAGCAGACCGGACCTCGAAGCGGAACTGCCCCAAGTATTTGGCGGATAAAAAGGATGGCAAGGTGAACAAAGGTATATGTGATATACATGTTATTGATGTGTACCTTACTAGAGCTCGTAGTAGCACACTGGTATTTGATCTGGTTCATTGCTAATATTTGCAACTCAAACAGGACTACGGAATAAACGAGCAATGGCAAAGGACGAGGTGACGATCGCGCGTGGGAAATGGTTCCAAAGTCAATGTGATCGCGATCGGCACGCTACCGCTACATCTACCTTCAGGATTAGTTTTAGACCTAAATAATTGTTATTTGGTGCCAGCGTTGAGCATGAACATTATATCTAGATCCTGTTTAATGCGAGACGGTTATTCATTTAAATCAGAGAATAATGGTTGTTCTATTTATATGAGTAATATCTTTTATGGTCATGCACCCTTGAAGAATGGTCTATTCTTGTTGAATCTAGACAGTAGTGATACACATATTCATAATGTTGAAGCCAAAAGATGCAGAGTTGATAATGATAGTGCAACTTATTTGTGGCACTGCCGTTTAGGTCATATCGGTGTAAAACGCATGAAGAAACTCCATATTGATGGGCTTCTGGAATCACTTGATTATGAATCACTTGGTACTTGCGAACCGTGCCTCATGGGCAAGATGACCAAAACGCCGTTCTCCGGAACTATGGAGCGAGCAACTGATTTGTTGGAAATCATACATACTGATGTTTGTGGTCCAATGAATGTTGAGGCACTTGGCGGGTATCGTTATTTTCTCACCTTCACAGATGATTTGAGCAGATATGGGTATATCTACTTAATGAAACACAAATCTGAAACATTTGAAAAGTTCAAAGAATTTCAGAGTGAAGTGGAAAATCATCGTAACAAGAAAATAAAGTTTCTACGATCTGATCGTGGAGGAGAATATTTGAGTTACGAGTTTGGTTTACATTTGAAACAATGTGGAATAGTTTCAGCAACTCACGCCACCCGAACACCACAGAGAAATGGTGTGTCCGAACGTCGTAATCGTACTTTACTAGATATGGTGCGATCTATGATGTCTATTTCCGATTTACCGCTATCGTTTTGGGGTTATGCTTTAGAGACGGCCGCATTCACGTTGAATAGGACACCGTCAAAATCCGTTGAGACGACGCCTTATGAACTGTGGTTTGGCAAGAAACCAAAGTTGTCGTTTCTTAAAGTTTGGGGCTGCGATGCTTATGTAAAGAAACTTCAACCAGATAAGCTCGAACCCAAATCTGAAAAATGTGTCTTCATAGGATACCCAAAGGAGACTGTTGGGTACACCTTCTATCACAGATCTGAAGGCAAGATTTTCGTTGCTAAATTCGGATCCTTTCTAGAGAAGGAGTTTCTCTCGAAATAAGTGAGTGGGAGGAAAGTAGAACTTGATGAGATAATCAGATCTGCTCCCTTATTGGAAAGTAGTTCATCACAAGAAATGGTTCCTGTGACAACTACACCAATTAGTGAGGAAACTAATGATGATGATCATGAAGCTTCAGATCAAGTTGCTACTGAACCTCGTAGGTCAACCAGAGTAAAATACGCACCAGAGTGGTACGGTAATCCTATTCTGGAAGTCATGTTACTTGACCATGGCGAACCTACAAACTATGAAGAAGCGATGGTGAGCCCAGATTCCGCAAAATGGCTGGAAGCCATGAAATCTGAGATGGGATCCATGTATGAGAACAAAGTATGGACTTTGGTTGACTTGCCCGATGATCGGCAAGCCATTGAAAATAAATGGATCTTTAAGAAGAAGACTGACGCTGATGGTAATATAACTGTCTACAAAGCTCGACTTGTTGCGAAAGGTTTTCGACAAGTTCAAGGGGTTGACTACGATGAGACTTTCTCACCCGTAGCGATGCTTAAGTCTGTCCGAATCATGTTAGCAATTGCCGCATTTTATGATTATGAAATTTGGCAAATGGATGTAAAAACTGCATTCTTGAATGGATTTCTAGAAGAAGAGTTGTATATGATGCAACCAGAAGGTTTTGTCGATCCAAAGGGTGCTAACAAAGTGTGCAAGCTCCAACGATCAATTTATGGTCTGGTGCAAGCCTCTCGGAGTTGGAATAAACGCTTTGATAGTGTGATCAAAGCATATGGGTTTATACAGACTTTTGGAGAAGCCTGTATTTACAAGAAAGTGAGTGGGAGCTCAGAGCATTTCTAATATTATATGTGGACGACATATTATTAATTGGAAATGATATAGAATTTCTGGATAGCATAAAAGGATACTTGAATAAAAGTTTTTCAATGAAAGACCTCGGTGAAGCTGCTTACATATTGGGCATCAAGATCTATAGAGATAGATCAAGACGCTTGATTGGACTTTCACAAAGCACATACCTTGATAAAGTTTTGAAAAAGTTCAAAATGGATCAGGCAAAGAAAGGTTTTTTACCTGTATTACAAGGTGTAAGATTGAGTCGACTCAATGCCCGACCACAGCAGAAGATAGAGAGAAAATGAAAGATGTTCCTATGCTTCAGCCATAGGCTCTATCATGTATGCAATGCTGTGTACCAGACACGACGATGCTTAGCTGTAAGCTTGGCAGGAAGGTACCAAAGTAATCCAGGAATGGATCATGGACAGCGGTCAAGAACATCCTGAAATACGAAAAGGACTAAGGATATGTTTCTCGTATATGGAGGTGACAAAGAGCTAGTCGTAAATGGTTACGCCGATGCAAGCTTTGACACTGATCCGGACGATTCTAAATCGCAAACCGGATCGTGTTTTTATTAAACGGTGGAGCTGTCGGTTGGTGCAGTTCTAAACAAAGCGTCGTGGCGGGATCTACATGTGAAGCGGAGTACATAGCTGCTTGAAGCAGCAAATGAAGGAGTCTGGATGAAAGAGTTCATTTCAATCTAGGTGTCATACCTAGTGCATCGGGACCGATGAAGATCTTTCGTGACAATCTTGGTGCAATTGCCTTGGCAAAGGAATCCAGATTTCACAAGAGGACCAAGCACATCAAGAGACGCTTCAATTCCATTCGGGACCAAGTCCAAGTGGGAGACATAGAGATTTGCAAAATACATACGGATCTGAATGTTGCAGACCCGTTGACTAAGCATCTTCCACGAGCAAAACATGATCAGCACCAAGACTCCATGGGTGTGAGGATCATTACTTTGTAATCTAGATTATTGACTCTAGTGCAAGTGGGAGACTGAAGGAAATATGCCCTAGAGGCAATAATAAAGTTATTATTTATTTCCTTATATCATGATAAATGTTTATTATTCATGCTAGAATTGTATTAACCGGAAACATAATACATGTGTGAATATATAGACAAACAGTATGTCACTAGTATGCCTCTACTTGACTAGCTTGTTAATCAAAGATGGTTATGTTTCCTAACCATGAACAAGGAGTTGTTATTTGATTAACAAGGTCACATCATTAGTTGAATGATCTGATTGACATGACCCATTCCGTTAGCTTAACACTTGATCGTTTAGTATGTTGTTAATGCTTTCTTCATGACCCATACATGTTCCTGTAACTATGAGATTATGCAACTCCGTTTACGGAGGAACACTTTGGTACTACCAAACGTCACAACGAATCGGGTGATTATAAAGGAGTACTACAGGTGTCTCCAAAGGTACTTGTTGGGTTGGCGTATTTGAGATTAGGTTTTGTCACTCCGATCGTCGGAGAGGTATCTCTAGGCCTTCTCGGTAATACACATCACCTAAAGCCTTGCAAGCATTACAACTAATGAGTTAGTTGTGAGATGATGTATTACGGAACGAGTAAAGAGACTTACGAACGAGATTGAACTAGGTATTGATACCGACGATCGAATCTCGGGTAAGTAACATACCGATGACAAAGGGAACAACGTATGTCGTTATGCGGTTTGACCGATAAAGATCTTCGTAGAATATGTAGGAACCAATATGGGCATCCAGGTTCCGCTATTGGTTATTGACCGAGAATGGTTCTAGGTCATGTCTACATAGTTCTCGAACCCGTAGGGTCCATGACGCTTAACGCTTCGATGACAGTTCATTATGAGTTTATAAGTATTGATGCACCGAAGGTTGTTCGGAGTCCCGGATGTGATCACGGACATGACGAGGAGTCTCGAAATGGTCGAGACATAAAGATTGATATATTGGAAGCCTATGTTTGGACTTCGGAAGGGTTCGAGTGAAAACAGGATGTTCTTAGGAACACCGGGGTTACGGAACCCCGGGGTATATGGGCCTTCATGGGCCACAAGGGAGAAGAGGAAGGGCCGGCCAGGTGGGCTGCGCCCCCCTCCCCTCTGGTCCGAATAGGACAAGGAGAGGCGGCGCCTTCCCTCTTCCCCTCCTCCAATCCTAATCCAACTAGGAGGGGAGTCCTACTCCGGTGGGAGTAGGACTCCTCCTTGTCGCGCCTCCCCTTGGGCCGCCACCTCCCCTTGTCTCCTTTATATACGGGGCAGGGGCACCCCATGACACACAAGTTGATCTACGGATCTTTCCTTAGCCGTGTGCGGTGCCCCTTCCACCATATTCCACTTGGTCATATCGTCATGAGCTTAGGCGAAGCCCTGCGCGGAGAAGTCATATCATCGCGGAGCTTAGGCGAAGCCCTGCGTTGGTGGAGCATCAACATCGTACCACGCCGTCAGGTTGACGGAACTCATCCCGACACTTTGCTGGATCGAGTCCGGGATCATCATCGAGCTGAACGTGCAGAACTCGGAGGTGCCGACGCTCGGTACTTGGATCGGTCGGATCGTGAAGACGTACGACTACATCAACCGCGTTGTTATAACGCTTCCGCTTTCGGTCTACGAGGGTACGTGGACGGACACTCTTCCCTCTCGTTGCTATGCCATCACCATGGTCTTGCGTGATCGTAGGAAATTTTTTGAAATTACTACGTTCCCCAACAATAATTTGTCATAAACACGAAATGCAACAAATAGTTTTAAAAGAGAATATACCACATCCGAATCATAACAAGGACGAGGGCCGACGGGGACGGATATCAAAACCATGGCACTATGTATAACAAACAACGTACAGGTAAGATAATTATACGAGTAACTATATATCCAAATCACACAAACATCAATTTTTTATATAAAATTTCATGAACAAGAGGCTCACCACAAGGTGGTGCCAGTGACGGGACGGTGCGGGCGGTCGACGGTGGTTACGACGGAGATTTAGAAGGCACTAAGTAAAACACACCTACATATGCAAACTAAGTGTTATTTTGACCTCAAATTGCATATAAATCAAATACTACCACATATAATTCCTCCCAAATTACTAAAACCCACAATTAATCACTATATAAACCAATGAAAGAGCTAATCTAGCAATGAGAGATGAAAGGACAAAGTTGCTAACCTTGGTGATCATTTGAATGGATGGGAGCCTGCAAATCTTGACAAATTTGGGGCAAATTTTGTGATGAACTCGAGATGAAGAAGGGAAGAACAGAGGAGAGGGAGAGGGGAAAGGGGGAAGAATAGAGTGCGGGTGGACGAAGGGTTTATATAGGACGACCTTTAGTACCGGTTCGTGCCACGAACCGGTACTAAAGGTGCTGGAAGGGCCCCACTCTGACAACATCCTTCCACCACTTTCTTTAGTACCGGTTCGTGGCACGAACCGGTGCTAAAGGTTCGCCACGGACCGGTACTAAAGAGCTCCTCCCGCCTAGCCGTTGGAACCGGCACTAATGGACACATTAGTGCCGTTTCTGTTACAAACCGGGACTAATGTGTCTCACATTTGACCCTTTTTCTACTAGTGATAGGCAAGAAAACGTCTGCCAGTGTCCAAGGAATCAAAAGCAACTAGCCTGACGCAAGGTTCTCGATGTAGACAACGAGAAGACAGATCGTGAGCAATGCCACTCCATTCATAGCAAGGGATAGTCGTAGGAAGCTAAACGAAACAATAGAGATAATGCACAAATCAACGCCCTGCGTTAAATACAGGAAATGAAGAACCCTAACCCTAAGCCTAGCACTATCTGGAGATTATATAGTAGGAGCGTACCTGCAGGCTAGTCACGGATTCGCCGTCCGAAGAAGAGCTCGACTCGTCGCTCCACAAAACCATGGTGTAACGTGACCGGCGGCAAGACGTGGATCGGTGGCGGCGGCGGCGGCGGTCGCAGTGGATAGATAGAACGCGCGTGGAGATCACGAGGGAAGAACCGCCCCGACCAGGTGGCCAGCGCGGCCCATTTAAACGGGCTGTAATAAAAATAAAAATTGTTAAATGGGCTCGGCAACGGGAGCGGCCCGAGTTACACTACAAGCCATAAAATGGTGGGCTTTTCTTTTCTTTACAAGGGGAAAATGGTGGGTTTTTGGTACGAAGTCTATACTACAGACCAAAGTGAGCTGGTATCTTCTATATCTAAATGGTGGTGAACCAAAGGAGTGAAAAAAATTTAATTATTACCACACATAATTACATCTTCTATATCTAAACAACTAGCCACCACTAACCTATTTCTCTTAACAAGCAAGTTTGCCACCTCGTCATTCAACATGTATGGAGAAAGTTCCACCACAACATGCAAACAAAAGATTCCCGCAACAACATATACATGTTACACGTAACCATTTCTCTATGAATATATTGCAAAACATTCCCGCAACAACATGCCGGGTATCGTCTAGTTTTCTAATATGATATAACTAGAGTGGACAACACAAAAGATGCCATCATTACAATGGCTAAAATGCTATCCATTTTCCATGATTAAAGTCCCTAGTGACCGCGTCCTGTTTAGTCCATATATGCTACAAGCACTATTTGAAGTTCCTGGCCTCTTGCAATAGTATATACCATGAATCATGTATGCAGTAACACATTCTAAACACCTCACTATTAGATCACTGGATTCATCCTAACATAACTCTAGCAACTGTTCTACTCTTCTTCGCCCACCACGCTTCTGCACATGATAACAGGAAAAGTTAATGAATGAAAAGTTAAAAACAATTATAACCTACAATGCGTACAAAAACTTACTTCTTATTTAGTTTGCATTTCTTGCTGCGTTTAGTGTGCCCAAGCAATTTGCATGCCCCTTTTGATTACGATCTCGCTGCATTTAAAGTGGCCTACCATTTTTCGACATAGGGCGGTTCTCATCTACCTTAGTTGCACCTTTCGTTGATACTTTAATAGGATCTTGAACTTCAACTATGTTGCCTTCACCATCGTCTACATATTCAATTGCACAAGTACTAAGATCAGCTGTTTTCTTACTCAATTTTTCCTTTAGCTGATCATACTCATGGCTCTTAGCTATCACGGTGTTCAAACTCTCGTGTAACTGATCCCACAAAGCTGGGTGTTTGCATGCTGCATGCATAGCTTCTGAAGCCAACACACTGACCTGGCTATATTCCATTCTTTCAGCTCCTCCTGTCCATCCAAATCCCAACAGATCGCTTGTGCGCCTTGCGGGCAGTCCCAACCTTGCGTCTTTCGTGGACCACACAAGAACTAAACACTTTGGTATTTCAGATATATTCAAGTACTTCAATACATGGAATATGTGCTTGCAAGGTAGACCCTTTCGAATCATTCTTCTGCAGCTGCACCTTATAGCAGGGCCGGCTCTATGATTTCGAAGGCCCAGGTGCGAACCCGACCAATGGGCCCAATAGAGAGAAAAATCCAATTTGGTACATGAAAATATAAAATTGCTATAAAATCATAAAACTAATATATTTTTACTAGAATCAAGCATATGTTATTTTCCCTGTCTTTGTTCCAAACCAAGTATCATGGAAGTTACAACGCAGAAAAAACATATAGAAATAGCATGCTAACCTCCAGTGATCATGTGAAACGAGACTTTCGTGCATTTTTTGATGCAAAATCATCAATGAGAGTGTCAAGATCAATACTATCCAGCGTATTCTTCTCAATGCAGCACATGGCCAATCCATTCAATCTTTCTTGAGACATCGTTGACCTCAAATAATTTTTCAATAGTTTCAATTTTGAGAAACTCCTTTCAGTTGATGCAATAGTCACAGGTATGGTCAAAAGGATACGATAAGCAATTGGGACATTTAGATAACAATCCACATCTCTAACAAACTCAAATATCTGATCAGCTGACATGAATGTGTTTGGCAATGTCATCTGCAGTACTTTTAGTTCAGAAACGAAATCATCTAGATCGACATCTGCTGACTTACCATGAGTGAATTTGTTGACAAAATTAGTGTAACATCTTCTTAGATCATTATCAGCCAAGGACTTCAACTCTTTCGAGTTGAACAAGAAACCAAATATGCTTCCAAATGTCTTCAGTTCCTCAAATCTAGTAGTTAGGGAAGCAATTACAACATCAATCATCACCAAAAAGTATTTAACTCTAAATGATTCCACCTCACTTGCTTGCATTTCTTCATTCTGGTTATTTCCGTCATTAATTGCCACTAATTTCATCAAACTGTCTTTTTCTAGTAATACGTCTCTTGACAGGAAACAAAGGTTGTACACCCATGTCAATTGCAATAGATCTCGCAATATCCAGACTAGTTGCAAAGCCGTCATTTCTGTACTTCTTAAAATATGAGATGGCACCTTCAATCTGTTTAAGAGTAACATCAATTCACACAAACTTAGACTGCAACTTCTTACTCACCATGTTTATAGTGAACAAAATGTCATGCCAAATGACCATGCCAAGTAAAAATTCAAATTTCTCAAGTGCGCTAGCCAAAGATTTTGCGTCGCTCTTAGTCTTGGCGTCATCGGTAGAAGTTCTCTTCAATTCCAGTAATGCTTTTCTTAACTCGGGTGCTTGATATCGATAGCTTTGAACACTCTTTATTCGACTCTCCCATCGAGTGTTACACAAAGACTTAACTGTCATTTTTGGAACATGATCAAGCAATAGCTGCCATCTTTTAGTAGAGCTTGAAAACAATATATAAATTCTTTGCACAACACCGAAGAAGGTAATAGCTTTACCGCAAGATTTTGCCATATCACTAAGAGTAAGGTTCAGGCTATGACAAGCGCATGGCATGGATAATGGTCTTGGATTAGTTTCAAGTAGTCTGCTCTGTACCCCTTGGTGTTTTCCCTTCATGTTCGACATTGTCATACCCTTGTCCACGAACATCTTTAACATCCAAACCAATAGATTTAAGTGAATCTATTAACACATTATAAAGTCCAAGTCCGGATGTATCATCTACCTTCAAGAACTCCAGAAAAAACTACAAAGGAACTTTGTGCGGAAAATATTCGCCTATAGATTAGGATTTATGAATAGATTGATCTGAGAATTATTACCTTCTGAATGATGATCTTGATCAGTTGATCTCTTCCCCGAATTCTTGCCGATTTGATCCCCAAACTCAGCTCCAGGTTGGTGCGGTGCGCTGGTGTCGGCGTCGAGCGGCGCGTCTGCTGTGTCGATCGTCTCCGTGCTCTGTGTCGGTCGTCTCCTGGATTCGAGCGAGCGAGCGAGCAACGCGTCGTTACTGGGCTTGGTTGGGCAGGCCCTAGTGGTGGTTGCGTGCTGCTTGCTGGGTGGGCTCAGAGCTACCTGGGCTGGACATTATTCATTCTTTTTTTTCCCACTAATCCGTAATATATAATATATACTGCATATATACTATGGGCCCCCTTTTAGTCTGGCCCCGGGCCGTCGCACCTCTCGCACTGGTCCAAAGCCGGCCCTGTCTTATAGTTTCTGCGGAATTTACTGGAGTGTACTCCACCCAAAAACGGCTCTTCCGATTATTCTTCCAGACCACGATATACTGCTGTGATCCGTCTCCGAGATTTATTTCTACAATCTCCATGCCGCCAATTTTCCTAAGATCAGCTTGCAACATATAGAAGTTTGCTGGAGTGAAGACGTGAGAAGCAGCTATGTCAAGTTCCCTCGAGCTTGTAACTAGCACCGGTAAACTCTGTGAGGCCGTGCAATCATCTCGTGCCTCATTCTCAAGGATACGTGCAACGGCGTTCTCATAGTGCAAAATCATATCCACCAGGGTCATTTCACCGTCTAGGTGGAGGTGAAGGCATGAGTTTATACTTTCACTCCTCTAGTTGCTTTTCATGCCAAGCCAAAAACCCTCTGTCAGATAAGCCGCAGCCCACAGTCTCCTCTTCTTATACATCCGTCTCAACCATGTTACTGTTTTTTCCGACTGCCATCTTTTGGAAAATGCGTGCCATTGATACGTCTCCAACGTATCTATAATTTTTGATTGCTCCATGCTATATTATCTACTGTTTTGGACAATATTGGGCTTTATTATCCAATTTTATATTACATTTGGGACTAACCTATTAACTGGAGGCCCAACCCAGAATTGCTGTTTTTTTTGCCTATTTCAGAGTTACGAAGAAACGGAATATCAAACGGAGTCCAAACGGAATGAAACCTTCAGGAACGTGATTTTCTCACCGAATATGATCCAGGAGACTTGGACCCTACGTCAAGAAAGAAAGGAGGTGGGAACGAGGTAGGGGGGCGCACCCTCCACCCTCGTGGGCCCCACCTTGCTCCACCGACGTACTTCTTCCTCCTATATATACCTACGTGCCCCCAAACGATCAGATACGGAGCCAAAAACCTAATTCCACCGCCGCAACCTTCTGTACCCACGAGATCCCATCTTGGGGCCTGTTAGGAGCTCCGCAGAGGGGCATCCATCACGGAGGCTTCTACATCATCACCATAGCCTCTCCGATGAAGTGTGAGTAGTTTACCTCAGACCTTCGGGTCCATAGTTAGTAGCTAGATGGCTTCTTCTCTATTTTTGGATCTCAATACAATGTTCTCCCCCTCTCTCGTGGAGATCTATTCGATGTAATATTCCTTTTTTGGTGTGTTTGTTGAGACCGATGAATTGTGGGTTTATGATCAAGATTATCTATGAACAATATTTAAATCTTCTCTGAATTCTTTTATGTATGATTGGTTATCTTTGCAAGTCTCTTCGAATTATCAGTTTGGTTTGGCCTACTAGATTGGTTTTTCTTGGAATGGGAGAAGTGCTTAGCTTTGGGTTCAATCATGCGGTGTCCTTTCCCAGTGACAGTAGGGGCAGTAAGGCACGTATTGTAATGTTGCCATCGAGGATAACAAGATGGATTTTTTTATCATATTGCATGAATTTATCCCTCTACATCATGTCATCTTGCTTAAGGCGTTACTTTGTTTTCTTAACTTAATACTCTAGATGCATGCTGGATAGCGGTTGATGAGTGGAGTAATAGTAGTAGATGCAGGCAGGAGTCGGTCTAGTTGTCTCGGACGTGATGCCTATATACATGATCATACCTAGATAATCTCATAACTATGCTCAATTCTGTCAATTGCTCAACAGTAATTCGTTCACCCACCGTAAAATACTTATGCTCTTGAGAGAAGCCACTAGTGAAATCTATAGCCCCCAGGTCTATTCTCATCATATTAATCTTCCATCACTCTATTATTGCCTTTGCTTTTTTACTTTGCTTTTATTTTACTTTGCATCTTTATCACAAAAATACCAAAAATATTATCTATCATCTCTATCAGATCTCACTCTTGTAAGTGACCGTGAAGGGATTGACAACCCCTTATCGCGTTGGTTGCGAGGAGTTATTTGCTTTGTGTAGGTACGAGGGACTCGCGCGTAGCCTCCTACTGGATTGATACCTTGGTTCTCAAAAACTGAGGGAAATACTTACGCTACTTTGCTGCATCATCCTTTCCTCTTCAAGGAAATCCAACGCAGTGCTCAAGAGGTAGCAAGAAGAATTTCTGGCGCCGTTGCCGGGGAGTCTACGCAAAAGTCAACATACCAAGTACCCATCACAAATCCCTTATCTCCCGCATTACATTATTTGCCATTTGCCTCTCGTTTTCCTCTCCCCCTATTCACCCTTGCCGTTTTATTCGCCTTCTCTTTTCCTTCGCTTCTTTTTTCTGCTTGCTTCTTGTTTGCTCGTGTTTCCATGTGCCTTCTATATGCTTGCATCTTCGCTTGCTGAAAATCTATTGTTATGGATCCACTTAAAGTGTTCTACTTGGATCATCTTCGATCCTTATGCGCTCGTGCTGAAACTCCAACTAGCCTAGTTGATGGGAAATCTTTAGATGAGCATGCTCATTTTGTGCCTTATCGTTTGTCTGAAAAAGGGAAGCTCTGATGGTATCATATAAATAGTTTGCTATGCTATGCTTGGAATCTTTGTGAAATTTGTGATTTTACTTGTTGCTCTAAGAACCCTAAAAAACACCTTCCCTACCTATGTGAGTTCAATGATAATGAAATCTTATCTTCTTATGCAAAGGGTGTTTATAGCTACTATGATATCGAACAAATTGAAGAATTTTTCGTTTTTAAGGGTGCTCATGAAGTTGCTTCTTTGATTGAAAAGTATGATTTTACTCTCAACAAATCTGAAAATTCCGTCATAGTTAAATATTGCAATGAAAACTTTGCTCATAATGTCTATGTCCAAGAATTTATTGAAAGAATGACTGTTGCTTTGGAAGAAAATAATGATATGCATGAATCTATAGATAATGATGATTCTGATGATTTGGTTGAAATATCGCTTGAGGAACATGATGCTTGCTATTCTTGTGGCCATGATGCCAATATTTATGAAGACGAATTTGCTATAGTTCCTTACGTTAAAAATGAGATCGTTGCTATTGCACCCATGCTTGATAGTTCCCTCGATGAAAAGCATGATTTCAATGATTTTACTATAAATTCTATTGATGTAAATTGTGCTAATAAATGCAAAACCCTAAGCTTGGGGATGCTAGTTTTGCTACGTCTACTACTTGTTGCAATGATCATGATTGGGGCGATTCTTCTTATGATCTTGAAAATTTATTTAATCCCCATGATGAATATGAGATTGATAATACTGTTTGCAATAATATTGAAAGTGGGTTTGGAAGAGTGTCAACTTTAGATCCCACATATTTGGAGAATATTCAATCTTCTGAAATTTTTGATAAAAGTGGGTTTGGAGAGGTCATGACTTTAGTTAATGTTAATCCCACTATTTCGGAAGAGTGTCAACTTTGCATGCATGTGGATCATGTTGAAAATATTTTATATGATAGCTATATTGTTGAATTTGCTTATGATCCTACATGTAATTATTATGAGAGAGGAAAATATGGTTGTAGAAATTTTCATGTTACTAAATTGCCTCTCGTTATGTTGAGATTGCTCTTGTTTCTTTCCGCTTCCTTGCATATGCTAGTTTTTGCTTGCCTTGATAATTTTTTTACCTATAAGATGCCTATGCATAGGAAGTATGTTAAACTTAGATGTGTGTTTTCACATGCTATATGATGCTCTCTTTGTGCTTCAATTCTTGTCTTTCATGTGAGCATCATCGAAATTATCAATGCCTAGCCAGGGGCGTTAAACGATAGCGCTTGTTGGGAGGCAACCCGGTTTTATTTTTAGGTTTTTGCTTTTTACTTCTGTTTAGGAATAAGTATTTGATCTAGCCTCTGGTTAGATGTGTTTTTATGTTTTATTTAGTGTTTATGCCAAGTTAAACCTATAGGATCTTCTTGGATGATAGTTATTTGATCTTGCTGTAATTTCCAGAAACTTTCTGTTCACGAACAATTTTGTTAAAAATAACCAAAACGTTATAAAATAGTGATTCCAATTGCTGCTAATCAATAAACAAGTTTCCTAGGTCGTCCTATTTTGTCTGATTTTTTGGAGTTCCAGAAGTTTGCGTTAGTTACAGATTACTACAGACTGTTCTGTTTTTGACAGATTCTGTTTTTCGTGTGTTGTTTGCTTATTTTGATGAATCTATGGCTAGTAAAATAGTTTATAAACCATATAGAAGTTGGAATACAGTAGGTTTAACACCAATATAAATAAAGAATGAGTTCATTACAGTACCTTGAAGTGGTCTTTTGTTTTCTTTCGCTAACCGAGCTCACGAGATTTCTGTTGAGTTTTGTGTTGTGAAGTTTTCAAGTTTTGGGTGAAAGATTTTTGATGGATTAAGGAACAAGGAGTGGCAAGAGCCTAAGCTTGGGGATGACCATGGCACCCCCAAGATAATCTAAGGACGCAAAAAAGCCAAAGCTTGGGGATGCCCCGGAAGGCATCCCCTCTTTCGTCTACTTCCATCGGTAACTTTACTTGGAGCTATATTTTTATTCACCACATGATATGTGTTTTGCTTGCAGCGTCTTGTATGATTTGAGTCTTTGATTTTTTTAGTTTAACACAATCATCCTTGCTGTACACACCTTTTGAGAGAGTCATACATGAATTAGAATTTGTTAGAATACTCTATGTGCTTCACTTATATCTTTTGAGCTATATAGTTTTGCTCTAGTGCTTCACTTATATCTTTTAGAGCACGGTGGTGGATTTTTTTTATAGAAAATATTTATCTCTCATGCTTCCCTTATATTATTTTGAGAGTCTTAAATAGCATGATAATTTTCTTAAAAATCTCAATATGCTTGGTATTCAAGATTTGTAAAACTTTCTTTTGAGTGCGTTGAATACTAAGAAAAGTTTGATGCTTGATAATTGTTTTGAGATATGAAGATGGTGATATTAGAGTCATGCTAGTTGAGTAGTTGTGAAATTGAGAAATACTTGTGTTGAAGTTTGTGATTCCCGTAGCATACACATATGGTGAACCGTTATGTGATGAAGTCGGAGCATGATTTATTTATTGATTGTCTTCCTTATGAGTGGCGGTCGGGGACGAGCGATGGGCTTTTCCTACCAATCTATCCCCCTAGGAGCATGCGTGTAATACTTTGCTTTGATAACTTGTAGATTTTTGCAATAAGTATATGAGTTCTTTATGACTAATTTTGAGTCCATGGATTATACGCACTTTCCTTCCTTCCACCATTGCTAGCCTCTCTAATACCGTGCACTTTTCGCCGGTATCATACACTCACCATATACCTTCCTCAAAACAGCCACCATACCTACTGAAAGGATCGATATAGTTGACTAGAGGGGGGTGAATAGGAAACGAACAATTTTTAGCTTTTCTTTATCAAATTAAACTTTGCAACAAAGTAAGTTGTCTAGATATGCAACTAGGTGGACAACCTATATAATGCAATCAACACAAGCACACGAGCAAGCAAAGATAGAAACACAAATAAGCTTGCACAAGTAAAGGGATAGGATAACCAAGAGTGGAGCCGGTGGAGACGAGGATGTGTTACCGAAGTTCCTTCCTTTTGAGGGGAAGTACGTCTCCGTTAGAGCGGTGTGGAGGCACAATGCTCCCCAAGAAGCCACTAGGGCCACCGTAATCTCCTCACGCCCTCACACAATGCAAGATGCCGTGATTCCACTATTGGTGCCCTTGAAGGCGGCAACTGAACCTTTACAAACAAGGTTGTGGCAATCTCCACAACTTAATTGGAGGCTCCCAACGACACCACGAAGATTCACCACACTGGAATATGGCTCCACCGCGACCTCAACCGTCTAGGGTGCTCAAACACCCAAGAGTAACAAGATCCGCAAGGGATAAGTGGGGGGAATCAAATGTCTCTTAGTGGAAGTGTAGATCGGGCCCTTGTCACCCAATCCCGAGCAAATCAACAAGTTTGATTGGCTAGGGAGAGAGATCGGGCCAAAATGGAGCTTGGAGCAACAATGGAGCTTAGAGATGGAAGAGGTGGTCAACTAGAGGTAGGAGACACACCTTTTATAGTCGTGGAAAAGATCCAACCGTTATCCTCAAGTTCAGCTCGCGACGCAGCAGTACTACCGCTCGAGCGGCGGCACTACCGCTGACCACGCGGTACTACCGTGGAGGACCATGGTACTACCGCGGCAGCAACAGAGGCCGGGACTAGCCTGACTGAGCGCAGTACTACCGCTCACGCGGTACTACCGCTCCCCCTTGCGGTACTACCGCAAGGCAGGTAAGCCACAGCCTACGAAGAGCGCGGATGAAATAAACTACATCCGTGCCTACTTCCGCTGAAAACGAAACAATGCAAAAACCAGACGCGGTACTACCGCGCACGAGGTGCGGTTCTACCGTTGAGGCGCGGATGTAAAAATTATATCCGCTCCTACTAACGCGGCGCAACGATACTGGGTATGAGGGCCACGGTACTACGGCTCCAGGAGAGCGGTACTACCGTGGCCTCCTCATGCGTACTACCGCGCGCATGCGTCGGTACTACCATGTGGGCGCGGATGTAAAAAATTACATCCGCTCCTACTACCATACCGGAGCAGCACTAGGCCTGGGAGTTGCGGTACTAAGGCTCCAGGGGAGCGGTACTACCGTGACCCCCAACGGTACTACCGCAGGTGCTTGCGGTACTACCGCTCCCTAGAGCAGTACTACCGCAAGTACAACAGTAGCCGTCTGATTATGCACAACTAGGATAACGGAAAGACGCTCCAAAGTGCAAGGAAAGGTAGGACAAGTGTACGTGTTGATTCCACCCAAAACTTTCCGACGCGGACCCCCTCTTAATAGTACGGCTATCCTACGACTCAAATCCACCAAAGAGAAACTTAGAACAACGCCGTCTTCAATAGTCTCCGAGGGGCACCGAATCATCTCATGCCTAGTGATGAAGCATCTGAGAAACTCAAGGCACACGATTAGTCCGCAAAAGCATCGTCATCAATCACCAAAACACCTAAGGGATAAATATGCCCTTACAATCTCCCCCTTTTGGTGGATTGATGACAATCTGAATTGCACATAGATAAGATAATATTGAACAAGGGCAAACCCCTCCTCTCCAAAATATAGACGGGCTCCCCCTAGATGTGTGCACCCTGGATGAATGCTTTGGACTGCATAGCACACACACTAGGATCACCACTCCCCCTATATTTTAGAGAAAAAGGCACGATAATTAACATCTAAGCAAATCATAGCACAATATAACACAAGCTCGCTAAGATAGATAGAGTTCATATGTCTTACACCATATGAAGGAAAAGCTACTGAAACGAGGTTCAAACGAAGTTCAACGAGAAAGCAACAAACACACCAAACACGAACATGACACACGACTCGCAAATCCCTACACTCTCTCCCCCTTTGGCATCGAGACGCCAAAAGGCAGAGAGGACACCTACACACAAGTGGTGGCTCAAGCAGCAGGGAACTCATCCCAACCCTCTCCGTCGGACTCCTCGGCAGCAGGAATGGACTCCTCGACGTCCTCCTCAGAATCAGTCCACCTGTAGCCTTGCTTCTCCATCCACTCGGCCTCTGGAGTGATGCGCTCCTCAGACCAGCCAGACACATCCTCACCATAGAGTTGCAAGATCTTCCTGTCCCGGCGACGACTCTCCTTGGACGCCACGTGAGTCTTGTACTGCCCCTTGGCTTGCATGCAGAAAAGAGTCTTCATCTTGTCCTTCAGCTTCTTGGCCCATGAAGGCATAGAGGAGCTCTAGGAAGGCCTAGCAGCACGGCCCTCAGCAACATTCTCGGCGCCAGCATCCTCCTCATCAACAACAGCCCTAGCAGCAGACGCCTCGGCACGAGTAGTAGTGTTGGCCCAGTTGGGTTTGACACGCAGACAGATGGGATCATGGCGAATCCAGTCAGGGGCAAGGAACTCCTCACCAGGGAACATCTTCTCCCAAGTCTTCGAGATCAGCAGAAACAGATAGGGCCCATAGATAGGCACTTTGCGGTTGAACACCGCAAACCGAAGCTCACACCACATGATGTGTGAGACATCAAGTGGCTGAGTCTGAGACAAACGAGCCTCCTCGCAGATGAGCATCATATCCACCATATAGGCATGAACCTTGTCCTTGTCACCAATGCAAGGGAACAAGGAGTTGCGGAAGATGTGATACATGATATCCAGAAAAGAGTTGAGCACCAACCCTATCTTGCCACTTGGGAGCGTCTTCTCAATGTAGTATGGTGTAAGCTTGTCCTTGTTGGCAGAATCAGAGTTGGCATGGGGGCGAACACCCACGGGAGTGTCGAGCCCGTCATCAGGTACCGGGAGCAAATCCATGAACAACTTCCAGGTAGCAGTCAGCTTACGGCCATTGGACATCCAGGTCATCCTCCGCTCCTCATCAGAGTGAAAGTATCTTTGAGGCAAAGAAGCAGCGAGATAAGCTCAGGGTCATAGTCAAGGTGAAAGGATATCACATGCTCAATACCAAACTGCTCTACCAAGTCCAGAGCCTCTTCAAAGTAGGCACGGAACTTGTCCTTCCTCATGTGATACATGTCAATCCATTTCACATCCACGTAGGTATTCTGCTTGTTCTTGATGACATCCAGATAGATGTTGGTCTATTACTTGTTCCAAAACAGCTCACAACCTCTGACAGAGGAACGAGGGGTCACGTACGGGTGAAGCTGCCTGAGACGAACGTACTCAGATTGTGGTATCTCATCGATGCCCTTGGCGGGCTCCTTATACTTGCTAGCTGATGTCTTGACATTGCGCTTGGGGGCAGAGGAGCCCTCTGGTGTTTCACCTGGGTTGCGCAGACGCTTGGAGCCAGTGTCACGACAGGGATTGGAACAGCGAGAGCCACCACTTGAGACACACACGCAAAACACCAACGAACACGAAGAGGATCAATGCAAAGACCACGGCAAAGCACAAGAAACACATAGGAAATATACGTGAAAGTTGGAAAGCGATAGATGTGAGCCACGGTAGTACTGCCAGTGCCTGCGGTACTAAAATATTAGTACTACTCCAAGTCGCAGTAGTACCATGCGAGGTCACGGTAGTACCGTGGTTGGAGCGGTAGTAAAATTTTAGTGCCGCAGTGAGCGCGGTAGTACCGCGCCCGACGGGCGGTAGTACCGCATCGCGTCAGATCCAAACATCAGTTCAAATATGAAAAGAACCGCGAAACAACGGCAGTGCTACGGTGATCAAATCTATCGCAAGACAACAATACAAGTATAATCCCTACGCAAAGCTACTCTCCTTCATCCTATTCTTGCAAATAAAAAGCCTACGAATCTCTAGAACACACAAGTCTCCCCCAACAACCTAGAGGCAAAGAACTCAATAAAACAAGGAAAGATTGGGGAAAAACCTAGGTCCATAGCAAGAGCACGTGGTGGGGAAGGATCCCACCAGACGGAATCATGGGAGGGCAGCCGGAGGAGGAGATCCGGCGACGAACGCCGGCTCCGATCTTGAGCGTGGGAGAGAGAGAGAGAGAGAGAGAGAGAGAGACGACGTGGGGGGGGGGGACTGCGAATGGGTATGGGGGAGTTAGAACTCCCCCTGCCCGTGCTTATCCCCACGCGCCCAAGTCGGCGCGGTAGTACTGCATGTCATCGCGGTAGTACCGCTCGGGCGGAAGTACCGCACCGAAGCGGTAGTACCGCTCACCCAGGCGGCCGTAAAAAATTACTGCCGCGTGGGGGCAGAAGTACCGTGCTCCCACATGCGGTAGTACCGTGGTTGGCCGCGGTAGTACCGTAGCTGGCCGCGGTAGTACCATGAGCTCAAGACACCGCCGGTTTCAACACAAGAAGAAGGTCTTTGCACGGAAACTTTTCACACAAAAGAAACCACAAGAACACGCACAAACCAGAGGCAGAAAGACAACAAGAGAACACCAAGCGACACAACCTCTCAAAAGGAGAGGGCGGTGACGAAGCCACCTATGTTTGAGTTAGATGGTATGGCACCGTGAAGAGTTATCCTTGGGCCCATGACCAAAACTCGTCTTTGAAGCACAAGTACCATCAAAAATGGCTAATGTGGAAGAGTTGATCTATTTATGCATGATGGGGGGAGGGAGAGTTCATTGAGAGAACAACACTCCCCCTATGTCCATGCCTACACCTAAACTAGACAACAAGTTGAGTGTGGTGGGGGGTGCACGGGTTCAAGTCACATTGCTCAAATCAATGATATTTAGCTCATGCCTTAACTCACGAAATCTTGCTTCATCCAAGGGCTTCGTGAATATATCTGCAAGGTTATCATGAGTGTTGACATACTTGAGCTCGATCTTCCCTCGCCTAATGTGATCCCGGATGAAGTGATACCGAATCTCAATGTGCTTCGTCTTGAAGTGTTGCACCGGGTTGAGAGAAATCTTGATGGCACTTTCATTATCACACCAAAGAGGCACTTTGTCACAAATGACACCATACTCCTTTAAAGTTTGCCTCATCCATAGGAGTTGAGCACAACAACTACCGGCCGCCACATATTCCGCTTCGGTGGACGAGAGAGACACACAACTTTGCTTCTTGGAAGACCAACTTACCAAAGAGCAACCAAGAAATTGGCACCCTCCAGAGGTGGACTTCCTATCCACTTTGTCTCCCGCCCAATGGGAATCCGTAAATCCTTCAAGCTTGAAGTTTTCCCCTCTTGGGTACCAAAAGCCAAAGTTTGGGGTATGAGCCAAATATCGAAAGATTCGCTTGACCGCCACATAGTGGTTTTCCTTGGTCTTGACTTGAAACCGTGCACACATTCCCACACTCAACATGATATCCGGTCTAGATGCACAAAGGTAAAGCAAGGAGCCAATCATGGGCGATATACCTTTTGATCCACCGCTTTACCATTGGGATCAATGTCAAGTTGGCACTTTGTAGGCATTGGTGTAGTAGCGGCTTGACATCACTTAGCTTGAATCTTTTGAGCATGTCTTGAGTGTATTTGGCTTGGTTGATGAAGGTTCCTTCTCTTCTTTGTTTGATATCAAAACCAAGGAAGAACTTCAACTCTCCCATAGAAGACATCTTGAACTTGGAGGTCATGAGAGCGGCAAATTCCTCATTGAAAGCTTTGTTAGGGGAACCAAAGATAATATCATCAACATATAGTTGGCATACAAACAACTCCCCATTGACCTTCTTAGTAAAAAGAGTGGGATCGATTTGCCCCACCTCAAATCCACGATCCTGTAACAACTCGGTAAGGTGGTCATACCACGCACGTGGGGCTTGTTTAAGGCCATAGAGTTCCTTATCGAGTTGATACACATGATCCGGGAAGTAGGGGTCCTCGAACCTGGGGGGTTGCTTGACATAGACCAACTCATTAATAGGACCATTAAGAAAAGCACTTTTCACATCCATTTGTTGCAACTTAAAGTTGTGATGGGCAGCATAAGCAATCAACAAACGAATGGATTCAAGGCGAGCAACGGGAGCAAAGGTTTCACCGTAGTCGATACCCTCGACTTGGGAGTAGCCTTGTGCTACCAATCTTGCCTTGTTGCGAATGATGTTCCCATGAGCATCTTTCTTGTTCTTGAATATCCACTTGGTTCCAATGACGTTGTGGTTCCCCAATGGCCTTGGCACCAATCTCCACACCTTGTTGTACTCGAAATTGTTGAGTTCTTCATGCATGGCATTGAGCCAATCCGAGTCTTCGAGGGCCTCATAGACCTTTTGGGGTTCAACACAAGAGACAAACGCGTGATGTTCACAATAGTTTGCCAATTGTCTACGAGTGCTTACCCCTTTTCTTAGGCTTCCAACCACATTCTCCATGAGATGGCCTTTGGTGGTAAGTTTGAATGCAATCTTGGCGGCACGACGCTCTAATTCTTCCTCGGAGGTGAGATGAGGAGGGGTCACTTGATCATCTTGAGCGCCGTCTTGAGCATGTTCTTGATCTTGAGCATGTTCTTGATCTTGAGCATGCTCTGGGAAGATAACTTGACCTTGGGCATCGTTTGGCGTGTCACCATCGTCTTGAGCATGATCTTGCCCTTGGTCTTGTTCATGAGCTTGAGGGCCTTCACTTTGTTCTTCGAAAGCGTGTGGGCCTTGAGTTGGTGATGGCTCCACTTGAGTGGAGCATTGTCCTTCTCCTTCGGCCACAAGGGGTTCCTCAACGGGGAGGATAAAACCAACACCCATTCTTATTATGGCTTGATGAGGAATTTCATCACCTACATCACAAGTGCCACTTTGCTCCACTTGGGAGCCGTTATTCTCATCAAACTCCATGTTACAGTCTCCTCAATAAGTCCCGTGGATTTATTGAGGACACGGTAAGCATGAGAGTTTGTAGCATAACCAACAAATATGCCCTCATGAGCTCTAGCTTCAAATTTAGACAAGCGAACACCTTTCTTGAGAATGAAACACTTACACCGAACACCGGAAGTACTTGAGATTGGGCTTGTTGCGGTGAGTATCTCATAAGGAGTCTTGTTCAAGCCTTTGCGGAGATAGAGCCGATTGGATGCATGACATGCGGTGTTGATGGCTTCGGCCCAAAAGTTGTATGGAGACTTGAACTCCGCCATCATGGTCCTTGCCGCATCCATCAACGTCCGGTTCTTCCTCTCCGCAACACCATTTTGTTGAGGGGTATATGGTGCCAAATATTGATGCTTGATCCCCTCATCACTAAGAAACTCATCCAAGGTGTAGTTCTTGAACTCGGTGCCGTTGTCACTTCTTATTGTCAAGATCTTTGCATTATGTTGACATTGAGCTTCATTTGCAAAGTCGATGACAGTTTGTTGAGTCTCACTCTTCCTCTTGAAGAAGTATACCCAAGTGTATCTTGAATAATCATCCACAATCACCAAGCAATACTTTCTACCCCCAAGACTATCAAAGGATGGAGGTCCAAAGAGGTCCATGTGCAGGAGCTCCAAGGGTCTCTTCGAGAAGATGATAGTCGTGGGAGGGTGAGCCGTTTCATGAAGCTTTCCTTTGATACAAGCACTGCAAGCACGATCTTTGGCAAAACTAACATTTGTTAGTCCACGGACATGGTCCCCCTTGAGAAGACTTTGCAAAGATCTCATATTGAAGTGGGCTAAACGGCGATGCCAAAGCCATCCCACGTCAACTTTAGCCATTAGGCATGTCGCGGTCTTAGTGGGTCGCTCCGAAAAGTTTATCACATAAAGACCGTTCTCGACATGCCCAACAAAGGCTACTTTAAGAGTCTCGCTCCACAAGAGGGCCACGGTATCAATGTCAAAGAAGGTGGCAAAGCCCATGAGTGCAAGTTGACGAACGGAAAGCAAATTGTATGCAAGGGACTCAACAAGCATGACTTTCTCGATCGTTAGATCATGAGAAATGACAACCTTGCCAAGACCCAATACCTTAGAATGTGAGGCATCACCCCACTCGACATTGGTGGGCATAGATGGGATATTTTGCACGTCCACCACCGAGTCCTTGCTCCCGGTCATATGATTTGTTGCTCCACTATCGAGCAACCATGATCCCCCACCGGAAGAAAACACCTACAAGAGATCAATGCTTGGTTTTAGGTACCCATTTAGTAATGGGTCCTTTGATGTTAGTAACGAGGGTCTTAGGAACCCAAATAGACCATTCAATGTACTCATAAGAAGAACCAACAAATTTAGCATAGACATGCCCATCACTAGCACGGCACAACACATAAGAGGGGTTAAAGTCGCTGGCTATGTTCGGAGGGTGGCGTTGGCCTTCTTGGCATTGCCACCCTTTGCATGGTTCTTCTTCTCCTTGGAAGCACCCTCTCCCTCCCTCACAAAAGTTTGCTTGAGAGGAGGAGGTTGCTTGGTCTTGTCATTCTTCTTCTTGTTCTTGGGCTTGGGCGCGAACCCAATCCCCTCCTTGGCCACAACTTCCTTTTGATTACTCAAAAGGTCGTTAAGGTTCTTCTCACCTTGTATGCATGTGACAAGGCCTTTTTCAAGTTGCTCCTTCAACTTAGCATTCTCCTCAACAAGATGCACATGCTCACAACAAGGGTTAGTAGCATTTGCATTATCAATCAATACCATTTGAGGAAAGGTGGCTTTCTCCTTGGTTAGCTTCACTTGGAGTTGATCATGAGACTCTTTGAGACTTGCATGAGCACCCTTCAAGACTTTGTGAGCCTTGTCGAGAGTGTAAAACTCCTCGTTGAGTCTAGCAAGATCAACTCCAAGCTTTGCCTTCTCGGAGCTTAGCACATGAGACACAACAAGAGCATGATCAAGATCCTTTTTTAATTTAGCATGATCATCGTTGTATGACTCCTCAAGAGCCAAACGAAGACCACGCTCTTCCTCAAGAGCATTGGAAAGATCCGAAATCTCATCGGCATAGTCACGACTATGCCCTTCCATCTTAGAGATGGTTTCTTCATGAGCCTCGATCATGTCATTGGCTTCACCAAGTTGTTCCAAGAGAGCAACGAAGTGCTTCTTGGATTTGCCCTTGAGTTTACCCATAAAGGTCTCAAACTTATTCTCCTCCACATTAGTCCCCTCATGTTCATCAATGCAATCCGTCAAAGAAGAATGATTGATGATGGTAATTTTGATGTTGGGGGTTACCTTGTTGGTGGCTTTAGCCATGAGGCACTTGGCGGTGATGCTTTCATTGGGTGAATCGAAGAGAGACACCCGAGGAGTCGTCGCAATGGCAACGGAGGCCATGGCAACCGACTCACCATCTTCATCATCATCATCATCCTCATTGTACTTTTCTTGAACCACCAAAGCTTTGTGAAGAGCCTTCTTGGTGAAGTTGCTCTTGTTGGGGAAAGACTTGGCCTTGTCCTTACGGATGAGCTTGCCACCATTGTCTTCCCTCTTCTCATATGGGCACTCTGCAACAAAGTGACTTACATTGCCACAATTGAAGAAAGTCCTCACTCGTTGCTTGCCCTTTGCGCCACTTGAGTTGCTCTTGTTGAAGTTGGGCCTTGAGTTCTTCTTGCTCCAAAATTGCCTTGAAGCAAGGGCCATGTGTTCATGATAGTCATACTTCGTATCTTCGAGGTTGCTCTCTTCTTCTTCCTCCTCTCCATCTTCTTAGACACAAACCTTGGCCTTCAAAGCGAGGTTGGGTTTCCTTGCTCTTTGGGAGCGAAGCACCGCATTGTCGGTGGTCTTGTCCAATATGCTCATAGCCACAAACTCATCCAACACATCACTTGAGGACAGGGTGTGGAAGTCCGACCTTTGACGGATGACGGAGGACATGGCTTTGTGGTAGGGCATCATTGCCTTGAGGAATTTGCGCTTGATCCAATTGTCATCCATGTCCTTACTTCCATGATCCCGGAGGGAGACCGCGAGCTTGGTAACTCTCCTATAGAGCTCACGAGGTTCTTCATCTTCTTTCATTGCAAACTCATCGGCATCATCTTGCACCACTTCATAGTTGGAACGTTGAATGCTTGCGCTTCCTCGATAAAGGGAAACCACCTTGTGCCAAGCATCTTTGGCAAGGGAGTAGGGCCGGAGATGAGGGAGGTCTTCGGGAAGGATTGCTTCTTGGATGATGAAGAGAGCATTCTCATTGAATTGATGGTCCACGACTTCTCTAGGAGAGAAGTTGCTCGCGTCATGCGGATAGAAACCTTCTTCAATGATTCTCCAAACGTTAGTGTTCACATGATTTAAATGACGCTTAAAACGATAAACCCAAGAATCAAAATCCTCCTTTTAATCAATCTTAGGACGTGGACCGGCATGATTCAAATGAGTGGAAGGAATCGGTCTACCATAGACGGGAGGACGTTGCACATGGGCGAAGATGCCGGTGCCATTCTTACCACTAGCCGATGGGGCTTTCTCACTAGTAGCTTCCCCCTTATCGGAGTTAGCATCCGTTCCCGTGTTGGCGGGATCACCCAGGTGCGGTGGAAAGTTTAAGCCCTTCTAGGAATTCCTTAAACATGTCCTTGACCTCGGTCGTCATGGAGGTTTTCAATGTGTCCAACGCCACATTGAATTCCTCACGAGATATCGAGTTACCCCCATCTCCCGTAGATGATATCGGATTCGCACTGGAGTGCTCTCCCACATCATCTACGACGTCAACCATACTCTTCAGACGGTAAAGTCCTTAAAAAGAGACGAGGCTCTGATACCAATTGAAAGGATCGATATAGTTGACTAGAGGGGGGGTGAATAGGCAACTAACAATTTTTAGCTTTTCTTTATCAAATTAAACTTTGCAACAAAGTAAGTTGTCTAGATATGCAACTAGGCGGACAACCTATATGATGCAATCAACACAAGCACACGAGCAAGCAAAGATAGAAACACAAATAAGCTTGCACAAGTAAAGGGATAGGATAACCAAGAGTGGAGCCGGTGGAGACGAGGATGTGTTACCGAAGTTCCTTCCTTTTTGGGAAGTACGTCTCCGTTAGAGCGGTGTGGAGGCACAATGCTCCCTAAGAAGCCACTAGGGCCACCGTAATCTCCTCACGACCTCGCACAATGCAAGATGCCGTGATTCCACTATTGGTGCCCTTGAAGGCGGCAACCGAACCTTTACAAACAAGGTTGGGGCAATCTCAACAACTTAATTGGAGGCTCCCAACGACACCACGAAGCTTCACCACAATGGAATATGGCTCCACGGTGACCTCAACCGTCTAGGGTGCTAAAACACCCAAGATTAACAAGATCCAAAAGGGATAAGTGGGGGAATCAAATGTCTCTTGGTGGAAGTGTAGATCGGGCCCTTGTCACCCAATCCCGAGAAAATCAACAAGTTTGATTGGCTAGGGACAGAGATCGGGCCAAAATGGAGCTTGGAGCAACAATGGAGCTTAGAGATGGAAGAGGTGGTCAACTAGAGGTAGGAGACACACCTTTTATAGTCGTGGAAAAGATCCAACCGTTGTCCTCAAGTTCAGCCTGCGACACGCGGTACTACCGCTCCAGAAGCGCGGTACTACCGCGCGGCCACGCGGTACTACCGTGGAGGACCACGGTACTACCGCGGCAGCAGCAGAGGCCGGGACTAGCCTGACTGAGTGCAGTACTACCGCTCGCGCGGTACTACCGCTCCCCCTTGCGGTACTACCGCAAGGCAGGTAAGCCACAGCCTACGAAGAGCGCGGATGAAATAAACTACATCCGTGCCTACTTCCGCTGAAAACGAAACAGTGCAAAAACCCGACGCGGTACTACCGCGCACGAGGTGCGGTACTACCGTTGAGGCGCGGATGTAAAAATTACATCCGCTCCTACTACCGCGGCGCAACGATACTGGGTATGAGGGCCATGGTACTACGGCTCCAGGAGAGCGGTATTACCGTGGCCTCCCGCAGTACTACCGCGCATGACGTGCGGTACTACCGTGTGGGCGCGGATGTAAAAAATTACATCTGCTCCTACTACCGTACCGGAGCAGCACTAGGCCTGTGAGTTGCGGTACTAAGGCTCCAGGGGAGCGGTACTACCGTGACCCCCAGCGGTACTACCGCAGGTGCTTGCGGTACTACTGCTCCCTAGAGCAGTACTACAGCAAGTACAACAGTAGCCGTCTGATTATGCACAACTAGGATAACGGAAAGATGCTCCAAAGTGCAAGGAAAGGTAGGACAAGTGTACGTGTTGATTCCACCCAAAACTTTCCGACGCGGACCCCCTCTTAATAGTACGGCTCTCCTACGACTCAATTCCACCAAAGAGAAACGTAGAACAACGCCGTCTTCAATAGTCTCCGAGGGGCACCGAATCGTCTCGTGCCTAGTGATGAAGCATCTGAGAAACTCAAGGCACACGATTAGTCCGCAAAAGCATCGTCATCAATCACCAAAACACCTAAGGGATAACTCCCTTACACCTACCTATCATGGCATTTCCATAGCCATTCCGAGATATATTGCCATGCAACTTTCCACCGTTCCGTTTATGATGTCACGCTCCATCGTTGTCATATTGCTAACATGATCATGTAGTTGACATTGTATCTGTGGAAAAGCCACCATTCATAATTCTTTCATACATGTCACTCTTGAATCATTGCATATCCCGGTACACCGCCGGAGGCATTCATATAGAGTCATATTTTGTTCTAAGTATTGAGTTGTAATTGTTGAGTTGTAAGAAAACAAAAGTGTGATGATCATCATTTTTAGAGCATTGTCCCAAGTGAGGAAAATGATGATGGAGACTATGATTCCCCCACAAGTCGGGATGAGACTCCGGACGGAAAATAAAAAAAATAAAAAAAATAAAAGAGGCCAAAAAGAAAGAAAGAGAAAAGGCCCAAACAAAAAAATATGAGAGAAAAAGAGAGAAGGGACAATGTTACTATCCTTTTACCACACTTGTGCTTCAAAGTAGCACCATGATCTTCATGATAGAGAGTCTCTCATTTTGTCACTTTCATATACTAGTGGGATTTTTTCATTATAGAACTTGTCTTGTATATTCCAATGATGGGCTTCCTCAAAATTCCCTAGGTCTTCGTGAGAAAGCGAGTTGGATGCACACCCACTTAGTTTCTTTTGTTGAGCTTTCATATACTTATAGCTCTAGTGCATCCGTTGCATGGCAATCCCTACTCACTCACATTGATATCTGTTGATGGGCATCTCCATAGCCTGTTGATACGCCTAGTTGATGTGAGACTATCTTCTCCCTTTTTGTCTTCTCCACAACCACCATTATATTCCACATATAGTGCTATATCCATGGCTCATGCTCATGTATTGCGTGAAGATTGAAAAAGTTTTGAGAATGTCAAAAGTATGAAACAATTGCTTGGCTTGTCATCGGGGTTGTGCATGATTTAAATACTTTGTGTGGTGAAGATAGAACATAGCCAGACTATATGATTTTGTAGGGATAACTTTCTTTGGCCATGTTATTTTGAGAAGACATGATTGCTTTGTTAGTATGCTTGAAGTATTATTATTTTTATGTCAATATTAAACTTTTGTCTTGAATCTTTCGGATTTGAATATGCATACCACAATTAAGAAGAATTACATTGAAATTATGCCAAGTAGCACTCCGCATCAAAAATTCTTTTTTATCATTTACCTACTCGAGGACGAGCAGGAATTAAGCTTGGGGATGCCTGATACGTCTCCAACGTATCTATAGTTTTTGATTGCTCCATGCTATATTATCTAATGTTTTGGACAATATTGGGCTTTATTATCCACTTTTATATTACTTTTGGGACTAACCTATTAACCAGATGCCCAGCCCAGAATTGCTGTTGTTTTGCCTATTTCAAAGTTTCAAAGAAACGGAATATCAAACAGAGTCCAAACGGAATGAAACCTTCGGGAACGTGATTTTCTCACCGAATATGATCCAGGAGACTTGGACCCTACGTCAAGAAAGAAAGGAGGTGGGCACGAGGTAGGGGGCGCGCCCTCCACCCTCGTGAGCCCCACCTTGCTCCACCGACGTACTTGTTCCTCCTATATATACCTACGTACCCCCAAACGATCAGATACGGAGCCAAAAAGCTAATTCCACCGCCGCAACCTTCTTTACCCACGAGATCCCATCTTGGGGCCTGTTCCGGAGCTCTGCCGAATGGGGCATCCATCATGGAGGGCTTCTACATCATCACCATAGCCTCTTCGATGAAGTGTGAGTAGTTTACCTCAGACCTTCGGGTCCATAGTTAGTAGCTAGATGGCTTCTTCTCTCTTTTTGGATCTCAATACAATGTTCTCCCCCTCTCTCGTGGAGATCTATTCGATGTAATCTTCTTTTTGCGGTGTGTTTGTTGAGACCGATGAATTGTGGGTTTATGATCAAGATTATCTATGAACAATATTTGAATCTTCTCTGAATTCTTTTATGTATGATTGGTTATCTTTGCAAGTCTCTTCGAATTATCAGTTTGGTTTGGCCTACTAGATTGGTTTTTCTTAGAATGGGATAAGTGCTTAGCTTTGGGTTCAATCTTGCGGTGTCCTTTCCTAGTGACAGTAGGGGCAGCAAGGCACGTATTGTATTGTTGCCATCGAGGATAACAAGATGGGGTTTTTATCATATTGCATGAATTTATCCCTCTACATCATGTCATCTTTCTTAAGGCGTTACTCTGTTTTATTAACTTAATACTCTAGATGCATGCTGGATAGCGGTCGATGAGTGGAGTAATAGTAGTAGATGCAGGCAGGAGTCGGTCTACTTGTCTCGGACGTGATTCCTATATACATGATCATACCTAGATACTCTCATAACTATGCTCAATTCTGTCAATTGCTCAACAGTAATTCGTTCACCCACCGTAAAATACTTATGCTCTTGAGAGAAGCCACTAGTGAAATCTATGGCCCCCGGGTCTATTCTCATCATATTAATCTTCCGTCACTTTATTATTGCCTTTGCTTTTTTACTTTGCTTTTATTTTACTTTGCATCTTTATCACAAAAATACCAAAAATATTATCTATCATCTCTATCAGATCTCACTCTCGTAAGTGACCGTGAAGGGATTGACAACCCCTTATGCGTTGGTTTCGAGGAGTTATTTGCTTTGTGTAGGTACGAGGGACTCGCGTGTAGCCTCCTACTAGATTGATACCTTGGTTCTCAAAAATTTAGGGAAATACTTACGCTACTTTGCTGCATCATCCTTTCCTCTTCAAGGAAATCCAACGCAGTGCTCAAGAGGTAGCAGCCATCTCTCCTCAAACGTGGCCGTGGACGTGCTGTAGTACAGAAGAGTTCGGAACTCCTTCAAGGACTTGTGACTGAGGTGAATCTTCATATTCTTTTCTATATGCCACGTACATATACGGTGCCACATGTTTGGCAAGACTTGGCGAATTGCCTTGATCATCGCAGCGCCGGCGTCCGTGATAACACTCTTCGACATCTTTTGACACATGGACCTCAAAAAAGTCTCCAGCAGCCACACATATGTCTCTTCGGTCTCGTCCGAAACTATGGCACAAGCAAAAACAGTGGTCTCCCGGTGATTGTTAAGACCAACAAAGGGTATGAATGGCATACCATACCGTTTCATCTTGTACGTGTGTCAAATACAAGCACGTCGCCGAAGTCCTCATAGACCATCTTCTGGTGAGACTGGGAATCACACCAGAAGATCCTATTCATATGTCCTTCCTTGTCTAGCTTGTACTCAAAAAAGAAGCTAGGATCCCTCTGTTTCCTACTAGCCACGATGCCTATGACTGTGGCAACATCACCTTTTGAAAGCAGCTTCCTCTTCTCCCTGGCGCAAAGGTTGTATATTTCACGCCTGGTAAAACCAACACCGCAATACCATACATGTTTGCTAATGAAGGAATCCATCATGTCGTGAATTCTAATCCCTGCAGCTCCCATGGACAGTATCTCAGCTCTCTGGTACTCTCTGATTTTTCTGTGGGACCAAAGAAAAGGTACCTCGTCCGGTCCTGCCAAGATATCGCTATGCTTGTCCTCAAAACTATCAACATACCAAACCCCACGCTGTGTCCTTCCTCGGTTAGCAACCTGCTGTCACGTTTTCCTTGTCTGTAATAAACAAACCGCCTATAACGCATATGACATGACTCAGTTTTGCTATACATGACCCTATTTCTAATGTTGAAACCATTATCTCTAGCATAGCTGTTGTAGAAATCATACGCAGCCTCGTGAGACATAAAAGTCATTTGTATTATCCGCATGAACATATCCATCTTATCATCTGCACTAGCAGTATCTTGGACATTCTTTTTCACCTGCACTTTTAATAGTAAAGTTGCCATATTGTTTGAGAAACCATGAAAGGAAATCCCGACGGCTCCTTGGGGACGTTCTTATCTTTAGGATCACTAGTACATCCATATGTCAAAATGCTCTTCTAATCTCTGAAAGTTCCACACCCCATCATCGTCCAAAAAGTCATACACCTGAATCCTGATTAGGGCATCTCCAATGCCGACCCTAAAACCCCCGCATCCGTTCGGAGCGCACTGTCCGGATCATGTCATCCAACACGGTCCTGTATCGGTCCGCGGCGCAGTCCAGACATACTTCCTCCCACAAACCGGAGACAACCGTGAGGGGGGGCTTTGCGGAAGTCCAGACCGCTCCCATGACCGCTTCTGACCGCCCTGACCCACCCAAAACCCCTCATCCCTCCCGTGCACGCTTCCCACTCGGCCTGCCCGCATTCATACCACCGTAGAGCGCATCGCTCCACATAGAAGACGACTCAGGGCGGATATGACCTCTCACTGGCTCCATCATTGAAGCGGTGCGCCGGCCAAGGGCGTCGCTCGCTGCATGACGTATAAGTCATTAAGTCTAGACTGCCATTCGTCAATCCCACGTTGGTGTTAGCCAATAGGCATGCACCAGGCCAGTAGATATTGTTCACCCTAAGAGCATCTCTAGCCGCGCCCCCAACAAGCCCTCGAGCGTTTTTTTTTTGGCGTAAAAAACAGCCGACCACGCCCAGAGCCTTTTTTGCGGTTTTTAAATGGCGCCGCGGACCAGGTCGAACTCCGCGCGCTTGGGGCGCGGGGAAAGAGTTTTTGGCGCGAACAGGATGGGCCCGCCGAGTCAGCGAGACGCCGCTTCGTCGTCCTCATCGCCTCGGTTCCTACGGGAATCAATGCCAAGGCTCCCGCGCCGGTCAGCCTCCATTGATGCCTCATGGGCGGTGTCGGTGTCAAAACCGGCGGATCTCGGGTAGGGGGTCCCGAACTGTGCGTCTAGGCGGATGGTAACAGGAGACAAGGGACACGATGTTTACCCAGGTTCGGGCCCTCTTGATGGAGGTAAAACCCTACGTCCTTCTTGATTGATATTGATATTGTGGATGTTTACAAGAGTGGATCTACCACGAGATCAAGGAGGCTAAACCCTAGAAGCTAGCCTATGGTATGATTGTAAGGGTTGTTGATGTTCTCGTCCTACGGACTAAAGACATCCGGTTTATATAGACACCGGAGAGGGCTAGGGTTACATAGAGTCGGTTACAATGGTAGGTGATCTACATATCCGTATCGCCAAGCTTGCCTTCCACGCCAAGGAAAGTCCCATCCGGATACGGGGTGAAGTCTTCAATCTTGTATCTTCATAGTCTTGGAGTCCGGTCGATGATGATAGTCCGGCAGATGATAGTTCGGTGATGATGGTAGTCCGCTATCCGGACACCCCTAATCCAGGACTCCTCAAGAGCCCTGAACCAGGCTTCAATGACGATAAGTCCGCGCAGATATTGCTTGGCATTGCAAGGCGGGTTCCTCCTCCAAATGATAGAAGATTGTGAACACCGGGATAGTGTCCGCTCGCAAAATAAATTCCACATTCCACCGTAGAGAGAATAATAATATATACACAAGTTCAATCTGCTGACGTTTTTTGTGGCATGACGTCACACCACTACCAAGCCATTACTTAGAATTGTTTTTCACTCTACCACCTCAGCGCATTTAGCGAGGCAGTTTCCTTGGCACGTCTTGTCGAAGCAGAGATCGTGTTTCCCCTTAATCCGGGATTCTCATTAATACAGACGTGGGTAAACCCACCGCGCCCGTTCGCCACGCCCCCTCTATCGAAGGCGAGTCCCAAACGGTCACGGAGACGGCTCTTGGTATTCTTCCTCTTTATAACGGGACCAAGGCTCGTTCCTTTTCTTCTATCCTCCACCGAATCCTCTCCCTGCTCCAAGTTCCAGCACCTAGAGCTCCAGATTCGAGCGCTTCGGACTTTCAACGATGTCCGGTTCCGACCTCCAGGGCCGGTGGATGCCCTCCTCCGTTACGGAGGAGCACGTGCTAAAGCTGCGGGAGGCCAAGTACCTGGCTTATGAGATTTCGCACAGGTTGCCTGCCGAAGGGCAGGCCATCCCCACCCCCGAGCCCGGCGAGTATGTCGTTTTTATATCCCACCTCCGTCGGGGTTTAGGCTTCCCGATGGATCCTTTTGTGAGAGGGCTCATGTTTTACTATGGGTTGGAATTCCACGATTTGGCTCTGGAGTCTATCCTCCATATTTCCGCATTTATTATCGTCTGCGAGGCCTTCCTCCGCGTCACCCCTCACTTCGGCCTGTGGCTAAAGACCTTCAATGTGGCGCCGAAGATGATCGGGGGGCGTCGAGCGGAGTGCGGCGGGGCGGCCATAAGTAGGAGAGCCGACGCCCGCGGGTCATGGGCTCTTCCAAGAGGAGCTCGCCCGTGGCAGCAAGAGTGGTTCTATATTACCGTTCGAGGGGCCGCAGAGCAAAGCCGCCGCCCTTATTCCGCCGGGACCTCCACGACGGTTGATGTCGTGGGTCAACCAAGGGCTCAACTGGGGGCCGTCAAAGGACGTGCCCCTACTGCAGGGCCGGATTCGAGATCTCCAAACGAGGGAGGTCGATATGGTGGTGGTGATGCAGGTTATGCTGATTAGGTGTCTCCGCCTCGCAAACGCCGCCTCTCCGGCTATGGGAGTTTAATCCGAGGGCCCACGGATTCTTCAACACTTCATGGGTATGACACCCCTGGAGATGTACAAATTATTCTTCGGATCGCAAGAGGTGCGTCCGGAATTGACCGAGGATGCTGGCCTAAGCTGCAATCGCCCGGATACTCAAGTAAGTAGTTCCGAGTCCGGACATACCGTTTGTTTGCCTTTCAATGATTCGCCTTATGACCAACTTCCTTCTACACAAGAGTGGATAGCGGAAGCAAAATTGATACGGTGTCCGGCCCCCCTCCCCGAGACCGCGCCGGATCCCGTGCTGGTCCGGATGCTTGAGGTTGCGCCTTCAGAGGAAGACGAAGGGGAAAGCGGGAAAGCTACTGCCTCGCCTAAGGAGGCTCTTGAAAGAGGGGGGATCGAGAATCCCTCCCTCCAAGGGGAGAAGAGGACTGCCACCGAGGACCCGGGGGCAAAAGCCCCTAAACGGGGGAAGAAATCTTCGCCAGAGGGTCCTGCGTCCGGGGAGGCCCTGGCCGCCAAATCTCCCTTAAAGAGTCAGCCCTCCAACGAGCCGTAAGTAGAAAGAAAGGAGTTTTATAATAAGGGACATCCCTATTTGTGCTTCTGAGGATAACTAAAGTTTTTACCTTGTAGTCCGGATCTCCGTCCTTCGCAGATGAGCTCGTCTTCGGGGGACCTTCGTCCGGAGATGATAGAGAGCGAGACGCCCGTCTGGGCGCCGTCAGATAGGGCGGACGAGCACTGAAGTGTCGTCGCCAAGGAAGGAGCCCCGGTTTGGCAAAGCCGGATAGTTCGGGCGCCGGTGGTGTCTGGTGAAGGATCTGCTTGAGAAGGCGTCTATCTCGAAGATCACCACGCATTGATGAGCATGGTGATTGAAAGGATTTCGTCCGCCAAGGCGGGTTGCACGATGCCGCCGGGAGTTTGTGGCGGGGTTTGAGGTACGTAAAATGACACACCTTTTAATAGTTTTGCATATAGAATGCGCCCTGTATAGATAGTAGCCCCTGAGACTCGGTAGGTTGTCGAAATCGACAGCGTGCCGAGGATCAAAATCGCAGGTTTAAATTCCCGTCATGCCGATGCAGGTGGCGGGTTGTCCGGGGGCCAGCCGGACTGATGGAGTTGCTGAACTAAAGCGGCAACTTGATGTTGCGGATGCGGACATCACGCTGATCAACAGGCGACTTGATGAGTCGCAAGGTAAGTGTTACTGCGCGGCCACTTGGTAAGGGAGACGAAGCCCACTCCTTACAATATGTGTGTGAAATGTAGATAGTGCCGCTGCTGTGGAGAGCCGTCGAGCCGAACTTGCTCAAGCCAAGGAGTAGGCCAGAAGGAGTAATGTGGCGGCCTCGAGGGCGGCCGATGAGTTAGCGGCCGAAAGGGTCGCACACTGCCGGAGCAGGGAAGAGATGGCCGCAATGGCCCTGAAGTTAAAAGATGCTACCGACCGCAATGAGGCTCTTGAGAAGGAGCGCCTAGCGGGGCAAGAAGACCTGCGGAAGGCCACCGCCAAAGCCAAGGGTGCCCGCTCTGCAATGCGGGCTATAAAGGAAGAGCTGCGCCAGGCCGGAGATATTGTAGCTGGCAAGCCTTTTCTGCTGCGCCGAAGGTTTACGGATCCAAAATATGCTCAGCTGGGCCAACTTTGGGGTTCAGAGGACCCTTATATGGACTTAGCAGCGAGTGCGGCGGATGCCGTTGTGCATTTTCGAGGCCAGAAGGATCACAAGACGGAAGAGCTGTTTTGGTCTCAATTCCATAGTCCGGGGCGTTCACTTCCGTTGGCCGACCGTTTGGCTGAGTGGGCTGAGCTAAATAGGTTGTCCGGGCTTGCTATGACGGATATAGTGACCCATATCCGGCCGGATAGGCCCCAGCCGAAGAGTTACTTTGGCTTATTGCAGCAATTTCTTGGGGCGGTGCCGCATATCAAGGCGATGAAGCGGCCGGCCTGCATAGAGGGTGCGCGGATGGCGCTCGCCCGTGTGAAGACACATTGGACAGAGATGGATGCCACCGCTATTGCGACCTCGGGTTCGGATGATAACCGGTTACCCGCCGAGCACTATTTTGGCGAAGTGCTGCGTGGTGCTCGTGTAATAGAGTCGCAGTGCTCAAAAAATGTTACGTTCGAATGAACGTTTATATGATGTAAAATGATATTTATGATGTAAGTGCCTTTTATACTTGTGCGTTCAAGTAATAGAATATCTCCTATGCGGCCGTTCATGTATACGTGTGTATAACCTGAAAGATGGCAGTCGTCGGCTTCAGCCCCCACGCACAAGGTGTGGGGGTGTTCGCAAAAAATAGCGCGTTTTCACACTTAATCCGACGTCTCGGTCCTGTAAAGGAGGTGGTAGCGTAGCAAACGAGGCAACCGGACTATAATGCTTTATCACTTTCACTTAGCCATGGAGTTCGAGGGTGGGGCTACGACATAGCCCCTGGGGGCACCGCGCTCTCCGAATTTGGGGCGCGGATGTGCCTGGCCGGGAAACGGCCCTTCGTCAAAGCGGAGGAATCCTAAACATTCCCATAGTCGATCGAGTGGTTGACCAGTCTCTCGCTGTATCATGACAGTCAGTTTGGCTTTCTCTCTTGAGGTGCTCGCCCGGCGAACTGGGGCACAATCGCAATAGTTCTCCTGGAGCCGCGTTAGCCGATGATACGGAACGTAAGGCAGCAAAACACAGGAGCCGGGCAAACCCAACATTTGACCAAAGACATGATTCGGAGCTGATGCATATAAGGCCTAACTCGAGATGCCGAACACTCCCGAAGGTGTTCGGTCTTTATAATAGCGGGCAAAACAAAGCCCTAAGCCCCTTGTGTCCAGGTACGGGCAGGTTCTTCTGGCGCGACCGATGCCAAAACGCCAGTCTCCACTCTGGTTATAATGATAAACCAGGGGATTATAGCAACAAGAGACAGTAAGAAAGGTTTACGTAGGGTCTTAGTCTGAAAAGAGTCCTTGCGGCGGGTCCCTACTGCATGTCTGCGGCTGTGTCTCCGTTATGCCGTATCCTGGACGGGTGTGCACGATGTTCATCTGTAAAAAAAGAAGAACTTGGTTGGAAAAGAAATCATGCGAGAAAGTGCATAAAAAATTGAAATATAGATTAATAAAGCTGAGCCTATGCTAGCTCATTGTGGCTTATATGTGCAAACCCTTGTGAAGGGGTGTGCGGCTAGGTAGCCCCTAGCTTATTTATCCCGGACTCGTCCAGCCGTGTCCGGGGTCTCAGGCGACCTTATAATGAAATGATGCCACGTTGACCGGGCATTTTAAGCGTAAGAGACGCGTAATGTGGTATTGCATTGAAGCGGACGAAAGCTTCCCGTCCCAGTGATTCTTGATAGCTACTTTTAAATGGGGCGACATGAAAGGTTAGCTTTTCTCGTCGGAAGTTGTCAGGTGACCCGAACACAACTTCTAGTAATAATGAAAATGTGCACCTGGCGTAAGGGCCTAGCGCCACTCCTTTGAAGGAAGTGCGGCTATGCCGAATTGTAGTATGGTCTATCCCAACTTGTGGATTGTGTCCGGATATAGCAGGTTGAAGTCACTGCCGCCGTCCATCAAAACCTGCGTGAAATGCAGTCCGTCTGTTATGGGATCCAATATCAGGGAAGTCTATCCTGCGTTCCGGATACTTCTGGACTAATCCAGATGGTCGAAAGTGATTGGTTTTGACATCCAATCTCGGTGTTCCACTGAGGTGGACCGTGCGACACTTGTCTTAGCGAGTGCCGTGTTGGTTTTCCGTACTATCACGTGAAGCGAGTTTACTGTTTTGACTTCTTGTGGGAAAGTCTTTTGACTTCCGGTGCTCTGCTGGTGGGGTTCGTCATCGTCCTCGCTTGGCGCCGAGCCTTGTGTCCGGGCGTTGAGTCTGCCGGACTGTTTAAAACCCAACAATTTGGTTGGTGTGGTTTGCAGGCCTTCCGAGGTATGTGGATTTGACATATCCGATCTAAAATTTTGTTTAAATTTGATAGCTCATCTCTGTTGTCCTTAAGAGGCCGTGTTTTATTGTTTGGCATGAGCTTTTGAATCCGGCGTTGACCGCCGTGTCTTTGGGATTTTTTTCTTTATTTCGCGCTGATCCTTCCTCGCCGTGACTTTCCGTTCCATCTCTCGATCTCGGATGTACTCGGTCGCTGGTGCTGCATCTTGCTAGCCAGCTGTCTTCTCCGCGCAAAAGCGCCATGAGGCTAGTTAGCGGCCATTGTTCTTGGCTTCTCTTGGCCGAGGTTTCGGCGAGCCATTAAATCTCGGACGTTGTGTTTAAAAGCTGCTAAGGCTTCGCGTCCGGACGATCGACTATTTGGTTCTTTTGGTAAGGAACCTGTTCCAGAATTTCTGCTACTGACTCTCCGGCTGTTGGGTTATATGACTCAGATCGTCGCAGATCCGGAGGACAGACATAAGTCCCTTGAAAATTTGCTCTAAACGCGCCCTCAAGCTCTTCCCAACTTCCAACAAGTGTTTTCGGGAGGCCTTTGAGCCGATGCGGGCTGGCCTTTGAGCTTGAGGGTAGGTATTTTATGGCGTGGAGATCATCTCCTCTAGCCATGTGTATGTGTAGTATGTAATCTTCTATCCAGACTCGGGGCTGTTGTGCGTCAGATGCCTCTATGTTCATGGGTTTGAACCCGCTGAAATTCATGATCCAGCACCTCATCGGTAAAACATAGCGGGTGTGCGGCGCCCCTGTATTTGGGTGTGCCGCTGTCTTCGAACACTTGTTGTGTTGTGTTACTTCCTGGGGACTTCTTTTTTGGCCCGTAGATGGACCTAGTTGGGCCGTCCGTTTTCCCAGGACTATAAGTCGGCTTGTGCGTGGCCCCGCTTGTCGCTTTTGGCCTGTCATCTGGCCGTCTATCCGGCCAAGTGGCCTCTTTATTTTTTGACCGTGAAGGCTCTATGGCTTCCTCGTCAAATTCTGGCAGCAAATTGCACTTCGGGTAGCTCTTCGTTTGATGGCCATTGCCATATTTGTCTGCAGTCTTGAATACTTTGCTCCACTTCATTCTGAGCGTGTCTTCTGCTGTTTTGAGCTTTCGTTTCTCCTTCTTCAAACTTCTTGCAGTGGCGACGAGTCTTTTTTGTATGCTCTTATGCTCCGGTGTTGTGTCTGGACTGTTGATTGCTCCGTGAAGGGGTTGATTATCCGGCTCGTCCTGTTCGTCGTCTGCTGGTTTGCCCTGCTCTATCGCTGGGTCGTTAGGAAGGCTGCTTTGATAGAGGCGGGACTTAGGGCGGCGTTTACGTCGACGTTTTGGTTGTTTATCGGCGGGATTATCCTCTGCCGCGTCCCGTTGTTCCTTCTTATCGCTTCCATTTGGGGTGTCCACCATGTATATGTCGTATGACGAGGTGGTCTTCCAAAGGTCTGTAGGCACCTGGTTCTTGGTAGTCTCCGGCATCGCCGCCCATACCGCCGATGTCTTCGGAGTCGTAGTCAAGTACGTCGGTTAAATCGTCGACGGTGGCTACGAAGTGGGTGGTGTGTGGGCTCTGAATTTCTTCGTCATCTGCGTCCCAACCGTCCTGGCCGTAGCTCGGCCAGGGCTCTCCGGATAGCAAGAGATGCTTTAGTGAATTTATGATATCGCCGAAGGGCGAGTGCTGAAAGATGTCCGCAGCGGTGAATTCCATGATCGGCGCCCAATCGGATTCGACCGGCAGGGCGCAGGAGGTTCGGAGTCCGCAGAGAGTCCGCACCTCGAGTCATGAGCTTTATGCGGGACAAGGTAAGTGTTCGCTCTATCGCCCGAGAAGGCGGCGGCCCGAGGCGGTGTCCATGTTGGAGATATGCCCTAGAGGCAATCATGTATGATGATATTTCCTATGTGTTTATGAATAAAGATAGTCCTTGGACATTATCAATGATGTGTATCAGCAAGTACATGACTTGTTTGTGGGACTATGCATTGTATGATGACTGTCCTAAAAGGTCCCTAGTCGAAAGGGCTGTGTGGACGCCAAGAGCCGACTAGACTAGCATATGACACGGTCGATGGCTCGGTCTCACTAGCCATGTAGCATTGGATGCTAACCGGATAATATGGACTTGGAAAGGTCTGGTCGGATTCGACATAGTCGGATCCGAGTCGAGATAAGGTCCGAGTCGGACAGACCCAACTATGAGACGCAGCGATATGTCATCTGTGAGTCTCTAGTACAACATACGTTCTATGTCCTAAGACCTGAGCTGACGCATGTACTCGAGATGGTGATAGACTTGCTTTGGGCCGACCAAACGCTACTCCATGACTGGGTAGTTACAAAGGTAGGTTTCGGGTTTGTCCAGTCCCATGCTGCGAGACATGGTCGAGCAAGATGGGATTTGCCCCTCCGATCAGGAGAGATATACTCTGGGCCCCTCGTGTGATCTGACCAGGAACAGCATGGCCATGCGACAAGGATTATGAGATAATCCGGACAGTGGTCGGTATCACTGGGACGAGAAAGAGGTCGGGTTAGCACAAGGATGACAGTCTCGCCTTGAGCCCGACAACATATATCGTGGCGGCAAAGGGAATGAAGTGTGACACGTTGTGCAGGTTCGCTTAACCAGCTTCATAGTTCGCTTGGTGGTCGGCACGCCTTGCTAGAGGTCGCTACCAACCGTACAGGTCGGAGGTGATCCGAACTGTGACCAAGCTGACTTGAACTCTAAGGGGTCGCGCGCTTAAGGGAAGGAACCTACGAGGTCGGTTTCAGACGACACTGGTCGGATGTGATCCGAACTGGACTAGGAACGTGACCGAGTAGACTTTGCTTTAGGGTCCGTGGCGAGGCCCAAGTGTTGAGCTCGCGACGGACGCCTATATAAAGTGGAGGTGCGGCACACTCAGCGGTTGATCGCCGGTGCTGCGACTAGGGTTTGCATGTGTTGCGAATAGCCACCTCCACTCGCCGCCGATGTGTGATCGGACCTAGCAGTCCGCCGCGACGACGCTCCTCCCGCACGCGGATACCGTTAGAGGCGGTGCACTTGCGCCGCTCCAGCGAACTCGTCGTGGGATCGGACGACCGCCGCCGAGGGAGATCGAACGAGGAGGAGACGATCCATGCAGACGATCGCCCCAACTCTTGTTCCGTTGCACGGCACTGCGCGTCTAGTGGTAACGAACTATGATCCATCTCCCGTAGCATTTTCCTGGATGTTCTGCGCGTAGGAATTTTTAATTTGCAGTCGACGCACCCTACCGTAGAACCCAACAGTCCAGCCATCCGTCCTCGATCCGAGCGATCGGCTCCGGACCATGGGTCGGAGCGGATTCGTGTGCGGCCTCCAAGGTGCTGTCCGGCGGCAGAGTTAGGTCATGCCCATCGTGACAGCGCGGCACACTTGGCTGTGGCTCAGATCCATCGAAGATCAAGTCCCCGCAGATATAAGCCGTGAAGTTTAGGCTTCCAAACCTGACCTGACGGCCAGGGGCGTAGCTTTCGATCTGCTCCAGATGGCCAAGTGAGTTGACCCGCAGTGCGAAGCCGCCGAATACGAAGATCTGTCTGGGAGAAAAGTCTCACCCAGGACTGCGTCGTTGTTGATTGAAGAGGCCATCAAGCCTATCGGTGACGCATACGGAGGAACTCTCAATGAAAGCACCAATGTCGGTGTCAAACCGCGGATCTCGGTAGGGGGTCCCGAACTGTGCGTCTAGGCGGATGGTAACAGGAGACAAGGGACACGATGTTTACCTGGTTCGGGCCCTCTTGATGGAGGTAAAACCTCACGCCCTGCTTGATTGATATTGATATTGTGGATGTTTACAAGAGTGGATCTACCACGAGATCAAGGAGGCTAAACCCTAGAAGCTAGCCTATGGTATGATTGTAAGGGTTGTTGATGTTCTCGTCCTACGGACTAAAGCCATCCGGTTTATATAGACACGGGAGAGGGCTAGGGTTACATAGAGTCGGTTACAATGGTAGGAGATCTACATATCCGTATCGCCAAGCTTGCCTTCCACGCCAAGGAAAGTCCCATCCGAACACGGGGTGAAGTCTTCAAACTTGTATCTTCATAGTCTTGGAGTCCGGTCGATGATGATAGTCCGGCAGATGATAGTTCGGCTGATGATGGTAGTCCGGCTATCCGGACACCCCCTAATCCAGGACTCCCTCAGGCGGCGCAGTGAAGGCGCCACCGACGCACGTCCCGCCCACCATGCGTCACCCGGCATGCAGGTTCTCGCCGCCCCGCTTCGGCTATAAAAGCTGGCCTCCCCGCCGGTGAACGCCACACCCGCTGCACCTCGCCTCGTCTCAACACAGAAGGGCACTCCCCCTCTTCCCGCCAATGACAAATGGCCAAGCGGTACCCCGGCGACGCCGCGGCGGCGAACGGCTTCGGCCTGCGCTTCCTCCACGAGGACGAGGCGTGCCTCCTCTATGAGGCCGACTATCCAACGCCCCCAGACATGCGGGTGCCGGGCTCATGGAAGTTGAGTGTCAGCGGCGTCCCGGTGCCCGAAGGGGCTGCTCGGCGTGCCGAGATCGCCCGTATCCACTCGTCGCTGACGGAGGCACATCGGAATGAGCCGAGGTACGCCGCCGACAGCCACACGCTGTGGACGATGTACTTCGAGCGCCGCCGCGAAGAGCAGATAGCCTCCGCCAACGGCATCATCCCCAGCGGCCGCCTCAACGCCGACGGGCGGCGCGATTGGTGGGGCGTGCCCGGCCGCACCCTCGAGGCCGTCCTCAACCACATCGAGACCGGCAACACGCCGCGCCCCTCGTTCTCTCGCCGTCGTGGCAGGTATTGGACGCCGCGACAAATGGAGCCGGGGACGTCGTCCTCATTGGGCTCCGGCTCGCCGGCGCTCCGCCCCGTCAAGCCGGAGCCGGATGAGACGCCGCTTCGGCGACGCACACGCAGCGGCGCCCTCGTCATCAACGAGGGCGCCCGCCCCTCCCCGCGCTCCCTCCACCTGGTCCAGCCGAAGCCCGAGCCGGGGCTGCTCCCCGTGAAGCCAGAGCACGAGGACATGGTGGCCCCCGATGATGAGGCCGCCCTCAAGTGGGCGAGGGAGGACTACGTCCGCGAGCAGGTTCTCTGCCAGTGTCGGGCATACGTGGAGCTCCAGGCCCGGCGCCGCGGACGCGAGGAGGGTGGCGTCATCGTCCTCGACAACGACGAGGATGACGAGGCCGGGCCGTCCAACCCCCCTCCGCGCGTCGGCGACCCTGGCCAGGGGTCCAGTAGGGATGGCGGCTCCGACGGGGCGCTCGACGACGATGACGACGGCGGCGGCGGCGACTATACACCCGTTTCTACAGGCTCCTCGGCATGTAGAAGGCGGCAGCGGGCTCCAGTGGGCGGCGGCAGTGGCATAGTAGGCTAGGCTAGGCGTAGTTGTTCTCTGTTTTTTTTACAAATCTGAATGAAATCGCCGAGTTTATGCCGTGTTTGTGCAAATTTGAATCAAATCGCCGAGTTTGTGCCATGGTGTATCTTTTCTGACCGATTTGGGGGCCGACCTGGGGGCGGCGACTGGGAACACAATCACCCCCATGCCGAAAAGACATGCCGGTTCGGTCCCAGACGGCGCTTTTTCGGTGTCTTGGGGGGGCCAAACGGCTGGAGATGCTCATTGGTAACCTTCTTTACATGTAGTTGTACGTGCGTATTCTGAGGGATCCATAAGGCCAACTCCACAGCGCGACCCCATCCCGTCCGGCCCTGTCTGTTTGGGGTAAAAGGGACAAACGAGGCGGCCCAGCGCGCGACGGCCCGGACCCATCTGGTCTATTTTGTGTCCGGGCCGGTCCATTTCGAGCGCAAACATGCGTTGGGTTTGGGTCGTGGCGGACAACGAACGGACGCGTCGCTCGTCCATGTCGGGGCCACGTGGTAGGCGGCTACCTACGTCCCACCCGCCAACATCAATGCGCACGCGCGGCCGGCCCCGCCTGTCATCCGCCCAGGCGAATGGTCGTGGTCCTTCTTAAATGGGGAAGTCCTGGACCGGTCGTCGTCCACACTCCCCCACTCCACCCCGCGGCCTCCTCGAAACACGACAACCCCAAACCCCAAACCCTAGCCTCGAACTCGCCGGCCGGCCGCCTCACAGCCACGGCGGAATGGAACTACGGCCGCAACGGGCAGCACGACCGCGAGGCTGGCTCCTCGTCGGGACGCCTTGCAGCTCCGTGAAGAAGGATGAGCCCGCATCACCACCGCGTCGGGCCCCCGCGCCGCCCGCTTTCTCCATCGGCCCCATGGCCTCCGGCGAGCGCGGCCGGCACTACATCGAGGCGGTTGTATGCCGCCGCTATTGGGAGATGAGGACGCCGCTCCCCTGGAGCGACGTCCACATCCCCAACGACTGGCATTTGTCCGCCGACCGCGTGCCGATCCCGCCGGTCCCGTTGAGCGGCCGTGCGCGCCGCCAGGAGATCGAGCGCCGTTGCCGCCTCCTCCCGGACGACCTCTACTATGACGCCAGGTACGCCTCCGACTCGCCCATGTGGGACACGTGGTTTCGGGACGAGCACGACACGCGGCGGGCGTCCTTCTTCGCCGGCACGTCGACGGGGCCGCGGCGGCCACGTCCAGAGCGTCGAGCGGCTGCTCCCCGGGTGCGCGGGCATACACGGGTGCGCGGCCTCACGCCTACGCCGTCGCCTTCGCCATCTCGGTCTCCACCACCACCTCCTCGCATGACAGCGGAGCAGGAGGCCCGTCTCATGGCGCGTGTCATGGAGGACTCCATGCGCACGCACGATGAGCACCAATGGGAGGGCCTCGAGGAGATGACGGCCCTCTCCGCGGCCGGCGATGTCGCCATCCCCGAGCTGGAGATGGTGGCGGGTGAGGAGGTGATGGAGGCGGCGCCGATGGCCGCGTTCCACTCGGGCCTGGTGGGCCAGCACTGGAGCTGGTCGTGCACGGCTCCGGAGATGGCCGAGGGCGTGGGGGGCATGAATTGGTGCCCCACGCCCCCGCGTTCACCGGAGCAGGACGCGTTGCCACGGGAGGAGGTGGTGCTGGCACCTGTCGCCGTCCAGCCCGCCATCGCGTACCACGGACCGCCGGCCCACCTCTGGACGCCGCCGGACTACGTGGACCTCGTTAGCGACGACGACACCAGCGCCACTGAAGACGGCGTCGGCCACGGCATCGACGGGCACGGCAGGAGCGCGCGGGCCGGCGTTTTTTATTTTGTTTTTATGTTGATTATGGGAATGTATGTGAACGTGAAACTGGGCCGTTTTATGGCCGTGAACCCTAACTTATGTTTTACGGTTTTTTATTTGCGTTTATTTATTTATTAGGCATTTTATTCAAGTTTTCCTGTTTTCTTTAATCACGTCCAACAAGGACATGATTTGGGGTGCGGCCGCGCGTTGGACGCACCCACGATCCAACGAACAGAGGCGGATATGGGCGAACCTATTGCCGCCCCAAAAGAACAAAATCCGACCATACCGGACGTCCTTTTGGGATCGTGCGATCGAAAGAATCTCATGCCCTTCCGAGGAGACTTGCATACGTCCACATCTCCTGATCCAAGTTTCCGTTTATAAGCATTAACTAATTTGCAATCTTTTCCTTGTGTAAATAAAAAAGATGATAACATTGCGTTAGTTACTCCCAATTCCGAGATAATATAATTTAAAGATGTGTGGTTCCGTCTAAATAGGGCCGGCACATCCACATTCTTAACTAACTTGCAATCTTACTCCATATAACAAACGTACTCCATATATAGGGCCGGCGGATCGCTTGTCACGCTCCACATCCACAGTGCAATGGCACCATGGAAACACCAACGGAGAAACAACACTCGCGCGCCGCCGGTGTCGCGGATGCTACTGGCGGACCTCTTGCTGGCGATCGCCGCGTGCTCTTACCCAAGAATCATCGTCCGCTGCGCTGCCACCTGCAAGACCCTCCGCTGCAAAATCGCGGACGCCTCCTCTATCCGACCAGGGCCGGTGCAATGTATTTTTGGCCTCGGGGCAATGTAAAATAATTGTTTTTCATATTAAATTTTTATACTTATTTTAAACTAAGTGTACCATATTACAATTGTAATTAATATTTTTTTATTACTTAGTCACATAAAATGTTTGCAAACAACATTTATATTATTAATTGGTATGCATCTGTAATGTATATAATTGAAAATTTTAATTCTACAAAATGAAAAATTTATGATGTACCAAAACTTTTCTTTATTGTTAAGACAATCTTTCATATTTATTTTTCTAAAGCAGCATAAACGATGTAGTGTATACACATTTGCATATACATGTGTGTGTTCATATATCTTTCATTATTATATTGAATATTAAGATAAAGATTTATAAATTATAGGCATACTAACGAATACTTTTATAGCAATTTCTAGTGTATATTAGGCGGTCATATTCATGAAAACTTCTAGGGCATAGAAAATGTGCCTTGCATGATATGTTCAGTAATTCGAAGAACCAAAAATATTGTTGATTATACTTTTACACATGATTCGATTATCTAACATGCTCGTCTAGATTCACTTGGTTGGGTTTGGTGCAAATGAGATGCCTACACGTTTATCGAATTAAAAATTATGCATTGGTTTAAACATTGAAATCATGATATCATAATTTTCATTATGATACTAAGACATGCATCGTAAAAAGAGACTAATGTATTTGAACTCAACTCCGCCAGTCGGATTGGTTTGCCTAAGCGTGGTATAACTTATCAGTATGTGGTATGAACTTATGCTTCTGCAAATTGAGGCTTTATTTTATTCATTTAATAATCTTTCAGATGTAATGCATATTCAATAGATCTTATTAGTGTAAGTTTTAGTTGTGCCCCTCCCCTCTTGGGGCCCGGGGCGGTTGCCCTTTTTGCCCGGCCTATGGGCCGGCCCTGATCCGACAAGCAGCTGCCACGTGCGTCGTGCCGACGCGGGTCCTCCTCGCCTACACCCGCCGCCACAGGCGCCGGAAGCACCGCCGCAAGCCCTTCGTCTCTCTGGTCCACCCGGTCACGCCCGCCGCCATGCGCTTCGCCGACAAGCACCTCACGCCCTTCATGGCACGCAGCGCCGCGGACGATCTCCTCGGCCGGTACGAGCCCGTGACCTCGCGCTGTGGTCTCGTCGTGCTCCTCCGCCGCCGCCATGTCCACGAGCACAGAGACTCCGATCTGTGCGTGTACGACCCGATGACCGGCAACCGCGCCTTCCTCTCCACACCGCCAGGCATCTCCTTTGACAGGGCTTGTATTGGAGGCTGGTGCTACTCGTGCGCCCTACTCACTGCCGCGGATGGCATAAGCTGCTCCTCTTTCTTGTTGTTACTCGGTGACCAGGGCTGGTCGTCCCGGCACAAAGGCAGATACTATCTGAGAGTCCAGAGCGCCGCACCGTCCGATGCCGGCAACGTCGCCTGGGGAGGCTAAATTTGGTGTTTTGACCCTTTTGACGAAGTCTAGCCAGATCTGACCCTTTTCCCTATCGCCATGGTCCTCGGCGGTAGGATATAACATGCTACCGCCACGCTCTATAACAGTAAGTTTTAACTGTGCCGTCACGCCGTCGTAATGTTGAAAATAACCTACCGCCAAAGTTTTGTGGTGGTAGGCTATTATATCACTCTGGCGGTAGCGTTTGCATGCACTGCGACGTAGACAAGTGAATAGCTTCTCTGCCACTCTAGGCTCATTGCCCTAGGCCTCTAGCTGAAATGGCACGTACTAGTACTAGCAAAGCAACAGCAAAGAGAGAGAAAGGGTGACAGAGAGATAGAGCTAGAGCTAGCGCATGCAGGCTGCAGCTAGCTGCAGAAGTAGGCGCATGGGATTGGGGCTTAGACAACTGTAGCATCATTTGGTTTGCATGTCACTGGCTGCACTATTGAATGAGCGTGTGGCAGGGGTTCTCCATTTAACAAATGTTTCTTGAAAAACGTTTAGAGCCAGCGCATCAGCCGAACTTTCTGCCGGATCGCACGCCACGTTGGCTCCAGCGAAACCGTCCACTGCATAGGATGTGTGCACGTGGTGGGACTTGCACAACCGCCCTCTCTCTTATCCTTATCCTTTTCCTGGCCATCTTTTTTGTCTTTTTTCTACCTCCAGCCATGACATGTTCTGCTGTCTACAGCCTTGATTTTTCTCTACCCTCCACGCTGCTCACGAACCACTGCAAGCTCCCCTCACCGGCGGCCATGTTTGCTGCGATCAACAGCTGCCGGTGGTGGAGACGGAGGGCTCCGGTGCTACAACCTGTAGTTTTTTTTTTGCTGCAACCGGAGTCTGAAGATGCTGGAACCAGAGGCCACGCTTGCTGCAACCAGTAGCTGCCGGCGGCAAAGACGACGAGCTCCGGACAAGAGAAATCAGATGTTACAACCAGTGCACATCGGAGCTACAACCGTCAACGCCAAATGCTACGCCCAGTGGCATTTTTTGCTGGAACATGAGGAAGAATGGGCTTCGACGGACATGTGTCAGAGCTGCAACCAGTACTGTAAAATGCTACATCCGGCAACCAAAAAAGCTACATCCTGCTTTGGAAAAAGCTTCAAAGGATACCGGATAGCTGAAGGTCGGCCACCACGCAGCGCAAAAAGCTGCAACAAGCGGCGAGAAAGCTACAACCGGCTTTAAAAAAAAGTTTCAAACAGATACGGGGTAGCTGGAGGTCGACCACCACGCAGCCGAAAAAAGCTGCAACCGGCCGCGAGAAAAGCTACAACCCGCTTCTAAAAAAGCTTCAAACAGAAAACAGTGGCTAACAATGGCGAGCGGCAAACGACGAAGCTGCGTGATGGTGTTGCAATGGGCGCATGACGAGCTACGGCAGCGGCCGGTGGTGATGCTGGAACCCTCACCCCGGCGGTGCTGCAACCAGGGGGTGTGAGACACATAGAGATGCAAAGGCGGAGCTGCATCCAGGGAGCGGCCCCGGCGAGCGGCGACGGCGAGCGGCCCCGACGAGCTGTAGCGCCCCGGCGAGCTGTGACGGCGAGCGGCCCTGGTGAGCTGCGACGGGGCGGCCAAGGGCGACATGGGGAGGCTGACCTGCGGATTTGTTTCTTTCTTTTTGTTCTTGCGCACATCCAGAAGGGAGGAAGACGACCTGGGTCGCAGGGGCAATCTCGCCCGTTTATGCGGGTAGATCCAACGCCTGGCAGCAGATCGGCTCCAATTTGGGCCGGCGCGCCGGCGCCTAACAGCGCCCATGTTTCTTTGCTTCTGGTGTGGGTGCTAGTGTGCTACAGATTGTGGGGTATATGCTAGTACAGTGGCGAGATCGTGGGGTGCTGTGTAGTGGAGACCCTACCGCCAACAACTCTGGCGGTAGGACATAATGTCCTACCGCCAGGAACTTTGGCGGTAGGGTATTTTTCACGTTACGACAGTGTGACGGCGCAGTTAAATGCTACCGTCGTAGCGCGTGGCGGTAGGATGTTATACCCTACTGCCGAGGACTATGGCGATAGGGAAAAAGGTCAGATCCCGAAATTTTTCCAAATCGGGGTCAGATCTGGGTATGCTTTGTTAAAAGGGTCAAAATACGAAATTTAGCCGCCGGAGGGCCTGTCACTGAACACTTTGGCGCCCCGTTAGGGAATCACCACGACGAGCTCCATGACTCAGTTGTGCTTCCTGGCGGCGTCATCCACTGGCTCCGATATGGCCGCCGGGTCCTCACGTATGACGTCCCCGTGGGGAAGCTAGGCACGGTGGAGCTCCCGGCCATGCCCACCAACAAAAACAAACCGCTCCAGCGTCACCTGAGGATGTCACCAGACCGGAGGCTACGGTACCTCGTGACTGAGGTGTTCATGATTGCCATGTGGATACAATTACCTGGTGGCCATGGTTGGGAGCGGGAGGCTGTGATCGACATGGAGGAGAAGCTGCGGTCGTTCGAACCCAACGTCCCTCTTGGCGGTGCCATGATTCAGTTCGAGCGCTCAGGGGAGAGGAACAACGCGGTGATGTTGTCGATACATCACCAACGCCGGGTGCTCATCGTCCTTGACTTAGAGACCAAGGAAATACGTAGGCAAGGCCTGAATCCCTCCTTGCTATTCGAGGTTGACTTGTCCCAGAGGTTAAAAGCCAAGAAAATCTTTTCCTAGCAGAAGTATCAAGGCGGGAGAAGAGGCAAATGCATTGAAAACGATGGATTGACTCTTTACCCAATAAATAAATTATCTAGCTTTGGGTGGTATATGTCTACCCAATATTTGAAATGTTCTTTTTTTATTGCAATTCATGTATTTGGTTATATATGGTCCTATAGCAATTAAATTTGTACTGACTACTGAACCATTATTTGTGTTTCTTGAAAGTTGCAAATTAAATTATCAAACTGCGAAGGTATGGCGGCACTTTTCTTGTCATTGGTTCTAAAATCTTAACTTATATGTTCCTCACATGGACTTGACCACAAACGTTGGAAGTAAAAGGCGTGAAGAAATTCAAAAAACAGTCTATTAGTCATTACTATCATAGTTGCATGATTACGAATGCTACTACCAAAATGGAGTACCTAAAAAGGAAGCGACAGCTATGATGTTACAAATTTGATGAGTTAAAAAAATTTAGGGGACACTTACCCCGTCCCCGTCCCCTCCCCGTCCCACGTGCCGCTCCCGCGAGCGGCCCGGGAGGAACCCTAAATCGTGCCGCCGCCAGTCCTCCCGTCCCGCCTCCCCACTCCCTCGCCGCCGCCAAGGGACGACATCGGGCAAAGCCCGGGCGGGTCGGCGGCGGCGGGGCTTAATTCTCCCCTCCTCTCCAGGCTCCAGGCGGCGCGGGACGCCAGATCTGGCGTGGAGGTCCTCACGCTGGCGTGGTCTCGCGTGCCGGCGGCGGGCGGGGGTGGCTCTGGCGAAGCACGGCGTGCACGTGGCTCTCGTCTGGGCGGAGTGGCGCGACCTTGCTCCGGGTGGCGCGGGGCGTGCCGGCGGCGTCTGGGGTCGGCGGTGCCCTGCTCCGGGCGGCGCGGCGCGGCCCTGCTCGGCTAGGCGTGACCTTGTCCGTCCTGTGGCGCCGTGGTGGCACCCTTGGTCGGCATCGGGTCGGCTGGCCGACAGCCCTCCCTTGCGCGGATCCGTGGCTCTTGGGCCAGATCTGGCGCGTCGGATGGCTCCCGGTCAGGTGCTGCGGGAGGCTGGTTCACGGCGGGATGCTCGACGGCGGTCCCCTGGATCTGCACGAGGGGTGCAGCGGGTGAGTGGATGTGGGTGGTGCGCTGATTGCGTCGGAGGCGGCAGCGCATGCGCAGCCATGGAGGCGGCGGCGCTGCGAGGCTTGGCTAGGCAGGGTCTGGCGAGCAGCGGGCGCCCAACCACCTACGTGTGAGGTGCCGGCGGTGATGCCTCGGTGAAGTTGGCGTCGAAGTGTGGCTGACGGTGCGTGTCAGGTCCATATGTGTGGCAGTCCCTAGGTGCGGGTGAAGGCCATCGCGACGGATCTAGCCCCCGCATCGATTGGTGGTTGCTGCGGTTCCTGGTGTGCTGAAGGTGGTGGCTTGAGGCGTGCTTCCTCGGCACTGATGTGTGGCTTCGACTGCAAGTGGCCGCGGTGTTGGCGGTGTGAGGCATCTTTCGGGGCTGGCCGGAAGCTCGGTGGCATGGAAATGTGCAATGCTACGGATGAAAATTCTGTTCGGCCTTGGTCGGACCGGCGTCGATGGCACCCGTGGGTGGCATTCCCCTTCCTGGAGGCGTCGCCGAGTGTAGCGCCATTGTCCATGTTGCCCTGTATCGGCAATCATCTCCGGGGCGAAAGCCTTGATTCGTAGGATCGGCACGATGGCGGCGTCTTTCTGACGTTGTTTCTCTGTTGGGAGCTTCGTGCTTGGAGATAAGAGGCCCTATGTTGCGCTCCTCCGGCGTACACCTCTGCCCGGATCGTTCTTCTCCGGCGCTATGTACGGTCGTCGCTGGCTCTTCCAAGGAAGCTGGAGTTGCTGTTCTTCGATGATCACCGGCGTCGATTGAGACGCGGCGAGGATATCGGATTTGGGTAGGCTCTTGTATGTCGTAGTGTGTAGTCGTGTGTGGAGTTGTGCTACGCTCGTTGTTCGCAGCGAGAGGTAGATGTGGTTGTATGGCTGTATTTCTCTCCTTGTATAAAGCTAAGGTATGCAATTTGCGTACCCTCGAAAAAAAAATTTAGGGGAAGGGCTAGAGATGCTCTTACCCATTGAGGTGGGGGATAATAGTTGAAGTGTAGTTCATAATTATTTAATGCTTACAGTTTATAAGGTCACCTAGGACCCACATTTTCATAGCCGTTCAAAGGCTACCATTTCATGATCGTTCCAATACCAATAATTATATGGCTGATCCAAGGCTAGTCATTCGGGTTGAAGTTCTGTGATATTCTTAGAACAATTTGGTTAGAGATTGAAGGCTTCCAGTCCCCTTGTAAAACTGAGAACAACTTTGTACACATGGGAGAAATGTTGCCATGTTGGTCTTCCGATAAATCGTCTCACCGCTGAACTAACTAAATCTAGGTTGCTGCCAATTACAAAAAAAGGTAGGTTACTATAGTAACCACTTCTATACTCTGATTCTGGATATTGTTGCCATGCGTGGTACCATTCGAAGATCCTGGTAACTGGTATTGAACTCACATGGCTATGCTCGGTACCATTTACACAGCTACGTACACTGAACCCTAAACATTGGGCCGTCTTTCTGGATGTTGAACTGGACTGAACCAGACTACTCTTTGGTTTCAGCGAGCATAGGATGAACTGTATGTAGAAGACTTTCAGTTATTAGATCAAACTGACCACCTCTAAAGTTATATATAGATCATTATTTTACAATGTTCAGAGAAAGATTACAACATAAACAGGTTCAGTTAGTATGATGGCAATACATGCCACAAATAAAAATACAAAATATTCTCTATCATGGAGCCTCCTCACTGGTTCTTTAACTGGTAAGAGATCATAAATTCAAGAGCAGAAATTCATATATCAACAAAGCATAGAGCCGGTGTCTGAGTAATATTATGCAAAAGATGCAGATATTAACTCTGGTTCATAAAATTGCTGGATTAGTGACAGCCGATCGGCTGATAGCCTGAGCGTTGACCAAGTTCACCCGGCATAAACTTGGAGGAGATTCAGAGCAGACATCAATCCTGTTAACTGTGTTGATTAGCATGCAATCAAGCAGATCATACTACCACAAATAAACCAGGTCGTGATTAATAATAATAAGATTACGGTGGCTTACGTAGCACAATACTTGTGATCAATACTGCTGTTGGAACTGCTAGCTGTCGACGTTGCAGCTGACCTGAGACGTCCTGGAACTTGGAGTGAGCTAGAGTTGCAGTGAACTACTAGGACAAGTGAGCTGGACACTCCAGTCCAGGGGACAAGCAAAAGAGATGCTAATGTTAACTCTAGAGAAAGAGAATAATGATTATTACTGAGATATAAAAGATACTCACCAAGCAGTACATCTGTAGTTTTAGAAAACTGAATTCAAATGCATGCAGGCAGCACTACTGAAGCTATGGAGTGGAGTGGAGGCATGCATGCAGGCAGGCTACACAGGATTCATCAATCCTGCGACCTCAGTTAAATCAATAACAGCACACCGATCGATCTCACTAATTTCAGATAGATGCCGAGGGGGATGCCCTTTTCTGAAATTGAACTTGATGGAAATTGCGCAACAGGACGTGATTTCAAACCAACACAGTCACAACACGCAGCGGAATACAGCAGAGGACCCATCAAATACTCACAACAGCAGGCCCAAACACAGCATAGATCACAACAGCGATCCCACTGTCATGCAGACTATGAGGAAAAAGAAATCAACTGAAACTTTATAGTAGTATCTCAGGGGACTGCAGAATAGCAAGACTGTTTAGCGGGTAGCCTCACCGTGGGTGGATAGCACGGTAGGAGGCCGCGGAACAGGCCAGGCCCACGTCCGCTCTGTAATTCCATGAATGAGCTTGTGCTCAGTAAGAAAATTTGATTGAATATGAAGCAGGTTTGGAGTATGTTTCTTCAATGCTGTTCTTGTTTTCTGAAGCTTTCCCAGATATCTGTCCAGTTGCAGCAATCTGTAGAACTATACTAAGGATACGTTCGGAACATGTCACGTCCAGAGGGAAGTATAGCCAGGGGCTTTCTGACCGAAGAGTGCATCTCCTACTGCACGAATTATCTAGGCATCGAGAACCCCGTTGGTCTGCCCGTCAACAGGCACCTCGGCAGGCTCGCTGGATGGGGTCACCGTGAGGGTCGCTCGAAATGCATGTCGACTACGAGGGTCGACTCGCCGACTTTGAAAGAGCAAACCTAGTCGCGCTACAACACATAGACATGGTCGATCCTTGGGTGGTAGAGTACAAAACCTTTATTGAGAAGACGTACAATGACCGAGGCCAACATAGGACGGACGGAGATATACTCAAAGAGCACAACTCATGTTTCACGCATTGGTTCAAGCAGAAGCTTCTGTCATACCCTTTACATGAAGATTCTTCCGTGGAAGAACAACTCATATTCACCTTGTCACAGGGCGCCGAGCACAACCTGATGACCTATGAGGCGTACGATATCAACGGCTACACATTCTACACCGAGGACAAGGACATGAAGAGCGATGGTTATTAGAACTCCGGGGTAACGATGGAATCCTACACTGGTAAGGACAAGGACAGATACTACGGAAGGATCAAGGAGATCTGGGAGCTGAGCTACGCTGGAGAGAAGGTGCCGATGTTCCGTGTCAGATGGGCCAAGAGCGTCCTAAAAGAAGACGGATATTTCACCACCATGGTTATACCCGGCCAAATCCAAGATCATGGGGCAAACGTCACATGAAAAATGAGCCATGGGTACTGGCTTCCCAAGTGGACCAATGCTTCTTCATTACCGACCCGCCAAAGCCCAGTCGTGTTGTTGTGAGGAGAGGCAAAAGGAAGATCATCGGAATGGATGGAGTATCCAATGAGCAAGACTTCGACAAGTACGGCGACCCGAAGATCGAACATGACGACAACGATGAAGTAGCAGCACACGCCACAAGAAGAAGCAGGACCACCCTACCTAAAGGACGTCCGTTCCACAGAAGAACTCCATTTGCGAAAAAGAAGGGCAAGAAGATTGTGAACAGATAGCTAGCTAAGATTGATTGTATTTAAATCGTAGTCTTCATTTCTCGATTGTATTTCATGGGCACTTTTTGATATCATGAATATTTTTAAATTTCATGGGCACTTTTTGAATTCATGAGGACACTTGATCTCGATCCCCCTCCATCTCGATCTCGATTCCCCTCCATCTCGATCTCGATCCACGCACCTCCCCGCTCCACCGCCGCCGATGATATTTTCAAGTAAGAAATTTGAACATATTTTTAAAAATTATTACTGTTTTATAAAAAATATTACTGTTATGATTTAAACAAGTTTCAACATATTTAAACACAAATAAATATAAAACAGCATTTAAAATGCATAAAAAATATTGGGGAGCTTGATCTCGACCCCCCTCCATCTCGATCTCGATTCCCCTCCATCTCGATCTCGATCTCGATCCCCGCACCTCCCCGCTCCACCCGCTTGCCGATGATATTTTCAAGTAAGAAATTTGAATATATTTTTAAAAATTATTACTGTTTTATAAAAAAATATTACTGTTATGATTTAAACAAGTTTGAACATATTTAAACACAAATAAATATAAAAAACAGCATTTAAAATGCATAAAAAATATTGGGGAGCCTGGGAATCGAACCCAGGACCTCCTGGTGTGTGTGCTGCGTGCTGACCAGTCAGGCTAGTGGGTGGGTTCTGTTGTAGATAGGGTTAGGTTGTAGATATGGTTAGTGGGCTAGATTAAAACAAAATTCTAATGGCGCACCGAGGGGAGGTGCGCCATTAGAATAGTCATACTTATGGCGCACGACTGGACGGTGCGCCATTAGAACCCTCCCCCTAGCTATCCTCCCTCCCTCTCGCTAGATCCCCTTTGACCCTCTCTCCCTCGCCACCAGATCCACCCGCGCGCTGCCCCGACCCACGCAGCCGCCGCCCCCAGTAAGCCCCTGGCCTGCCCCCCATGGCCGTCCGCTCCCAATCCACCCTCCTCGCCTTCACCGCACCCACCCACCCCTCCTCGCCTTCCCAGCCCTCGAGCTCCACCGTGCGAGGCGACAGGAAGGCGGCGGCAGAATCTGCTTCAACACCGGCCGGGCGAGCACAGAACTGTGGCGCGATGGCGCCGACCCTCCACCCCCTCCACCTCTTCTTCCTCGGGTCGCCGCTGTCTTCCTCAACTTCGGCCACCTCTGTTGCTACTAAGCTGTCGCTGGGCCTCCTTGCGCCTCCCCGATGAGCTCCGTCTCCTCTCCCCTCTTCCTTCTCGCAAACACTCTGTTTGTCCAGCAAATCAGCGATAATCCTGTTGATTCCGGCTGTTGATTCTGTAGCGCCGAACGGCAGTGGCATCATTCTGGGGTATAGTTAGGGCCATGATGGCACAAGCATTTAAACAACTGATACAATATTACAAAAAACAATGCTTCCTGTGTAGTATACAATATTACGAAAAACAACTGGTATAGTTAGGGTCATTCTGGACTGTTAGTTTTTCCCATTTCTCGTTCAGTCAATTCAGCCAAATTCAAAACCTTTATACAGAGAGATGGAAACAGATGCTTCCTGTGTAGTATAATTTTTTTACTAGGTTGCCAGAAGAGGGGGGCTTACAGGTAACTACCGGGAATTGTTATGCACAAATTGCTTGTGGTTTCTTGGCCACTCACTACAACTAATTTCACATAACCAAAATGATAAAAAGGGAGATGATGGCAACCAGTTTAGAAAACATTGTACTAGTGAGTGGTAACTAGTTTGAAGAAAATTGTAAATAAGATTCCAGCAAATTAGTGATCTAATTGTGACAATCCTGCTCACATCCCCACTTGCAGCAGAGGCAGGCAATGCCTCTATATGCTCTGTTTTACTGCCTAGCTAGAGCACAAACCTAGCCCCAGTTGTGTATTCCCAATTGCTAGTGGTCTAACTGATGTTTCCCTAGTTGGGTGAGACTGACTTGGCTCTTTCTTGGAGGAGACAGATCAAACAAGTGTTGTCAGTTTTTGTTTGAACTTTAAAGAGTGTTGTGACTTGGCTCTTAATCAAAAGACTGTTGTCAGTTTTTGTTTGAACTTTGTTTGACTGGAGGAAATTACTCTTAAATGCTAGTCCTATTATGGTGGAGATTTTTCTTGTCCTGAGTTACACTGAAGATATTTTTCTGATAATATTATAAAAACTACCTGGTGTGTGTTCAACTTGTATCTTCTAGCTTAAGTTTAACTTGTCCTGAGTTACACTCAAGTTATAATGTGTTTAACTAGTAAAATTCAGTTAACAACAACATCAGTAAAATTCAGTTAATTAACTGAAGAAGAGAAGAGAGAAAGTAGAGAGCAAGAGGAGTACTTGCATTAACTGAAACGTTTTACTTTAAACTTGCAAAATTGCAGTACTCCCTAAAACTACTGCAAGCAAGAACTACTGTTGGAGGGCACTACTGTAGGGATATTCTCTGGTCTACTGAAACTTGCACTACTGCAATTTACTCCAAAGGATACTATAGTTCTTTGCAAATTCTCTGCTCTACTCCACTTGCATGCACTGCAATACACTACTCCACCGCATGTTTAATCAGTTAATGAAAAAGGTACAGAACAAGCAAATGTAAGAAAAGAAGAGAGCTTGTACTGCCAGTACATCATCAGGCAGTTCACCAGAGATTTTCAAGTTAGAAATACTCCCAGGGGTAGATGAAGAGAGAATATCATGAAGGAACAATTTAGTTTTAATTAATGGAAAAGTTGCATTTACTTGTAGTGAAAGGAACAATTTCAGGTAATTATAAATATTCAATAGCAGCAGAGGCAAGCAGTAGCAGTAGCAGTAGATGCCAACTTTTGATATGCATGCATGCATTCTTTGCTTGTTTATATTCATTCTTGTAAACTGAACATGCTCATCTATCTATCTATCTATCTATCTACCTGCTTAAGTATGTATGTATGCATTGTATTTTTATTTCCTTTGGAAAGTAAAGTTTATTTCCTGGCTGGCTGGCATGATGGCTCATGGATCCCTCAGCTGCAGCTACAGTTGGAGCTCAATCTGATCTCATCTGAAATGAATCTATAAATACAGAGTGTAGTTAGTTACAGAGTAGCAGAAATAGTTGCTGGATGCAGTTACTTGCATGGGTCCTGGCTGATGAAGAAAAACTTATATATATATTCATACTGATGTTGACTCTATAAATCATACTTATTGGACATGTTTTATGTGTTGATCCATCAATTGATCACATTGAGAAAGACCATCGTGTCTCCGACCATTTTGCAAAGGTCATGTCTCCGACCATCGTGTCGTGATGAATTTGCAGGTACCCGAGAGGCCCTTGAGTTTGCCGGAATGTTGATTAACCTCCGCTCCGCAAATTGGTACTCCATATGTCCTATTTTCAGCAAAGGTCATGCTGAAATTTTCCGTGAATTTTAGCATGACTTTGCTAAAAATAGGACATATGGGGTACTTATGACTAATGCATGGGCCGGGTATCTTAGTACTTAGTTAAGTAGGATCAACTGCCCCGCCATTCTTGCTGCATTAAACCATAGGTGGCAATAGAGCCAAGTGAATAGGCCCAACTTAGAATTCTCCTTAGCATCGATAAACTCTAGATGATAAACCCAACATAGGTAGCAATAGAGCCAAGTGATTAGTGCCAAGTGATTAGGCCCAACCTAGGGTGCCTCGGCATCGATAAACCCTAAATGATGAAAACTTAACTTGGCTGCCCCGGATGCCTCGGTGTCGATGAGAACCCAAATGATGTACGCTTAGGCTTTTAGGGTGCCTCGGCGTCGACAAACCCTAAATGATGAAAGCTTAGGATTTTAGGGTGCCTCGGTGTCGACAAACCCTAAATGATGAGACCATGATCTTGTTCCTTGACAATAACCAACTTTTTGACCAAACTTTTTTCCTATTTAGAGCTAAACATGGCCCACAACGATGAGGCCGGTGGTTCGGGCGGCAAGCAATTCTGGGAGCTGTCCCAGGAGATGGAGGAACAACCTCACCGCTATGAGGACACCGCGGAAGACACCGATCCTGATTACACAACCCCTAGTGGCATCGGGGATGACACCACTGATGGTGCCGCCGAGGATGCCACCACTGATGATGGCGCGCACACACAGATGGCAGCCAATCGAAGAAGCAAAGGAAGGACCGGCGTCCGAATGCGCTCCGCACCGTCAAGGAGGAATTCACTCAAGTGGACTCCGACGGGAATCCAATGGAGCCCAAACATATAGTCAAGGGGTACTCGGTTTAGCTCGGGTGCATTCTCCGAAGCACCGTCTCGATCAACACCGAGAACCTTAGCATAAGGACCGAGGGAATTTGCGCAACTTGCTCTTCACGAAGCTGCACGAACGATACAAGTTCCCCGCCGAATTTGAAAACACACGCCTCTCAGGGAATAAAGTGAACAGTGCCGCCCTCACAAAGATGAGCACGGCCCTGTCTACTTGGAGAAGCGCGGTGAAGAAAATGATTGATAAAGGTGATAGTTATGAGAAGATCAAGGCGAAATATCCTTTGATGAGCGAAGATGAGTACAAGGAGTTCAAGATCAACTACTCGACCAGTGCAACCTCCGAATCAAGTCAGTGGGGGAAAGAAATGCGGGAGTTGAACTTAGGGGAACACAAACTCGGTCCCGACGGTTACAGAGTGGCGGAGCCTATATGGGACAAGGAGGACGCGGAGCGTGCCGAGCAAGGCCTACCGCCCCGCTTCGAGAAATACAGCGGTAACAAGCAGACCAGGAACTATGTCAGGGCCCGGTACAAGGAGGACCCGGTAACAAAGGAGCTTACCACGGATCCAAAGACTAGGGCGCTTGAGCTTGTTCTGGTAAGGAATACACCCCCGCGTAATTAGCTCCATATGGTTGCACTCTAATTAATCCCCAATATTTCTAAATGGTTCACGTTCCTTTCGCAGGAAACTGAAAGCGAAGCCGGGTTGTCTCGAGCTCCCTTCGACACCCCTTTAAATAGGGCGTTGAACATAATGAAAAGCAAGGATAAGCTCACTAAGCCGACGTCAGCTGGTCGTGTGGCTGGCAAAGGCTTGTCCACAAAATGGGGGTCATACTATACCGCTGGTGTGCGGAAGGAGAAAAAGGCCAGCTCGGAAAGCCAGACGCGTGAGGTTGAAGCACTCAAGGCACAAGTGGCGCGGATTCCGGAGCTTGTCCAAGAGCAAGTGGAACAACAACTGGGAACGAAGCTCAACCACTACTGGAAACTGAGAATTTGCCATCTGCCAGCTGATGGCAAAGAACGTCTTTGCAATCTGCTTATAAAAAACAGATGGCAAAGAACTGACAGACGGCAAAGAACATGGTTGCCATCAGCCAATTCTTTGCCATCTGCTAGTGGATGGCAAATAATCTTTGCCATCCGCCACAGATGGCAAAGAGGTGGGCAGGGTCCAGGTCAGAACTTTAAACTGTCAACCCATTTTCTTTGCCATCTGCGCCCAGATGGCAAAGAATATTTTCCGTCTGTTGGCAGATGGCAAAGAAGTGGGTAGGGCCCAATGGATAACGGTGCAGAACGCCCAAGAGCCCCCACCCCCAACCCTCCTCCGCCTTTCCTCCCCATTCGCGTCGCTGCCTCCACCCCACCTCCCTCGCCTCCTCCCCCCGTCCACCTCCCCTGTCGCGAGAAACCCTCGTCCCATCCTCTCCTCCTCCCTCCCTCCCTCCCATGGCGGAGTGGCCGAGAACGCGCCAAGGCTCGCCGCTCCTTCCGCCTCGCCCGCTTGGCGCGGCGCGCCGGTTGCCGTCCCGCCCGCCAGGTCCGGGATCCCGCCGTGGTACGACCTGGACGCCAAGTGGGATGCCTGCCTCGACCTCTCCATCCGCCGCGTCGCCTACTCCTCCCTCGCCGGCGCCTTCGAGGGTCTCATCCTCTTCCGTAAGCTCCCCACCTCCGCCTCCCCCTTCCCCTCGCTGCACCGCGAGATCTGTTCGCCGCGCCTCCCATGCGTATCTCTTGATCTAGGGTTGCGCGGAAATGATGCCCGTGCTCCATCTCGATCGGTGGTGGCCGCCGTGGACACCCGCGGCTATGGTGAGCCCCTGCGCCACCGCCCTCTCTCCTCTCCTCCCGTACTCCCTACCCATCTCTCTCCCCCGCAGACGAACCCCACCGCCAGGAGGCCGCCATGGAGGCCGGTCCCGAGCTCGCTTCGCCGCTCCTTCAGTGACCCTCGTTGCGCCTGGATCCGGGCGGATCCGACAATTCCCCGACGCGCAGGCTAGCTTGTAGCTAGCTAGCTTGTATATATGTGTTTCTGCTTCTCCAAAATGGAGAATTTACTACATATCTCATTTTAGTACTGGACTGGACTGCCGTGCAGGTGTAGTCAAGATCCCCCCTTTGACCAGTAACCAACGATTCCATAGCTTCTGCTTGCCGTGAGGGATGGCCGGAAGAGGAAGCAGCCTCTGCCTGTGGCTACTTGTTGCACTCCCTGGGATATTCGCCTCCGCCTCCGCCGAGGCCAGCCGGGAGATGCTGATCCGCACTCTGGTATGGTGACTCATCTCCTGTTGCAGCAGTTGCACATGATTGATCCATGTACCATTGCTCTTTATTTTCTTATTATACTTGATTCCAGATCTAAATTCTTCATGTTGATGTGTAACTGGGTTAAAAACTTTACCTCCTGTTTCCTCATCTTACCTACCTACACTAGTACTAGTTGGTTAAAATATTATTAAATCTCTTTTCTACCTCCAAATTTTGTGTTGTTTTCTATATATTGCATTCTCACTACCATGCTTAATTATTTACAGGGCCATTAGAACATGTAACTTGAGTCGTGGAAACCGAATGTGGTTATTTATATCAGAGTAGATGCTACTGTGACATGGGCATGCACTTCACTCCAGCGAAGATGTAATCCCCAAGGTAATATCCTCTCTTTGATTCATTCATCTTGACTGCATATATGTGTTTCCTAAACTTTTATCTTTCATGCTTAAGTGGTATGGTCATAAATAGATAGTAAAATCTTTAAAGGATAATTGAGTTATTGAATCTAAAGGCATATAATCAGTTCTCAACTATAAGCGTGTCACAGATTGAATTTGTTGTGTTGTTCAAGATTAAAATGGGGAATAGATCATTGTGCCATGTTCAAAATTAGAACTATAAGCAAGAAGGAAAATTATCAATTAGGATGTTGTGTTGTTTCTGTGTAAATATATGCCATGCTAACTTGATGGTTAATATAGATTTTGTATGGTTTGTCTCAGATCTGATAGAGAAGAGACCCCCCGTGACCTCCTACAGCCATGGTCGATGGCAGCCCCGGCAAGGAGTGGCTCACGGTCACAGGAGAGAAGGATCCCCGTACCCTACAAAGCTCGCTGGAGACGGATCCATAGGAGCGCAACCAGCAGCTCAAGTAGTTTTACCCGTGCAACCATCCTGCTAATTCGCTGGACCTGAAGAATATCGACGAGTCAACGGACACAGGACGTTCCTGCAGGCTGTATGTTTCTGTTATGTTTCTCACGGTCTTCTATTCCTAATTCAATTGCTTCTCAAATAGTTTGTGTAGACTGTATGATTTGATTAGAAAGAAAAAATCGTTGATTTAATCATTCACCTGAAGTGACTTTGTTGCACTTTTGATGTTTTTTTTCTGTATCTAAACTTCTGAATTTTTTACGAATGTGAAAGTCTTGCAGCCAAAATAAAAGTACAGGGATCGTGTGCAATTCACATGTTGTGTTGTCTTTTGCCCTGAACAACTAGAGTTAGTTGTCGCTTATTTGTTGTTTGGGCACGACAATATTTTAGGACGACCATTATGTTGGCTGGCGTCTGCTGTGCTAACCATCGGACAATTTTTTAATCTTGGTAATTTGGGAAGAGATGTCTTAGTTAGATATCAACTGCAGAAACTGTATGTTGTCAGTGTACATTCACTGTATTTATAGGACCATGCTGTTGTGAATCATGTATTAAACGAGGCGCATAATTCACATAGATATTATTTTATTTTAGAGTAATACAGAATTCTTGCTAACAAGTAGTGGGGATTGTGTATGCTTGGGCGATGATATCATTTCTTGGTCTTCCAAATAAGAACATCACGAGTCCCAGTCTATTGTGTAAGCCAAGTACCATGCCACAACTCACGATATCGCTGAAACATGTTGGTTATGCCAGCTGCTGCAGGAGCTACATCATCCACTCGCATACTGTACATTGTTTACTGAGACAACATCAACATGGAATATTTGTCTGTCAACTCAGTGAAGCACCAACGGATCAAGGACATTGAGGTTGATATTTGTATTCTACTCGAAAAAGGTGAATATATTAATTAATTCTAAGCACCCCTCTTCAGTGCATCTTATATAGAAATCTCAAGCCTATGTCTATATAAGATGCACGTGCGTACATATACACTGCTTGAGCAACAACAACTTCTATACTACATACTCCTCTCTATGCGTATGTATGCATTACAAAAAGAAGAAACTGATAATGGAATTTGTCAGTCGATTCACGGAACAGGGAGGGGTAGTTTTAACAACAAAGTGTTTTAGTTTACTCCATCCTTGATCCGGCAGCGGAACAGGGACCTGTTGTACTCCTTATAAACTATTTTAGTTTTATAATCATCTTTTATTTTTCTCCAGTTTTTTCATCAAACACATCGAGACGTTGGAAGAAATTGACGTGGCGTAAAAGGAGCTGGCTTTACAGTCTGGCGTTAAGCACTGGGGAGGAGTTTGTTCTTTAGGTGGTGAGCTCACTTTCATTTCAGATCCTATGGATGTTACCGTAATCATGCCTTAAATACAGGCTGGTCATGGATGTTACTTAGCTCTAGAATGACCTTAGCATGTTTTACACCAAAATGACTTAGTATGCTTAGCTAGCTCAAAAATGACATAATAACCATACTTAGCTCCAAAATGACCTATTTTACAGATATAAGTTGCATCATAATAATCTTCACATTTTAGTTGCATCATAATAATTTTCTTCTTCTAGTCTTCTTCTTCTAACTTTCGATTTGCTTAAGATCACGGAAGCTTGGGTAGATGGAGTGCTTGTATTTAGTTTTTGTTTTGACCTTGTGAAACTTGCTACCTATGGATGAAACTGTGTAATATTGATGAAACCATGTATATGTACGGGTGAAACTTGCTACTATTGGTAACATGTGTTGGATACATATGTGTTCATGACTATTGGTAATATGTGTTGAATATGCTATATTGGTCATATAAATATATTTGTGTTTGATTTCTGTGAAAATGAATTGATATAAGAAAAAACAAAATTAAATGGGGCAATATAGTCACTTTGCCATCTGCTGGCAGATGGCAAAGAGCTTTGCCATCAGCTGGCAGATGGCAAAGAGGCCACGTGTCATCTACATGTAACATTTGGGCTGGCCTATTTGGGCTCTTTGCCATCTGACAGCAGATGGCAAATCTCTTTGCCATCTGCTGGCAGACGGCAAAGCATTCAGCCTTTGCCATCTGCTGGCAGATGGCAAAGAGCCTGCAGCCTTTGCCATCTGCTGGCAGATGGCAAAGTATGCCGTTAGCCTTCTAACGGAGCTAACCCCGTTAAGAGGCTTTGCCATCTGCCAGCAGATGGCAAAGCCACAGGCTCTTTGCCATCAGCCAGCAGATGGCAAAGAAGCCTTTACCGGCAGGGTTTCGCATTTAACTGTTTGTTATCTCGCCGGCAGATGGCAAAGCCTTTGCCATCCGCCGACCATGCCTTTGCCATCCGCCATGGTAGATGGTAAAGTGCCGATTCCAGTAGTGAACACTATGGTGCCTACGTTGATTCATGGGCTGACGACGTGGATTGCGGGCGGCCATCAGGGCCTCCCTGTTCCCGGCTTCACGGCCAAGAACTTCGCCCAGCAAGCAGCGGCGCCATTGGTGTCTCCGGCGGCGCCATTGGTGTCTCCGGCGGAGGCGGTATTCGTGTCTCCGGTGCTGGCACGGGCATTGGAGCTTAATGCACCCGGGTGTACGCCGGCCGGCACCTCGCCAAAGAAGCTCCTCCATCGCTTGCACGCCCGCCGTTGGCAGTGACTCGACATTAGCCGAGCTCGACGGCATCATGGTAACTAAGCTTCTCGGCCGATGACTTCATCTCCTTGCCTTTGACTGGGCATCCCTAACGCCATGTACATGTTTTCGCAGGGCACCGCCGACGTTCCTTGCACTCTTCTGCACTTCGTGGGCGCCGAGTTGGTCGATGTCGCCAAGGGCAGAATCGTTCAACTAGGCAACCGCATGTTCCACGGTAATCCGATGCCACCCACAGTGTATAGGGTTGAAGTGGTTCGGGTGCTGCCAGGCTGCGACGAGCTGTTACCTCCGGTTCGACCCGCCGGGCCGACGAAGAAGATGGATGACCTCGGCGCTGCGCAAACTGGCCGCTGCTTTGGTCAAGAGCCAGATTCGCTTGGGGCGGGGACACCACCCCACGATAAGACCGCCCGCCGTGCGGCGCCAAGCCATGGCAAGAACGCCGAACGCTACCGACCTGCCGGACATCCCTATGTCGGACATCCCTATGGCACAGATCCGACAGCCCTATGGCACAGATCCGGACGACGACGACAACGACGACGGTACATTTACCAAAGTCGATAAGTACTTTGCCGAACATGGGTACGCCGACGAAGTTCTCGGGCCTCTTTCTCAAGAACCCAACCAAGACGAAGCGCAATCTAGCTGGTACGGCGGAGAAATCCAATTGCAATAGGCGCTGTCTAGCATTCAGTTCTCGGAGACGCCCAGCCCCGCCTTCACCGAGCCTCGATAGTTGAGGTGCGAATATTATCAGCCCCAACACGCCAGAAAGCGGTGCGTGAGTAGAACTCGGTCCCATTACAGGAGATCAAGAAGAAGGGACGGAAACGAAGACTAACAAGGGCGCTGGTGCGAGCCAGCCGCCCCGAAGTTCGATCCGTGCTCAGACGGGCCACCTTCACCTAAGGATATCTCGAGGAGGGTGCATGTGGCGGGTAGGGCGATGCTACCGCCAAATATACTGAATGCTGCAACCGGTGCTATGCGGAGTCTGCACGACAGTGTTCTTTCTTTGGAGAAGCGGCGTCTGAGAGAGAATGATGTGGCATACCCGGTTTTCGTGGCCAAGGTGCCAGAGGGCAAGGGCTTTGTGGATGGCGACATCGGGGATACGATCGTCCTGCGGTTTGATGACATCTTTGCTATGTTTAACCTTCATCCGCTGCACTACACCTTCATTCGGCTGTTTTCGCTAAGTATGGAGATGCGGATCATTAGAGACAACACCCCAGACATCGTGATAGTCGACCCCTTCTACATGTGTGCCAAGCACTTGAACAGCGCTGGGGACCGCCAAGTTGGGAGTTCACACCTCGAAGGCGTCATTCTGGCAAACCCAGATAAGGATAACTTCCTTGTGGCTTACTTTCCCGAGTAAGTCATCCCTTAACCGCCCCGTAACATATGATTTCTTAGATTTTGATCGTTCTTTTTTTCTAACATTCCGTGTTCTGTGCAGTGACACACATTGCACACTCATCCTCTTAAGCTCGAAATATTCCATGGCGACGTATTTCGACCCGAACCGTAACTCCAAGATAGACTACACAAATGTCAAGAAAGTTCTTGATGATGTTCTCTCCGGCTACGCCAAATCTGGAGGCACCTTCACCAGGGCAGTTCGTAAGTACGGCAAGCACATGTTCTCACACAATACGATGCAGAAGGATGCCTACTACGCCCTCCATCACATGCGGGCGATCGTAAGGGACCATCATCAACTTCTGCTACCAGATAATCTCAAAGATTGGGCCGCGAGCTTGTCGGCAGTCCAGGACGCGGACCTCAGACAAGAATTCTTTCGCATCCAGTCGGAGTTCGCGGACATCATCCATCAAGATGTCCTTCATACCTCGGGCAGTTCTTCCTCAGATATCAACCGTCTAAATGTGAGATAGATGAAACGCTACAAATGCAGGGTGACAACGATCGCGATTTCATGACCATCACGACAGACGGCGGCTTCATCCACGCCTCCCGTCCGATGAGTCGAGTCGAAAGTAGTGATGTGTAGTTTCAAACATTGATTAGCTCATGTTGTAATTAAACTTTAATGAATTCAGATGTCTCTTTGGTTTGGACGGTCGCTCAACTTAGATGTAATCGATGCTATTTATTAGTAGGACCATGAATCGTGCTATTAATGTCTTGCTTTTCTCTTTCGATCCTTTTGTTGCATACTTACATATTGCTTATGTATTGTCTGTTGTTTGGCTTGTGCATAGAGATGCCGCCGTATGTCATGTACAAGGGTAAGGTTCCTGAGTCACGACGATCGGGAGGAGTGTCGGAGACAGGTTCACCGCTTCAGCGGTAAAAGTTACAAAGGGTACACCACTAGGGCGGAGGCCGAATCTAGATATGCCCGCTATCTAGCGGGAGAGAGGAGGAGCGTTGAGGAACCGGATGAAGACCAGTTTGATCGCGATGATGCTCATCGTGATGACCACAACTCTCTTTTATGTGATGGTAGTTTAGATGATCGATATCGACTTGTAATGTGAACACAAACTCGATACTCGCGGTCTTGAGACTTGTAATGTTTTATCTTTGTTCGGTCTTTTGAATTCGGAGACTAATATGATGAATTGTATTCGGAGAATAATCTTCTATTGTATTCGATGAATCTGATGTTGATGTGTGCTGCTGTCTATATTCTGTCCAATAATATATTTTGTAACCTGTGCAAAAATCAGAAAAGCAAAAAAAAAACCAAATATTCATACTAATGGCGATCAAGCAGAGTGCGCCATTAGTATGCCAAAGGATACTAATGGCGATCAAGGCAGAGTGCGCCATTAGTGTGACAAAGCACATGGTTACATATGGTTCCCGGAGGCATACTAATGGCGATGGAGTTACATACTAATGGCGATCGCCAGTGCGCCATTAGTATATCAGATACTAATGGCGCACGGTGGTGCGCCATTAGTAAAAAATTCTAATGGCGTGCTACTAATGGCGCACCGGTAGTGCGCCGTTAGTAGGCAAAACCGGTGCACCATTAGTAGGCATTTTCCTAGTAGTGGGAGAAACAGCGGCGTCGTCGTGTTCATGGGGAGCCAACCGGCTGGGTCGGAACGGAATGCGTGGTCGTGTTCATCGGGAGGGCTTGGACGGAACAGGCGATGGAAACGAGGCCTGGCGTACCGCACAATGGACGAAACGGCCTTGTGTTCGACCGGCCACGTTCGAAACGGGGTCCTGTTGATCAGGAGGGGCCTGGCGTACCGCAAAACGGAGGAAACGGACCTCCTACGGTCAAAATGGGGGTCCTGTTGATCGGGAGGGGTGTGGCGTACCGCAAAATGGACCTCCTACGGTCGAAACGGGGGTCCTATTGATCGGGAGGGTGTGGCGATCGCAAAACGGATTTAAACGGACTTGTGTTGGAGCGCCATACGGTCGAAACAGGGGAGGGTGTGGTGCATCGCAAAACGGGACTCCACGGGATACTGTTCATCTCCACCGTCGACCTCCTCCAGCCTCCACGGGCTACCGTCAACCTCCTCCAGCCTACACAGGCTCCTGTTCATCCAGTCTCCACCGCGCGCTACTCCACCGGCTACTGTTCAACCACCCCTCCACACGGGCACCCCTCCACCGCTCACTGCTCATCCAGCCCTCCACACCACGGGTCCTATTCAACAACCCTCCACGGCCACCCTCCACCGTCTCTCGCTCATCCAGCCCTCCACACCACGGGTTCCTGTTCATCCAGAGGCAACGCCACCGCCACGCTCATCCAAACCCCCCGCAACGCCACTGCTCATCCCAAAGGCAGCATCGATCGGCTTGATTAGCAGCAGAGCGGCGAATCACTCCATCGGGTTCATTAACAGCCATCGATCGATCGCCGGGTTCGATGAACGCGTAGCTCGCAAAGGTAATCGCCGGTTCGATTAGAGCCAACGCCGCACACACGCAGCAGACGCACGAGAGAAACGCGCGATCGCTCCGCCTCGACCTCCCACCGTAACCGCAACTCCCGAAATTTTCCTCCCTCGCTTCTACCAAGGTTTTTTCCGTCATGGATGGCCCAAAGAATGTCATGCAGCTGCGTCTCCGGCGCGCCCAGGACGAAAAGCCCATTTTCTGTCATGATTTTTTGTCATAGAAGTAGGAGCCCACCACATCTATGATGATACCGGGTTTTGTCACAATTATCGTCATAGAAGTGTCATATGTATGACAAAATTTTTTTTCGTTCGGCCCAAAATGTCACGGATGTGTCTTTTTTTTGTAGTGATGCCTTGTCCTCAAGTGAAGTGTTGGATGAGTTTGTTGCTATGAGGATCTTGGACAAGACCGCCGACAATGCGGTGTTGCGTTCTCAATGATCAAAGAAGCCCAACCTTGCTTTGAAGGCCAAGCTAGTGTGGAAGAAGAGGGTGAGGAGGAGGAAGAGGAATGTTGCCCTGAAGATACCAAGTATGCTTATCATGCGCACATGGCTCTCGCGTCACGGCAATTTTGGAGCAAGAAGAACTTAAGGCCCAACTTCAACAAGAACAACTCAAGTGGCACCAAGGGCAAGCAACATGTGAGGACATGCTATAATTGTGGCAATGTGAGCCACTTTGTTGCGGAATGCCCGTATAAGAAGAGGGAATACAATGGTGGCAAGCTTATCCGAAAAGACAAGGCCAAGCCCTTCCCCAATAAGAACAACTTCACCAAGAAGACTCCTCCCACGGGGTTGGTGGCACAATAAGAGTACAATGAGGATGATGAAGACGGTGAGACGGTTGCCATGGCCTCCGTTGCCATTGCAACAACTCCACGGGTCTCCCTCTTTGACTCACCCAATGAGAACATCACCGCCAAGTGCCTCATGGCTAAAGTCACCAACAAGGTAACCCCCAACATCAAAACCACCATCACTTATAATCCTTCCTTGACGGATTGCATTGATGAAACTGAGGGGTCGAAGGAGGAATAAAATGAATTTGAGTCTTTTATGAGTAAGCTCAAGGGTAAATCCAAGAAGCACTTCGTTTCTCTCTTGGAACAACTTGGTGAAGCCAATGACATGATCGAGGCTCACGATGAAACCATCTCTAATATGGAAGAGCATAGTCGTGACTATGCCAATGAGATATCGAATCTCTCTAATGCGCTTGAGGAAGAGCGTGGTCATCGTTTGGCTCTTGAGGAGTCACACAACGATGATCATGCTAAATTAAAGAAAGATCTTGATCATGCTCTTGTTGTATCTTGTGTGCTCAATTCCGAGAAGGCTAAACTTGGGGTTGACCATGCTAGACTCAAGGAGGAGTTTGATATACTTGAAAAAGCTCACAAGGCCTTGAAGAGTGCTCATGCTAGCCTCAAAGAGTCTCATGATCAACTCCAAGTGAAGTTAACCAAGGAGAAAGCCACATTTCCTCATATGGTTCTAATTGATAATGCAAATGCTACTAACCCGTGTTCTGAGCATGTGCATCTTGTGGAGGAGAATGCCAAGTTGAAGGAGCAACTTGAGAAAGGCCTTGTGTCTTGCATACAAGGTGAGAAGAACCTCAACGACCTTTTGAGCAATCAAAAGGAAGTTGTGGGAAAGGAGGGAATTGGGTTTGCACCCAAGTCCAAGAACAAGAATAAGGATGACAAGGCCAAACGACCTCCTCCTCTCAAGCAAACTTTTGTGAAGGAGGGAGAGGGTGCTTCTAGGGAGAAGAAGAACAATGTTAAGGGTGGTGGTGTCAAGAAGGGAAATGCCACCCCTTCCAACAAAGCCGACGACTTTAACCCTTCATATGTGTTATGTCATGCTAGTGATGGGCATGTTTATGCCAAATTTGTTGGTTCTTCATATTAGTACATTGAATGGTCTATTTGGGTTTCTAAGACCCTTGTTACTAACATTAAAGGACCCATTACAAAATGGGTACCTAAAACCAAGGATTGATCTCTTGTAGGTGTTTGCTTCCAGTGGGGGATCATGGTTGCTCGATAGTGGAGCCACAAATCATATGACTGGAAGCAAGGATTGATCTCTTGCACAAAGTTTCATCTATGCCCACCAATATCCAATGGGTGATGCTTCATCTTCTAAGGTATTGGATCTTGGCAAGGTTGTCATTTCTCATGATCTCATGATCGAGAAAGTCATGAGTCCTGTCGTGGAATTGTCACGGCAGATGTCCTCATGAAAGGACTTAGTCGCGGGGCCATCGTACGGGTTAACTTAGAGGGGTTAAAGCGGACGCAAAGACACAAGAGTTTATACTAGTTCGGCCCCTCCGATGAAGGTAAAAGCCTACGTCTAGTTTGTAATGGGATTGATGTGATCTTGGCGACTAGGGAGCAAATAGCTTCGATTAACCCTCGAGTGGTTGTTGTCTGTCTCTAAACCATCGCCGGGTCGTCCCCTTATATACACGGGTTGACGCCCGGCCGGTCTACAGAGTCCCGAGGCCGGCTCATACAAGTGTCCGGCTCGGTCTCTCCTTTCTCTTATCTTACAACACAAGTTACATGGTTATGGCGGTTTTACCATTATGGGCCCTAATCCGCCTCTGGGCCCTGGGCCTCTAAGTTCTATAGCGAATCGCCATCTTCTGAGTCTTCGTGGGCTCCAATATGGCTGAGGGTGAACCGGCCCCTCCTGGGCGGTTTATATTCAGTAGTTACATCCCCAACATTAGGCCCCAGATTGATTTGAACCTGTTCATGTTAATCTTCAACACCTTAGAAAAACTCTGAATATCTTCCATCATATTTCGTAAACCGCCATCTGTTAAACCGCCATGACATCATCCTCTGAACCCAGCAACAGATCATCTTGACGTCATCTTCATTAAAGAAAAACAACGAAATAACAAGATTCCCTTCATTTAATATTATCCCGAAATCGAGGCGATCGCGCGCCATCCGCCGCTTTCAACTCCTCGATTCTCGCTACCACAATTACTTTCTGCCTCATTATAAATAGACCGAAGGCCCTTTTCTTCTTCCCTTCCGCACTTCTTCTTCCTCGCGACGCCCAGCTCAAGCTCCGCCCGCCTTCGACTTCGAGCGCTGCACCGACACAAGGTCGCTGCATCAACCTGGTTGTACCAGAGATTCTTGGTGTTCCTCCGCTATCCTGTGCATCCGGTAAGGCTCTGCCTCATACCCTAGATATGCATCTTAGGGCTCCTGTTCTTATCGTCGATCATAGGTGTTCATCCCTAGTCTCTTCGTATCCGCTCCGCCATGGCTTCTTAATTCAACCGTAGCATATATCTTGTGCGGTAGCTGCTCCGCATTCAGTTTAGCACTTAGCAGATCTTCCTTTTTGTTCAGAATCTCTTGATAGAACGCACGGACTTCCCTGCTCTTTATAAAGCTTTTATGGATCGCAGAAATTTTTTCTTACTGAATCTTTGGTAGATCCGAATTAATTCCGTCCATGTGTGAAACCTGTTTCTGTCAACACTTAGCAGATTTTCCAGTTCTGTCCCTTCTTCTTAAGGGCGGTTTAATTTTGATAGCTAATCCGCCATACCCCATTAGTCCTCGCTAAACCGCAATTGAACTGAATGTCAATCTGCCGGTTTAGCACTGAATAATATGCCTGAACCGTTAACTGTAAACCGGTCTTTACTTTTCCTTTTACAGTTTTTTCTTCCGGAATGGCCAAACAATTTTCTGCCTGCAATTGGGTTCCGTCCAAGATCACTGTGACACAAATCAATCGATATGTCACCACCGGCGCTTTAGCCTCCAAAAGTGTCCTTCATTGGCGTGTTCCGGATTCTGAATGCCTTCCTGAACCTCAAGAGGGAGAAGTAATTGTATTTATGCAACACTTAGACCGGGGATTCAGCCCGCCCGAATCAAAATTCTTCCAGGATGTCCTCGCAAGTTTCCAACTCCATCCACAAGATATTGGTCCGAACTCTGTGTCCAATATATGCAATTTTCAAGTCTTCTGCGAAGTCTACCTTCAAGAAGAACCAACTGTGGAGTTATTCCGGGATTTCTTTCATCTGAACCGCCGTATGGAGTTTTCGGATGGTCCTAACACAAAACTTGGTGGCGTTTCAATCCAGAAAAGGAAGGAAGTAGACTTTCCTCTCGCCAAACACCATAGCCATCCGAAAGATTGGAACCAAACCTGGTTCTATTGCCGGAATACCGCTCCTAACGGAGAAAACCCCTTGCCGGGTTATCGCCCTCACCGGCTTAGCAACCATCACCCATTGCCTTCACGCTTGACCGCCGCAGAACGGAAGAATTTTGCGCACCAAATTATCAAGCTGCGGGCTCTAATGGCCATTGGCTTAACTGGTATTGACCTTGTCCGCTGTTGGGTTTCTTGGGGCATCTTGCCATTAAGCCGCCGCCCCGGATTGATGTGTGAATACACTGGCAACGTCAAAGACCCTCAACGACATCACGAGCTATCAATAACTGAGCTTGAAGTTGCCGAGACAGTGAAGAGGATGCTCGATGAACCAATCTCCGCATGCAGCCAAACCGGGTTGGCTCCGTTCTGTGTTTTCAACAAACCGCCTGCGGTAAGAGTCCGCTCATTGCTCTATTGATTTTAATGCCTTATTGATATGTATTAATCCTTATTGATTCTCAGGCTAATAGCTTCTTTTGGAAACGAACAAAACCGGCCCGGGCCCCTCGCGTAAAGTCCAAGACCACCAAGAAAGCTGGTAAGAGGAAAACCGCCGAGTCTTCGAATCACGGAGGATGAAGAATCGATGCTGAGGTAAAGCTTGATTTACTTTGCCCTTTTATCATTCATCCTATTGACGATTATAATTCCCTGTGATGATGCCGAGGCCAGCCATGCCGATCCTGTTGAGGTAATCCTTCTTTCTTCCGATTCTGATCTTGTACCGTTAAAAGAATTCGCGCGACAGTCCGGAAAGTGAAAAATCTCACCCAGTTCTCATTTGAATCCAAATCTTTCTTTGAAGACACAGCAAGTTGAAGAACGCTATACGACCCGCATAGCGGTCAACAAATTACGCCGTCCGGTTTAGCCGACACCCCAACCCGGAAACGCCGCCCGAGGTGATTTGTTCTCCTGAAAAGCGTTATCCTTTGAAAGGTTTCTTCCGATGTCCTCTCAATCCGTCTGATCCGAATTATCAGGCTTCTTCCAACTCATCTGGCGGTTCATCAACCACTCAGTTGCCTCCTCTTAAAGTTGCTGCTGGGTAAGCATATTACTCTATTTCTTTTTTGCATTTGTCGGTTTATCATATTCTAACTCTTAATGTTGTAGCACCAAGGCTTGCCTAAGTAAGAAGGCGAAGACCCTTGATCCTACTGTGGATGTTGATCCGGAGAAGACTCCAGAGCATCATGGCGAAAATCCCAAAGTTGCTAAAAACAGCTCTGCCGGGTTTAATCAAGATGACAATGCTAATCCGCCAGAGGTTGAACCGGATGTCCAAGTGGAGACATCACATCCTGCTCCCCTGAGTCCTGCAGCAGAATAGGTTCCAGTTGCTGATCCGCCGAGCCCGGGTATGAAAGCACCAAGCCCAGGAAAAAATGCCAATCCGGCCTGCCCGGCCAAAGATGATGATGTCGTAGTGACGGGCACCGCATATACCGCCCCTGGCAATCCGGTCGCTTTATCCAAACACAGCGCCAAGGACGAGTTTAATGCCATGAGTAAAGAGAAGGGAAAAACTGATCTGTCAGGTTATGACAATTTCTCTGCCCAAGATCTTCACTCCGGCTTCCTGAACCGGCTCTATACAAGTCGTGATTTCGAAGCCGGTCTGGTGAATCTTATGAAGGAGCGCTATGAGGTAAGGAGTTATGCGTCTCTTGTACCTTTGTTTGTGTAGTAGCCCCCAAGGGCCGGTTCAACTTAGCGTAGTTAAACCGGACTTAATATAAAACTCAAACTTCTCAGACTTCATTGATGTAGCCCCCAAGGGCCGGTTTAACTTAGTATAGTCAAACCGGGACTGTAACTTGTATCGCCGTAGCAAAGCATGTTCGAGCAAATAGCCATTAGCCCCCAAGTGCCAAGTTGAATACCTGTATTGAACTTGGGACTTTATGATGAAATAATTAACGTGATCCCTTTTTTGTCAGAGTGAGATACACCAACAAACCGTACAACTCAATGATCTTCATGTCAATCTGAAGACTCAACAAGCAGAAGCCTCCAAGGCCAAGGATGAGTTGAAAACTGCCTTGACCACTATGGAGCAGCTCAAGGAGTGGTTTAAATCTGAGCAGACCAACTGGGACACTGAGAAAGCTGGGTTGCTAAAACGGGCGGAAGATGCTGAAGCAGCTCTTAAACCGGTGACGGAAGAGCTCACCGGACTAAAGCACCAAATTAACGCCATGACCTCTGCAATATTCGGTAAGAAATGCTTCACCAAGGTTTAGATTACTATTCTGTTTTGACATTTCCGCCGGTTTAACCTGAACTTTCTTAAACCGGTATAGGTAAGCGCATTGCTCATCTGGGCTCTGACATGCGGAAGAAACTCAAGGCCGCGTATACTCTGATTGAGCAACTGTATACCGGCACCCAGCGAGTTATTTGTGCTACCTCTTATGATAACAAAGCTCCGTCCTTGATCAAGGATACGCTGGACCGGCTATCCATGATACCAGCACAGCTCGAAGAGTTGAAACGATCCGCTGCCCGGGCTGGCACCTTATTGGCTCTAACTCGCGCCAAGGCATGGATTGCTGACCTTGATTCGGCTGACATAGCCAAAGGCTTCCCCAGCGCTCAAGAAAAGGGTGAAGCCTTTGATAATGATGCTCTCAGACGGATAGATAACAAAGGAGATGCGTCCTCTGGCGAGTCAACTGGCCGCAGAGGCCAACCTGACGGTTCACCGCTCTTTCTACGATGCAAACAACAGGCGGGTTGAAGCTGTTATTCCAGAAGTGCAGAACCTTGTTCCACCAACCCGTAAGCACACTTATGCCCCTGACGTTGATCTGGCTGAGCTTATAAGTGAAGAGGCTGTCTTTCAGGCTTTACCCGGATTGACTGGACCACCAAGACTTCCAGCCATTGGGTGGTGAGGAGGAAGAAGTTGAACCGACGCCAGACGACCCATCTTCTTCACATCAACCCGGCAACGAAGCTTAATCCGTGAAGCCGGTTGATGCATCATAAGCTGCTTGTCATGACGCCATTCCAAATTTTGGGCCTCTGAATGCCTTGTAATAGAATAGCCATCACTTTTGTTTTGAATATGCCTTTGTGCCCTGGTGCTGACTCCTTTGATTGAATGATCGAAACCTTCAATTTAAATTGCCTGCAGTCACAAATTCTTAAACTGCCACGGCGGTTTGTGCCGCCAGCCGGCTTGTGACGTCCATATATATATATGCAATGAAACATTGAGGTATATGATCAAATTTTGTGATACAAAATACCTGCCATCGTTGGGCATGAAGTTGGCTGAGCCAATCTTGAAGCGGAGGTTGTATAAACCATTACCGTCAAAGGAGAAAACAGCTCCTGTGTTTATAATGCCGGTTTACCATGTAAACCATGCCGGTCATGACAAGCCCCTGTTACTCCATAATGGGATGTTAACAGAAAAGTCAAACCGAAAAATTATCTCCGGATTAAAATGGACCGAATCCGTCAATTGACAAAGTTGAACCGGTTTAAAAATGTTATCGGTTTAAAACGCAACAAAATCAAATAATAGTTATGAAAAATATGGAAGCAAAGGCAATGATAAAACCATTTGCAAAAGAGGCTTTACTAAGCCGATCGATGGTGTTACCATGGTCGGACACCACCAAGCTCCCAATAAGGTGTAGCTATGGTTCAAGTCAGCCAGGTCCCCAACTGAAACCGTGGCATTATGCCGATCAAGTGGCGTGGCAATGGTTCGGTTCGACCAAGCCCCAAGTGACTCTATGGCCTTAGGCCGATCAAGAGGCGTGACTGGTTCAGACTTGACCATGTCCCTGTGATCTGGTGGCTTTCGCCTATCAAAAGGTGTTGCCTTGGTTCGGACACGACCAAAGCCCCCAAGTGATATCACAAAGCTTTTGAAAAAAGCAAGCTCAAGGGGTAAACCGGAGGCCGTTTTAAGACAACAACTCCATGTAACCACACAGGATGTAACAGAACGGATACCCCGCTTTCGCCGAGGATTCGGTTTATTGCTTTATTCATAATATATACATTGTCATAATATGTACATCAGTAGAGCCGACGGCTCAGGTATAATAAGGTCGAAGATGAGCTATGTTCCACGGCCTGTTGGTCTCCTCTTCTGACGTGCGTGAGTCTTTATGCTCTCGAACATCGATCAGATAGTATGACCCGTTGTGCAGATTCTTGCTGACCACAAAAGGTCCCTCCCAAGGTGGGGATAGCTTGTGCATATTCGTCTGGTCTTGAATGAGCCGAAGCACCAAATCTCCTTCTTGAAAGGTTCTGGTTCTGACCCGGCGACTGTGATACCGACGAAGATCCTGCTGGTAAATCGCCGAGCGAGCAGCTGCCACATCTCGTTCTTCATCCAGCCGATCCAAAGCGTCCTGTCGTTCTATCTCGTTATCTGCCTCAACATAGGCTGCCACATGAGGTGAGTCATGACGTACATCGCTGGGGAGAACCGCCTCCACTCCATAGACCATAAAGAACGACGTGTATCCAGTGGATCTGTTAGGCGTAGTATTTATACTCCATAATACAAACGGTAGCTCCTCTACCCAACAACCCGGCGTCCTCTGCAAAGGGACCATAAGCCGGGGCTTGATACCTCTCAGGACCTCTTGATTAGCTCGTTCTGCTTGACCATTGGACTGTGGGTGAGCTATCAAGAAACGCTGCCGGATGTGTTCACGCTCACAAAACTCCTTCATGGCACCTTTGGACAAATTGGTACCATTATCTCGTAATGATCTTGTGTGGAAAACCAAACCGAAGATCACCCTTTTCATGAACTGAACCGCCGTGGCGCGCCACACCTGCTAATGTGTTCGCCTCTACCCACTTTGTAAATTTGTCAACTGCCACCAACAGGTGTGTTTTCTTGTCCTTGGACCTCTTAAAAGGTCCAACCATGTCCAGCCCCCAAGTCGCAAACTGCCAAGTAATTGGAATCATCCTCAATTCTTGGGCCGGTATATGAGCACGTCTAGAAAACTTCTCGCAACCCTCACATCGTCTCGACCAGATCTTCCGTGATCAGCATGGGCAGTCAACCAATAAAAACCGTGGCGGAACGCCTTAGCCACCAAGGATTTTGAACCGCGTGGTGACCACAGCCTCCTTCGTGGATCTCACGCAATATTTCACAGCCTTCCTCGGGGACACACACCGTTGAAACGCCTCGATTAATCGCAATGATGCAACTCGCCATTAACAATGGTCATAGACTTAGACCGCCGAACTATCTGTCGGGCCAACGTCTCATCTTCTGGTAACTCGCCCCGGCTCATGTACGCCATATAAGGGAGCGTCCAATCCGGAATGACATGCAGGACTGCCACCAACTGAGCCTCCGGATCAGGAATAGCCAAATCTACTTCATCAGGGAGCTTGACCGACGGATTGTGCAGTACATCGAGGAAAACATTGGGCGGGACCGGTTTGCGTTGAGAGCCTATCCGGCTCAAAGCGTCCGCGGCTTCGTTCTTCCGACGATCCACATGGTCCACCTGATAACCTTTAAAATGTCCTGCGACAACATCCACCTCCCGGCGATATGCAGCCATGAGTGGGTCCTTGGAATCCCAAGTGCCGACACCTGTTGGGCCACCATGTCCGAAGTCACCAAGCACTTAACCCGCTTAGATTCATCTCCTTAGCCATCCAAGACCATGGAGCAAGGCTTCATACTCAGCTGCATTGTTAGTACAAGGGAACATTAAGCGGAGGACGAACAAAACTTGTCACCTCGTGGGGAAGTTAACACGACTCCAGCCCCGAGCCCTCCAACTGCCTCGATCCGTCAAATGGATGGTCCAATATGTATGATCCGCTTTTCTTCAGCGCTTGTAACTCCGCCCAATCATTAATGAAATCCACAAGTGCTTGAGACTTCACCGCCGTCCGAGGTACATATTTCAAACCGTATGCCCAAGCTCTATAGCCCACTTGGCAATCCGCCGCCGCCTCCGGTTCTCAGATGATATCACCTAAGGGAGCTGAATCGACCACCGTGATGGGGTGCCCTTGAAAATACTGCTTCAGCTTCCGCTTGCCATAAAACTCCATACACCAGCTTCGCAAATGCGGATATCTCTCGCTAGACTCAATAAGCACCTCGCTGATATAATAAACCGGACGTTGAACCGATGCTCCCTCCCGCCTCCTTCCGCTCTACCACAATGGCCACGCTTAATCGCTGGCGTTAGCAGCAACATATAGCGAAGCGGCTCCTTGTCAATGGGGGCGGCGAGTACAGCGGTTGGCCAATTGCCGCTTAAGTCCTCCAACGCTTCATCAGTGGTGGACTCGCATAAACTGATCCGCCTTCTTCAAAGATTCGATACAAGGGATGGCCTTCTCCGAGGCGGCCGATAAACCGCTCAACGCGGCAATCCGCCCGCCAAACGCTGGACATCATTAATACACTTTGGCTTAGCCAGGAGGTAATAGCCGTAATCTTCTCCAGATTAGCTTCAATCCTCTCTGTTGGACACAAGGAAACCCAATAACTTGCTCGCCGAACACCAAGACACATTTGGCGGGTTAAGCATCATCTTGTACACCCGCAAGTTGTCAAAGGTTTCTTTCAAATCATCAATCAGTGTTTCCTTCTTCCTTGACTTAACCACAATATCATCCACATAAGCATGCACATTACGGCCGATCTGTTCATGCAAACAATTCTGCATGCAACGCTGATAAGTTGCTTGGGCGCTCTTGAGCCCAAAAGGCATAGACACATAGCAGAAGGCTCCAAAGGGAGTGATAAATGCTGTCTTCTCCTGGTCCTTAACCGCCATTTTGATCTGATGATATCCAGAATATGCATCCAAAAGCTCAACGCCACAACCCGCAGATGGCATCAATAATCTGGTCAATGCGGGGGAGGGCAAAAGGATCTGCTGGACAAGCCTTGTTAAGATTTGTGTAATCCACACACATGCGCCAAGTGCCGTTTTTCTTAAGGACCAGCACCGGATTAGCAAGCCACTCTAGATGGAAAACGATGAAACCTGCTGCTAAGAGCCTGGCAACCTCCTCTCCAATGGCCTTATGCCTTTCCTTGTTAAACCCGCGAAGAAACTGCTTTACCGGTTTGTACTTGGGATCAACATTAAGAGTGTGATCAGCGAGTTCCCTCGGTACACCTGCCATGTCAGAAGGCTTCCATGCAAAAATGTCCCGATTCTCACGGATGAACTCGATGAGCGCGCTTTCCTATTTAGGATCCAAGTTGGCACTGATGATGAACTGCTTGGACGAATCACCAGATACGAAGTCAACAAGTTTAGTCTCAGCCGCCGATTTAAACTTCAGGGCCGGATCGTGCTCTGTAGTTGGCTTCTTCAACGGGGTCATATCCGCCGGATCAACATTATCTTTATAGTACTTCAGCTCTTCGGTGGCACAAACCGACTCTGCGTAAGCCGCATCACCTTCTTCACACTCTAAAGCGATCCTGCGACTCCCATGAACCGTTATCGTCCCCTTGTGACCCGGCATCTTGAGCTGCAAATAGATATAACAAGGTCGTACCATGAACTTGGCATAAGCCGGCCGCCCAAACAGGGCGTGATAAGGACTTTGAATTTTCACCACTTCAAACGTCAATGTTTCTGATCTGGAGTCATGTTCATCCCCAAAGGCCACCTCCAGAGCTATTTTACCAACCGGATATGCTGACTTGCCAGGCACCACACCATGGAACACTGTATTGGACGGTTTGAGATGTTTATCTGTTAACCCCATACGACGGAAGGTCTCATAGTACGTGATGTTGATGCTGCTCCTCCGTCCATAAGCACCTTGGTGAACTTGTATCCTCCCACCGAGGTGCCACCACTAGGCTAGCTGACCGGATTGTCAACCCGGGAGGATGATCCTCTCTACTCCACACAATAGGCTGCTCTGACCAGCGTAGGTAATGAGGCACGGCTGGTTCAACAACGTTGACTGCCCGCTTCTGAAGCTTCCGGTCACGTTTGTCCAAGCTAGTGGTGAAGACATGATACTGTCCGCCATTCAACTGTTTTGGGTTGCTCTGATAACCCGACTGTTGCTGCTGATGCTGATTATAACCACCTTGATTATTCTGATTGTTCTGATTGTTATGTCCGCCCGGATTACCATTAAACCCTGGACCGGAATTTCCTCCACCGTAACCCGGGCCGGACCCTGAACCACCGCCGGAGCCCTGATCATACCGGAAAGCATTAGAACTTTTGAACTCCTGCATAATGTAACAATCCTTCCAGAGGTGGTTTGCTGGCGCCTCCTTCGTCCCTTGCTTTGGACAGGGTTGAATCAACAGATAGTTCAACCGGTCCGGATTGTGATTGGGCGCACCACCTCGGTTCGGCTGTTTACCCTTGCGCCGTTGGCCCTTGTCCTGCGCGTTGGTGTTGGCTAAGAAACCCATGTTACCATTCGCCTTACGCTTGTTTCCACCATTACCTGCCGAGTGATGCTGCTGGCCTCTGGAGTTGCTGTTCTCCTTTCCCTTCCCTGTTTCATCATCCTCCTCGGACTCGGGATCCTTGGTACTATCAGAATCAGCATACTTCACTAAAACGCCCATGAGGGTGCCCATGTCATTGCAAAACCGCTTCATGCGACCCAGCTTCAACTTTAAAGGTTTAAACCGGCAGTTGCCCTCTAGGGTTAAGATCGCAGAATCAGCGTTGATCCGGTCTGAAGAATGTAAGACTTCAAACGCGCGTACTCCAATGGGTTGTGGATCCCCTCACCTGGACACAAGCCGCTAAGTCCACCACGACATGGGCTGCTTACGGTATCTTTGAAATTTGAATGAACCGGTCCGAATCGGGCCCACGAACTGATGGAATTGGGCGGCAAGTTTTTCAACCAAGCACGGGCCGTGCCTTCAAGCATCATGGTGAAGTACTTTGCACACGCAGCTTCATCCACATCCAAAGATCTCCATGGCCATCTCATAACTCTCTACCCATGCTTCGGAGCCGATCGGCGGTGTAATTTGGCACCTTGCGTGGCCCTTGAAATCTTTGGGCAAGCGTACATTGCGTAAAGCGGGGACAAGGCAAGGCACCCCCAAAGAGCTAGAGGTAACCCCAGGCTCAAAGATGGTTGGACGAACCGGCGTAAGCTGATAATCCTGATGCTGTGCTGCTAACTCGCCCTCCCTTCGTGCCCTGGCCCGGTCCACCACCTCCTGAGCGTTGTCGAAACCGCCCGCCGGGTTGTTGCCACGGGGCGCACCGCGCCGCGCATTACTTGACACAGCCGGTTCATCCACACGCCTGCTATAGCTCCGGCTCGGGCGGGGGGTAGAGTGGATCCGATCGCGGTTGTACGAATACGCTTCTTGTTGGACCAGAGCTGTCCTTAGGAGCTCCTTGACCCGGCGCGTCTCTACCGCCTGCGGTGAATCGCCTTCGATTGGGATTGGCTCCAACCGCGCCGCAGCCGCAACAAGGTTATCCATCGGGTTGGAGTAATGACCTGGGGGTGTTTGCACAGCCTGAGGTGTGCCGGTATGATGGCGAGGTAGATCTATCACACGGGGCTGAACCGGCGCGCCCGTCCCAGGTGCTTCCGCCCGGTTCACCACCGGCGGATTACTGGTCCCTACTCCTGGGGTGTTGAAGAGATCTCTTCCCTCGAAAACTGAGGGCAAACGTGATATGTATTTCCTTTTCATGACTTCATGCGACGCATTCTGATCCAGCATGAGCCTATAAGCTTGCGCATCCAAAGCGGCCCGCTCTGCCGCCATCCTAGCGTCTGCAGCTGCCAGATCCGCTTTAGCCTGAGTGATCTGTTCCTTCACCTTTGCAATCTCCGCATTATGAGTGTCTTGGTCCGCCGGGTTAGCCTCTGCCATGAGCACAGCCAATGCATCAAATAGTTCTGATAAAACTTGAGCCGGCGGGCGCACAGGGCCTCCTGCCCCGGCTGCCATCGCCGCTGCTGAACCGGTGACCATTGGCGCAGTGGTCAAAGCGTGAAGCGTCGCTTGTGTACCGGCCATGAATATTCCAACCAGGTTGGGCGGGTCAAAGGGGTCCGGAATACTGTCACCGTCGGAACAGCCCCCAATCTGGCCATCTTGCAGCTGGTGACAGAGACTCAGTTTCCCGGTCGATGACTCGTCATCGAGTAGACAACGGTTTCGCCACCAGATGCTGATCCGTCCTCATAGTTTCCTCCGTGGATGACTCCTGTGAGCACGCTTGACAGCCGGTTTAGCCAGGGCAGGTTTCGCCCGCTGAGCCGTCTCGACGAGGTCGGTGCAGATGTCCGGCTCAGGCCCTGGCTCACCGATCTTGCCGATGAACACGTGTATGCCACCAAAGGGGACCCGGTACACGTGTATGCCCAACAAGTCCCTTGCATACAACTTACTTTCCGTTCATCAACTTGCACTCATGGGCTTTGCCACTTTCTTTGATATTGATACCGTGGCCCTCTTGTGGAGCAAGACTCTTAAAGTAGCCTTTGTTGGGCATGTCGAGAATGGTCTTTATGTGATTACCTTTTTGGAGCGACCCACTAAGACCGCAACATGCCGAATGGCTAAAGTTGACGAAGGATGGCTTTGGCATCGCCATTTCGCCCACGTAAATATGAGAAATTTGCAAAGTATTCTCAAGGGGTCCCATATCCCTGGACTAACAAATGTTAGTTTTGCCAAGGATAGTGCTTGCAGTGCTTGTATCGAAGGAAATATACATGAGAAGGCTCACCCTCCCATGACTATCATCTACTCGAAGAGGCCCTTGGAGCTCCTTCACTTGGTTCTATTTGGGCCTCCATCCTTTGATAGTCTTGGGGGTAGAAAGTATTACTTGGTGATTGTGGATGATTATTCAAGATACACTTGGGTATATTTCTTTAAGATGAAGAGTGAGACCCAGCAAACCGTCATCGACTTTGCAAATGAAGCTCAACGTCAAAACAATGCAAAGATCTTGACAATAAGAAGTGAACGGCACCGAGTTCAAGAACTACACCTTGGACGAGTTTCTTAGTGATGAGGGGATCAAGGATAAATATTCCACACCTTACACGCCTCAACAAAATGGTGTAGCAGAGAGGAAGAACCAGACGTTGATGGACGCGGCAAGGACCATGATGGCGGAGTTCAAGTCTCCTTACAACTTTTGGGCCGAAGCCATCAACACCGCTTGTCATGCATCCAATCGGCTCTATCTCCGCAAAGGCTTGAACAAGACACCATATGAGATACTCACCGGCAACAAGCCAAACCTCAAGTACTTCTAGGTGTTCGGTTGTAAGTGTTTCATTCTCAAGAAAGGTGTTAGTTTGTCTAGATTTGAGGCTAGAGCTCATGAGGGCATGTTTGTTGGTTATGCTACAGACTCTCATGCTTACCGTGTCCTCAACAAGTCCACGGGACTCATTGAGGAGACGTGTAACATGGAGTTTGACGAGAATAACGGCTCACAAGTGGAGCAAAGTGGTACTTGTGATGTAGGTGATGAAATTCCTTCCCAAGCCATAATAAGAATGGGTGTTGGTCATATCCTACCCATTGAGGAACCCCTTGTGGCCGAAAGAGAAGGACAATGTTCCACTCAAGTGGAACCATCACCAACCCAAGACCCACATGCTTCCGAAGAACAAAGTGAAGGCCCTCAACCAAATGAACAAGATCAAGGGCAAGATCAACCTCAAGATGGTGGTGATACACCAAGTGATGCCCAAGGTCAAGTTCTTACCACCAAGCAAGTTCAAGATCAACAGCAAGCTCAAGATCAAGAACAAGCTCAAGACGACGCTCAAGATGATCAAGTTTCTGCTCCTCAACTCTCTCTTGAGGAGGAATTGGAGCGTCGTGCCTCCAAGATTGCGTCCAAGATCACTACCAAAGATCATCTCATGAAGAATGTGCTTGGAAGCTTAAGAAAGGGGGTAAGCACTCATATACAATTAGCAAACTATTGTGAACATCACGCGTTTGTTTCTTGTGTTGAACCCCAAAAGGTCTATGAGGCGCTCGAGGATCCGGATTGGCTTAATGCCATGCATGAAGAACTCAACAACTTCGAGCACAACAAGGTGTGGAGATTGGTGCCAAGACCAAAGGAAACCATAATGTCATTAGAACCAAGTGGATATTCAAGAACAAGCAAGATGCTCATGGGATTATCGTTCGCAACAAGGCTCGTTTGGTAGCACAAGGCTACTCCCAAGTCGAGAGTATCGACTACGGTGAAACCTTTGCTCCCGTTGTCGGTTCAATATCCGGCGTATCTCGTAGTAGGGGTCCTAAGCTAGGCGTCTTGGAGCGATGGTAACATGGACACGGGGTTTTACCCAGCTTCGGGCTCTCTTGATGAGATAATACCCTACATGCTGCTTTTGATTGTATTCATATGGGTGTAGTACAGAGTACATGTATCTACCACGAGATTGTAGTAATGAATATGAGATTGTCTATTGACTAGCCTGGCCTCAGTTTATATAAGACACCAGAGGCCTAGGGTTTTGAGGAGTCCTTGTCTTGGGCGCCAAGTCTTGTGGAGTCTTCCTTGTATGCGGCAGGGGTTGTCCGAACTGGCCCATGAGTATACGGCCATGGGGGTCCTCGGCCCAATCCAACTGATCGGGAGACGACGTGGTAGTACCCCCTAGTCCAGGACATCGTCAGTAGCCCCCTGAACCGGTCTTCAAGTTGGGGACGCTCCTCGATTCTTCCGAACTGTTCTTTATCTTCGGTCGTCAGTCTTGAAAACTGGTTCAACTAATCTTCCCATCTTCGATCTTGAGGATCGTCGGAGTGAATCTGAAGAGTTTACACGTCGGGTATCCGAGGAGCCCTTGAAGTCTTTGGCCTTTATCAATGCCTTGTTATTTTTATGCCACGTCTCGGGTCTGAAGTTGTTCCCGTGCGGCGGTGTCCTCTTGCATCTGAGCTCCAACATCGGACTGCTTCCGAGGTATCTTTTGCAGCCGAGCACCAACGTTGGACCGCTTCCGAGCTACAACGCCGGAATGTATCCGAGCTCCAACGCTGGAATGTATCCGAGCTCTAACGCTGGACTATGTACGAGATCCAACGCCGGACTGTATCCGAGGTGTCATAGATCACCTTGGCTCAAAAAAGTTGCATGAGTTTAGCCGAGCTTAATAGCCAGTAGCCCTCAAGGTGCGTGTTGGAAAAAATCAACCCGCTGACCCTAGTAGCCCCTGAGACTCAGGTCGATTCATAAAATCAGCCTGAGGATCAACTCCCAGCTTGGCAGCATACTTAGGAATAGAAACGCGGTGTACAAAGTCCTCGGGACTCAGGTTGGGTGCGGCCGACCAACCTGAGGATAATAATCTCCTCGAAAACTATATTGCGCTTTAAATTTTCTGCATTGCATTGTCAATGCAGTAGCTCCCGAGACACTGGTCGGGTCGCAACACCAGATCAAGGGATCGATGTGCCCTTTTTATATTTATAAATAATAAGCCCGAAGCCTAGTTGCCCCCGAGCCTTAATGCAGGCACGAGAGGCCGAATTAAGGATCGATATCCATAGTAAAATCACAAATTATGTGTAATGACTCTATGTATCCGAGTGCTTTACATCATTAATGCTCAGATCCGCATTGTACAAAATTTTGTTGACCGACCATCGGCTTCAACCTCCTCGGCCAGCAGCCGAGGAGTGTTTGTCCTACTTTATAAAGCCTTTATGAGGGAAAAGATTTATGGCAAACAAGGCAATCCGACCATACGGTTTTATAAACAAAGGTACGCAGAGAGACATGTTATATTATTGTTTAACATAAGAAACATCGTCCGAATAGTCCCACTATCGGTTCCTTTTTTTGGGTTGTCATGCTAAGCATGATCATGAAACCTCAGCACCGATCAATGTGGGAAGAAAATACCGAGGATTTAGTTCGGGGAAAGCTTCCAAACTCTGTGGTCTAAATGAACCCAAATTTTCACTTCTGTTGCGACCGTTTATAATCTGAAAGTGGACCATCGTCGGCTTATACCCCCTTGTAGATGCTACGCAGGGTGTCCGAAATAACAAAACAACCCTTAGCCGACGTCTCGGTGCCCGAAGGCGGTTGTGTTGGCGGAAACGAGGCAATCAGATATGCGGGCTTTATAGCTTTCACTTAGTCATAGGAGTTTAAAGTTGGGAGGCCAGCAAGTAGCCCCCCGGTTAGTGTTCGGCGACAGCCGAGGTCAAGCCGTATACACTTCGGCCAATGTTATGAACAGCCCGTCATTTAATACAGTCATCAGACCGCTGACCAGTTTACGCTTATTGTGACAGTCAATTTTCGGCTCCACTGCGGTGCTTAACCATGCGAGCTGGAAGCACAATCACAGTGGTTCTCCCATTGCACACCTAGCCAAACAAAGCGGAACATAGGAGGCAAGCACAGGAGCCGGGCAACCCAACTATTGACCGAAGTCACAATTCGAAACTGATGCATATATAGCAATATCCGAGAATTTTTGCCGAATCTCTAAAGGTGTCCGGCGTTGCACTGCGATACCAATGCGGAAAACACACAAATAGTTGAAAAGTGCCATAGGATTGGAAAACCAAAAAACGTCACGAAAAACTCAACGTCCGAACTAGATCAATTATTCGGTGCCAATCAGAAAATTGGTCTTAGAAAAAAAAATTGTGCTTCTGTCGTGCTTTAACATGACACATCCTATCTCAAGACTTCAAGCGGGTCAGCCTACGGCTTCAACCTCCTATCCCGAAGGCGGAGTGCTTCTCGTTAGGCCAGTTTAGAAAACTTTAGCGGCTTTGAGAGAGAAATTAGGCTCCCCGGCTATTGACCACACACTCGCGTTGAAAAAAGGAGTGATAGAAAAAAATATTTTGCAACGACTAAGAAGAAGAACACTTATTATAAAACAGCTCACATAAATTTAAGAGCCCCCAAGTGACATGGGTAAAAGAATTTTATGTATAATGATTGTATGTACCGAAGTACTTATATCATATATGTCTTCACCTGAACTTTAAACGCGTCTTAACCGACCGTCGGCTTCTCCCTCTTCGGCCAAGGGCCGAAAAGTGTTATGTACTCCACCTGTCGAGAATATCGACGGTGGTTCCGATAACCAGGCAATCAGGCCATAAGGCTGTAACAGACAAAGCGTGCTCAGGGAACTTATGCTATATTACTGACAAAGTGTAAGAAGCATCTTCAAAGAAAATAGTACCTCCTCCGATACCTTTCTTCGGTTGCTCATTATTACTTATGAGACTTGTGCAATAGATTTTTTGTACTCATGAGTTCCGTTGTGTGACGACCATCGTTGAAAACAATAAGAGCGCTAGCTTTCGGCTTCACCCAGTCCGAGGTCCGAGCTCAGATGACCCGATCGTGACAATCGCAGAGGTGCTCCCTTTACTCCCCAGCCGAACAATCGGGAACGTAGGGATAAACGCAGGAGCAAGGCAACCCAGCTTGCAAATCGCTTAAGTCAACATGGTGCATATTGTGGCATAATACACGAACAAGGAACGAAGCCGTACAAGTATAATCACTTGCAAGAGGAAAGGCTTCAGAAAGTAAGCCGCCAAGTAAATGGGGTATTCGAATTTGGTGCCACAAGCAAAGTTTTAACAAGGAAGTTTTTCACAAACAACTTTTGCCAAAAAGGTATAATACTTGGTCGAAACGAACAAAAATTAAAACTGGTAGTTTTTTTTAGCATGAAAGTGACTTAGCTGGTTGATGTGTTCGGCATCGATGACGCAGTCCGAGCTTGGTGCGGGACAAGGACTTAGCCCCCAAGCCCGATGTGGCCGAGCGAACACTACAAAAAAAATACACTTCCGTGATGATACGTGTTTGTCACAGTAGGCCGCGTTTTTTTGTCATGCATGTACATCCATGACAAATTTATGACAGAATCAAGATAGTCATACTTGTGCTGTCGTAGAAGTGTTCCATGACATTACCAAAATTATCATCACGAAGTGTCCACTTCCATGACGATAAATCGCGTCGTCCGAAGTGCTTTTCGTCAAGGGTGACCGACATGTGGCATCCACCGTAACGGAACACCGTTAAGCTATCGGGTCGGGTTTGGATCCGATAACCCGTTAACAGCCCCGACCAATGGGAAATTTCCACGTGTAAAATTCTTATTGGCTGGACGAAACACGTGTCAGCTCGTCAGTGGGTCAGATAGGCGCCTATTATATGTCGACACATGCCACGGCCCACCACTGGCCCATTTAGCTTACACAGCCGGCCCATTTGACTTGGTCAAAAGTTAACGGGCTGGCCCATGAAAAGCCTGTTAACGGTCTCTTCGCAAATAGCCCATTTTACGGCCCGTTAACTCATGGCCCGTTAGGCACTAAAGGAAATCGGCCCAACAACGTCATGTGGGCCGTCGAATATAACACCAGCCCATTTCACATTCGGCCCATGTATGGCCCACGACGTCTTTCGGCCCATATGAGGCCTTCGTATCTTTCGGCCCTTTACAGGCCCACGGTGACTCTAGCCCATAATGAACAGTAATTTTCTTTGTACCCGTTAACGGCCCATGATTTACATGGGCCGTTTCCAGCCCGTGTTAGCTTTCGGCCTATTGACGGCCCATACGTTCTTGGGCTCCTTTTTGGCCCTCGATTACTTCCGGCCCGTTACTGGCCTATTCCCCTAATGGGCCAAATTCGGCCCATGGCAAGAGTCGGCCCGTTACTGGCATGTTCCCAAAATGGGACAAATTCGGCCCATAGCAAGAGTCGGCCCGTTACTGGCTTGTTACCCTAATGGGCCAAATTCAGCCCATGGCAAGAGTCGGCCCGTTTCTGGCCAGCCCCTCCTATATTCTGGCCCATTAACAACCCGTTATGCCTGTGACAGAATTAAGCTTTTGCAGTCCTACGGCCTGTTAAAGGCCCGTTACTGTGCTGGGCCGATACCAATTACGCCCGATTACAGCCCATGTAGACCCATTTATCCGACGGCCCTAGGCCCATTTATCGATGGCCCGAGGCCCACTGATTATAGGCACATTTATCGACGGCCCGTAGGAGACCCATGGATCCTACGGCCCGTATATGGCCCATGGGTAGTTGCGGCCACTAGCAAACCAGGGAAAAAGAAGACTAGGAAATAATAAGGCCCAAACTAACGCTAGGCTATTAAGGCGATTGCACAGATTACATCCACTCGGCATCAAAGAACGCCACGAGTGCAAATATAGGGAACACCCTACACTATACAAAAATGGATTGCTGTTTTCTTCAGCCGGTGGCTGCACGTTAAGAATAAATTTTGTATCGCACCAAAACAAATTACAACTATATAACGAAAGGAAGGTTGGCATAAAACTTAACAGTCTAGCAGATAAATGCACCACCAGAAGTTCAGAAGCTTGGTTTATTTGACCTGACTGTTACGTTTTCATGCTGTATTGTTTGATGGAACACCATAACCCTCGCCTTCATTTCCCCTAGGCTCCTGAACAACATAGCAAATGTCTAATAGTCTGGTTTCAAAACCATGCATATCTTGACGACAGTGAGCAATGTTTCTCCTTGTTTCACAAAGGGCCTCTGTTAGGCAATGGACTTGTGTCTGGAGCGCAGATACAACATTGCTTTGAGCTTGCATATCTTGATCATGAGGCAGTTTGGACGATATTGCCTTAACAACCAACCCAAGTATTACGCAGAGCGTGCTTTTGGCCTTTGTTAGTGGACAGTCTTGACCCACTGCGCAGCAAGAGGCGACATTGCGGTTATAGTTGCCTCGCCACCTTCAGAAGGTGGCGGTTCCACCATTTTTTCCATAGCTCGCTGAAAAGTTGAGGTTTTACATTAGTAGTACCAGAACAGAAGATATTAAGGAGGAAGAAAAACCAAAAAAAATTGCTTTGGTCTATATACAGAACTTATTCTGGTGAACCCATGTAAAATATTAGTTGTATTTTATTGCAAAGTACATAATAAAACCAGGTTCCAAACATATGACCATGTACCATCGCTAATGTATTGTCTATTTCTTCACATTGTATTGAGGGATAAGGATAAAGAGATGAAGTTTATAATACGGTAAGCATAGTATGACATCATTCATATCACCAGACAACTGAGAACAGACAAACAGGCAATTGTAACATTGTGTGGGCAAGTCCAGCACGGAACTAGATTACGGTTCAAGATCAAAGGAACATCACTCCTCCCTTTTAAACCTTCTAAGGTGCAATGATACGCTAAGACAATTGTGTATAAAATTGAAAAGAGTAATAGACATTGGCTGCAAACCATGCAGTTCAATGCATAAGTCAAAGTAAGTAGTAGTTAAAAGGTATGAGGATTAAGGACTTAAAACAGCAGCTTTGACTGGTGTAGTCATGCCCTTCTCCTTACTAGTGTGACAGTCCTTGAAGATTTCCACAGCATTTGGTTCAGGTACTTTTTGGTCCTTGCGGGCTTTCCTCTGCATTTCGAACAAGTCAATATAGATCTGATAATATGGTACAGCGAAAAGAGTGAAACAGCAGCTAATTACAAGAGCCTCACGATTGTGCAATATAGCTACGAGATCACGTAAATGCTGTTGGAATTTCACTTTAAATGCGGTTGGCCTTGTTCTTTGAATAGTTCACCTACAAGAAGATAGATTTGTGTGGCACATGCGTCAATAGGACTTCAACATGTGATCTGATCACATATATATAATGTACCTGATACTCCCCATCAGACCAGTGTTTAACAAGGCCCCTCCAGTTTTCATTCGATATATTTTCCACTGGAGATGTTTGGGAAAGTTCACTGTTAGCCTTGCCTTCAAATTGAGTTTTCCTCAAGTTATACCGATACTGTCGCAGAGCAGACTTGAAAACATGGGTGCAAGATTGTCTAGTTGCATCATCTTGGCTATCCAACTTGAACCTCATCTGTTGAAAATTATGGGAGTCTCATTATCAGCAACCTAGAAAGTATGGGATAGAGCAAGACGATATTACTAGTTTCCATACATAACCATACTTACAGATAAATGGTCGAGGAAGGTGTTGAACTGGGTTTCGTCTTTGTCATTCTGTCATTGAATCCATGTTGGGAGGATACGTACATGACACCTAACGGCAACCGCTGCCTCACGATACTAACTTGGCTGACTCAGAGCATCACGTGGCCTTTTAAACCTACCTCAAAATGGATCTCCATTCTTCCTCCTCTAGATTTAGTTAACCTATCGAGCATTATCCACGATGTTTGTTTCCTCTTGCGCCTAGGTGCTAGTCCAACAACAAACATAGGAAGTGTTAGTCTACATCAAAGCTGTGAGACTACATATAAAGAAGCATGCAATCGTAACTTGACTCCAGCAACTACCTTCTTGCTGTTGAAGCTCACAAGGTTCATCGATATTGCCAACTCGTCTTGTGTCAAGAGTGCTTGGGAAGTAGTGTCGGTGGCAAGGGAGCTTGGGAACGTGCTTCTAGCTCGAGCTGACTACGAGTATGTCGTGCAGTGGTAATCTTGTGGTAGGTGTTGCAAGAACTAGGGTTGTCTCTGCTTGTTTGGTGGCAGCTATTTGTTTCTGTTTGGCTTTTTTTGCAGCTCGTGTAGCATAGGATGCCGTGTTTGTAGAATTTTCCGCTGGACTTTCACCTTCTATTGCACCATCAGTACCAGCAGAATCTGCAGGATTCATTCGCTTCTCATTCCCTGCCATTCTTTGTTTCTTCCTCTTTCTCTGTGCCATGTTAAGTCAAGCCGACAAGAAAAATGAATAAAATTTAATTCTTCAGAACAAATTGATGCGTGATGCAGACGAATAAAACTTTGATGTTAGACAACCACATGATAGGAGGATGTAATATGTATGAAAAACAGGACAGAAGAAATAACCAGAACTATGATGTGTAAACTAAGAAGAAGACATTTCACAAAATTAGAAGCAATGCAATGGAAGGTAGACACCATATCAAAGATGCTACAAATATCGCTCTGCCAAGTTAACAGTGTCTCAGCATAAATGGCGTTTAAACAAATGTGAAGCAGTACAAGAAATAAATCATATGCAAGATGCAAACAACATCACACTACCATGTTAGAGGTCTCTCGTCATTAGTGCCATTGCATATTCACGGCATTGCATATTCACAGCTTATGATGTGTAAACTAAGGAGAAGGCATTTCAACAAATTAGAAGCAATGAAAGCTAGACACCATAGGAAAGATGCAAATAATATCACTCTACCAAGTTAAAACTGTCTCGTCATAAGTGCCATTTCAACAAATTAGTAGTACAAGCTAGAAAAGAATGTGAGATGTAACCTATATCACACTCCGAAGTCAAATGTGTCTTATGATAAGTGATTGTTGCAGGTTACACAACAGTAGTAATTTGATGTAAGAACATGGTGTGATAGACAGATATTGTATGTTCTAGAAACAGGAACACGTGTCTTATTCAAGTATAATGTGTAAAGTAAGCAGATGGAATTCAACAAAATTAGAAGCAATACAAGCTAGACATCACACATAACATGCAACCACATATAACAGTGCCAAGTTAGAGGGAGCACCATTGATGCTCCACTAGGGGAGACATGCTCATCATAAACACAGCTTTGTTGAGTATCTATGCATGTGTTGTCTTGGAAATCATCTTGGGGGTGTGGAGAAGTAGAAACTGTAGAGGCCCTCCGTTTGGAAGGAACACTGAGGGAGTTCCGGACTAGGGGGCGTCCGGATAGCCGAACTATCATCATCGGCCGGACTCCAAGACTATGAAGATACAAGATTGAAGACTTCGTCCCGTGTCCGGATGGGACTTTCCTTGGCGTGGAAGGCAAGCTTGGCGATACGGATATGTAGATCTCCTACCATTGTAACCGACTCTGTGTAACCCTAACCCTATCCGGTGTCTATATAAACCGGAGGGTTTTAGTCCGTAAAAAAACAACAATCATACCATAGGCTAGCTTCTAGGGTTTAGCCTCCTTGATCTCGTGGTAGATCCACTCTTGTAACACACATCATCAATATTAATCTAGCAGGACGTAGGGTTTTACCTCCATCAAGAGGGCCCGAACCTGGGTAAAACATCGTGTCCCTTGTTTCATGTTACCATCCGCCTAGGCGCTTGATTCGGGACCCCTACCGAGATCCGCGGTTTTGACACCGACATTGGTGCTTTCATTGAGAGTTCCTCTGTGTCATCACCGATAGGCTGATGGCTCCTTCGATCATCAACAACGACGCGGTCCAAGGTGAGACTTTTCTCCCGGACAGATCTTTGTGTTCGGGCGGCTTTATCTGGGCCAATTAAGCTTGGCCATCTGGAGCAGATCAAAAGCTACGCCCCTGGCCGTCAGGTCAGATTTGGAAGTTTAAACTATACAGCCGATATCCGCGGAGACTTGATCTTCGACGGATTCGAGCCGCAGCCAAGCGTGCCGCACTATCTCGATGGGCATGATCTAGCTCTGCAGCCGAACAGTGCCCTGGAGGCCGCACCAGTATCCGCTCTGACCTTTAATCCGGAGCCGGATTCCCCGACCGAGGACGGGTGGTTGGACACCGCCTCGGGGGCTACAATCTCTACGGCGATCGAGCCGAACTCCATCCATGTCCCTTGCAAAGACTCCGATTCCAGGGTGCCAGACTCCTATCCGGACTCCGAACCCTCCGCGCCCTTGTCGATCGAATCCGATTGGGCGCCCGTTATGGAGTTCACAGCCGCGGACATCTTTCAGCACTCGCCTTTTGGCGACATCCTGAATTCACTAAAGTCTCTCTCTTTATCCAGAGAGCCCTGGCCGGTCTACGGTCAGGAAGATTGGGATGCGGACGACGAAGAAATTCAACGCCCACCCACCACCCACTTGTTAGCCGCTGTCGACGATCTAACCGACATGCTAGACTACGACTCGAAGACATCGGCGGTATGGGCGGCGATGCGAAGGCGACCAAGACCTGGGGCCTACAGGGCACTGGAAGGCCACCTCATCATACGACATATACATGGTGGACATCCCAAAAGATGGGAACGGCGATGGAACAACGGAGGATGACCCCTCCAAGAAGCAACAACCTCAGCAAAAATTCTGGCAGTCCGGACTTCAAGGACCGAAACGGCAGGCCGCGTCGTAACAAAAACAAATGCCACATTAACGGCGACAATATTTAGGATAGGCAGTCAATGCCGGATTCAAAGGCTCTCAACCCGGTCAGCGGAAAAAGCCATTCAAATGAACTACTCCGGGTCTGTCCAATTTGGACCGAATACTCGACCGCTTGTGCCAGATACACGGCACCCCCGAAAAGCCAGCTAACCACACCAATAGGGACTGTTGGGTATTCAAGCAGGCAGGCAAGTTAATTGCCGAAAACAATGACAAGGGGCTGCATAGCGATGACGAGGACGAGACCCAACCGCCGAACAATAGAGGACGAAGGTTTCCCCCACAGTGCGGACGAGTGAACATGATATATGCAACGCACATACCCAAAAGGGAGCGGAAGCGTGCACTCAGGGATGTCTACGCAATGGAGCCAGTTGCCCCGAAGTTCAATCCATGGTCCTCCTGCCCGATCACTTTTGACCGAAGGGACCACCCCACCAGCATCCGCCACGGCGGATTCGTCGCACTGGTCTTAGACCCAATCGTCGATGGATTTCACCTAACGAGTCACGATGGACAGCGGCAGAGCAACTGAACCTGCTTTACCGGGATACAGTGCGCAAAATGGGCATATACCCTTCAAGGATTAAACCTATCAAAACAACCTTTAAAGGCGTCATACCAGGTGTAGAAGCCAATTGTACAGGCTCAATTACACTGGAAGTGGTGTTCGGATCCCGGATAACTTCGAGCGAGGAGTTAATCTTGACATAGTCCCGTTCGCAGCGGCTATCATGCCTTGCTCGGACGCATCAGCGTTGCAAAGTTAAGCGCGGTGCCGCCTCGCATACCTCAAGCTCAAGATGCCAGGCCCTCGAGTCATTACGGTCAGCGGAACACGAGCGTTCTCTCCGCGCGGAGGAACATCTGCGCTCTCGTGGCGAAGTGCAATGCAGCCTCTTAAGGCAATTATCGAGTCCGCCGTTAAGCGGCGGACACAACTAAGCGCCGGAGTAACTTACAACAAGACCACTGGCACGTTGAGAGCAGCGTAGCGATGCGGCTAACCCAGCCCCGCGAAGCGTCAAAGCAGGTCCGCCGCGTACACCATTACACTCTGAAGATACCATGGGCATGGGGAGAGGGGCACGACCACGATAAACCCAGACTGCGGCTCAACCACACCAGGGGCTCTCACGTGTGTCGTTCCTTTTTCTTTTCTTTTCTTTTTACCTTTTACTTTTTACCCACAGGACTCCGTTTGTCAGAAGCCCTGTCCGGCAGCAGACCTGCCAAACTCACGATGCAACAACCAGGGAAGGATAAAGGCTACAACGAATATACAGGTGGTCTCCATTACGAGCATTTTCACACACCAATATGCAGCCTACCCCTGGAGGGGGACATGTTTAACAGTCTCCTACCTTGCTTATCGCACTATTTGTATCGTTCTGCATTCGTAGCAGCACTTATTGAATAAAACAATGCAGCACCTTTTTTGCTTATATTGCATTTCTTTTTCATACATATGTTCATTCACGACATGTTGCATCCGTACACTTTGGTACGGCTAATATACACCAGGGGCTTATGTTTCCGCGATTGGTGTGATGAGTCCGAACACTTTCACAAGTGTGGCACCCCGAACTTATAGCACTATATGCATCGGCTCTGAATCATGTCTTGGGTCAATAGTTGGGTTTGCCCGGCTCCCGTGTTTTGGTACCTTACATTCCGTTATATCGGCTAAGGTAGCACCGGAGAACCACTGCGATTCACCCAGTTGGCTGGGTTAACGCCTCGATGGAAAGCTAAAACTGACCATCATGATGAGGCGAGAGACCGGTCGCTGTTCGAGAGGTTTTTTGCGAGTCCTTAAAGACTTATGCCGCTTAGAGCGAGGAGCAGGATACTGTCCGGCCAAGGCGTGGATAGCGCCCCAAATTCGGCCTTCCGAAGACTAGGGGCTTCACCGAAATTTAAAATTATAGAATTCTGTGGCTAAGTGAGAGTGTTCAAGCATTATAAGTCCGGTTGCCTTGTTCGCTGTGTTGAACACCTCCCTAGATGGACCCAAAAATGGGAATAAGAGCGCTCAAGTTTATCCCGAACACCCCAGCACTCGTGGCATGGGGGCTAAAGCCGATGACTTGCCATCTCTCAGATTTGATAAACAGCCGCACAGAAGGTAATATTTTAAATTAACAAGCGTTGCTTAGCGCTTATGAACTAAGTTTTCAGCGCGACGGGATAACAAAATGCGAGTCTACTCAAATATTACATCTTTGGAGCACTCACCGCAATACTACGGGCGCCCTTCAAACACACTCTTATAATACATCTCGGGATGCGATGCTCCTTGCCCTCCGGTGGCGGGTCCGTCACAAGCTTACAGGCATCCATCTTGCCCAGTGCACCTTTGCGCGGGCAAGGGCCCGACGGGCTCCCTCAATACAAGCGGAATGCTTGATCACTTCAACCCACGGGCACGCATCCATCAGCCGCCGCACCAGGCCGAAGTAGCTCCCAGGCATGGCCTCCTTAGGCCATAGCCGAACTATGAGGCCCTTCATGGCCTGTTCGGCCGCCTTGTGGAGCTCAACCAACTACTTCAGCTGGTCGCAAAGGGGCACCGGATGTCCGGCCTCAGCATACTGAGACCAGAAGACCTTCTCCGTCGAGCTCCCCTCCTCGGCCCGGTAGAATGCGGCAGCATCGGACACGCTGTGAGGAAGATCTGCAAACGCCCCTGGAGAGCTCCGAATTCGGGTAAGCAACAGGTAATTAACACTCACATGCTTACTCTGCATGAAAAATGCCTTACCCACTGCTATTTTCTTCACCGCCTCAATCTCCTGGAGGGCCTTATAGGCTTCGGCCTTAGCGGCTATGGCACTCTCAAGAGCCGTTGCAAGCTCGGACTCTCGAGTCTTCGAGTCACGCTCCAAGCTCTCATGTTTTTTCACGAGATCCTGGAGCTCTTGCTGTACCTCCGCCACCCGCACCTCCTGCTTCTCTCGCTCGGTGCGCTCCGCGGCCGCATTGCGTTCGGCCGCGGCCACCGCCTCCTTCAGGGTTGCCACCTCGTTAGTGGCCCCTACAACACCCACGTTATCCTTGTCATTTTTCTTGCAACCAAATCCTTTTCTGTAAGGTACAATTTTTATAAGGTATTACTCACCTTCTTTTTCCTCGAGCTGCTTCTTGGCATGGCCGAGCTCGTTCTCGGACCGCTCGAGGTTTCCCTTCAAAGTATTGACCTCCGCAGTCAGTGCGGCGGAGGTCAGCAGCACAGCCTGCAATCCCATATTGACATATCCTTTATATGACTCCTGCGTTTATCTTTCTAAAGATCCTCAGTCCGGCTTTTCTTTCCGAACACCGAACCGAGCATCAGGGGCTACTGTCTATGCGGTACCATTTTACATATATTGAAATTTCTTACCTCAAAGCCTGTTAGAAGGCTATTCCAGGCTTCGGTCAGCCCGCTCTTGGCGAGCTGACCCTTCTGAATCACCGCACTCGTAACAGCGCGGTGTTCCTCTTCGATGGAGGTGCTGTTGAGCGCCTCCAGCAAATTATCCGGCACCTCCGGTTGGACGGAGGCAGCGGCGTCTCGATCTTGCCCTTCTTACGAAGGGTCGCCCGCGGACTCGAGAGCCTTGTGGCCTCCGGGGCGAGTCCGTGCACAGTCCGGGAGGGTGTCTGTGACACCTCGGGGCCTCCTCCTCCTGGTGGGTCCTTTTCAGGATCCCAGCTCGGCGTCGTCCATGCACGGGGTGGAGGCAGTCGAAGGAATCCATATCCGGCGACCCAAGGACCCGCTTCGATGAAGCGGGAAGATCATCCTTGGGCGGACTGCAGGGTTGTATGCGGCATTAGAAAGACATTATGTGGCGAAAATAAAAACCTTGAAGTTATTCGGGAGTCCGGATACTTACGATCTCGCCAGGGGCTTGGCCCTCGGATGCGATCTTAAATCGTCATCTCTGGCGTTGGCGGAGCAGTCCGGAGAAGGAGCTTTTCCCTTCTTGGACCCTTCGGCCTCCCTTGTTGGGGAGGCCTTCCTTTCTTCCTCCCCGGCTGGGAGAGGCTTTCTTCTTCTCCTCCTCACCTTGGTGGGAGCAGCCGGCCTCGGATTCATCATCCGATAGCACCTGAAAATGGGAACTCTTCCGAGTCCCCGTGGCCGTCTTCTTGGCCTTCTTCTCCAGCACCACGTGGGGTGTCGGAGCCAGCAGCCCGTTAGGCGGGCGTCTGCTGGGTCCTCGGCAATGGGGCGGACAGGTCATCCGTTCGACCTTCGCCATCAATCTGTCAAAGGTAAAGTGAGTTTAGATCCCGCGTGAGAGCCAAGCGGTGGAAAACAAGTGGTGAAATCACTTACCTCGTCGGCTGGGCGCTGCGGCAGAATCCGCGATCTTGATGGCGGATCACGGCAGCTTCGGCGCCCTTGAACAGCACCTTCCAGACATCTTTGTACATAGTATCAAAGAGCCCGCTCAGGGTCTGGTGCTGCGCCGGATCAAACTCCCACATATTAAAGCCCCGTCGCTGGCACGGGAGAATCCGGTGGATGAGCATGACCTGGATTACGTTGACAAGCATGAGCTTCTTGTCCACCAGCTTCTGGATACAGGCTTGAAGTCCGGTCAGCTCCTCCGAATCCCCCCAAATCCGGCCACTCTCTTTCCAGGAGGTGAGCCGTGTGGGGATGCCAGATCTGAATTCAGGGGCCGCTGCCCAATCAGGGTCACGCGGCTCGGTGATGTAGAACCACCCGATTGCCACCTTAATGGTTTCCACGAAAGTGCCCTCCACCACATAACGTGGGACATCCTGCCCACCATGGCGCCTCCGCACTCCGGCAGCTGCGCTTCACAACCTTGACTTGACACTAAAGGTTTTGAGCCACAAGCGAAGTGGGGCTGGATCTGAAGGAATGCCTCGCACCACGATGATAAGCGCCGAGATGTTGAGCATGAAATTGGGGCGGATCATGGAAATCTAGGCGTAGTAGAACATGAGCCCCGGACAAAGGGATGGGCGGGAAGCCTAGTCCGCGGAGGAAATGGGGAAGAAATACTACCCTCTCATGGGGCTGGGGTTGGGAATGAGCTCTCCCTCGTCGGGGAGCCGATCTGTGATGTTCTGGACAAATATCCGGCGTCGCGCAGCTTCTGGATCTGCCCCTCCGTGGCGGAGGAGGCCATCCACTGCCTCCATAGCGGACATAGTTGGAGAAGGTTGAGGTGAGAAGTGCGGACTTGGGCGCTGGGCTCGAGTTAGCGGAGATGGATAAGCCAAGGAGGAAGAAGGCGGCGGGTAAAGGGTTGGATCCTTATCCCTTATATGGGCGGACAAAACATGTGTCCCCACCGGCCTGGTAAAACTCGCTTATCTCCCAAGCACTGCAATCAATGGCGCGGTTGGGTTACCCGTCCGTATTGATGGGAATCCGGAATAAGGGAACACGATCTACTGCCCGACAAGGCGTGCCAAGGAAACGCTTAGCTGAGCAGCTGAGGTGGAACAATAAAAGCGATTTGAATAAAGGCTTGGTAGTGGTGCGACGTCACGCCACAAAATCGTCGGCAGATTGATCTTGTGTAATATTATTCTCTCTACGGTGGTATGTGGAATTTATTTTTGCGAGCGGACACTATCCTAGTGTTCACAATCTTCTATGAATTATTGGAGGAAGAACCGCCTTGCAATGCGAAGACAACATGCGCGTCGGACTCGTCGTCATTGAAGCCTGGTTAGGGGAGCTCTTGAGGAGTTCGGACTAGGGGTGTCGGATAGCGAACTATCATCATCGGCGGACTCGAGACTATGAAGATACAAGATTGAAGACTTCGTCCGTGTCCGGATGGGACTTTCCTTGGCGTGGAAGGCAAGCTTGGCGATCGGATATGTAGATCTCCTACCATTGTAACCGACTACTGTGTAACCCTAACCCTATCCGGTGTCTATATAAACCGGAGGGTTTTAGTCCGTAAAAAAACAACAATCATACCATAGGCTAGCTTCTAGGGTTTAGCCTCCTTGATCTCGTGGTAGATCCACTCTTGTAACACACATCATCAATATTAATCTAGCAGGACGTAGGGTTTTACCCCCATCAAGAGGGCCCGAACCTGGGTAAAACATCGTGTCCCTTGTTTCCTGTTACCATCCGCCTAGACGCACAGTTCGGGACCCCCTACCCGAGATCCGCTGGTTTTGACACCGACAAACACCTTTATCCACTGCCTTGTTAACTTCCTTCCGCTTTATTGATTTTGAATTGTCAAGTAAAACCGACAAGAAAAAGCAATAAAATTCTCTCTTCAGAACTCATTCATGCATGATACTGACAATCACTACTTTGATGTAAGGCAAACACATGATACCAGGATGTAATATGTACGAAAAACAGGACGGCATGGCATGTTCACAACTGTTTGTGTAAACTAAGCAGAAACCATTCCAGCAAATAAGAAGCAATGCAAGCTAGACACCACATGAAAGATGCAACCAATGTGACTACCAAGTTAAAAGCGTCCCATCATAAATGAAATTTCAACAAATTAGAAGAAGCGCATGCTATAAATCATATGAAAGATGCAAGTAATATCGCACTGCGTATACTAAAGGTGTCTCGTCATATTGATTGATGCGGGATATAAAAAAACAATAGTTTTATGTAAGGACATGCTTAATAGACAGATGTACTATGTACTAAATACAGGAAGGCATGTCTCGTTAACAGGTATAATGTCACATTTACAGGAGTATAAGCTAAGCAGACTAGCACATGCAGTTTAACCAGATTGGAAGAATTACAATCTAGACACCATATGCAACATGCAACCACATATCACGCTGCCAAGTTAGAAAGCACCTGCAATGCTAGTGTAGGGAAATGCTGTAATCGACTCTTGAGCTACGTTCACTATCTTCATCTAGCATTTTATTTCTTGAGAATCATGTCGGAGGCTGACGCTGCATTCTTTAAATGAGGAGTAGTCCCCTTGCCTACCTGCCTCGTCATAAGTGATTGATGAGGGATACACAAGAACATTAGTTTGATGTAAGAACATGGTTAATACACAGATGTACTAGTATTTACCAAAAGCGAAAGGCATGTCATATTCAAAGGTATAATGTGTAAGCTAAGCGGATGCAATTTAACCAAATTGGAAGCAATACAAGCTAGACATCCGGCTGGAGTGGTGAACATGATCATCTAGGACACGAGAGCCTGGTGGGAGGCGGGCTGCTTCGCCACCATCGCGGCTTTTAGTTGGCTTCGGTGATGCATGTCTTTCTGGGCTTGTCATTTGGCTCGGCCAAGATTACGACTAACTATTTGTCTTCCGGTGCTCACGGGATGGTGGTTCATGTAAAAATATATTTCCTTATCTTAATAAAGACCGACTTGACCTTTGAATACAAGCTAGACACCAACATGCAACCACATATGACACATGAAGTTAAAGCAAGCACACAGGATGGTAGTTCATTGCGGCGAGGTCATCAACTCTGAGCTCGTTTACCGTCTCCATCTCACGACCTTTGCACACTTTATAGTGTTGTAACGTGTCTTGCCTACCCGTATACCAAGCTGGACCGACTTCTCTCTTTTCTTTTCTGCTTCTCTCAAGGCAGAGTCTGAAATACCCTTGCATAAAAACACAATAGTGAGAGTATGGGTGGAGTGTGTGCAGAACTAGTGCACTGTAAAAGTAGCAGATAGCTGGTGGCTTAAAAATAAATGACAGGAGACATATGATAGCTCTACAACATTGCATGGCAAACAAAATTAGATTCTACTCCGTATGATTTTGTAATATATGAGCACAGGAAATGCAGGTACTCCTCCAGCACACCACCACATGTGGTCATATCTAAGATAACAGTCGACAAAAAATAAATAGGTCAGTCGATTTTTTTAATGAACCGTCCGATCTATAAGGAACGGGCAGATGGCCTTCGTCTACTTCCCGCCAGTCACTGTTGACGATCTTTCTCGAACTGCCAGCGACCACCGGCCCAGACCCGTGCCTCCGCCGCCCCGCCCTCCCATCGACCTCACACCACTGCCGTGCTTGGCAGCGCCCCCAAGCCATCCCTTTAATCCCGTCCGACCTCCAGATCGGGCGCTAGTAGCTCTAGGCCGTAGACTCCCCTAAGATAAACACCAAGGCGCTGCTTCCCCGGCGTAATAGTCATACTAGCGCCTTTTACGCCAGGGAATGCTTCCGTTAATTGGGAATCAACTGGCCAGAAATTGAAATTCAGGGGGGCAACAGACCTCTAGCTATGGTGAAATAGTATATGAGGAGAAACCTTGTGCATCGCGAGTTACTAGGAACATCTAGTATCAAGAAGAAGCGGTCAACTAGTGTCTTCTGTGGGATGAATACCGTGCAAGCGAGGCGTAAGATTTGCACGAATAAGGAAGATAAGTACCTTCTTGGTTGCGGTGTGGTCACCTCCACATGTCGCGCCGATCTTCTTGTTTTACCGGGAAACCGATGTTACGGAGGTGCGAGCTTGGGCGAACCCATGGCCAAATTGTTGATTGTGTTGCCGTGGCTGTATGTCGGCGGAGGGGAAGCAGATCCGAGGCGGCGAAGGACGGCGTAGCAGGAACAGATATGGTGCGGTGGAGGGTGGCAAAGTTGGAGCGGTAGCGGTGGCGCAGGACGGCGTGGTTGAACTGGCTAGGAATGCAGACGGCTCGGCCTCGGCTTCAACTACTAGCCGTGGGCGTTGCGGTTGAGTTGCGGTGGGCGGCGGCGTCGGGTATCGGCTCGGCGTGATGGAGGAGGGCGGCGGTTGATGGGTGGGATGGGGTGGCGGACGAAGGGCGCCGGGTTTCGTGGCTGGTGGAGAGGTAGTTTTGGCGCCCACGAGTCTGAATGGGGAATCGGACGAGTGGGGGAACCATGTTTGATGCTGGGACGCGCTTGTTTTTGGCTTTTTGAACAGAAGATGGGACGCTTGTTTGAAATTTGGGGAAAGTACAAACTTTGCCCCCTCTTAAATTCGGACCTCTGCGGGTCGGGGGTAGGATGGTAATCCCAGGTGTCCCAAATAGTGGGCGGGAGCGATTTCGGCCGCGCGCATGTGTGCTTAGGCGGCCATTCTGTATGCATGTTTTTCGGAGGCGGTTGCGTGGCATCTAGATGAAGCTACAAACCTAACCCGGTTTAGACCATTGGACGTCGGGCCGGTAGGTTTCACAGGTTGGAGTTATTAGAAAAGTAATTTCCTTGTACTACCAAACATTGGTCTCACGCGGTTTCGGGCGGATAATTTAATGAGGTTTTCAAACATACAAGGTCAAATATAACGTTGTCTATTTAGGTCAGTCCTCATAGTTCAAGATTACTCTAAATGTGAACGTTTATATTCGATTGCTAAAGCGATGCATTGTCTGGAGTTCAAAATACTAACTATGTGGATCAATTGTGTCGAATAATAACATAGACATGCTCAAATTCGATAGAATCTAGATGTCTGATGGATCAATGACCGCTCCTTACACGAATTGCAAATATCATGATCCCATCCTAATATTTGGATACAATTTATATCTTTAATCAATGTGTAGAGCAGTCTTTTATGTGTAGTTTCACTCTCCATCGGTGGTCTCTCACACATGCTCACACACTCTCTCCCGAGGTGTCTTTCTCACACACATTCTCTAGATATAACCCTCCCTCCCTCTCGTAACCATTTACAACTGTTTTCACTTACCTTTATCACAAGCACTCTTCCTCTCACAAACATATGCACGCACAATCCTCATCGACCTTTCTATATACATGGACCTGCCTACGTGTCTCATGTATGCACATTATCTTTACGCCTGTCTCTCACGCATTATCTCACACCTCTCTTCCTAATCGACGAGTATCATTCTAGCAGAGCATTCTGTAGGATGCCCCTTAAAGTTAGGTTGGATGAATAATAATATCAGAGATAAAGGGGTTACCTTAGTACGAGAACCTAGGGTTACAAATGCTAGCCGGCTTTGTCAGTGAACACAGAGTCCTTCACAATTCTGCTATCTTTGTCTTGTACGACTAGTCATCTATGGGTCTTCCTAAATGTGTCATGGGCCGACCAATGTGGTGCGCAGGACGGAACCGAACAAAGGGCCTCACCTCGACCCACCGGACCTCACGCGGGGACACACCCTCTGCCCCCACGTCTCATTATCTTCTCACACCCACACATACCAACACAAACACCACACACACAAAAAATTTCTCCTGGTGCCTCTATTCCCTCCCCCTTTGCATATACACACTCAAGGGAATGGAATCTCTTGTCGTGACGTCATATTTGTCTCTCTCTCTAGACCACCTTCATTTCTCGTGCTATCTCTCCCACATCCCCCCCCCCATCGGCCCCTCTATCCATGCCTCTCTCGAATACGTAATACACACACATACCTCTCTAGGCCCCGCCAAATGCATCAACTACGCATTCACGCATGTTACATCACGTACCCCATTGATCTAAAAAGCCCTCTCTTCACGTTTATTTCGCATACAACATTCCTTTTGAATAAAGTGTGGCCAAAATATTATTTTAGAGTTTCTACATATATACAACATTACAAAGTTATATGGAGAGTCTGACGCTAATTTGCATTGCATTGTGCCCATAATGATATTTATTCCGCACTGTGAATTTGTGTATTTTTATACTATATACAAAGTTAGTCATAATAAAGAGAAACGAAGAGCATCTCTCTCTCCATCGCATACCCCCCCTGTATGCCGCTTTCACGTATGCACACAAAACTATCTCCAGGTCCTCTAAAAGTAAGCCCCCAGAAAATTCACGCGTGTTTCATCTTTCTCTCGCGATATATGCAATGACGATCATTGTATTTGAAGTGAAAGCACGATACATACATTTGACTTCATAATCCACTCATTACGGTCACCATTTACGTTTAGTGGTTATTATACAGTCACGGGCTCACCTTACAACTTTGTATTTGCTCATGACATGACTAGTTGACCAGTTGAACGCTCCACGTGGCACCTCTAGTGTTGCATCACATTATCTCACTAACATCGTGCCCACCTGTCGACTTGTATCTACTCTACATATACACTATTATAAAATACATAAAATACACTCTTATAAAAAACAGAGTTGGTGATGATGGTGTGCCTGCCATCCTGCAATATAGGCCGTCCGATTTATATCTGACGGATAGGAAAGAAACTATGGCAGTTCTGCAAAAAGGTACCCACACAACTCTCCACATTTGCAAATAAGGCCTTCCCTTGTTCATCCTTTTCTCTCACAAGATAAACAAGTCATACAAATGCATCTTGATGTTACGTGCAACGCACGGGCATCTTGCTAGTAAGAATGAAAACAAACGACAAAAAAATATTTTGACGGTGGTGCGAAGTCATGACCGCGGGCACAGCGGACAAGGTGGCCTTGTATTGGTATGCTGAGCCATCTGTTTTAACACACAGGAGCTGGTGTGGTGATTATACACACGCATGCGCATGCACACGAACTCCATCCACGCAACACTCACACAAACACATGCACCCACGCACGCACGCAACACTCACACGTACACACGCAGCCACGCACGCACGCAACACTCACACGCACACACGCACGCATGCATGCACACACCGGTACACCACACGACCAACACACACTCTCACGCTCAAGTGCTCAACCTACACGTGCATGCGCACACATCAGGCCCTGACAGACACATACACAACCAGGTGATTCCCACGCACAGGTTGGAGCCTTGTCGCGCCTGCGTAAATTAATGTTTATCTGACCTTTTCCCTATGCGAACTGACAGATGGGACCCACAAGGAACATGGTCAATTTAACTAGTCAACATGGCGCCACGCAGACTATTTGGCTGGTCAACAGAGTGCAATCCGATGCTGAACTGTGAGCAAGTGACTGGATAATCACCGCAAAACGTATATAGTGACCGTAATCAGCTTATTCTGAAGTTCGGTGACCGTATTACGCTTTTCTCTCTGTATGCCCTCCAAAACTACATCTCTACACGTTCTCGCATGTTACATCTAACAACTATGCAATACAGCACTACTACTACACTCTAACACAATAAATCATATGTGTTTTTAGTTTTACTAGATATCATATTGTTACTTATAATTATTCAGTTTGCATACATTAAAATTTCCTTTGAAATGTATGGCAAGTATCATCTACCGCGTGGGAAAAATCCAGTCGTTTCCTGCTTAATCGGGTTTGTATCGATGGATCATGTGAAACAGCAAAACTATAGTACTATACAGTACAAGTGACAGTTCACTGGGCCATCGTGTCGTCTACTCCTCCGTCATAAGAGTGGAGCGCTCGCTTTCATAAATCTTCTAGTCCCTTTTGCCAACATGTGGGACACCAAGCTACCTGGTCCACGTGCCATACCGAATCTGATGCGAGCAGCGGGGTGAAGCACCCCAGTCATGGCGCCGACGTAGTAATGAGCAATGAGGCGTCAAATCACAAAGCTGCACCTTTCCCGCGGTTAAGTTGGAGGGACGAAGTAATAATGCTAAAAAAAGAAGTTGGAGGGACGAAGCAACCATCATTTCACTCGTTGTTGAATCCGCTTCTCCCTCATCTTCTTCAACTTAACCACGTGTTGCTTTTGCATTGTTCTGCCTCATGTGGGACGCGGATCAGCTTGGTAAAGCACTGACACGTGGGACCGCATGTTAGCAAATCAACAGGACAACCTCTTCCGAAAATAAGAAACCTCCCCCGCCATCCGCGCGGCAAAATCACCTCCTTTTTACTAATCTTTGATTCTATAATTTTTTAGATCAATATAATTGAGATTTGTATAGATAGCACACAGGAGCAAAACCAAGTGGTACGGTTAAGGGCATCCACAATGTGTAGCGAAATGTGAAAATAGCTTTTGGCATCATGGGAACCATTGTGGACGGCGTTGCCAAAGCCAAACAGATGGAACCGAAGCTCCCTGATTGATTGATTGAAGGAATAAAAAAATGCAACGTCTCTCCTCTTTCTCCCATGCTTGGACGCATGTAGGAGTAGTACAGTATAGAGCATAGAGTCTACTCCCCTGTCCCTTCTATCACAAATCACAAAGCAGTGAGGCGTCAAATCACAAAGCACGGACGAAGCAACTATCATTACTCTCTTCGCTGACTCCGCTTCTCCATCGTCTTCTTCGAGAAACCATCTCACCGCACTAGTACTCCTAGTAGTAGTACTAGTAAAGGACTTCCTGGATGCAAATAAGGCAGTTGTCTCGGCTTGTAGGCGGCACTTGCGAACGACTTACCGTGGTCTCCCTCAATGGTGTTCTCCATCGAACGCACTTCGCCATACCACAAAAAAAAGTCGTCGACATCACCGCAATGGGCAAGGAATTCAAATATAGTTACTACCTCCATTTTTTTTGTACACAAGGCCAGTATATTAAAATTACAATTTGCAAAGGGCCACTAACACTAATCGAGGAAAAATTGATGGGGTTAGCAACCAAGGACATTAATATCCCCTGCATGCATGCGGAAGTGAGAAGGTTCGTTTGCATGGCGCTGCATTAATCAGCGATGAGGTGAGATGGTTAGCTCTTTGGTCTTTCGAGAAAAAATCGCATTAATTGACCGTGAAGCGAAGATTTGTATCAAGGAAAACCCGCCTTTCTTTTTAACACTAGTACTCCTAATGCGCACGTACTTATCCTGTTTGGGTCTAGGCCTTGCATTGCCAAACTTCGCCACACATTTTGCCAAGCTTGCCTAAAGTTTTCAAAATGAGAAGGAGGTACACTTGCAAGACGGCTGTCGCGGTCGCACCGCACCCTCACACAGTCGCTCCTGCCAAGACGCGCGATGTCGCACCGCACCCTCACACTTCGCTCCTGCTGCGCCGCAAACCCAACAAAGGGAACGCACTCTCACTGACACGTGTTGTCGCATGTGAACAAACCAAACTCAGCCATCCTATCACTGACACATAATTTTCGTTCATAGAGTATGTTTATCAAACCGGAGTATCCGTACGGCCCGTGCGGTGGTCTGTTGGGGAAGAATAAGAGGTGAGGAAGAAGGAAAGAAGGGTTAGGAGACGTAGGATATTCATCCAACCGCCTGAAATGGTACACTCGGGCGACTTGCATAACAAATAGTATGTTTTTACACAGCAAAAGATCCATAATAATAAAAACAACAACATAAAGAAAAACTATCACTTCTCATGGAAAGAGACGCCCTCGTCGTCTTTGGCTGTCGGCGCGAACCAGCCGCCGCTGCCACGTGTGTCTCCGCACCGTGGTTGTCCTCGGCCTCCAGCTACTCATTCAAGCGGAGCGTGCGGGCACTCTGCACGGACGAGCACAGCCAGTTCAAGTCGAGGGCGTCCGGTTCCGCCTGCAGGTGGGCCTCGATGGCAGCGGCATCCGCGCGCTCCGCGTCAAGTCGAGCCTCCGCCGCCCGGTTCAAGTCCAGGACTTCCGGTTCCGCCTGCAGGAGGGCGTCGAGGAGAGCGGCATCCGCGCACTCCGCGTCGAGTCGAGCCTCTGCCGCCCGGTTCAAGTCCAGGACTTCTGGTTCCGCCCGCAGGAGGGCGTCGATGAGAGCGGCATCCGCACCCTCTGCGTCGAGTCGAGCCTCTGCCGCCCGGTTCATGTCCAGGACGTCCGGTTCCGCCTGCAGGAGGGCCTCGATGGCAGCGGCATCCGCGCGCTCCGCCTCAAGTTGAGCCTCCGCCGCCCGGTTCACATCCACGACATCCGGTTCCGCCTGGAGGAGAGCCTCGATGGCAGCGGCATGCGCGCGCTCCATGTAGAGTAGAGCCTCTGCCTCCCGGTCCTCCTTTAGTATCGCCATGTTGAACCGCTGGTCCGCCTGCACCATGGGGGACTCGGACGCCGGCACGAAGTCGACGTCCATCGTCTCATACCCATCGCCGCGACCTCCGCTGTGAACATTGGATCGGCTTCCTCCTCCTCGTAGCTTGGCTCCAGAGAACTCGAGGATTGGCCCGCCGCAAAGCGAGCTTGGGAACGGAGGTCTGTGGCGCCGACCGCCGCCGCGATTTCTGCACGGCGCTCCGACGTCAGCATCTTGTAGTAAGTGATCTTGCGGCACACCATGGCTTTCCGGCAAACTAGGGGATGCTTGATGCGGTCTAGGGGATCGAAAGGTGGGGGAATGGGCTGGAGATTTGGTGTGGTTTTAGGGCAGTGGCTGGTGTAGGCCGAGCAGCGAAGGTTACGGTGTGAATAGTGGTTCGGTGACGACGGTCAATCGGTTTTGACTGTACATCGCTCTTGTCGCATTCGCGTTGCAGCCCGGCACGCTGGACCCTCCACGTCGCTCACCGAATGGAACGCGCTTCGTCTTGCATTTTCGCTCGCTTGTGGGATCGCAGTTGAGATCAAACCGACGTCCCTCCCCCTCTCCCACCCGCGTCATTTATTATACCACTACTCCCTCCGTTTTATGCGGAGTAAATAAAAACAGAGGGAGTATACTACGGATGAGGATCCCCTGACGTGGCCGAACCCATTGAGTAACTGACATGCGGGGCCTAGCAAGCATGGGGTCCGCCAGTAAGTGACCGAAAGGGAGGGTAAGGCAGGGATACCTACGTCAGAGGATCCACTTCCACTATACTACTTTGACCAAATGTTAGAGTAATAATATATGACATGCAACTTACACAAATGTTAGAGTAATAATATATGACATGCAACTTACACAAAGAATACAGGGTCTAATGCGTTTTTCGAGGCTAACTTTGACCAAATGTTAGAGTAATAATATATGACATGCAACTTACACAAAGCATATGGTCAATTTCGTATGTGAAAGGATTTTCCAATGATATAATTTTCACATTATACATCTCATGTACTCCCTCCATCTAGGTGTGTAAGTCATCTCACGAAAACCAAATAATCCCAAAACACGTAGGCGCGGTGCATTAACTTCTACCTTGTTCCTTGTTTCTTGACATATGAACCAATAAGAGATGAGGGTGTGCATGCTTTTAATGACCTGAGACTATCGAACATGACATGCAGTGGTTAGTTCATTGCATGCAATACTATTAATTAGCAAATAAACATTAATGTCTCTCGTTTTCCCCTCCTCCTTGGTCATGGTGCACAGCCTAAGATGACTTACTCACCTATGTGAAAGGAGTACTATTAATCTTGTCAATAGTCAAATTGGAAACCATCTCGAGTACAAATCAAGGAGTACGTACGAATCTAACAATATTGATTGGGCGTTGTTGAATGTTGATACCTTTTTTATCATAGTAGAGATACTTTGACTACACATAAAACTTATATGTAAGGTAGAAAGGATAGGAGGGAGTATATTGTACGTTCCAAAATGAAACGAACATTGAATACCCTTTATATATGATTTGCGGATGCTATGATCACCGGTTCAAAATTTTGAATCCTCCTTAGGTATCACGTGCCCCCACTCGTTCCCTCTCGATTTCATCTCGGGATCCGGAGATCTATTGAAAGAGGACTAGGGTGGGTACATGCCAATGATACTCGGCGGAATGTTCAAATGAGGCATGCGGGAGGATGGACTCGACTAGAGGGCGACATGATCGATGGAGAAGAGGGTTGGAGAGGAATGAGAAATAAGCAAACGCCACATGATTACACTTGAACAGCTCAAATAAACAATAAGTTGTCTCGCTTGGCCTACATAGTGAAAGGCCTAATGCGCAACGCGGAGCACTGACGCTCGAATATGGCCGGGAAAACATGGAAATTGACATGTGGGGCACACCCGTCGGGACGACGTAGCGCAGACTAGTCCAATGGAGGAGCTAGCCCACGACCTCCTCGCCACCGACAACCGTTCATGTGGGTCTTTGGGGCCAACAACGGGGCGCAGCTCCAGCACCGCCTCTGGACACGGCGACCGCGGTGAGCGACACGCTCATATCGTCGATAGACACGGTCGGTTTAAGTGTGCCGAGGGTGGCGTTTGTGCTGAGGCACGACCAACGGTATGTTTGGTTTGTGCCCAAGGTTGCCCCATCAAAGCATTGAGTAGCCAAAATTTCGGTTGAGGTATTGGTTGCCCATGATTTGGCCGACATTGGCAAGAAAAATGAACTAGAGTTGGCTAGAGTTCATTGGCATGCCAAAGAAATGGCAACCATCCAAACAAATACCAATCTTTGGGTCATGACCAAAATTGTGGTAAGGTGCACTTTGGCCACAATCCAAACACACCCCAACACCCGGCTCGTCGAGGATGCACGGGGCGCCGCGACACGTCCGCGGAGTGGTGTAGCGCGGCCAACTGTATCCTCTGGACCTGAGACCATGCCGGGTCGTCTTGCTTTTTCAATGACATGAGGGGATCGCATTTGAGCAAAGGGCATCTCCAACGTTGCCACGACCACAGCTGACTACCCTGGCACACCAAAGCCCTCGTCCCTTGCGCCGTCGCGCGGTGCGTTTCCAGCCGGCGCCAGCTGCCCGCATTCATGCCGTCCGTTCGTATGTCGTTGTTAAGGGGCTCGGTGCCCGAGGAACCAACTCCGGCGACTTAATGACGCACCCGGATGCTTGGCCTCACTGGAATGCGCTACTTAAAGCGGCAACGCCCAGCTAACCTCCACACCATAGCGCATCGTCCTCCTACCTGGCACCACATCCGCCATGACCGCAAGTGCGAACGCTACGGGAGAGCTTCTCTTCGGGGATGAAGCTCGAGGTCGCCGCCCTCGCTCAAGTCGCCTCTCGCGACGCAATAGCGGCGTAGCCGGACGCGGACGCGACCGCAAGCATGTACGCTGGCGGCCGACGATGGGAGCACCATCAGCCACGCGTCCTACTTGCCTCCGTCCAACGTCCGGCACCGCCGAGGTCGGGGACTCCTCCGAGGATGAATAGGGCATGGGAGGCGGCAGGGCATAGTGTGCCAACTGGCCGGTCCGTATCCCGTGTTCTACTCTTATTCGCCGGAGACCGCACCTTCTCTTCACGGATCTTGAACCCCGCCCCCGTACATAGAGATCGCAGATGGAGGACGTCGGTCACCGCCGTAGAATAGGTTTAGGGTCGGGTTTCTTTAATTTTTCTGTCTTATAAAAGTTCGAAATGTAATGAAAATCTGCCGTGTTTGTATTTATCTCGGCCGGTGTATATCAACTTTCACAATAATATTCATATTGTAGGAGTACTAGTGCACGGAAGATCAAGATCGTGTGGGAGAAAAGGATGAACGAGGGAAAGCCTTATGTGCAAATGTGGAGAGGAGTGCAGGTAAATTTTCATAGTTCCCTTCCTATCCGTTAGATATATATCGAACGGCCTATATTGCAGGATGACAGGCACACCATCATCACCAACTCTGCTTTTTATTGAACCAAGACAAATCTAAAAACCCAACTAAGCCAACCTCCCAGCATATCGCGGGGAAAAGACCGGCAGCGCCGTTTTAGTCGGGATTACGGATTACTAGTAGTAGTATCGATGGATCATGCGACGCAACATTTTTGAGGCGAAGCACCTAGTTTAAAAGGAAAAAAGCGGTACACTCACAGCACTCTGTCATGGTCGCATTACATGTTCGGTCCTGCACGGCTCACGCAAACAGAACACGCTTGACTTGCCTCTTCATTGACACGTGGGACTGCACTTGGAGAAACCAACCATCGCCAAACTCCCCGCCCACCGCGAAAATCCTCCCCCCCCCCACACACACAAAAATTCCCCAAAATTGATTCAAACGCCCTTGACCAAATATTCCCCAAACCCCCTCCCCCGTCCCCCTCCACTCCATTCGCTCCGCCAAAGCCGCCCTCCCCACCGCGCCCGTCGTCGGTGCATGATTCGTCGAGGGCCGACGGTGATCCTCTCGCTCCCATAATGCGCTCTCGAGACTGCTTTCCTCTAGCAGCGCCGCCACCTCTAGCTATGTTCTTGTGGGCGCATGGCGGTCAGCGCCGCCACCCTGGCGGCGTTAGTGTGGAGACGCACGCGGCGGTCAGCTTCTCCCGATGCGCGCATTCTAGGCTGAGGCCCGTTCATGTCGATTGTGGCGCTGAATGTTAGCTGATAGATGTTGTTAATCTCACTATTTGCCGAAGTAGTTTACTGTCAATATGCTCTGCTTAAGAAGCTTCCTTGCCCTGTTCTGCACTCAATATGCTTAGCTGAGATGGCATGCCAAGGCCGATTAGTTGCTAAAATATCCTGCCATATATTTATTGTGACGTAGATTGCCATGGTCTAGTAGCCAATCTGTTAGGTGAAATAGCTCTACACCGTTTTATACTCGATCTTTGTTGCTGCGATGGCCTCCGATAGTTTGATGGTTGTGTGCTCGGGCTCATTGACTGTTGAAACAGCCTGCCATAATTTAGCACTCAAATCTGTTTGCTGAATTAGCTTTACATATATTTTGTTACTTAGATCTGCGCATCCAAATATCTTGCCATAGCTTTAGACATCGACCCAGGTATTTTTTTTTCTGGACTTCATAACAAAGCATATATGTTTTTCCTGTAATATCTAGTAGAAGAACTAATTTGTATGTCTAACAGATGGACAGGACTTGGATAACTTCTGCTCGAAGATTGTTTGCTGCATATGTCGAGGGGGTTGAAAACTTCATGAACTTTATCAGAGCTGAGTACGGTGGTCCAAAATAAGATGTGCTCTGCCCGTGTAGCAGTTGTATGAATTTAGTTACAAGACCCCAGTCAACTGTGCAAAATCATCTACACTTGTATGGGATGTCGGTCACATATACTAGGTGGGTTCATCATGGTGAAGCTGTGAACGTCAATGTTATTGTCTACGTGGAAGCAGCAGATCACCATCTTGATCTGCCTGATGCTTAGGTGGAAGAGGAGGAGGTGGTGGTGGTGGCGGAGCCAGTGAGTTTGACCAACATTGAAACAATGCTACGAAATGCTCGTGCATTCCGTGAACTTTCACCTGCAGAAGAAAAACGATGGGCATGCATGTTGGAACAATGCAACGTTGCTGTCACCCCAGGAAATAAGTTGTCAGTATTCTCAGCTATGGTCCCCTTTCTTCAGGTGAAGACATCTGAGCGGATGACCAACAAATCATTCGATGTGATGTTGGCTGCTTTCCGCAAATCTTTCCCAGATGCGTCTGAGCTACCACACACCTACAGTAAAATGAAGAATTTCCTTCGTGCAGTTGGAATTGGATATGATATGATCCATGTTTGTAAGAATAATTGTGTTACATTAGGAAGGATTATGCCAACAAGTGAATGCCGAAATGCAAATCATCAAGATGGAAAGATGGTGATGCTGTGAAGAGGGTTCCACATAATGTTCGAGACATTTTCCAATTACACCAAGATTGCGAGAGGTTGTTTCATGATCTTTGAAACAAGAGAGGATGTCTTGTGGCATTATAGGAACCGGAGTACAGAGATCAGAATGTAATGAGCCATCCATCTCATGGTAGTGAGTGGAAAAGCTTCAATGATAAACACAAAGAGTTTGTTGCTGACCGAGAAACATTAGACTTGGCTTAGCTTCGGATGGATTTAACCCATTTGGTCACGAGGCGCCACATATAGCATGTGGCCAGTGCTTGTTATCCCATACAACATGCCTCCAAATGTCTGCACCAAAGAATCAAACTACATGATGGCCTTGCTCATCCCAGGTCCAAAAAGTCGTTGAAAGGATTTTGATTTGTTCATGGAGCCTCTTGTGGAGGAACTTCAACAGCTATGGAAGGGTGTTCTCACTCGAGACCTGTATAGCAGCCCACCAACTGATTTCTTTCTGCGTGTTGTTGTAATTTGGTGCATCCATGATTATCCGGCTTTGGGCACTATGTCAGGGCGAACGACACATGGTTACAATGCATGTGTTCACTGTGACAGGAATCCGCTGTCATACGCAATACTTAGCAAGATCTGTTACATTGGACACCGCCGTTTCCTTGCCAAGGAGAAGCCGCATCCTAGAAAATGCCGAAGACATGTGTTCAATGCAAAGCATGAAAACCGTGATGCGCCAAAGAGGCTCACCGCTGATGATTTGCAAGTGGAATTAGAGAAGGTCAAGCATATTACACCAGGAAACCATCCTGGTAATGGTAGCAGGAAAAGGAAGCGTGGCACGGTAGAAGAGAGATATTGTTTACCCGCAGGTCCACTTTGTGGGACTTGGAGTATTGGAAAGATTTGGATCTGCGACTTAATCTTGATGTGATGCACATCGAGAAAAATATATGTGACAGCATTATCGGCACACTTCTTAACATTGAAGGAAAGACGAAAGATACCTTAAAATCTAGGATTGATTTGACACACCTGGGTATCAGAAAGGATTTTCAGGTGCAAGATGAAGGTAAACCACGGGATATGGCACCAGCTGTGTATGTCTTGGACAAGGTAAAAAGAAAAGAATTCTGCGAGGTCCTCTCACGTGTGAGATTCCCACATGGATTTGCTTCCAACCCTGAAAGGAGAGTCAGTGCAGATGGAAACAAGGTACAAGGGTTGAAAACTCATGACTGCCACGTCCTACTTCAAAGAGTTTTACTGTTATCCTTAGAGGATTGGGCATACGACTTATCTGAGCAGTTGCAAGAGTTGGGACAATTCTTGAGGAACTCTGTAGTAGAAATATCAGGATAGATGCTTTGGGCGTCTTAGAGACAAGATACCAACTATCCTATGCGACCTTGAGAAGATATATCCTCCAGCCTTCATTGATGTGATGGTGCATTTGGCTGTTCATCTACGATGAGGCACTACTTAGAGGTCGATGCAGTATGGCTGGATGTACCCTATTGAAAGGCGGCTAGGCACTTTCAAGGGCTATGTTAGGAACAGAGCTAGACCCAGGGTTCCATTGCAGAGGCCTACATTGCTACTGAAGCGTTGACATTCTGCTCAAAATACATTGAAACAGGTGATCAGCTTAGCAAAGAGGTGGGTGAAGACAATCCGGGCTCAATGTTTTGATTATTCATCGAGAGTTACTGAGGAAGAGTCGACAAGAGGAAAAACCTAAAGATTTGGACAAAATGGTTTGGTACGTGTTGAATAATTGTCCTGAGATACTACCTTATATCAAGTAAGTGCAGTACTGCAGCTTATACATCGTAATCTACTAAACTTGCAGCACATTCTTATATATTTAGATGTTTGTCGCGATCACTATGTTGTGCAGCATGTACAAAGAGGAGTTACTGCCGCAAAATCCAAGAAACATTGACAAACTGGTTATGGCAGGATTTGCTAAATGGTTCAAGAACCATGTAAGCTTTTGAAGTGCACTGTCAATTTTTTTAATATATTGAGTACATAAGATGATCAGCTTGTCTATTTTCTAACCATAGGTTAAGAAGATGCGGGAGGATGGGCAGGCAGTTGATGATGCCCTTTACTCACTAGCAATGGGTCATGATACTCGGGTAAGACATTATGAATGTTGAGTTGTTGGAGATGTGCGCTACAACACCCTTGCACGAGACGAAGGCAGGAAGACACAAAACAGTGCCATCATGAGCACAGATACGTATGACAAAGAGACAACTAAAATGTATGCTAACATAACAGACATTGTTCGATTGCAGATATATCTCGATTCGAGGATCATCGGTGTGTGGTTACGGTGTGCTATCGTTGGTATAACCTGTTTTCCAGGATCGCAAAACCCAGAGCTGATGATTATTTCAAATCCATCAATGTCAAGGTGGCGTACCAGACCAACGAGCCTTTTATTTTGGCAAATCAAGCAACACAGATATTTTTCTTGGAAGACACATTTTCACGTAGCGATGACTGGAGAGTATTGCAAAGCTTTGAGCTGAGGAATTCGTTTAATGAAGTTGCACAACAAGATGATACTTACACTGCTCCTGATGTACAAGATAACACAGATGTTCCTAATATCTTTGAGAACCATCACATCAATGACGCCGGCGAAAAGATTGCCTGTCGTGCTGTGGACATACAAGAGTTGATCAAGAAGAAGCCAACGTTCGAGGACGTTGAGGACGAAGAAGAAGATGACACCGTGGGGAATTACGATTCAGACTGATACACATGGCGAAGATGTTGACGCTGCTGCAGCGGATGATGATTACATTGCTTTTGTCGTATTTTCCTGTCAGAAGACGTTTTTTATCTACTATGTAAAATTGTGTTTGATATGACAACTGAAACCTGATGAACATGTTGTTTAGTATTTTGGTGTGAGAACATCACTTCTTATGTATGCTGATTTCGTTTGGTGATTGTATGACAACTAAAACATGTTGACATTGTTGCTTAGTTGTACTCATATTTGGCTGTGAAACTTGAATTTGATGACATAGTTTGTTGTTGGACTGCAATTTTCTCGACGTCTTCGAATGAGAACAAAGCCGACCCGACAGGGCCTCTGCTATCTATTTATTTATATGAGCAAAAGGGGATACCCCCTGATTTCCGTTAATAGAAATCATTAGATGTTCATAACACTACGCCCAGCCTGCTACATAGGTTTCATTCATTACTAGTTTTAGCAAAGTGCTCATGTCATAGCCACTGAATACATCACGAGTGCTACATACACTGCAAATAAAGAGACAATCATCCTACAGAGCACATCAATTTTGCCGATTATCTTCACAAGCTCTTTCATCTCCTCATTGCTGTCAAGGCCGTTCAGCAGCTGTTGCTTGGCCATGATCAGAGGAACTACGTATTTAACCTTCTGCTCTACATCTTCCTCTTTTGCCGTTCCTTCAGTTACTTGTCCAACACCCCAACCTGCTGGTATTGGGATTCCTCGGCTAACCAAATAATCAGCGTAGTTGAATTCCCCCACATCAGCAACTTCCCAGAAATAAAAATCACACGAATCTTCCCTTTTCTGCACGAATCAAATTGGAAGATCATCAACCAAACTATTAAAAAAATCAGCAACTGAAAGCAGCAGAACAACACTTAAACATATTATTACCCCATGATTCGGGCATTTGTAGAAGACTCGGCCAGGGTTGCGGATTGTGGTTGAGACGCGACGGATGACTCTGCGTGATTTGCAGCAGTGGCACCACACCAACGACAGCGGGTTGCGATGGGCAATCGGCTACGGTGCGCGTGCCGACGGAGGTGTGATGAGACCCATAGGCGATGGTACGGGTGGTGACTTGGCGCATATCTGGTTGTTGCCTGCTGAAGAGCAGGTGGACGAGCAGCCTGCGGACATGGTTGCTGCAGCGAGCTTCGATGCTAAGCGAGTAAGTAGAGAAGAGGAGAAGCGAGCGTTGGATATGTCGGTTTCATTACTTGCAGAGTAGCATAGCACCATATATAGTCATAGCATAGGTTTGGATTCGAACCAGCTACAGGAGCATGTCTTTCTTTTTTCTAAAACTCGGCAACGTCTCTTTACTGGTACACTAGCTTGCTCTGTACGCCTTCCCAAGTCTTTGATTTTCTTTCCCTTTTTTGCGAGGAAGGAAGGAGGACAAAATTGAGAGTTCCTCGGACTCGAACCCAAGACCTCTCGGTTGAAAACCAAGGGTGCTAGTCACTTATGTGGCGAACGTTCCCTATGAGGAGGACGGCAGACGAACGCATTTTCCTCGCAGTTTTCTTCCTATATATAAAAAAGTATGCTACTTGGTGTCCGCTTAGTCGAAAAACGATTGTGCCAACCTTGACCGTTTGATTGACATTCAATGTCTGTCGCGTTTCTTCAGTCTCTTCTTCCTCGAGCCGCCAAAGCCAAACCAGCGCCGGCGGGACCGCCTGCTCCCGCCTCCCACGGCTAGCTGTGATCTTCCCCGGCTCCTGTTCGTTCCCGTCCGAGGCCTCACCGTCGTCCTCCGCGCTCGCCGTGGTGCAGCCCTCCGGTGTTGTCAACATGGTCAACAACCGAGAGGAATACGGAGATGACTGTACATGGTGAGGATGATGAAGAGGGACTTCAGCTGCTGCAGTAATTTTTGTTTTTCGGGACGGAGAAGGGTATCAACTGGGTTAAAGGGACCCATGGCCTGTGTAGCCAGGCTCTTATTTCATATGTTTAGCACATGACCAGCCCAGTTTGTTTTTTTTCCTTTCTGAAAAATGGCTAGCCAGCTATTTTGTTTTTTTGCAGAATAACCAACATAGGCCTACTTGCTTTTCTACGCCCTGCTGGGCCGGAAATCTTTCAAGACGAGGAGGGATGCATTTTGCCCAGAAAATAGGCTATAAGTAATCAGAAATGGGCAATGAGTAATAAGAAATGGGCTATAAGTAATAATAAATGGGCTATAAGTAATAATAAATGTGTTGTAAAATGAAAAAATACAGCAAACAGGCAATTAGTTCCCAAATATTGTTTTCTTTTAGATTTTGATATTTTAAATTTCATTGTTTTTGTGCGGATAAAATTTCATTGAATTTAAATTAAGGTATATTTAGATTTAAAATTAATTTGAATCCGGCTAGAAATTTCGGGCTGTATGTTGTTTGGGGCAGATTTGGAGGTTGACTTGTGGGTCTACTAGGTTGACGTGTACTTTGGCTTTGTCAACTTAGTCCACAAACGATTCTAGCAGCAGTGACCGTTGGATGTTAATCCAGCGGCCGTCTTCTTCTTCAATATCTGATCTTCTTGCTCCGGCCGCCCAAACCAGCTCTGGTGGGACTGCTCGCTCCGCCTCCGTGGCGGCTGTCTTTGCCAAGACAGCCGCACCGCCCCACCCTACTTCATTGCTGGCCAGGCCATTCCTCTACTCACCCACACCTCCTGTTATTTTCCGGTGACGGCAGCCGGACCAGTAAACCCTCTTACTCCCCACCGCGTGGGCAACCATTGTCGAGTCTTCCCCGGCTCCGTGTCGTTCCCTTCCTAGGCCTCGCCGTCGTCCACCGCCATGGTGCTCTCGGCGCGGCCTGGTCAACGTGGTCAACAAACGACATCCATCGGCCATGGACTGTATGCGCAAAATAATGATTCCTCCACCTGACAGCTGGAACCCACCGGAAGGGCCTCTGTGTTTCGCGAAAAAAACGTTCCCCCGCTGACATGTCGGACCCACCAGCTATATCTTCGCATGCAAGGAAGTGCCTCCTTATTACGCACAAAAAAATGAATACCCACCCTGCTAGATGGGACCCACCATAGTGGGAGGATGACTTGTGGGCCAACTAAGTTGACGGGGACGGAGGGCTTTGTCAACTTAGTCAATATGAACGATTCTAGCTCCAGTGACCGTACGATGTCCATCCAACGGCCATAGTGCTTCTTCAACCTCTGGTCTTCTTGCTCCCGCCGCCCAAAGCAGCGCCGGTCGTGCCGCGTGCTCCTGCCTCTCGTGGCCGGCTGTGATGCCGCGGAGGCCTCACCGCCCCCTACTACTCCCACCGCTTGCCCAGGGTATCCCTCTACTCACCCACACCCCCTGTTATTCTGCGGCGACGGCAGCCTCACGCCACAGCCAAACCAGTGAACCCTCGTACTCCTCTCCGCGCGGGCTACCACTGCTGCGTCTTCCCCGGCTCCGCGTCGTCCCCTTCCTAGGCCTCGTCGTCGTCCAGACCACCGCCCTGGTGCTCTCGGCGCGGCGTGGTCAACGTGGTCAACGATCGACTTTCATCGGAAGAGTACTGTATGTGGAGAGGCTGACAGCTAGGTCCAGGCGGCCGCAAGGAAGTGCCTCCTTATTACGCGCAAAATAATTATTCCTCCACCTGACAGCAGGGACCCACCAGATGGGCCACCTTATTTCGTGAAAAAAACGTTTCCCCCCTGACTGTTGGGACCCACCGGACGGGCCAGCGTATTTCACGAAAAAAATGTTCCCCGCGCTGTCAGCTCGGACCCACCGGAAGTGCCTCCTTATTACGCACAAAAAATGAATACTCCCCTTGCTAGCTGGGACCCACCATGGTGGGAGGCTGACTTGTGGGCCTACTAAGTTGACTGGGACGGGGGCCTTTGTCAACTTTAGTCAATATGAACGATTCTAGCTCCAGTGACCGTACGATGTCCATCCAACGGTCGTAGTGCTTCTGCAACCTCTGGTCTTCTTGCTCCAGCCGCCCAAAGCAGCGTCGGTCGTGCCGCATGCTCCTGCCTCCCATGGCCGGCTGTGCTGCCGCGGAGGCCTCACCGCCCCCTACTATTCCCACCGCTGGCCAGGCCTTGCGGTGACGGCAGCCTCACACCGTAGCCGAACCAGTGAACCCTGGTACTCCTCTCCGCGCGGGCTTCCATTGTCGCGTCTTCCCCGGCTCCCCGTCGTCCCCTTCCTAGGCCTCGCCGTCGTCCACCGCCCTGGTGCTCTCGGCGCGGTGTGGTCAACGTGGTCAAGGAACGACTTCCATCGGACGTGGACTGTACGTGGAGAGGCTGACAGCTGGGTCCACGGCCGCAGCAAGGAAGTGCCTCCTTATTATGCGAAAATAATGATTCCTCCACCTGACAGCTGGGACCCACCGGATGGGCCACTGTATTTCGTGAAAAAAACGTTTCCCCCTGACTGCTGGGACCCACCAGCTACATCTTCGCACGCAAGGAAGTGCGTCCGGGCAAAAAAACAAAATGATTCGCCCCCCTGACCGCTGGGACCCACCAGCGACACCTTCGCACGCAAGGAAGTGCGTCCGGACAAAAAAAAGATTTGCCCCCTGACTGCTAGGACCCACCAGCTACATCTTCGCACGCAAGGAAGTGCGTCCGGGCAAAAAAAACCAAAACGATTCGCCTCCCTGACTGCTGGGACCCACAAGCTACATCTTCGCACGCAAGGAAGTGCCTGACAGTCGGGACCCACCTGGTCGAAGCGTACGTAGCGTTGTCATTCTGGTCGCGAACGTGTACGTACATACTGGTCAATGTAGAGGCGCGCACGTGTCGTAGATGTAGAGGCGTGCACGTGTCGTAGTAGAGGCGCGCACGTAGCATGTACATGTACATACAGCGGCGAGGGTGCAAGAAAGAAAATACGGCCATGTACGTACATACGGGCAGGGTCTCGAACGCCTACTCGCGCATACGTACATGGCTGGGTCGGAACGGAGAAACAGCGTCGTCGTCGTCTTCATGGGGAGCCAACCGGCTGGGTCGGAACTGAATGTGTGGTCGTGTTCATCGGGAGGGCTTGAACGGAACAGGCGATGGAAACGAGGCTGGCGCATCGCAGAATGGAGAAGCGGACCTCCTACTTTGGAGCAGGGTCTGTTGATCGGGAGGGTGTGGCATACCGCAAAGCGGAGAAACAGACCTCCTACAAATCAAGCGGGGTCTGTTGATCGGGAGGGTGTGGCGTACCGCAAAAGCGGAGGAAGCGGACCTCCTACGGTCGAAGCGGGGTCTGTTGATCGGGAGGGTGTGGCGCATCGCAAAAGCGGACGAAACGGACCTGCTACGATCGAAACGGGGGTCCTGTTCATCGGGAGGGGTGTGGCGTACCGCAAAACGGGACTCCACGGGATACTATTCATATCCACCGTCGACCTCCTCCAGCCTCCATGGGCTACCGTCGACCTCCTCCAGCCTCCACGGGCTCCTGTTCATCCAACCTCCACCGCGCGCTACTCCACCGACTACTGTTCAACCACCCCTCCATGGGCACCCCTCCACCGTCTACTGTTCATCCAGCCCCCAACACCACGGGGTCATGTTCAACCACCCCTCACGGCCACCCCTCCATCATCTACTGTTCATCCATCCTTCCACACCACGGGTACCTGTTCATCCAGAGGCAACGCCACCGCTCACCGTTCATCAACCCCCCATAGCGCTCATTGTTCATCCAGAGGCAACATCGATCGGCTTGATTAGCAGCGATAGCGAAGAATCGCTCCATCGGGTTCGATTAACAGCCTTGATCGATCGCTCGGGTTCAATAACGCGTAATCTGCAGCAATCGCCGGGTTGATTAGAGCCCAACGACTCGCTTCGGCTTGATTAGAGCCAACGCCGCACACACGCGCGCACGTCACGAGAGAAGCGCGCATCGCCGCCCACGACCTCCCACCGTAACCGCAACTCCCCGAAATTTTCCTCCCCCTCGCTTCTACCACGGTTTTTTCCGTCATGGACGGCCCAAAGAATGTCATGCAGCTGCGTCTCCGGCCCGCCCAGGACGAAAAGCCCATTTTCTGTCCTGATTTTTTGTCATAGAAGTAGGAGCCCACCACATCTATGATGATGCCGGATTTTGTCACAATTATCGTCATAGAAGTGTCATATGTATGACAGAAATTTTTTTCGTTTGGCCCAAAATGTCACAGATGTGTCTTTTTTTTAGTGGAAGAGCTCGGCACTCCGAAGAGTTGAAGCCCCCAGTCTAGCCGAGGTGATGGAGCAGGTCGTCGGGTGACACTGGAATCTCTGGCTGAGTAGGTTGATGAAGCGACGATGCGGGTTTGACAACACAGGTCAGCGCTCCAAGGCGACGACACAATTCGGTCGATGGAGCTGGGCGACGAGGACACCACGCCGAGGGGATAGTGCGGCCCGATCTAAGTCAATTGTCTGCATAGGAAAACTAGTGCAAGCCAGAGGTAATAATATTTTTTTAATATAAAAAATCCTTTGCTTAATGAATTTAAGTAAAGTAAATAATTAAAGAAATATCGCCTGAACGCCAAGGTCGTCCCGACAGAGTTGCCATGGAGATGCTGGCACAAGGACGCGTGCTGAGGCGACGCCACAACTTGATCGATGCCGGCAGGACGACGCCATCGACCCATAGAGTTGACCGTGTGACACAGTCAAAGTTGATTACCTGCGCACATAGAATAGTGCAAGCAAGGAATAATAACTGAAAAAAATGATGCATAAATAGTTTTTGCAAAGTGAATAAATAAAGAAACATGGCCTAAGGCCCGAGGTTGGTGATACGTCTCCAACGTATCTATAATTTTTGATTGCTCCATGCTACTTTATCTACTGTTTTAGGCTTTATTGGGCTTTATTTTCCACTTTTATATCATTTTTGGGACTAACCTATTAACCGGATGCCCAGCCCATATTGCTGTTTTTTTTGCCTATTTCGATATTTCGAAGAAAAGGAATATCAAACGGTGTCCAAACGGAATGAAACCTTCAGGAACGTGATTTTCTCGCCGAATGTGATCCAGAGAACTTGGAGTTCAAGTCAAGAAGCAACCGGAGCCTCCACGAGATAGGAGGGCGCCCCCCCCCCTATAGGGCGCGCCCCCTGTCTCGTGGGACCCTCGGGCGGCCACCGACGTACTTCTTCTTCCTATATATACCTACGTACCCCGAAAACATCCAGGGGCACCACGGAACACAATTTCCACCACCGTAACCTTCTGTATCCGCGAGATCCCATTTTGGAGCCTTCGCCGGCACTCTACCGGAGGGGGAATCAAGCACGGAGGGCCTCTACATCAACATCCTTGCCCCTCCGATGAGTTGTGACTAGATTACCACAGACCTACGGGTCCATTGTTATTAGCTAGATGGCTTCTACTCTCTTTTTGGATCTCAATACATTGTTCTCCCCCTCTCTTGTGGAGATCTATTCGATGTAATCTCTTTTTGCGGTGTGTTTGTCGAGATCTGATGAATTGTGGGTTTATGATCAAGTTTATCTATGAATAATATTCGAATCTTCTCTGAATTCTTTTATGTATGATTAAGTTATCTTTGCAAGTCTCTTCGAATTATCAGTTTGGTTGGGTCTACTAGATTGATCTTTCTTGCTATGGGAGAAGTGCTTAGCTTTGGGTTCAATCTTGCGGTGTCCTTACCCAGTGACAGAAAGGGTTGTAAGGCACGTATTGTATTGTTGCCATCGAGGATAACAAGATGGGTTTTATATCGTATTGCATGAGTTTATCCCTCTACATCATGTTATCTTGCTTAATGCGTTACTCTGTTCTTATGAACTTAATACTCTAGATGCATGCTGGATAGCGGTCGATGTGTGGAGTAATAGTAGTAGATGCAGGCAAGAGTCGGTCTACTTGTTATGGACGTGATGCATATATACATGATCATGCCTAGATAATCTCATAACTATGCGCTTTTCTATCAATTGCTCGACAGTAATTTGTTCACCCACAGTAATACTTATGCTATCTTGAGAGAAGCCACTAGTGAAACCTATGGCCCCCGGGTCTATCTTTTATCATATTTACTTCCAATCTACTTTTATTTGCATCTTTACTTTTGCATCTATATTATAAAATACCAAAAATATATTTATCTTATCATACTATCTTTATTAGATCTCACTTTCACAAGTGGCCGTGAAGGGATTGACAACCCCTTTATTGTGTTGGTTGCGAGTTCTCAGTTTGTTTGTGTTGGTGCGTGGGACTTTTGAGGAGCCTCCTACTGGATTGATACCTTGGTTCTCAAAAATGAGGGAAATACTTACGCTACACTTTGCTGCATCACCCTCTCCTCTTCGAGGAAAACCGACGCAAGCTCGAGACGTAGCAAGAAGGATTTCTGGCGCCGTTGCCGGGGAGGCCTTCGCTCAAGTCAAGACATAACAAGTGCCCATCACAAACGTATCTCCCTCGCATTTACATTATTTGCCATTTGCCTCTCATTTATCTCTTCCCCACTTCACCCTTGCCGTTTTATTCGCCCTATCTTTCCCAACCTCCTCTCTTTCACTTGCCCTTTTGTTTGCTTGTTTGGTTGGAATAGATGCTTATTTATTGCTAAACAGAGAACCTAAGATCTATGGATCCTCATCCGCTTGCTAATGTTTTTAAGAGATCCGATTATGATGAACCAATTGCTAGTGAGTTTTGTGTGCTAGATTATCTTTATAAAGCTTTGCTTAAAATTTGTGAATCTGAAAATTACGATGAAGAAATTTATGAAGAGATTCACAATAACTCCTTGAATAAAAAGCATGATTGCTAATAGTATGCAAAACCCTAAGCTTGGGGATGCTAGTTTTGCTATGTCTACTACTTGTTTCAATGATCATGATTGGGGTGATTCTTCTTATAACCTTGAAAATTTATTTAAGCCCCATGATTAATATGAGATTGATAATAGTGTTTGCAATAATATTGAAAGTGGGTTTGGAAGAGTGTCAACTTTAGATCCCACATATTTGGAGTATGTTCAATCTTATGATATTTTTGATAAAAGTGGGTTCGGAAAGGTCATGACTTTAGTCAATGTTAATCCCACTATCTTGGAAGAGTGTCAACTTTGCATGCATGTGGATCGTGGTTAAAGTATTTATTGTGATAGCTATTTTGTTGAATTTTCTTCTGATCCTACATGTAATTATTATGAGAGAGGAAAATATGGTTATAGAAATTTTCATGTTACTAAATTACCTCTCGTTATGTTGAGATTGCTATTGTTCTTTTCCGCTTCCTTGCATATGCTAGTTTTTGCTTGCTATGATTTGTTTTCCTATAAGATGCCTATGCATAGGAAGTATGTTAGACTTAGATGTGTTTGTCAAAAGTTTTATGATACTCTCTTTGTGCTTAAGTTCTTGTCTTTCATGTGAGCCTCATTAAAATGATCAATGCCTAGCTAAAAGGCTTTAAAGAAAAGCGCTTGTTGGGAGACAACCCAATATTTTTGCTTGCTGTTATTAAATAAATAATCAATATACTTTCTGTTTAGATGTGGGTTTATCTTTTAATTAGTGTTTGTGCCAAGTTAAACCTATTGGATCTTCTTGGATGATAGTTATTTGATCTTGCTGTAATTTCCAGAAACTTTGCGCTCAGTGCCCGAATTGTTAAAAATCACCAGAACGTGATAAAATAGTGATTCCAATTGCTGCTGATCAATAATAAAATTTTCTAGGTCTTCTAATTTGGTAGATTTTTTGGAGTTCCAGAAGTTTGCGTTAGTAACAGATTACTACAGACTGTTCTGTTTTTGACAGATTCTGTTTTTCGTGTGTTGTTTGCTTATTTTGATGAATCTATGGCTAGTAAAATAGTTTATAATCCATAGAGAAGTTGGAATAAAGTAGGTTTAACACCAATATAAATAAATAATTAGTTCATTACAGTACCTTAAAGTAGTCTTTTGTTTTCTTTCTCTAACGGAGCTCACGAGATTTCTATTGAGTTTTGTGTTGTGAAGTTTTCAAGTTTTGGGTAAAGCTTTTATGGACTATGGAATAAAGGGTGGCAAGAGCCTAAGCTTGGGGATGCCCATGGCACCCCAAGATATTCAAGAATAGCCAAAAGCCTAAGCTTGGGGATGCCCCGGGAAGGCATCCCTCTTTAAATCTTCGTTCATTGGTAACTTTACTTGGGGCTATATTTTTGTTCACCACATGATAAGTGTTTTGCTTGGAGCGTCGTGTGTTATATTAGTCTTTGCTTTTTAGTTTACCACAATAATCCTTGCTGTACACACCTTTGAGAGAGCCATACATAAATTGGAATTTGATAGAATACTCTATGTGCTTCACTTATATCTTTTGAGCATGATAGTTTTGCTCATAGTGCTTCACTTATATCTTTTGAGCGTGATAATTTTTGCTCTAGTGCTTCACTTAGATCTTTTAGAGCACGGTGGTATATTTGTTTTAAATAAACTATTGATCTCTCATGCTTCACTTAGATTATTTTGAGAGTCGTTAATAGCATGGTAATTTGCTTAAATATTAATATATTTGGTATTCAAGATATGTGAAACTTTCTTTTGAGTGCGTTGAATACTAAGAAAAGTTTGATGCTTGATAATTGTTTTGAGATATGAAGATGGTGATATTAGAGTCATGCTAGTTGAGTAGTTGTGAATTTAAAGAATACTTGTGTTGAAGTTTGTGATTCCCGTAGCATGCACGTATGGTGAACCGTTATGTGATGAACTCGGAGCATGATTTATTTATTGATTGTCTTCCTTATGAGTGGTGGTCGGGGATGAGCGATGGTCTTTTCCTACCAATCTATCCCCCTAGGAGCATGCGCGTAATACTTTTCTTTGATAACTTCTAGATTTTTGCAATAAGTATATGAGTTCTTTATGACTAATTTTGAGTCCATGGATAATACGCACTTTTTCCCATCCTTCCACCATTGCTAGCCTCTCTAAATACCGCGCACTTTTCGCCGGTATCATACTCCCACCATATATCTTCCTCAAAACAGACACCATACCTACCTATTATGGCATTTCCATAGCCATTCTGAGATATATTGCCATGCAACTTTCCACCGTTCCGTTTATTATGACACGCTCCATCATTGTCATATTGCTAGCATGATCATGTAGTTGACATCGTATTTGTGGCAAAGCCACCGTTCATAATTCTTTCATACATGTAACTCTCGATTCATTGCATATCCCGGTAAACCGCCGGAGGCATTCATATAGAGTCATATTTTGTTATAAGTATCGAGTTGTAATTCTTGAGTTGTAAGTAAATAAAAGTGTGATGATCATAATTATTAGAGCATTGTCCCAGTGAGGAAAGGATGATGGAGACTATGATTCCCCCACAAGTCGGGTTGAGACTCCGGACGAAAAAGAAAAAAAAAGAGGCCATAAAAAAAAGGCCCAAAGAAAAAAAGAAAAAGAAAAAAAATGAGAGAATAAGAGAGAAGGGGCAATGTTACTATCCTTTTACCACACTTGTGCTTCAAAGTAGCACCAAGATCTTCATGATAGAGAGTCTCTCATTTTGTCGCTTTCATATACTAGTGGGAATTTTTCAATATAGAACTTGGCTTGTATATTCCAATGATGGGCTTCCTCAAATGCCCTAGGTCTTCGTGAGCAAGCGAGTTGGATGCACACCCACTTAGTTTCTTTTGTTGAGCTTTCATATACTTATAGCTCTAGTGCATCCGTTGCATGGCAATCCCTACTCACTCACATTGATATCTATTGATGGGCATCTCCATAGCCCGTTGATACGCCTAGTTGATGTGAGACTATCTTCCCTCTTATTTTCTTCTCCACAACCACCATTCTATTCCACATATAGTGCTATATCCATGGCTCACGCTCATGTATTGCGTGAAGATTGAAAAAGTTCTGAAAATGTTAAAGTATGAAACAATTGCTTGGCTTGTCATCGGGGTTGTGCATGATTTAAATATTTTGTGTGGGGAAGATGGAGCATAGCCAGACTATATGATTTTGTAGGGATAACTTTCTTTGGCCATGTTATTTTGAGAAGACATAATTGCTTAGTTAGTATACTTGAAGTATTATTATTTTTATGTCAATATGAACTTTTGTCTTGAATCTTTCGGATCTGAATATTCATACCACAATTAAGAAGATTTACATTGAAATTATGCCAAAGTATCACTCCGCATCAAAAATTCTCTTTTTATCATTTACCTACTCGAGGATGAGCAGGAATTAAGCTTGGGAATGCCTGATACGTCTCCAACGTATCTATAATTTTTTATTGCTCGATGCTACTTTATCTACTGTTTTAGGCTTTATTGGGCTTTATTTTCCACTTTTATATCATTTTTGGGACTAACCTATTAAACGGAGGCCCAGCCCATATTGCTGTTTTTTTTTTGCCTATTTCAGTGTTTCGAAGAAAAGGATTATCAAACGGAGTCCAAACGGAATGAAACCTTCGGGAACAAGATTTTCTCGCCGAACGTGATCCAGAGAACTTGGAGTGCAAGTCAAGAAGCAACCGGAGCCTCCACGAGATAGGAGGGCGCCCCCCCCCCCTATAGGGCGCGCCCCCCTGTCTCGTGGGGCCCTCGAGCAGCCACCGACGTACTTCTTCTTCCTATATATACCTACGTACTCCGAAAACATCCAGGGGCACCACGAAACACATTTTCCACACCGTAACGTTCTGTATCCGCGAGATCCCATCTTGGATCCTTCGCCAACACTCTGCCGGAGGGGGAATCAAGCAAGGAGGGCCTCTACATCAACATCCTTGCCCCTCCGATGAGTTGTGAGTAGTTTACCACAGACCTACGGGTCCATTGTTATTAGCTAGATGGCTTCTTCTCTCTTTTTGGATCTCAATACAATGTTCTCCCCCTCTCTTGTGGAGATCTATTCGATGTAATCTCTTTTTGTGGTGTGTTTGTCGAGATCCGATGAATTGTGGGTTTATGATCAAGTTTATCTATGAATAATATTTGAATCTTCTCTGAATTCTTTTATGTATGATTATGTTATCTTTGCAAGTCTCTTAGAATTATCAGTTTGGTTTGGCCTACTAGATTGATCTTTCTTGCCATGGGAGAAGTGCTTAGCTTTGGGTTCAATCTTGCGGTGTCCTTACCCGTGGATGTAAAGGGTTGCAAGGCACGTATTGTATTGTTGCCATCGAGGATAACAAGATGGGGTTTATATCATAATGCATGAGTTTATCCCTCTACATCATGTCATCTTGCTTAATGTGTTCCTCTGTTCTTATGAACTTAATACTCTAGATGCATTCTGGATAGCGGTCGATGTGTGGAGTAATAGTAGTAGATGCAGGCAGGAGTCGGTCTACTTGTTATGGAAGTGATGCCTATATACATGATCATGCCTAGATAATCTCATAACTATGCGCTTTTCTATCAATTGCTCGACAGTAATTTGTTCACCCAACGTAATACTTATGCAATCTTGAGAGAAGCCACTAGTGAAACCTATGGCCCCCGGGTCTATCTCTTATCATATTTACTTCCAATCTAATTTTATTTGCATCTTTACTTTTTACATCTATATTATAAAATACCAAAAATATATTTATCTTATCATACTATCTTTATTAGATCTCACTTTCGCAAGTGGCCGTGAAGGGATTGACAACCCCTTTATCGCGTTGGTTGCGAGTTCTCAGTTTGTTTGTGTAGGTGCGTGGGACTTTTGAGGAGCCTCCTACTGGATTGATACCCTTGGTTCTCAAAACTAAGGGAAATAATTACGCTACACTTTGCTTCATCACCCTCTCCTCTTCGAGGAAAACCAACGCAAGCTCAAGACGTAGCAGTTGGTCTAGCGACACGATGACCCGATGTGTTGACCCCGCGACCTAGTTTGAATTCATCTGACAGGACGGGCCGCGAATATTGTGTCCGCCAAACTATGGAGGAAGCCGGATGGCCAGAAGCTGGACGGACCACCACGCTGATGCGATCAACGGACCGAATTTTAACCGGCAGAGAAATCTACACAGAAAATTCATGCAAACCAGCAGAAAAAATTTCTTGTACATATTTAACATATACAGTATAGGAAATTAGAAAAATAAAACCTGGTTTGGTTGCTCGGTCGACGAGGCATTAAAATCTGAGAAAAAGGCCGGAACCTGTGTTGCCTTGTACGAAGACCAATCAATCCTAGAAAGACGTGATAACCCGTTTGTATTTTTGGATGGAGTCCTTATGGACTTGTACTAGTAGTGTCCATGTATGTTGACTCCCCAAGGCGTTTTCCTTTTGCTGATCAACCGTGTCAATTAAACTTTGCTGTAACTTAGCATTCATCTGCTGTTAGTATATTGCGTAAAGCGCAAAGTAGCAACCCATGGGGCAGCATCGCTTTATGAGTAAAAAAGGGAAAACAAGGGCAAAAGGTCATCCCTGTCAATGCACTGCCCGAGAAGGGCTGCATCTGGCTTCTGTGCTCAGCCGATTTGTTCGTAATTTTCCTTTTTGCTTTTGATCATCCAAATCTTCTATGCCTAGCGGCCGCCGACGCACAAATTCCGCTGAGCCGATCTGATTTCAAAACCAGTCTCGGACGAGCCTGTGAAATATAATTGCAATCCGACAACAATAATTCTCGAAGGGATCATTTCATGTAAAACAAATCTGATTGAAAAAATAGCACCTCATCATCCCATCGATCCGCGACGAACGCCGAGCAGGCTCTCAATAAAAGCACCAATGTCGGTTCAATATCCGACAAATCTCATAGTAGGGGTCCTAAGCTAGGCGTCTTGGAGCGATGGTTACATGGACACGGGGTTTTACCCAGCTTCGGGCTCTCTTGATGAGATAATACCCTACATGCTGCTTTTGATTGTATTCATATGGGTGTAGTACAGAGTACATGTATCTACCACGAGATTGTAGTAATGAATATGAGATTGTCTATTGACTAGCCTGGCCTCGGTTTATATAAGACACCGGAGGCCTAGGGTTGTCCTTGTCTTGGACGCCAAGTCTTGTGGAGTCTTCCTTCTATGCGCCAGGGGTTGTCCAAACTGGCCCATGAGTATACGGCCATGGGGGTCTGTTGAGGATATAACTACTGAGTGTAAACCGCCCAGGAGGGGCCGGTTCACGCTCATCCGTATTGAAGCCCATGTAGATAAAGAAGATGACGCTCTACTAGTAAAGCTTAGAGGCCCAGAGCCCAAAGGCAGATTAGGGCCCATAGATGTAAACCGCCATAGTTGTATAACTTGTGTTGTAAGTTAGAAAAAGGAAGAGACCGAGCCGGACACTTGTATGAGCCGGCCTCGGAACTCTGTAAACCGGCCGGGCGTCAACCTATGTATATAAAGGGACGACCCGGCGGTGGTTCAGGGACGAGAAACAACAACTCGAGGCTCAGGCAAAGCGTATTCGGTCCCTGATCATCGAAACCCCAATAATTCCATCACAACTAACGTAGGCTTTTACCTTCATTGAAAGGGGCCGAACTAGTATAAAACTCTCGTGTCCCTTGTTCCGGTTTAACCCCTTTAAGCTAATCTCGTTGCGATGGCTCCACGACTAAGTCCTTCCGCTAGGACATCTGACGTGTTAATTCCACGATAGTTGGCGCCCACCGTGGGGCTATCGCACGATGGTTTGGAGTTCTTAAAGGGCAACTTTGAAGGACTCAAAGGGTACGCGGTTGGCCGGATGACCAAGAGTCGCCGCGGCAAGCTCTACATCGACGATGCAGGATGGGGCCCCGAGGACGGCTCAATCGAGTACGGGTACCGGGTCCCCTTTGGCAGAATTCACGTTTTCATTGGCAAGACGAGCGAACCGGGCCCTGAGCCGGACATCTCCACCGACCTCGTCGAGACGGCTCAGCGTGCAAGTCCTGCCCGGGTTCAGCCTGCCATGAAGCATGCATTCGTAGGGTTCATCCATGGTGCGGAATCTGAACCGGTGTCCGACGGTGAGACAACCATCTATTCAGATGGTGAATCATCTACTGGCGAGACCATGTCGCTGTACTAGTTGCAAGATGGCCGGATTGGGGGATACTCCGATGGCGACAGTATTCCGGGCCCCCTTGAACCGCCAAACCGGGCTGCAATCTTCATGGCCGGTACACAGCCCACCGTGCAGTCTTCATCTACAGCAGCAATGATCTCCGGATAGGCAGCTGCGGCAGGAGGCCCGGCGCGCTGACCGGCTCAAGTTCTTGCCGGTTTGCTGGACGCCTTGACGGCTTTGTTGACCACGGCGATCACCCCAGAGACTCAAGTTCAGCATAATGCGGATGTTACGAAACTAAAGGATCGGTTAGCACAGGCCAAGGCGGACTTGGCAGCTGAGGAGACCAGGATGGCTGAAGAGTGGGCCGCTTTAGATGCCCAATCACAACAGATCCAGGCGCAGAATTACCAGCTTATGTTGGATCAGAATGCGTCAAACGAAGTAATGAGGAGGAAGTACCGGTCTCGTCTGCCGCAGATTCATGAGGGTACGAATCTCTTCAGCATGCCAGGAGCCGGACCTAGTAATCCGGCAGCGGTGAACCGGACCGAGGCACCTGGGGCGGCGCCGGATCAGCCACGGGCGATGGATCCGCCTCGACGAACGGACAACCCACCGCAATAAGTAACAACGCCATCGGGTCACTTCTCTAGCCCTTTGGATAACATGATCGCTGCAGCATTGCGTTTGGCAGCTATTCCGATGGAGGGTGACTCACTAGCGGCGATTGAGACACGACGGGCTAGGGATCTTCTTCAAACCGCTGTTTTGCAGCAACAGGCTTATTCCTACAGCCGAGACAGAATACATTCAACCCCTCGCCCGAGCAAGAGTTATAGCAGGCACATGGATGAACCGGCCGTGTCAAGCAGTGCGCGGCGTCGTGATGCCCCTCGAGGGCCTAATCCGGCGAACGGCGGTTTGAATGCTCAGGATGTGGTGAACAATGGCAGAGCACGGTGCAAGGCAGAGTTGGCAGCGTAGTTGGTTGCGCAATACCAGAATCAACCCGCTCCGGTTCAGCCAGCGGCATCAGTTGAACGTGGTCTGGCTTTTAGCTCTTGGGGAGTACCGTGCCTCACCCCGGCTCTGTGTAATGTACGGCTGCCCAAGGATTTCAAGGGTCCATGTAAAGTGCCTAATTATACTGCTGATCAACCCCCTGAGGCGTGGGTTGAAAGTTATGAGATGGCAATGGAGATGCTGGATGTGGATGAAGTGGCGTGTGCAAAATACTTCACCATGATGTTAGAAGGAACGGCTCGTACCTGGCTGAATAGCCTGCCTGTTAATTCGATCAGTTCATGGGATGAGTTGAAGGCCAAGTTTATAGCAAACTTCAAGGATACGTGCAAGCAACCCATGTCCATTGTGGATCTGGCGGCTTGTGTCCAAGGATAGAATGAATCAACAACCCATTGGGTGTGCCGGGTTTCAGAAATTTTACATTCGTCAGGCCGCATCAATCCGTACACGGAAATTGTGACCTTGGAAGGCAATTGCTGGTTTAAGTCACTGAAGATGAAGTTGGGACGGCTCAAGCGTCACTGCAATGATATGGGAATACTCATGGCGGCTCTGGTTAAGTATGTTAATTCTGATAATACCAAGGACCCTGATTCTGACGAAGAAAAGCAGGAGAAGGGAAAGAAGAACGTCGGTTCAAAAGGATAGCATAACCAGACGAGCCACGGGAACAATGGTAAGCGTAAAGCAGACAATTCAGATTTTGTGGCTAACACCAGTATGCAGGGCAATATGCAGTGCCTTAAGGGTAAACCGCCCCAGCGCGGTGGAGGCATGAATCTGGAGCGCTTGTTAAACCAGCCCTGCCCAAAGCACGGGACAAAGGAGGTTCCAGCCACACACCTCTGGAAGGATTGTCACATCATGAGGGAATTCAAAAACTCTGATCTCTTCCGGTATGATCAGGGTCCATCCGGTGGTTCCGGTCCAGGATTTCACGGGCCGGATTTCGGTGGTGGCGGTTCAAACTCAGGATTTCAGAATAATTAGGGCAATCAGAACAACCAAGGTGGTAACAATCAACAGGGTAATCAGGGGAATCAGCTGCAGTTGGGTTATCAGAGCAACCCGAAGCAGCTAAACAGTGGACAGTATCATGTCTTCACTACTAGCTTGTGCAAGCGTGATAAGAAGCTCCATAAAAGGGCGGTAAACAATGTTGAACCAGCAGTGCCCCGTTATCTACGCTGGTCTGAACAGCCTATTTTCTGGAGCAGGGAGGATCATCCGCCCCGGGTTGACAATCCGGGCCACCTAGCTTTGGTGGTTGTGTCACAGGTTGGAGGTTATAAGTTCACCAAGGTGCTCATGGACGGAGGGAGCAGTATCAATATCTTGTATTATGAAACCTTCCGGCGTATGGGGTTGACAGATAAGAACCTTAGACCATCAAACACCGTTTTTCACGGTGTGGTGCCTGGTAAATCGGCTTACCCAGTTGGTAAGATAGCTCTGGAGGTGGTTTTTGGAGATGATCATGATTCAAGATCCGAGACGCTGACCTTTGAAGTGGTCAAGATCAGAAGTCCGTACCATGCTCTGTTTGGACGGCCGGTTTATGCTAAATTCATGGCGAGGCCGTGTTATGTTTATCTGCAACTCAAGATGCCGGGCCATAAAGGGACCATCACGGTTCATGGTAGCCGTAAGATTGCTCTGGAATGCGAGGAAGGTGATGTGGCATATGCTGAATCGGTTTGTGCAACGGAAGAGTTGAAGTTTTATAAGGACAATGTTGATCCGGCAGACATGACCTCTCTAAAGAAGCCCACTACAGAGCATGATCCGGCTTTGAAGTTTAAGTCAACGGATGAGACTAAATTGGTTGACTTTGTTCCTGGCGATTCATCCAAGCAGTTCAGTATCAGCGTCAACTTGGATCCGAAATAGGAAAGCGTGCTCATCGAGTTCATCCGTGAGAACTGGGACATCTTTGCATGGAAGCCTTCTCACATGCCAGGTGTACCGAGGGAACGTGCTGAGCACACTCTTAATATTGATCCGAAGTTCAAACCAGTCAAACAGTTTCTTCGCCGCTTTAATGAGGAGCGGCGCAAGGCCATTGGTGAAGAGGTAGCCCGGCTATTGGAAGTGGGGTTTATCGTGGAAGTGTTTCACCCAGAGTGGTTGGCTAATCCGGTGTCGGTACTTAAGAAAAACGGCACTTGGCGTATGTGTGTGGATTACACGGATTTGAACAAAGCTTGCCCAGCTGATCCCTTTGCCCTCCCTCGTATTGATCAAATCATTGATGCTACGGTGGATTGTGAGCATTTCAGTTTCTTGGATGCTTATTCTGGTTAACATCAGATCAAGATGGCAGTCAAGGACCAGGAGAAGACAACTTTCATCACTCCCTTTGGAGCCTTCTGTTATGTATCTATGCCCTTTGGGCTCAAGAGAGCCCAGGCAACCTATCAACGTTGTGTGCAGAATTGTCTTCATACTCAGATTGGGCGCAATGTTCATGCCTATGTGGATGATATTGTGGTCAAGTCCAGGAAGGCAGACACACTCATAACTGATTTACAAGAAACCTTTGATAATCTGAGAGTTTATAAATTGATGCTCAATCCGGCTAAGTGTGTCTTTGGTGTACCGGCTGGCAAGCTCTTGGGTTTTTTGGTATCAAACCGGGGCATTGAGGCTAATCCGGAAAAGATCAAGGCTATCACATCCCTGGCTAAACCGGCATGTATCAATGATGTTCAACGTTTGGCGGGTCGTATTGCGGCTTTGAGCCGGTTTATCAGCAGGTTGAGCGAAAAGGCGATCCCTTTGTATCAGATGTTGAAGAAGACAGACAGTTTTCTCTGGAGCGATGCTGCTGATGCGGCGTTTGAGGACTTGAAGAAGCAGTTGGCTGAACCGCCGGTTCTTGCTGCTCCAGTTGATAAGGAGCCACTACTGTTATATGTGGCTGCTAATGCCCAGGCTGTCAGCGTAGCTATTGTGGTGGAGCGCAAGGAGGCTGGGAAGGATTACCCGGTTCAAAGGCCGGTTTATTATATCAGCGAAGTGCTCATTGAGTCAAAGCAAAGGTATCCGCATTGGCAGAAGCTAGTGTATGGGGTTTTTATGGCAAGTCGGAAGCTTAAGAAGTACTTTTAAGGTCATCCCATCACAGTGGTCAGTTTTGCTCCTTTGGGGGATATAATCCAGAACAGGGAGGAAACTGGCCGGGTTGCTAAGTGGGCTATTGAGCTTGGACCACACGGTTTGAAGTATATGCCTCAAACAACAATCAAATCCCAGGCCCTTGTGGATTTCATCAATGATTGGACAGAGTTGCAGATACCGGAGGACAAACCGGACAGTACATACTGGACTATTCACTTTGACGGGTCCAGGCAATTGGAGGGCTCGGGGGCTGGAGTTGTCCTTACTTCCCCTCGAGGTGATAAAATTAATTATGTTCTTTGCTTAATGTTCCCTTGTACTAACAATGCAGCTGAGTATGAAGCCTTACTCCATGGTCTTCGAGTGGCTAAGGAAATGAACTTAAGCCGAGTACGATGCTTTGGAGACTCGGATTTGGTAGCCCAGCAAGTTTCAGGTACTTGGGATTCCAAGGATACGCTCATGGCGGCTTACCGGCGAGAGGTGGATATTGTTGCTGGTCACTTCAAGGGTTATCAAGTGGAGCACATTGATCGGTGCAAAAATGAGGCAGCTGGTGCTTTAAGCCGGCTGGGATCTCAGCGTAAACCGGTGCCACCCAATACCTTTCTGGATGTCTTGCACAACCCGTCGGTTCAGTTGCCTACAGAGGAGGACCTCGCTATTCCTGATCCGGAGGCACAGTTGGTGGCCGCTTTACATATCATTCCGGATTGGACGGTTCCATACTTGGCATATATGAACCGGGGCGAGTTTCCAGAAGATGAAGTTTTGGCCAGGCAGATAGTACAGCGATCCAAGTCCATGGTTGCTTACAACGGCGAGTTACACTGTTGCAGTGTTTCTGGTGCGTTCCAACGCTGTGTTTCTCCTGAAGAAGGCCATGAGATTCTACGAGAGATCCATGAAGGAGATTGTGGTCATCACGCCGATTCAAAATCCTTAGTTGCTAAAGCGTTTCGTCATGGCTTCTATTGGCTGACGGCTCATGCTGATGTTGAGGACTTGGTAAGGCGATGCGACGGTTGTCAGAAATTCTCACGACGAGCTCATGTTCCGGCTCAGGAGCTACGGATGAATCCCATCACCTGGCTGTTTGCTACTTGGGGGTTTGACATGGTAGGGCCTTTCAAGCGCTCCAAAGATAAGAAGACCCACCTGTTGATGGCAGTTGACAAGTTTACTAAATGGGTGGAAGCGGAGCCAGTAAGCAAGTGTGACGCAGCCACGGTGGTTCAATTCATCAAAAAGGTGATCTTCCGTTTCAGTTTTCCACACAGCATCATCACAGATAATGGCACGAACCTCTCCAAAGGCGAGATTGAGGACTTTTGTCAACGAGAGCACATCCGGCTTGACGTGGCATCTGTGGCTCACCCCCAATCTAATGGTCAGGCTGAGAGAGCCAATCAGGAAATCTTGAAGGGCATCAAGCCCCGTCTTATGGTTCCTTTGAAGAGGACGCCGGGTTGTTGGGTGGAGGAGTTACCATCTGTATTATGGAGTATAAACACCACCCCAAACCGGTCTACAGGTTATACTAGGGGTGGGCATAAAAACCGATGAACCGAAGACCGAACCGATGCCGAAACCGAATTAACCGAATTTTCGGTTTTTTCTTCTGTCACAAGAAAATTCGGTTTTCAAGTCCACTAACCGAATTGAATTCGGTATGTTCGGTTTTCATCTCGGTTAACCGGACAACCAACCGAACAACACGAGCTGGCGTAGAAGCATATGGCGAACCAACGCAAAAACAGGCACAGCGAACGCTCCCGAGTATCGCGCCCACGATCCCTTTTTCTCGAGAACTCGCCCACGATCGCCACCAACGCACCGCACGCGTCACGCATCGCATGGGCCTCCCTGACAAAGCTGCATGCAAGCATGCAAGGCCCAGCTCCCATGGGCTTTTTGGTGAAGGGTGTGTGCGGCCATGCGAGCGTACAGGTACAGCTGACCAGAACGTTTTGTTTCTTTAGTCCCACCTCGCCCGACCAAGGACAACATCCAAGTTTTTTGCCTATATAAGAGGGCACCGCTGCATCCATTCAAGCACAAATACTAGCGTGGTCATTCGGTATAAAACCGAAAACCGCACCGAATTTTCGGCTAACCATATTTTCGGTTAGCTATTTTTTGTCACCATTTTCGGTTAGTGGTTTTCCTAACCGAATTTAAAAAAAACGAACGGTAGAAACCGAATTTTCGGTTTATACCGAACGCCCACCCCTAGGTTATACACCTTTCTTCATGGTTTACGGGGCAGAGGCGGTACTCCCAAGTGATATTCGTCATGACTCGCCCCGGGTTGCCAATTATGTTGAAACGGACAACGAGCAAGCACGTCAAGAAGCATTGGACCTGTTAGATGAAAAACAGGACATGGCATTGGCTCGTTCGGCGGTTTACCAGCAAGACCTGCGGCGTTATCACAGCCGCCGGGTTAGAACAAGAACCTTTCAAGAAGGCGACTTAGTGCTCCGGCTCATCCAGGATCAGACCGATGTGCACAAGTTATCTCCACCTTGGGAAGGGCCCTTTGTGGTCAGCAAGAATTTGCACAACGGATCATACTACCTCATCAATGTTCGCGAGCTCAAAGACTCAAGCAAATCGGAGGAGGAGACCCGTCGGCCGTGGAATATCGCCCTTCTACGACCTTACTACACCTGAGCCATAGGCTCTCATTATGTACATATTTTGACAATGTATATATTATGATCAATATAATAAACCGGCATCCTTGCTACAAGCAGGGCCTCTGCCGTTCTTCCAATATTTCTTGATTACAAGGGGGCTTCTGCTTATGAAGCGACGTCCTGTTTAACCGGCTATCATGCCACAATACAGCTTGGGAGATTCACACCCAAGGGGCCAAAGAGAGTATTGTTGCTAAAAGCACAACTCAAACATAGGCACCCATTGAGCACAACTCATAAAGTTACTTAGGGGCTCTTTGTGTAAAGTAACAAAGAGTTTGAAAGGACCCTTGTAATTGGGTATCGACCCACGGCTTGGAAGCCTGGTGTATTCACCTAAAACCCCTGGTTAACCTGCCTTTATCAAGTAAGCCACTCCTATCCAGGTAATCCTGGCATGACCCGCCGAACGTTTGACAAGTTACTCTCATAGAGACCCTGAACTTGTCAAAGTTAAAACGACGATTGGTTAGTTGGAGGGCCATCTTAAAAGGCTTTGTCAAATGGTTTAACTTAGCAGCCTGGCAGCCCACGAGAAACCTCGAATTTGGGCCTGGCAGCCCTCGAAAAGCCTCGACTACAAGTTTTATTTGATTTTGTTTTTTGCAAAGTTTTATCTCTATTGCTGAAGTTCTAAGGTAAACCGGCGTCTCTTGACCCGGCCAGACTATATGTCTTCATATCAACCTGGTGTTTTTTAATCCGGCGTGGCTTACAGCTGTCAGCTGTTAGCGCATAATCAATCATAAACCGGTCTCTTTTAATCCGGTCTCGCATTGGCTATAAGTCGCCAGGATGATCATCCGGTGTTTATCATAACCTGACATGACTTACTACGTACCAGCACAATGCGGTGGGCGTTTTCAAACATTCAAGGATTGGGTTATCACCCTTACTAAGCAAGTTGATAAATCAACAAAAGTGATTTAATATCACAGGTATGATATATTTCATATTTTAACTTTATAACCTTGGTTATGAGGATTCTGGTTTTGTATTGGGCATCATAACCCGTCCGGCGGTAAACCACCATGACATGTTTAAGTGTTTAAAATACAGAAGGCAGGATTTTATACGAAGTACCAAGGCAAATAAAGCAAGCATAAAACTGTTGGGGAACGTTGCAGAAAATTAAAATTTTTCCTACGGTTTCACCAAGATCCATCTCTGAGTTCATCTAAGCAACGAGTCATGGGAGAGAGATTGCATCTACATACCACTTGTAGATCGCGTGCGGAAGTGTTCAAGGGAACGGTGATGATGGAGTCGTACTCACCGTGATTCAGATCACCGATGACCAAGTGCCGAACGGACAGCACCTCCACGCTCAACACACGTACGGAACGGACGACGTCTCCTCCTTCTTCATCCAGCAAGGGGGAAGGAGAGGTTGAGGAAGAAGGGTCCAGCAGCAGCACGACGGCGTGATGATGGTGGAGAGGCAGTACTCCGACAGGGCTTCGCCAAGCACTCAACGGAGGAGGAGAGGTGTTGGGGAGGGGAGGGGCTGCGCCTTGGAAGTGTGTTGCAGCCCTCCCCTCACCCCTCTATTTATAGGGGAAGGGGCAAGGGGGGCCGGCCCCTCTAGATGAGATCTAGAGGGGGGGCGGCGGCCAGGGAAGGGGGCTTGCCCCCCAAGCAAAGGGGCGCCCCACTAGGGTTCCCCCCAACCCTAGGCGCATGGGCCCAAGGGGCGCGCCCAGCCCTCCAGGGGCTGGTTCCCTGCCCCTTGTGGCCCATGAGGCCCTCCGATAGGGGTGGCCCCTCCCGGTGGACCCCCGGAACCTCTCCGGTGGCCCCGGTACAATACCGATATACCCCCGAAACTTTCCGGTGTCCGTATGACAACTTCTCATATATAAATCTTCACCTCCGGACCATTCCATAACTCCTCGTGACGTCCGGGATCTCATCCGGGACTCCGAACAACATTCGGTAATCACATACAAGTCTTCCTAATAACCCTAGCGGCACCGAACCTTAAGTGTGTAGACCCTACGGGTTCGGGAGACATGCAGACATGACCGAGACGGCTCTCCGGTCAATAACCAACAGCGGGATCTGGATACCCATGTTGGCTCCTACATACTCCTCGATGATTTCATCGGATGAACCACGATGTCTAGGATTCAAGCAACCCCCTATACTATTCCCTTTGTCAGACGGTATGTTACTTGCCCGAGATTCGATCGTCGGTATCCCAATACCTAGTTCAATCTCGTTACCGGCAAGTCACTTTACTCGTACCATAATGCATGATCCCGTGACCAGACACTTGGTCACTTTGAGCTCATTATGATGATGCACTACCGAGTGGGCCCAGTGATACCTCTCGTAACACGGAGTGACAAATCCATCTCGATCCGTGTCAACCCAATGACACTTTCGGAGATACCTGTAGTGCACCTTTATAGTCACCCAATTACGTTGTGACGTTTGGTACACCCAAAGCACTCCTACGGTATCCGGGAGTTACATGATCTCATGTTCTAAGGAAGAGATACTTGACATTGGAAAAGCTCTGGCAAAAGGAACTACACGATCTTGTGCTATGCTTAGGATTGGGTCTTGTCCATCACATCATTCTCCTAATGATGTGATCCCGTTATCAATGACATCCAATGTCCATAGTCAGGAAACCATGACTATCTATTGATCAATGAGCTAGTCAACTAGAGGCTCACTAGGGACATATTGTGGTCTATGTATTCACACGTGTATTACGATTTCCGGATAATACAATTATAGCATGAATAAAAGACAATTATCATGAACAAGGAAATATAATAATAATCCTTTTATTATTGCCTCTAGGGCATATTTACAACAGTCTCCCACTTGCACTAGAGTCAATAATCTAGTTACATTGTGATGAATCAAACACCCATAGAGTTCTGGTGTAGATCATGTTTTGCCCGCGGAAGAGGTTTAGTCAACGGATCTGCGACATTCAGATTCGTATGCACTTTGCAAATTTCTATGTCTCCATCTTGAAAATTTTCACGGATGGAGTTGAAGCGACGCTTGATGTGCCTGGTCTTCTTGTGAAACCTAGGCTCCTTGGCAAGTGCAATAGCTCCAGTGTTGTCACAGAAGAGTTTGATCGGCCCCGACGCATTGGGTATGACTCCTAGGTCGGTGATGAACTCCTTCACCCATATTGCTTCATGCGCTGCCTCCGAGGCTGCCATGTACTCCGCTTCACATGTAGATCCCGCCACGACGCTCGCTTGCAGCTGCACCAGCCATCTTGCTCCACCATTCAACATATACACGTATTCGGTTTGTGACTTAGAGTCATCCAGATCTGTGTCGAAGCTAGCGTCAACGTAACCCTTTACGACGAGCTCTTTGTCACCTCCATAAACGAGAAACATGTCCTTTGTCCTTTTCAGGTACTTCAGGATATTCTCGACCACTGTCCAGTGTTCCTTGCGGGATTACTTTGGTACCTTCCTACCAAACTTACGGCAAGGTTTACATCAGGTCTGGTACACAGCATGGCATACATAATAGATCCTATGGCGAGGCATAGGGATGACGCTCATCTCTTCTTTATCTTTTGCCGTGGTCGGGCATTGAGCCGAGCTCAATCTCACACCTTGCAAGACAGGCAAGAACCCTTTCTTGGACTGATCCATTTTGAACTTCTTCAAAATCTTATCAAGGTATGTGCTTTGTGAAAGACCTATGAGGCGTCTCGATCTATCTCTATAGATCTTGATGCCTAATATATAAGCAGCTTCTCCAAGGTCCTTCATTGAAAAAAATTTATTCAAGTAGGCCTTAATGCTATCCAAGAGTTCTATATCATTTCCCATCAAAAGTATGTCATCTACATATAATATGAGAAATGCTACAGAGCTCCCACTCACTTTCTTGTAAACGCGGGCTTCTCCATAAGTCTGCATAAACCCAAACGCTTTGATCATCTCATCAAAGCGAATGTTCCAACTCCGAGATGCTTGCACCAGCCCATAAATGGATCGCTGGAGCTTGCATACCTTGTTAGCATTCTTAGGGTCGACAAAACCTTTCGGCTGCATCATATACAGCTCTTCCTTAAGATAACCATTAAGGAATACCGTTTTGACGTCCATCTGCCATATCTCATAATCATAGTATGCGGCAATTGCTAACATGATTCAGACGGACTTAAGCTTCGCTACGGGAGAGAAAGTTTCATCGTAGTCAATCCCTTGAACTTGCCGATAACCCTTAGCGACAAGTCGAGCTTTATAGATGGTGACATTACCATCCGCGTCCGTCTTCTTCTTAAAGATCCATTTGTTTTCTATCGTCACGATCATCGGGCAAGTCTGTCAAAGTCCATACTTTGTTTTCATCCATGGATCCTATCTCGGATTGCATGGCTTCAAGCCATTTGTTGGAATCCGGGCCCGCCATAGCTTCTTCATAGTTTGAAGGTTCACCGTTGTCTAACAACATGATTTCCAGGACAGGGTTGCCATACCACTCTGGTGTGGAACGTGTCCTTGTGGACCTACGAAGTTCAGTAGCAACTTGATCCGAAGTACCTTGATCATCATCATTAATTTCCTCTCTAGTAGGTGTAGGCACCACAGGAACATTTTCCTGAGCTGCACTACTTTCCGGTTCAAGAGGTCGTACTTCATCGAGTTCTACTTTCCTACCACTTACTCCTTTCGAGAGAAACTCTTTTTCCAGAAAGGATCCGTTCTTGGCAACAAAGATCTTGCCTTCGGATCTAAGGTAGAAGGTATACCCAATGGTTTCCTTAGGGTATCCTATGAAGACGCATTTTTCCGACTTGGGTTCGAGCTTTTCAGGTTGAAGTTTCTTGACATAAGCATCGCATCCCCAAACTTTTAGAAACGACAGCTTAGGTTTCTTCCCAAACCATAATTCATACGGTGTCGTCTCAACGGATTTAGACGGTGCCCTATTTAAAGTGAATGTAGCTGTCTCTAGTGCGTATCCCCAAAATGATAGCGGTAAATCGGTAAGAGACATCATAGATCGCACCATATCCAATAGAGTGCGACTACGACGTTCGGACACACTGTTACGCTGAGGTGTTCCAGGCGGCGTGAGTTGTGAAACGATTCCACATTTCCTTAAGTGTGTACCAAATTCTTGACTTAAATATTCTCCTCCACGATCTAATCGTAAGAACTTTATTTTTTGGTCACGTTGATTCTCTACCTCATTCTGAAATTCCTTGAACTTTTCAAAGGTCTCAGACTTGTGTTTCATCAAGTAGACATACCCATATCTACTTAAGTCATCGTGAGAGTGAGAACATAACGATATCCTCCATGAGCCTCAACGCTCATTGGACCGCACACATCGGTATGTATGATTTCCAATAAGTTGGTTGCTCGCTCCATTGTTCCGAGAACGGAGTCTTGGTCATTTTTCCCATGAGGCATGGTTCGCATGTGTCAAATGATTCATAATCAAGAGACTCTAAAGTCCATCGAATGGAGCTTCTTCATGCGCTTGACACCAATGTGACCAAGGCGGCAGTGCCACAAGTATGTGGGACTATCGTTATCAACTTTACATCTTTTGGTATTCACACTATGAATATGTGTAATATTACGCTCGAGATTCATTAAGAATAAACCATTGACCATCGGAGCATGACCATAAAACATATCTCTCATATAAATAGAACAACCATTATTCTCGAATTTAAATGAGTAGCCATCTCGCATTAAACGAGATCCTAATACAATGTTCATGCTCAAACTTGGCACTAAATAACAATTATTGAGGTTCAAAACTAATCCCGTAGGTAAATGTAGAGGTAGCGTGCCGACAGCGATCACATCGACCTTGGAACCATTCCCGACGCGCATCGTCACCTCATCCTTCGCCAGTCTCCGTTTATTCCGCAGGTCCTGCTGTGAGTTACAAATATGAGCAACGGCACCGGTATCAAATACCCAGGAGTTACTACGAGTACTGGTAAGGTACACATCAATTACATGTATATCAAATATACCTTTAGTGTTGCCGGCCTTCTTGTCCGCTAAGTATTTGGGGCAGTTCCGCTTCCAGTGGCCCTTCCCTTTGCAATAAAAGCACTTTGTCTCAGGCTTGGGTCCATTCTTTGACTTCTTCCCGGCAACTTGCTTACCGGGCGCGGCAACATCTTTGCCGTCCTTCTTGAAGTTCTTCTTACCCTTGCCCTTTTTGAACTTAGTGGTTTTATTGACCATCAACACTTGATGTTCTTTCTTGATTTCAACCTCTGCTAACTTCAGCATTGAGAATACTTCAGGAATGGTCTTCACCATCCCCTGCATATTGTAGTTCATCACAAAGCTCTTGTAGCTTGGTGGGAGCGACTGAAGGATTCTGTCAATGACCGCCTCGTCCGGGAGGTTAATGTCCAGCTGGGACAGGCGGTTGTGCAACCCAGATATTTTGAGTATGTGCTCACCGATGAACTGTTTTCCTCCATCTTACAACTATAGAACTTGTCGGAGACTTCATATCTCTCGACCGGGCATGAGCTTGGAAAACCATTTTCAGCTCCTCGAACATCTCATATGCTCCGAGTTGCTCAAAACGCTTTTGGAGCCCGGTTCTAAGCTGTAAAGCATGCCGCATTGAACGAGGGAGTAATCATCAAGACGAGACTGCCAAGCATTCATAATGTCTTGGTTATCTGGATAGGTGCATCACCTAGCGGTGCTTCTAGGACATATTGTTTCTTGGCTGCTATGAGGATGATCCTCGGGTTCGGACCCAGTCCGAATAGTTGCTGCCATCATCTTTCAGCTTGGTTTTCTCTAGGGAGCGTTGAAGTTCATGTTGACATGGCGTTGGCCATTTGATCTACAAGACATGTTTTGCAAAGACTTTAGACTAAGTTCATGATAATTAAGTTCATCTAATCAAATTATTTAATGAACTCCCACTCAGATTTGACATCCTCTAGTCATCTAAGTGTTACATGATCCGAGTCGACTAGGCCGTGTCCGATCATCACGTGAGACGGACTAGTCATCGTCGGTGAACATCTCCATGTTGATCGTATCTTCCATCGACTCATGTTCGACCTTCGGTCTCTTGTGTTCGAGGCCATGTCTGTACATGCTAGGCTCGTCAAGTTAACCCTAAGTGTTTATGCATGTGTAAAACTATCTTACACCCGTTGTATGTGAACGTAAGGGTCTATCACACCCGATCATCACGTGGTGCTTCGAAACGACGAACTTTAGCAACGGTGCACAATTAGGGGGAACACTTTCTTGAAATTATTCTAAGGGATCGTCTTATTTACTACCGTCGTTCTAAGTAAACAAGATGCATAAAACATAATAAACATCACATGCAATTATATAAAGTAGTGACATGATATGGCCAATATCATATAGCTCCTTTGATCTTCATCTTCGGGGCTCCATGATCATCTTGTCTCCGACATGACACCATGATCTCCATCATCATGATCTCCATCATCGTGTCTCCATGAAGTTGCTCGCCAACTATTACTTCTACTACTATGGCTAACACGTTTAGCAATAATGTAAAGTAATTTACATGGCGTTGAATCAATGACGCGTAGGTCATACAATAATTAAGACAACTCCTGTGGCTCCTGCCGGTTGTCATACTCATCGACATGCAAGTCGTGATTCCTATTACAAGAACATGATCTCATACATCACAATATATCATTCATCATTCATCACAACTTCTGGTCATATCACATCACATGAAAATTGCTGCAAAAACAAGTTAGACGTCCTCTAATTGTTGTTGCATCTTTTACGTGGCTGCAATTGGGTTCTAGCAAGAACGTTTTCTTACCTACGAATAACCACAACATGATTTTGTCAACTTCTATTTACCCTTCATAAGGACCCTTTTCATCTAATCCGCTCCAACTAAAGTAGGAGAGACAGACACCCGCTAGCCACCTTATGCAAGTAGTGCATGTCAGTCGGTGGAACCTGTCTCACGTAAGCGTACGTGTAAGGTCAGTCCGGGCCGTTTCATCCCACAATACCTCTGAAGCAAGAAAATACTAGTAGCGGCAAGCAAGTTGACAAGATCTACGCCCACAACAAAATTGTGTTCTACTCGTGCAATAGAGAACTACGCATAGACCTAGCTCATGATGCCACTGTTGGGGAACGTTGCAGAAAATTAAAATTTTTCCTACGGTTTCACCAAGATCCATCTATGAGTTCATCTAAGCAACGAGTCATGGGAGAGAGATTGCATCTACATACCACTTGTAGATCGCGTGCGGAAGCGTTCAAGGGAACGGTGATGATGGAGTCGTACTTGCCGTGATTCAGATCACCGATGACCAAGTGCCGAACGGACAGCACCTCCGCGTTCAACACACGTACGGAACGGACGACGTCTCCTCCTTCTTGATCCAGCAAGGGGGAAGGAGAGGTTGAGGAAGAAGGCTACAGCAGCAGCACGGCGGTGTGATGGTGGTGGAGAGGCAGTACTCCGACAGGGCTTCGCCAAGCACTCAACGGAGGAGGAGAGGTGTTGGGGAGAGGAGGGGTTGCGCCTTGGAAGTGTGCTGCAGCCCTCCCCTCACCCCTCTATTTATAGCGGAAGGGGCAAGGGGGGCCGGCCCCTCTAGATGAGATCTAGAGGGGGGCGGCGGCCAGGGAGGGGGGGCTTTCCCCCCAAGCAAAGGGGGCGCCCCCACTAGGGTCCCCCCTCCCCAACCCTAGGCGCATGGGCCCAAGGGGGGCATGCCCAGCCCTCCAGGGGCTGGTTCCCTGCCCCTTGTGGCCCATGAGGCCCTCCGAGAGGTGGGCCTCCGGTCGACCCGGAACCTCTCCGGTGGCCTCGGTACAATACCGATATGCCCCGAAACTTTCCGGTGTCCGTATGACAACTTCCCATATATAAATCCTCACCTCCGGACCATTCCGAACTCCTCGTGACGTCCGGGATCTCATCCGGGACTCGAACAACATTCGGTAATCACATACAAGTCTTCCTAATAACCCTAGCGTCCATCGAACCTTAAGTGTGTAGACCCTACGGGTTCGGAGACATGAGACATGACCGAGGCGGCTCTCGGTCAATAACCAACAGCGGGATCTGGATACCCATGTTGGCTCCTACATACTCCTCGATGATTTCATCGGTGAACCACGATGTCGAGGATTCAAGCAACCCCTATACTATTCCCTTTGTCGACGGTATGTTACTTGCCCGAGATTCGATCGTCGGTATCCCAATACCTCGTTCAATCTCGTTACCGCAAGTCACTTTACTGCATCCGTAATGCATGATCCCATGACCGACACTTGGTCACTTTGAGCTCATTATGATGATGCACTACCGAGTGGGCCCAGTGATACCTCTCCGTAACACGGAGTGACAAATCCAGTCTCGATCCGTGTCAACCCAATGACACTTTCGGAGATACCTGTAGTGCACCTTTATAGTCACCCGATTCGTTGTGACGTTTGGTACACCCAAAGCACTCCTACGGTATCCATGAGTTACACGATCTCATGGTCTAAGGAAGAGATACTTGACATTGGAAAAGCTCGGCAAAACGAACTACGATCTTGTGCTATGCTTAGGATTGGGTCTTGTCCATCACATCATTCTCCTAATGATGTGATCCCGTTATCAATGACATCCAATGTCCATAGTCAGGAAACCATGACTATCTATTGATCAACGAGCTAGTCAACTAGAGGCTCACTAGGGACATATTGTGGTCTATGTATTCACACGTGTATTACGATTTCCGGATAATACAATTATAGCATGAATAAAAGACAATTATCATGAACAAGGAAATATAATAATAATCCTTTTATTATTGCCTCTAGGGCATATTTCCAACAAAAACAATCATGCCGGATTACAGTGTCAGGTAGCAGTGCACGATGGCAGAAGATCAAAGTATTTCAACTAGCCTATTACAAGGCGCTTTGATGCCCAAAAGAATAATTGTTTGTTGCCCGCAAAACGTAAAAATCAAACCGGTTGGCGGATTATGATTCAGCACCAGGCTGACGTGAAGTTGAAGGATCATCTCGCTCCGGTTCAACCTCCTCCTCCTCACCAAGTGGCTGGAAGTCAAGAGTGGTCCAGTCAATCCTGGTTAAGGCTTGAAAGACAGCTTCGTTGTTTATAAGGTTGGATGGTTCAATGTCAGGGGCATAGGTGTGCTTACGGATTGGAGGGATTAAGTTCTGAGCTTCCTTCACAGCTGCATCAACCCGTTTGCCGTCTGCATCATAGCTGGACCGGTATACAGATAAATCAACCTCTTCCGCCAATTGGCTTGCTAGTGGGCGCATCTCTTTTGTCAAGACTTTGAGCACTTAATTATCAAAGTCTGATCCATCTTCTTGTTGACCGGGATAGCCTTTTGCAATATATGTCGGATCAAGATCAACAATCCATGCTTTGGCCCGCGTCAGTGTTGTTAAATCGCTTTACCTCTTCTATCTGGGCTGGGGTCATAGACAATTTGGTCAATGTGTCCTTGATAAAGATTGGTGCCGGCTTGTTGAAGGAAGATGCACAGATGACTCGTTGAGCACCAGTATACAATTATTCTATCAATGTGTAGGCTGCTTTCAACTTCATCTGCATGTCTGAGCCTAGATGAGCAAATCGGCTACCTGCAAACGGTTTAAGAAGTTACTGTTAAACCAGCAACTTCAATAATGTTCAAGGACGGAATTGACAAAAGATACTTACCAAATATTGCTGAAGTCATAGCATTGACTTGCTGCTTCAACCCAGTTAGCTCCTCCGTCACCGGTTTAAGCACTGCTTCCGGATCTTCAGCCCGCTTTAAAAGAGCAGCCTTCTCTGTTTCCCAATCCGCCCGCTCATTTTTGAAACTATCCTTCAACTGCTCCATGGCAGTCAAAGCGCCCTTCAATTCATCTTTTGCTTCAGAGGTTTCTGCTTGCTGAGACTTAATGTTTTCTTGAAGATCAGCAATCTGGGAATCCTTGTAGTTCAAGTCAGCCTGCAAAAGACAGATGATGAAAAGGTTAAAGATTTTTTTCTCAAAGTCCCAAGCACATAGCAAGTTATATACTTGGAACTTGGGGGCTAATGCGGATTGCTTTTTATTTTGACTATCATTCAAAGTCCCAAGGCTCAATACAAGTATTAATCTTGGCACTTGGGGGCTAATGCATAATTGATCAGAAAAATCAAAGATGAAGGAATTCAACAAGGAAAAATTTGGAACAGAAAGTCCCGGTTCATCTTGAAGAGATAAACCGGCACTTGGGGGCTACACAGTTGAAAGCCTTTTTATTTAAAGTCCCGATTCATCTTGAAGAGATAAACCGGCCCTTGGGGGCTACAATGGAGTTGATATATAGTGCAAAGAAAATTTATGAAGTGTTTGGAAATTACCTCATAACGCTCCTTCATCAAATTGACCAAACCAGCCTCATAGTCATGGCTGGTGTATAAGCGGTTTAGGTATCCAGAATGAAGTTCCTGAGCAGGGAGATGAGCATAACTCGACACATCAGCCTTCCACTTGCCTTTCTCTTCAGCAGCAGATTCCACTTTGGCACTGTGCTTTGCCAAAGCGCCAGGATTACCAGGAGAAGTATGACCAATCCCAGTAATCACAACGTCATCAGTTGCTGTATTTGGGCTCGCCGGTTTGTCTAAGGCCTTGGCAGGGCTTGGCGGATCAGCAGTCGGACTTGGAGGATTAGCTTGTGGGCTTGGTGGATTGATATGAGGGCTCGCCGGGTTAACTTCGGGCGGATCAACATTAGTGCCCTGGCCTTGTGGCACGGGGTCATCCATGGCGACATCAACATTTCCGCCGGCACCTTCTGAGGTCCTATCTGGTACAACTTCATCAGTGGGAGCATTTGTTTTCGCTTTCTTGCTCAATCGGGCTTTGGCGCTGCAAAATGGCACACAGAGGATTAATATGGTAAATCGGCGTAAGAAGACAAAGATAAACTTATTGTACTTACCCAAGAACGGTCTTGAGAGGAGGCATTTGCGTGGTTGATGAATCGCCAGAGGATGAATTGGAAGTTACCTGATAATTTGAGTCAGACGGATTAAGAAGGTATCGGAAGTAGCCCGCCAAGGGATAAGACTTGTAAGAATTACAAAGGACCTCGGCACGGCGTTTCCAGATTGGAGTATCTGGTAAACCGGAGGAAGTGACTGGCTGGCCACTGTGTCGGGTTGTGTGACGAGCTTCAGGATGCTGTGGATCCAAAGGAGTGAAAGGATGTGAACGCTTCACTTTCCGGACTGCGCGACGGATTTTTCTTACTGGCACAAGATCGGAATTGGAGGAAAGGGAGGTTACCTCTACATTGTCAGCACGGCTAGCTTCCGCATCATCCTGGTAATGGTCGTTGTCAATAATTTGTATGAAAAATGAGCCAAGGGAGTCAAGTTCTACCTCTTGTTCCGAATCATCAACGTCTTCGGGCGGATCAGAGGACTCGGCGGTTTTTTTCTTGGCTGGCTTCTTGATAGCCTTGCTCTTGGCACGAGCAGCCCTCACCGGTTTGTCTTGAGTTTTTGGCGGTTTGTCCTGAGTTTTCCTCTTCCAGAAAGGATCTTTGGCCTGTAAGAATAAACAAAGGATTATCAGAATAATGTTAAAGCGGAGACGGATCAAAAAAGTAGAAGGATAAAAAATTTACCGCTGGCGGTTTTTTGGAGGCATAAAAGGGACGCGGCCCAGTTTTGCTGCATTCAACGATCGGTTCATCCAGCATCTTCTTGACAGCCTCAGTGACTTCATCGTTAGTTATCTCTATTTCATGGTGACATTGAGGGTCCTTGATGTCCCCGGTATATTCATGCATCAACCTGGTGCGGCGACTTAAAGGCGGGATACCCCACGAAACCCAGCAACGAACAAGGTCAATGCCGGTTAAGCCGTTTGCTAGGAAAGCCCGAAGCTTGGCGAGTTGAGGTGCATATGTTTGTCGTTCTTTAGCTGTGAGCCGCTGAGGCAGGGGATGACATTACTGAGCCGGTGAGCACGGTAACCCAGTAGAGGGTGTTCTTCAGCAGGAGCAGTGTTCTGATAATAAAACCATGTTTGGTTCCAATCTTTGGGGTGGCTGTGATGTTTGGCATGAGGAAAATCAACTTCTTTCCTTTTCTGAATCGACACTCCGCCAAGTTCAGTGTTGGGGCCATCAGAAAATTCAGTTCGGCGGTTTAGGTGGAAGAAGTCCCTAAATAGCTCAACAGTTGGTTCTTCTTGAAGGTAAACTTCACAGAACACTTGGAAATTGTAGATATTGGACACAGAGTTTGGTCCAATGTCTTGAGGATGGAGCTGGAAGCTGGCAAGTACATCCCGGAAAAACTTTGATCCTGGAGGGCTAAATCCCCGGTCTAGATGCTGCATAAATACAACCACTTCTCCATCTTGAGGTTCAGGAGGGCACTCAGAGCCAGGGACTCGCCAATGAATGACCTCCTTCTTGGCTAAAGCGCCAGTTAGAACATATCCATTGAGTTGTGTTTCCGTGATCCGGGAAGGAACCCAGTTGCAAGAGGCGAATTGTTTGGCCATTTTGGAGGACAAACTGTAAAGGAAGTGCAAAAACTGATTTACGGTTCAAGATTGATGTGTACAAACTAGAGTTAAACCGGGGGATTTAATTTAAACATATATGCACGATAAACCGGATATTGATGCTCAGGTTAAGGTGGCGGTTTATGTGAGGGCTAATGGTACCTGGCGGATTATTATTTTATAAAGGTTAAACCGCCTACAAGTGGAAGAAGCACATCTGAAATTTACTAAGTGCTGAAGAAACAGGTTTCACAAGATGGTATTATAATTTTGGATCTACCGCAGCCTAGTAAAGAAAATTTTCTGAGCCCTAAAAATGGCGACGGAAGGACATTAACAGTCCAGATGGGATCTATCCAGGAACAACGAGATGCTATGGCATGACAGATTAAAACTACGGTTTCAGCCACGAGAGGAAACTGTCAGGCCTAGCTAGATTCAGTGAGATGCTAAAGAAGAAGCAGATGAGCGCCGATGAACGCTGATGAACACCGAATAACTTCGAAACCCTAATGCAGATTTGATAAGTTGAGGAAGGGAGTACTTACCAGGGCCACGTAGCGGCGGAGGAGTGTCGCAAGATCTCTGGTACGAATAGGTTGATGCAGCGGCCTAGTTGGTGCAGGTTCAAGGGTCGACGGCGGCAGCGATGCTTGAGCTCTTCGGGGTCGCGAGGAGGAAGAAGATGCGAAGAGGCAAGGGGGGAAAATGGAAGGACCCCCCGGTCTTATTTATAAAGGCAAGGGGATAAGCGGCAGGCGCGAGAATCGAGGAGCCTGAAGCGGCAAGAGGGGGCACAGCTGTCGCCTCGATTTTCGGGAGCTAATTAAATGAAGGGAATCTTTATAACCTTTTTATACAGAGATGACATCATGACGATTTATTGCAATTTCAGAAGATGACGTCATGGCGGTTTACCAAAGTTTACAAGGAGAAGATATCATGGCGGTTTACGAGGATTGTAAGAAGATGTTCAGGGAATTTTTCTAAGTATTGAAGATTGACATGAACAGGTTCAAATCAATCTGGGGCCTAATGTTGAGGATATAACTACTGAGTGTGAACCCGCCCAAGAGGGGCCGGTTCACGCTCATCCGTATTGATGCCCATGAAGAAAAAGAAGATGGCGCTCTACTAGTAAAGCTTAGAGGCCCAGAGCCCAAAGGCAGATTAGGGCCCATAGATGTAAACCGCCATAGTTGTATAACTTGTGTTGTAAGTTAGGAAAAGGAAGAGACCGAGCCGGACACTTGTATGAGCCGGCCTCGGAACTCTGTAAACCGGTCGGGCGTCAACCTGTGTATATAAAGGGACGACCCGGCGGCGGTTCAGGGACGAGAAACAACAACTCGAGACTCAGGCAAAGCGTATTCGCTCCCTGATCATCGAAACCCCAATAATTCCATCACAACTAGACGTAGGCTTTTACCTTCATCGAAAGGGGCCGAACTAGTATAAAACTCTCATGTCCCTTGTTCCGGTTTAACCCCTTTAAGCTAATCTCGTTGCGATGGCTCCACAACTAAGTCCTTCCGCTAGGACATCTGACGTGTTAATTCCACGACAGGGTCCTCGGCCCAATCCAACTGATCGGGAGACGACGTGGTGAGTACCCCCTAGTCCAGGACACCGTCACCCGTTGCTCGCCTTGAATCTATTCGTTTGTTGATTGCTTACGCTTCTCATCATAACTTCAAGTTGCAACAAATGGATGTGAAGAGTGCTTTTCTTAATGGTCCTATTAATGAGTTGGTGTATGTCAAACAACCCTCGGGGTTTGAGGATCCCGAGTTCCCCAATCATGTGTACCAACTTGATAAGGCACTCTATGGACTTAAACAAGCCCCACGTGCGAGGTATGAGCACCTTACCGAGTTGTTGCAAGATCGTGGGTTTGAAATTGGGAAAATTGATCCCACTCTTTTTACTAAGAAGGTCAAAGGGGAGTTGTTTGTATGCCAACTATATGTTGATGATATTATCTTTGGTTCTCCTAACAAATCTTTCAATGAGGAGTTTGCCGCTCTCATGACCTCAAAGTTCAAGATGTCCATGATGGGAGTGTTGAAATTCTTTCTCAGGTTCGAAATCAAACAAAGAAGAGAAGGAACCTTCATCAACCAAGCCAAATACACTCAAGACATGCTCGAGAGATTCAAGCTAAGTGATGTCAAGCCAGCTTCCACTCCAATGCCCGTCAAATGCCAACTTGACATTGATCCCAATGGTAAAGCGGTGGATCAAAAGGTATATCTTTCCATGATTGGCTCCTTGCTTTACCTTTGTGCATCTAGACCGGATATCATGTTGAGTGTGGGAATTTGTGCACGATTTCAAGCCGCACCTAAGAAAAGCCACTATGTGGCGGTCAAGCGAATCTTTCGATATTTGGCTCATACCCCAAACTTTGGCTTATGGTACCCAAGAGGAGCTAACTTCAACCTTGTGGTCTTTTCGGACTCGGATTGGGCGGGAGACAAAGTGGATAGGAAGAAAACTTCCGGAGGGTGACAATTTCTTGGTTGCTCTTTGGTGATTTGGTCTACTAAGAAGCAATGTTGTGGTCTCTCTCGTCCACCGAAGCGGAGTATGTGGCCGCCGGTAGTTGTTGTGCTCAACTTCTATGGATGAGGCAAACTTTAAAGGATTACGGTGTCATTTGTGACAAAGTGCCTCTTTGGTGTGACAATGGAAGTGTCATCAAGATTTCTCTCAACCCGGTGTAACACTTCAAGACGAAGCATATTGAGATTCGGTATCACTTCATCTGGGATCACATTAGGCGAGGGGAGATCGAGCTCAACTATGTCAACACTCATGATAACCTTGCAGATATTTTCACGAAGCCCTTGGATGAAGCAAGATTTTGCGAGTTAAGGCATGAGCTAAATATCATTGATTTGAGCAATGTGGCTTGAACCTTTGCACACCCCACCATACTCATCTTGATGTCTTGTTTAGGTGCAGGCATGGACATAGGGGGAGTGTTGTTCTCTCAATGAACTCTCCCCCCCCCTATTATGCATAAATTGATCAACTCTTTCACATTAGCCATTTTCTATGATACTTGTGCTTCAAAGACGAGTTTTGCTCATGGGCCCAAAGATAATTCTTCGCGGTGCCATACCAATTGACTCAAACATAGGTGGCTCCAGCCACCCCCCCCCTCTCTCTCTTTGAGAGGTTTTGGTTCGTGTTTGGTCCTCGTTATCTTTTGCCTTCTTTTGAGCAGTGTTTGTGTTTGAGTTGCCTCGTGTGTGCTCGTTTGCGTGTCCGGTTGCTTGAAGTTTGCTTTGAAAAGGCCGTGTTTTTCTGTTTTTTGTCGAAACGTGCACTTTCTGTTGGAAATATGCCCTAGAGGCAATAATAAAAGGATTATTATTATATTTCCTTGTTCGTGATAATTGTCTTTTATTCATGCTATAATTGTATTATCCGAAAATCGTAATACACGTGTGAATACTTAGACCACAACATGTCCCTAGTGAGCCTCTAGTTTACTAGCTCGTTGATCAACCGATAGTCATGGTTTCCTGACTATGGACATTGGATGTCGTTGATAACGGGATCACATCATTAGGAGAATGATGTGATGGACAAGACCCAATCCTAAGCATAGCACAAGATCGTGTATTTCGTTTTGCTAGAGCTTTTCCAATGTCAAGTATCTTTTCCTTAGACCATGAGATCGTGTAACTCCCGGATACCGTAGGAGTGCTTTGGTGTACCAAACGCCACAACGAAGCTGGGTGAATATAAAGGTGCACTACAGGTATCTCCGAAAGTGTCTATTGGGTTGTCACGGATCGAGACCGGATTTGTCCCTCTCAGACACGGAGAGGTATCCTTGGGCCCACTCGGTAATGCATCATCATAATGAGCTCAAAGTGACCAAGTGTTTGGTCACGGGATCATGCATTATGGTACGAGTAAAGTGACTTGCCGGTAACGAGATTGAACGAGGTATTGGGATACCGACGATCGAATCTCGGGCAAGTAACATACCGATTGACAACGGAATTGTATACGGGGTTGCTTGAATCCTCGACATCGTGGTTCATCCGATGAGATCATCGAGGAGCATGTGGGAGCCAACATGGGTATCCAGATCCCGCTGTTGGTTATTGACCGGAGAGCCGTCTCGGTCATGTCTACATGTCTCCCGAACCCGTAGGGTCTACACACTTAAGGTTCGGTGACGCTAGGGTTGTATGAATATGAGTATGCAGCAAACCAAAAGTTGTTCGGAGTCCCGGATGAGATCCCGGACGTCACGAGGAGTTCCGGAATGGTCCGGAGGTAAAGAATTATATATGGGAAGTCGAGTTTCGGCCATCGGGAAAGTTTCGGGGTCCATCGGTATTGTACCGGGACCACCGGAAGGGTCCCGGGGGTCCACCGGGTGGGGCCACCTATCCCGGAGGGCCCCATGGGCTGAAGTGGGAGGGGAACCAGCCCCTGGTGGGCTGGTGCGCCCCTGGGCCCCTCTGCGCCTAGGGTTGGGAACCCTAGGGGAGGGGGCGCCCCACTTGCCTTGGGGGGCACTCCACCCCCCTTGGCCGCCGCCCCCCCTAGGAGATCCCATCTCCTAGGGCCGGCGCCCCCCTGGGGACCCTATAAATAGAGGGGGGAGGGAGGGCAGCCGCACCCTTGCACTTGGCGCCTCCCTTCCCCCTTGCTACACCTCCTCCCGTAGTCGCTTGGCGAAGCCCTGCCGGAACTCTGCTGCATCCACCACCACGCCGTCGTGCTGCTGGATCTTCATCAACCTCTCCCTCCTCCTTGCTGGATCAAGGCGTGTGAGACGTCATCCGCTCCGCACGTGTGTTGGCGCGGAGGTGCTGTCCGTTCGCACTTGGTCATCGGTGATTTGGATCACGGCAGTCGACTCCTCAACCCGTTCACTTGAACGCTTCGCTCGCAATCTACAAAGGTATGTAGATGCACTCCTATCACTCGTTGCTAGATGAACTCATAGATGGATCTTGGTGAAACCGTAGGAAATTTTTTATTTTCTGCAACGTTCCCCAGCACTTTCTTGGGTTTGCGGTACTACCGTGGCAAGCCACGATACTACTGCTGGAGAAGGGTGGCTCCTGTGCTTGTACAGTTGCGCCCACGGCACGGTACTACCGCCCTGTGTGCGGTACTTCTGCCCAGGCAGTACTACCGCGATGACCCGCGGTACTACCGCGCTGTCACGAGCGCGTGGGGGTTAAGAGCGGGCAGGGGGAGTTCCCACTCCCCCATAACCATTCACCTCTTCCCCTCATAGGATCTCTCTCTCTCTCTCTCTCTCTCTCTCTCTCTCTCTCTCTCTCTCTCTCTCTCTCATGTCCAAGAACGGCGCCGGAGGACCTTGCCAGATCTCCATCTCCGTCCACTCTCCTCACATTCCAACCGGTGGGATCGATCTCCACCTCGCCCTCTTGCCATGGAACCCGGTATCTCCCTTAGTCCCTCTCTCTTTGCCCTATTGTTGTGCTTCTACGTTTTGGGAGATGCATGTGTAGTTCTTGTGATTTTTGGCTAAATCTTTGCAAGAGGAGACTATAGGAGAGTGTTAGTGCAGTAGATATGTCGTTTGGTACGGTGCAACAATGTAGTTTTGATCAACGGTAGTACTGATCTAATTTTACGGATGTTCCTAGATCTGTTTTTGCGAAGATCCGTTCCGTGCGGTACTACCGCTCCTCTGGAGCGGTACTACCGCCCGCTCTTGCGAGATCTGCCCCGTGCGGTACTACTACTCCTCTGGAGCGGTACTACCGCCCAGCGCGCGGAAGTAAAAAATTACTTCCGCTCTAAGCGCGGTACTACCGTGCCTACTAGGCGCAATACTACTTCGGCTAGAGCGGATGTAAATTTTTACTTCCGGATCTTGGGCTAGTACTACCATTGACTTAAAAACTACTCCCTCCGTCCCACAATATAAGAACGTTTTTTACACCAGTGTGGTGTTAAAAACGTTCTTATATTGTGGGACGGAGGAAGTACTTTGTTTTGTCCACCCAATCTCATTTCTACTTTTTTTGTTTGGTTTTGGCCTTGGTCTTTGCAATAATGCTTCTCACTCTTCTCGTGTGTTTGGGTTTGTGTGTCATAGGTGGTGGCTCTGGTTCCAATGCAAGGCGCTCGAATCCCAGCCGTGACACAAGCTCCAAGCGTCTTCGCAACCAAGAAGCTCCTGAGGACTCCAGTGCCCCACAACGCCATGTCAAGACCACATCTAACAAGTTCAAGGATCCAACTGAAATGCCTCAAGAGGAGTTTCTAATTCGAAGAAAGATCAACCCCTACGTCAAGCCTAGAGAACTCAACAGGGGCAATGACTTGTTTTGGACCAAGCAACAAAATCTCATCTTCTTAGATGTGATCAATGCCAAGCAGAACATCTATGTGCCAGTTCAGTGGATTGACATGGACCATTTGAAGAAGAACCGGGCATATTTTGGTGAGACTCTAGATTTGGTGGAGCAGTTTGGTATTGAGGACATCATCACTTTCCATCTTGACTTTCACCCGGAGCTGGTGGCTCAGTTCTTTGCTTCCGTCCACTTCCACACAGATGAGAAGCGGACCATGACTTGGATGACAAATGGCAAGAGGATGTATGCTAAGTGGAAGGAGTTCATGGCTATGTTGAACATTCGTGATGAGGGGCTTGATGTGCCCGTTGGTGCCCGCCCACATGCCAACCCAGAGTCTGCTAACAAGAACAAGCTTCAACCCTTTCTTGTTGAGAAGAACCTCCCCAGTGGCAAGAAGTCTTTTGTGCTGGATCCATTTCTTGACATCATGCACCGGATCTTCCGCAACTCTCTTTTTCCTCGCATGGGAGACAAGGACAAGGTGCACTCCTATCTTGTGGACATGATGCTCATGTGTGAGGTAGCGCGTCTCCAACAACTTGAGCCACTTGATGTCTCTCATATCATGTCGACTGAGCTTTAGTTTGTGGTGTTCCATTGGAAGGTGCCCACCTATGGACCTTATTTGTTCCTCTTGATCTCGAAGACTTGGGAGAAGCTCTTTCCGGGTGAAGAGTTTCTTGCTCCCAATTGGATTCGCCATGAGCCCATCAAGTTGTGCCAGAAGAACAAGTGGGCTAACACCACTACCCGGGCTGAGGCTGAGGCTGTGGCTGCTTGTATGGATGTTGATGAGGATGAGTTTGAAGAGGAGGAGGCTGAGGATAGTTCTGAGGGGGTATGCACCTCCATCTACTGAGCCCTCTTGGGCTAAGAAGCTCAAGGCCAAGGTGAAGTCTCTGTTCTGCATGCAGGCCAAGGGGCAGTACCAAACCCATGTTGCTCAGAACGAGAGTCGCTAGCGCGAAAAGAGGATCTTGAGGAAGCTTGGCGAGCAAGTCTCGAGCGGGTCCGAGAAGAACATCACTCCTCAGGCTGCCTGGATGGCGAAGCAGGGCTATCAGTGGACTGAGTCTGATGGGGAGTCCATTCCTGCTGCTGAGACAAATGAGGAGCTTGATGGGTGATCACGTCAATAGGAGCTACCACCTATGTCGTAGGTGTCCTCTCTGCCTTTTTGGTGTCTCGATGCCAAAGAAGGAGAGAGTGTAGGATTTGCGAGTCTTGTGTCTCTTTTGCTTTCGTTTCGTTGAACCTTCGTTGTTTTGGTTTGTAGGTTTGTGTTGGTGCGCTTGTGAGACCAGGAGACTTATTTTATCATATGGTGTGAGACATATGCCCTCAAGCTTATCCTTATTGTCTAGTATGTTTAGTAGAATTGTGATCTTATTTTATCTTGTGCCCTTTACTTCATGCTCACTTATTATACCTTGCCTCAATGCTTATTGTCACTTATACTGTTGCAAGTTTTGCCTTGTCTATAAAATATAAGGGGAGTGTTGATCCTGGTATGTGTGTTGTGCAGTCCAAAGCATATCTATAGTGCACACATCTAGGGGGAGCATGTCTATATTTTATAGATTTTGGGTTTGGTTATGTCCATTTTATATCCCTATGTGCAAATCCCGTATTGTCATCAATCAACCAAAAAGGGGGAGATTGTAAGGGCATATTTCTCCCTATGTGGTTTTGGTGATTGATGAAAGTGCATTCGCTGACTCGTGTGCACTGAGCACTTCAGATATCTCATGTCTAGGCATAAGACGATTCGTTGCCCCTCGGAGCCTATCGAAGACGGCGGTTCTCTATGTTTCGTTTCTGCTGCTGCTGCTGAATCCAACCCAGGGGAAACAAATCAAGTGAAACTTTGTGAGATCCAACCCAAGGGACTGGAATGTTTAGCCGGTGGATTCGCAGCGCCATCTTCTGAGCCGGCCACCGCCGCGGCCGTCACCAACAGCCCCAATGCGCGCCCCCACGCTGCCGCGACACTTGTATGAATTGCCTAAAGCAGTTGTGCAATCAGTATGAATTTTGTTGAAAATGTTTATCAAGCTCACTGAAAACAAGATTAGATGTTTCTGGAACCCATCCAAACATGGTTCAACTTATTTCTAAGACTTGTAAAAAATGACTGAAATTTGTATAAACATGTTTGAAATCCTAGATTTGTGTGTACTCGTAAGAATTGATGTGAATGTATATTTTTGAAAACAGTTTCTGAAGTTTCTGTGAACTCGTAAGTATGAATTCTGTCGAAATATTTCTGAAGTTTGCTGAAAGAAAGATTAGATGTTTCTGGAACCAAACGAAACATGGTTCAACTTACTTGTGAGACTTTTAAAAATGACTGAAATTTGTATAAACATGCTACAATTCCCTAGATATTATGTGTGTATTCGTGCATTGGAATTTGTGTGAACATGTTTCTCGTACTCAAAACAATGAGATATCATTGAAATATTTGCTGGGAAATCAGTGAAAGCTTATATGATTAATTTCTGAAGAAGAGTATGAAGTTCAAACCAAACATTATAACTAAGTTATCTGGGACGGAGGGAGTAATTATTTGTGAATTCTATGTGAGAAAAAGTATATTGGAATGGAACTGAAATAAGATCTCCACGACAAGGAAGGAAGTAAGAAATGGCAACAATAGTAAGCACAAGGTCATGATATGGATACAAGCTGGACAGATTCGGCTGGCCTGCGAAAATATTGAACCATAACAAACAAAATTCAACTCATGGATATCTAAATAGAAGCTGAATCGGATCGATAAGCTGTAAAGGAGTACATTTGATTGATTGTGTGCCGCTTCAATTGCAGTGCACTTGCTGCCTTCATTTTTCCAGTTTGGTCTGTGCTACTTTAACAGTAGTATTCTGTAATCCATGTGTTCCACATAGTGTGCTCAGGACATAAGAGCAAAATGGCAATTATCTATATTTCAAAACAACCAGTGACCTGGTCAAGTGACCTAAAACGACAAAGCCCCTCTCGCCCCTCTGTAAATAGAGAGGTAGGCAAACCAGAGTCGTTTTGGTGCTCAACAGGTGAATATATGATTCTTGTTTTGCGAAGATTTCACATATCTCTGTGCAACTGCAGTAATCAGTAATACTCCCTCCGTTCCATAATAAGTGCCGTGGTTTTAGTTCAAATGACTAAAACCACGACAATTATTATGGAACCGAGGGAGTACTAATAATTTTTTATCTAACTCGATCAGTTACTTCTTCCACCAGCATCTAGCCACATAAGTCTTGACTTGGCACAAACAACCTCATCATGCAGAAAGCTTGCCAGGAGAAATGCAGGTTTTTTAGCACCTGACTGTCAGGCCCAACAACACAAAGTCTGGCTAGGTACCAGTAGTCTTGCACCACAAGAGGTACCGCATGCTGCTACTAATTAACTTACGGAGATTGTTTCGGATTTGTAGTAGTACTTGAGGTCAAAGGGATCAGCAAACCCCAAATCAGAAGCATGTCGGTGGCTGCAAATTGGACCTGCCACATCAATGAGTGGGCTCTTGAAGAGCTCAAGTTTGCAACCTTTGCTGTTCCATTTTGCGTTCTTCAGAGGCTTCAGCTTGGCATTCACACCATCACCTCCCGGAGAGAAACATTCCTTGGCCACCACGACCACCATCTGCTCCAGCACCCGACCTCTCTCCGCAATGAACTTGAGGAAAGCAACTTCGCTTCTTGACCCACGGAACTCGTAGAAGAACAACTTCTTCAAGCTCTGCAGGACACATTTGATGGGGCCACCCTCCTGCCAGAACTTGAGATTGACCTTGCCAGTGGACTCTTTAGGTATGCGTGGGGACTGCAAATGAAAACAACCGGCAGGCCATATTAGCGCATACATAGTTCAGGGATCTTATCCACGAGGACATATCATGCTGCAGCAGACCATCAATCATATACTCACTCCGTTCCCAAATAATTGTCTTTCTAGCCATCTCAAATGGACTACAACATACGGATGTATGTAGACATGTTTTAGAGTGTAGATTCACTCATTTTGCTCCGTATGTAGTCACTTGTTGAAATCTCTAGAAAGACAATTATTTAGGAACGGAGGGAGTAATTAAGAGACTCACAGTTCTGACCTTGCTAGATGAATAATCAGTTCTGACCATGCTACTTGTATTTCAAAATTGCCAATGCAGCAAGTGTAGTTAAGTCAACCAATTTTACCTGGACATGGAGGGTCTCCAGGTTAGGAAAGCATCTGAGAAAACCAGGCACTTTCTTGACAGAATTGCGGCAACCGAATTGCACCTCTATGGCCAAAATCTGGACAGTAGGCACAATGCTCTCCTTGGCCCCAGCCTGTAAATAATGCACCCAAGGTCAGATAAACTAATTGGGACCATACATTGGCATTGTTATTAATTGACACGGCAGAGAAGCAAATTAAATTAGGATGTACCACGATGATGGTGTTGCTAATCCCCAACTCTTGCTCTCCTTGCCGAATGTATCCCAGCACACGCAGGTTAGGTGCACGCCCAATCTTGATCTTGGAAGAGCAGTTCTTCATGCTGGGGCCAGTGAACTCGCTCTGGCAAAAATTATCCGACTGGAAGAGCCTCTCCAGGCGAGGTGCATCCACCACCTCGATGTCCTCCAAGTAGGTATATCCCAGCTGAACGCACCGTACGCTTTGGCTGACGAGGCGCAGGCGCACTCCGGTCTGGCTCCCCATGATGATGAGGGACTCCAGGACGGGGCTTCTTTCAAGCATGAATGCCAGATCACGGTCCTCCATGACAGTCATGCAGAGGCCGAGCTCCCGGAGGTTGGGGAATCTGGCGCCACGCGGTACGGCGGCGGTGTCCGGGATCCTCCAGACGCCGAGGTAGAGGCGGGTGAGGGTGGAGCAGCTGAAGATCGTGGCGGGGAGGCGCAGGTCTAGCGGCCAAGGGCGGTTGACAAAGACGAGTTCTTGAACCCCCCTGGCGACGAGGATGTCGAGCCAGCGCGCCATCTCGCCCCGGTGCTCCTCCATGATGGTGCGTGTGAGGTGCACGCAGCGGAAGGGCCCCGGGTGCGCCGCGAGGACGCGGGACACCGCGTCGGTGACGGCGCGGGGAGAGGGGGCGCCGATGGTGAACTGCCCGGCCGCGCCGCCGTCCGGAAGCAGATGACTGTCCACAAGAGCGAGGGGCGCCGAGCGCCAGAGTGGACGCCAGCGCGAGGAGAGGGCGGCGGTGCGCGCGGCGTCCTTGGCGGGGAGGCGGGAGATGATGTCGCAGAGGAGCACATCGGGGAGGCGGCTGATGCGGTCGACGCCGTCGGAGACCCAGGACGCGCCGGCGAGCGAGAGGGTGGTGGCGGGGGCGGGGGAGACGGGCGGGTCGGGGAGGTAGTCGTAGACGAAATAGAGCACCAGGTTTATGCCGACGTCGAGCGTCGCAGGGTCCCGGCCTTCGCGCTCCATCTTGGCGAGCAACTCGCTCCTGGGGGTGCCGACGAGGAAGTGCGGGTCGTCCATGGCCGCCGGTGGTGGGCGGAGGCGGAGGGCGGAGGAGGGTTTGGTCCTGCGGAATGATTGAGGAAGAGTAGGGTTTCGGCAAGTCGCTAGCGAGCGAGAAATATTGGGCCAAATGTCCGAATCAGGACTCTCCTGGGCCCTAGAAACAGCTTCTCTTCAGTACCTAAATTGTGTAGTTGCCTAAAAAAAATTTAAATTGTGTAGTTGCGTAAAAACAAATTAAATTGTGTAGTACCCCTAAAAAAATTAAATTGTGTACTTATTGCTCAAAAATAATTTAAATTGTGTAGTTAAATCTAAAAAAAATTGTGAAGTTGGCCTAAAAAAATTAAATAGTGTAGTACTAGTAGTTCTTACTGTGAAAAAAATATAGTAGCAGCAGTTATTTTCCCTAAAAGAATGCAACGTATAGATTTTACTTCACTTGTTCATACTCAATGTGTATTTTTTACTTCGTTTTAAAAAAGTGAACCCGATTACATATTAGTAAACCAAGACATCTACAACCGGACTTGGCAAATCTCCATGTATTTTCGTGGACACGCCCTGACGCGTCCACCGGCAAGTCCGGGCGGCCCCTCATATTACTGTCGGGCAGCCACAATTATCAAACGCAAACGTTCAAATCCATGAAAAGCATGCACATGGATCATATAACACAAATTCATCACAATTAAAGTTAAATAAATCATAATTCAACAATTCAACATGGAAAAATGAAATTCAAGTCCGAGCATGGCGGATCAATCGTCGGTCGGATCATTTGCCGGATGCCATCTATGTCGCCTCCTCTATCTCCGGCTCTACCTCCATCTGTGCCGCATGTTCCTCTGCTGCCATCCGTGTCGCCTGCATCTCTGCTACCATCGCCGCTCTCGCTGCCTCGTACTTTCTACATTCGTTGATCTCCTTCCTCCTGGCGAGTCATATATTTCCTTACTCATCCAAGAGGCTTGCGTCCGCCAATATTATTCTCGAATCCTCCGTGTCTCCAGCAAGTTGCAACCTCTCATTCTCAATCTCTATTGATCAAAAAGCTCGTACCTTCTCGATCTCCCATTTGAGACATGCCTCTTTCTTCTACAACTCTATCGTCTCCGTCTCAATTGCCAACATGTTGCTCTCAGTTGCCAACTTTTTATTCGCCCTCTCTCAGTCCCAATCCATTCTTTTTTTGCACATCCAACATGAGCTTATACCTCTCCTCTTTCTTATCATTCCTTGTTAAGAAAATGCAAATCCATGTGGTGGAAATTTTTGTCGTCGCGGCGTCACGGGTGGCCCTCCCCTTCTACCACTTGTTTTCCATCACTTGCCAGTTATTCATTGGCACAATGGCTTTTCCATTTTCCCGAGTGAATTGCAGAAAACCACCACATTTGGGGCTTCGTTTGCGGAAAACCACCGGGTCACTAATTTTTTGCAAAAATCACCGCAGATTCTACTTGTTGCAAATAGCACTAATCGGGTGATTTGCTGCTTTTGATCACTTTCTGACAAGTGGGGCTAGGCTGTAAGGAGCTGACTTGGCAAAACAATTGCATATACACCCTTGAGTCTAAAAAACAAACTCAATCAGATCCCTGTGCACAAACTGCAAGGATCGAATCCACCAAACCCGCCGGGATGCCGCGCCCTGGCCAGAGCTGTCACGCGTGCAGCGGGTGCTCGACTGAGGGAGGTCGTCCCTTGCTGGCGCTCATGGGCGGGATGGGGGATGGAAGGGGGGACGGCTGAGGGTGGGATGCCTGCCACCGGCGAACCCGCTGGGATCTCGAGCTCCCTCTTACCTTCTTCTCTTTGGATGGAAGGGTGACCGCGCCGGAGCCGGAGCCGCCGTCGTCGCAAGGAAGAGCCTCTGACCCACCGGCGTGTGTGGATCCGTGCTCCCAGCCCTCCTGCACCTCGCCCCAACCAGATCATGGCTGCTCCTCCACCGGCTTCGTGCCCTTTTCTCGCCCCCGCCTCGACAGCATGCGGAGCCGCAGCGGCAACGGTGTTGTCTGGTCCGGTGAGCATGATGGACGGCTACAGGAGGGCGTCGGGGGGGCGACTTGGTGAACGACGGTGGCTGGCCAACCGGACGACAACAGTAGTGTGCTGGCCGAGCTGGGGCCCGCGGCGGCTCCTTGCTGGGCACACTGGTGGGCTGGAGGCTCTTCCTTGCCAAAGACGGCCGCACCAGCTCCGGCGTTGTCACCCTGATGTCCCCAAGGAGCGCCGTGTCGAAGGCCTCGCGTGGATTTGGTGTCCGGCTTCGCAGACACTGAGGGAGTCCTGGATTAGGGGGTATCCGGACAGCCGGACTATATACATTGTCCGGACTATTGAAGCGTGAAGATACAAGACTCAAGACTTCGGCCCGTGTCCGGATGGGACTCTCCTTTGCGTGGAAGACTAGCTTGGCGATCCGGATATTATATTTCCTTCCTTGTAACCGACTCCATGTAAACCCTAGCCCTCTCCGGTGTCTATATAAACCGGAGAGGATGGTCCTTAGAAGGCCGATCACAATTACAATCATACCATCATAGGCTAGCTCTTAGGGTTTAGCCTCTACGATCTCGTGGTAGATCTACTCTTGTACTACTCATATCTTCAATATTAATCAAGCAGGAAGTAGGGTTTTACCTCCATCGAGAGGGCCCGAACCTAGGTAAACATTGTGTCCCTCGCTTCCTGTATCGGGACCCCCTACCCGAGATCCGCCGGTTTTGACACCGACATTGGTGCTTTCATTGAGAGTTCCTCTGTGTCGTCGCTGCAAAGGCTCGATGGCTCGTCTCGTTGTCAAGGACGACATCACCTCTGGGGGAGTGCTGGTTGTAGGCCAGACTCTCCGGCTTGGCGGCTTCATTATGACCGCCCCATCGGCTGTCGCGCCAACGATGGCCTCTCGGGTCATCACGCATAACCTTCACATCGATTCGGAGCTTGCCAAAGAGATGGATCCGATTGAGTTCTCCTCCCTTAATGAGCTCTTGGATCGCATCGCCGCTTTGGGAGTCACTACGGACTATGACCGGATTGGGCTTAAACCCGACCAAAGGGACATTAGGTCCCCGCCGGCCACCCATGAGATAGCGGTATTGGAGGAACCACACATGGGTTGCCCCTCAACTTTGAGGACGAATTATGTCCGGATCACCGAACTCAGTGAGCCGAACACCCACCCAAAGGAAGACATTACCCAGGTCCCGGACTTACAATCGGGCGTTGGGCCGAAGGGATTAGGTAATACTCCAGATCCTGAACTGTCAGGCTCGGAACTTCCCGTGCCCCCGGGCGTCAGGTCGGATCAGAATCCGGGTTCAGCCAACGACGCTCGCTCGGACTTTGTAACACCCGGATGATTAAGGAACAGTAAACACCCCGGTTACTGTGGCTAACCTCCCGTTTATTCGAACCCGGTCTGCAAATAAATTCGAAACAAAAGCAAAGATAAAAAGTTTCAAAAACCTAAAACTAAAATGTTCGGGGGTTGTCTAAAATAGCAAACCTAATTATGGTGGGGTGCACAAAATTTTGTAAAATGTTTTGGCATTTTAATTAAACTAAAACAGAAAGCAGAAAAAAAGAAAAATAATAAAAGAAAAGAAAAAGAAGAAGAAAAAGAGAGTGAACCCCCGCCATCCGGGCCAGCCCTTCCGGCCGCCCAGCCCCCAAACCCCCGGCCCAGCCCTCCCCGGGCCGCCCATCCAGCCACTTAAACCCCCCAGCGTCGAAACCCTAGCCGCCCCCACTCACTCCCCACCGCCCCCACCCCCCCTTCTCCCCTGCCCTCGCCTCGATCCAGATCGGGCGAGAACCCCGCAGGCCCTCGTGGCGGGCCCTGGGCCGCCTCAACCGTCGCCTGGCCCCCTCCTCCTCTCCACCGCCTGGGTCCCTCCTCCCCTCGCCTCACGCTGGCTGGCCCGCTGGTCGACCCGACCTTCCCGCCTCACGGACGCCTCCCGACGCTGCAACCGTGATCCTCAACCCTCCTCGCCGGTCGCCATCAAGCTTCTCACAGACGCCGCTTAGTCCCCACGGCCCGCTGTGAGCTCGCCTCTTTCTCCCCCGCTGCCCTCTCCCCCTCCCGAACGGCGCCGTCGCCCGAGCTCCGCCTCCGCCACGACCTCCAGCGCCACGCCGCCTGCTTCCTCTCCTCTCCTCTCCCGAGCAGTCTGCCGCCCGGAGCTCCGCCTCCGCCCCGACCCGCCCGCCGCCGCTTTGGCCCTTCCCCTTTCTTCTGCCGACGACGTCTCCGCGACCAACCTCGCCCTCGTTTCGTCACGGACCGCTGCCCTCCGTCTTGGGTGCCGCTAGCCCGGCTGCGGCCCTGCTTCCGTGGCCGTGCTCGCCTCGACTGCGGCGCTTGGCGACCATTGGCTTGGCGCCCCATCAGGCTCCCGGTGGCCTGCGCCGACCGCCCTCGCCCGCGTCTGGGGCCACGCCTCCCTGGTGCCCCTGGTGCCCCATTACAGCAACCCGCCGTGTGCACGCCACGCACGCCGCCCGGCAAAGCACGGGCGCCCGTCGCCCGCCTGCCCATTAGACCCACACCCGCTATGGCCCTTAGGGCAATGACATGGGGGCCCCACCCCCCACAGAACGGTTTAGAAATAAAAAGAAAATGGAAAATTAAATAAAACTAATTAATTAATTAATTAATTAAGTAATTAATTAATCTAATTAATTCGATTAATTAACCCTAATCACTAATTAACCTAATTAACTAATGTTAATTAACTTTGATTAGGTTAATTAGATATGAAGAATGACATGGGACCCACATTGTCAGGTTGACTCACCAACCCTGTTGATCGCCGATGTCAAGATGACATCATGCTCGATGTCATAAATGCATTTTCAAATTAATTAAATAATTAGTTAAATTCGAGAAATTAATAAAATCTTTTAAAAATCATATATTTTAATCCGTAATCCGGATTAAAATATTTTCAACATGAAAGTTGCTCAGAACGACGAGACGAATCCGGATACGCAGTCCGTTCGTCAGCCACACACCTCTAACCTATCGAACCTGCAAACTTTCCTCTCCGGTTCATATGTCTGACAAACGTCCGGAACCGGGATAACTTCCCCGGATGTTTTCCCCCCTAACCAGTACCCCCTCATACCACGTTAGGGCACGCCTAGCATCGCTTCTTGACATGTCATGCATCGATATGCATCTGTTTACTTTGTATTCATTGTTTCTTCCCCCTCTTCTCTCCGGTAGACTACGAGACCGACGCTGCAGCTGGCCAGTTCGACTACGGTGTTGACGACCCCTCTCTCTTGCCGGAGCAACCAGGCAAGCCCCCTGATCACCAGATATCGCCTACTCTTATCTACACTGCTTGCATTAGAGTAGCATAGCATGTTACTGTTTTCAGATACTCCTATACTGCTGCATAGCCTGTCCTTGTAACTTCTGTTGTTACCTTACCTGCAATCCTATATGCTTAGTATAGGATGCTAGTACTTTCATCTGTGGCCCTACTGTCTTGTCCGTCTGCCGTGCTATACTATTGGGCCGTGATCACTCGGGAGTTGATCACGGGTATATACTATATACTTATACATGATACATGTGAGACTAAAGTCGGGACGGCTGATGGAGCACCCGCGAGTGGATCTTGAGGCGGAGCGACAGGGCAGGTTGAGACCGCCTAGGAGAGAGGTGGGCCTGGCCCTGTTCGGCATCCGCGGTTACTTAACACGCTTAACGAGGTCTTGGTATTTGATCTGGGCTGGCTACGAGCTTATACGCACTAACCATCTACGCGGGAGTAGTTATGGGTATCCCGCGCCGTGGTATCGGCCAAGTACTTCAGACGTCGGCCGACGGAGCGGGCGCGCCCGGATTGGACTGGAACGCTGATGGGCTAGGTCTGCTTCGGCACAGACGCGCGTGTGTGTGTGCTCAGGCGATGGGCCTGCACTCGCGCGCTTAGGTTTAGACCGCGTGTTGGCCTCTCTGTTGTGCCTAGGTGGGGCTGCGCGTGTTGATCTTCCGCGGCGGGCATGACCCAGAAAGTGTGTCCGCCAAATGGGATCAAGCGTCTTTGGGTAAGATGGTGCACCCTGCAGGGAAGTTAATCTATTCGGATAGCCGTGATCTTGTAACAGGGACGACTTGGAGTTGTACCTTGAGCTTATGACAACTAGAACCGGATACTTGATAAAACACACCTTCCAAGTGCCAGATACAACCGGTGGTCGCTCTCGCTCAGGGATATGAGCAGGGGATTGCCGGGTAGGATTATTGCTATATGATGTTACTTGGAGGACTTCCGTTGTCCTCTTCTGTCTGTTGTAAGACCGGTGCCCAGAAGCGTAGTCTTCGTTAAGACTAGCTATCCCCCTCTTACTCTGGCATTCTGCAGTTCAGTCCACTGATATGGCCTTTACACATATATCCATGCATATGTAGTGTAGCTCCTTGCTTGCTAGTACTTTGGATGAGTACTCACGGTTGCCTTGTTCCCCTTTTCCCCTATCTCTACTCGATTGCTGCAACAGACGATGGAGCCCAGAGCCGACGCGCCGCCTATGACGACTACTACTGCGAGGCGCCTACTACTACGCGTGCAGCCCGACGGCGACCGGAGTGACCTAGGAGGATCCCAGGCAGGAGGCTGCGCCTCTTCGATCTGTATCCCAGTTTGTGCTAGCCTTCTTAAGGCAAACTTGATTAACTTATGTCGTACTCAGATATTGTTGCTTCCGCTGACTCGTCTATGATCGAGCACTTGTATTCGAGCCCTCGAGGCCCTGGCTTGTATTATGATGCTTGTATGACTTATTTTATTTGTAGAGTTGTGTTGTGATATCTTCCGTGAGTCCTCGATCTTGATCGTACACATTTGCGTGCATGATTAGTGTACGATTGAATCGGGGCGCCAAGTTGGTATCGAGCCATTGCTGTAGGAATCCCCCTTCCACACTCCTTGGCCGAAGTCGAGTCTAGACATTGCAAAACTTTTACTAACTTGGCTGTGTGCCTTACGGGCCCACGTCGCCATCGGGTGGTACTAGGATCTTTTACTCCTCGACCTTTACTCTGGGACTCTGAACTCTCTTCTACTCGGGTTAAACGATTTTACTAACTATCACTAGGATCCCGTGATCGCATTCACCCCAAAGTTGGATATAGCCTTAGTTGTTTTTGGAATTGTATTTGAACAATTTCCACCCTGTCATTTGACTCCTTTGAAACGTCTTTGTTTTCAGATGGAACCCACGAGGCAGGTCGTGCGCCACACGACGGCCATTGGTGCTCGGGATCACTGCGGTGCTAGCCGAGATGATGACCTATCCGGGTTATCGCCGCACCTCGAGTACACCGTCTATGAGGAGTACCAGACTATAACCAGGAGCAGACCGCGCCATCGTCCACCTCTACTCTCGGGAGTATGAGTCCACTACTGTGCTGCACACCGCACATGGTGTTGGAGTGACTATCAATATGGCAGTCCACGATGTGCTTATGCTGCTCGACACGCCTTCGTGCAGAGTATCGAGAGTTGGACACCTCCCCTTCGTGCACATTGCTATCGCGTCGATGTTGGTGAGGAGGGTTACTACACCGCTGCCTACACCATCGTCACCAGAGAGCCCTTCCACCATCGTAACTTTGTTCGCATCGCGATGGGCTGGATCGGGCTAACCGAGCTCTTCGCCACGAGTTGTACATCACCCTTCAGCACCTCTACCGTGCTCTGACGCTGATGCACCCCTTTGTCCGATCCGGAGAGCTGCCACGTTCTGCGATCTACCCAGCCAGGACCGTGATGCCCCAGGGTGTTGGTTGGCCAGACGTGGGAGGCTACTCTCCCGCACTTGGCCCTCTTCGCCACACGGACGCCGGATTCAGCACAGAGTATCCGCGGCCCCTGTGTCACCGACGTGGAGGACTACCGCCACCGCACTACCAGCTTTGGGCTACAGCTACCTCCGCAGTACCGCGTGGGACTGATGTAGACTTGTTTGTTAGTGTTAGATGCATGCGCCGCGAGCCTGTGTGCCGCCTATGATGTAGTAGTCTATGTACTGGACTCTATGTATCGAACTCTATGCATGATTCCTTTTGTAAGATATGCCAACTACTATGTAGTTCCTATCGTGCTGCTTTCATTATGCATGTTTCATCATGAATGATTCCTGTCTTTTGCTTAATTTCTCAAATGCTGAACTACCCCTGTTATTTAATAGCAGGATGGTTAGGCCAGCTGGTCGTGGTCGTGGTGGCAACTTCCCACCACCGCCTGAGTACATGGCTGGTATGATCCAACAGCTTGAGATGAATCGCCAGTTCATGGAAAACATGATGGCTCAGTTTCCTCGCCCCAATATGAACCAGCACCCAAACGGAACAACTCTGCAGGATTTCATACGCCTGAACCCCAGCGTGTACCGCAGCTCAACCCAGCCACTGGATGCTGATGACTGGCTCCGTGACATCACCTATGAGATGGAGTCTGCTGATGTAGCCCCTGCCAGCTATGTCACCTTTGCTTCCTTCTTCCTGAAGGGACCCGCAGCTCAATGGTGGGACAGCCACAGGCGTACTCTGCCAGTTGGAACACTCATCACCTGGCCAGACTTCCAAGCTGCCTTCCGTGCCCGCTTCATCCCTCAAGGGGTCATGGACCGGAAGAAGCGTGAATTCCGCAACCTCACCCAAGGCAACAAGACTGTTGAAGCTTATCAGCGAGAGTTCCTGGACTTGTCTCGCTATATTTCAAGAGGATATTGCAACCGATGCACCAGACGGAGAAGTTCCGTGGACGGCCTTCAAGTCGACATCAAGCTCGCACTACTAGTGCACGACTTTGCTGATTTCGCCACCTTGGTGAACAAAGCTATCAATGTCGAAACTGGTCTGCAGGAATACCAGAGCTCTAACAAAGAACCGTGACACGGGCTCATCTTCGGGCCCGTCCTCGCAGAAGCGCAAGATATGGATTCCCAACAGTATGTACCAGCCGAATGCACCTGCTTCAAGGCAGAACTATGCTACACCTCGTCTGCCTACAACTAAGCAGCCGAAGCTTCCAGCTCCACCACCCCAAGCTCCTGTTCCCACTCCCAATAATGGCTTGTGCTTCAGGTGCGGACAACCAGGGCACCGTGCTAGAGAATGCAACCAGAACCAGAATCAGCTGGCCCTTCCAGCAGCTGGCCGTGGAAACACCCAGAACCGCAACAACACTGCCAAGTCTTATGGGCAAGCTCAGGCCAACCACGTTGATCTGAACGAAGCTCAAGACCAGCCTGCTACTGTGATGGGTACACTCCTCGTAAATTCAGTACTCACGCTGCTGTTTTATTCGATTCAGAGCATCGCATTCATTCATGTCTCAAGACTTTGCATACAAAACGACGTTAAGTGTGAGGAGATGAACTCTTGGTAGTGGTAAAACCCCATTGGGACAATGTCAAACCTCCATGGTTGGCGTCGACGTCCCCGTGGAAATCGAAGGGCTGGAATTCTATGCCTCCCCCATTATCCTGAAGACGTCTAACATCGACCTCATTTTGGGGATGGATTGGTTGAAAGCGCATACGGCGTCAATCGTTTGCGCCACTAAGACCGTCCATATGCTACACCCTTCTGATGAAATAGTAAGCTACAATGCTCGTCTGGTTCAAGATGCCGAGGCAAGCTCTATGCATTGAATGCATTGAACGCCGCACCCCTCGAGGGAATTGAAAACATTCCTGCCGTTTGTAATTTCCAAGACGTCTTTCCTGAAGAACTTCCAGGGATTCCCCCTGCTAGAGCTGTCGAATTCGTCATCGACTTGAAACCAGGCACCACTCCTATAGCCAAGCGTCCCTACAAGATGCCGCCGCATGAACTCCTTGAGCTAAAGGAGGAAATCGACAAATCTCTTCAAAGCGGCTTCATTCGCCCAAGTTGCTCTCCTTGGGGAGCACCTTCTCTCTTTGTCAAGAAGAAGGATGGGACAAACCGATTGGTCCAAGACTACCGCCCCATAAATCAAGCTACCATTCAGAATAAGTATCCTCTTCCTCGGATCAATGATCTTTATGATCAACTGGCTGGTTCGTCAGTGTTCTCGAAACTCGACTTGAGGTTGGGTTACCACCAGATCCGTGTTCGTGAGGAGGATATCCCCAAGACCGCATTTGTGACTCGTTATGGTTCATACGAGTACACCGTCATGTCTTCGCTTAACCAATGCTCCATTACTTTCTCTCGCTCACCGATGAACTATATATTCATGGATTACCTCGACAAGTTTGTCGTGGTTTATCTGGATGATATCCTGATCTTTTCCAAGAATGAAGAAGAACATCTGAACATCTTCGTCTTGTCTTTGGAAAAGCTACGAGAGCATCAACTCTATGCCAAGTTCTCCAAATGTGAATTCTGGCTTCCCGAAGTAACCTATCTCGGGCATGTCATCTCTAAGGATGGTATTGCCGTCAACCCTGAACGAGTTCAGGCTATTCTCGATTGGACTCCTCCGAAGAACGTTAATAAGTCGAAGTTTTCTCGGTCTACTTGACTATTGCCGTCGATTCGTCGAGAACTTCTCCAAGATTGCCAGGCCTCTGACTAACCTGTTGCATAAGGGCGTCAAATTCCAATGGACAGATAAATGTCAGGAAAGTTTCCAGGCACTCAAAGACAAGTTGACGTCTGCCCCAGTGCTAGCTCCTCCTGATACTAAGAAGGACTTCGTCATTTACTGCGACGCTTCTCGTCAAGGTTTAGGCGGTGTCCTAATGCAAGAGCGCAAAGTGGTTGCTTATGCCTCTCGACAGTTGCGCCCTCACGAGGAGAACTACCCAGTTCATGACCTCGAACTTGCTGCCGTCATTCATGCACTAAAGCAGTGGCGACATTACCTTCTCGGTAATCGTTGCGAGATCTTCACCGACCACCAAAGTCTGAAGTATCTGTTTACTCAGCCAGACCTGAACCTCCGTCAGCAGAGATGGATGGAGACTGTTGCAGACTTTGATTTGGGTATTTCCTATACGCCAGGCAAGGCTAATGTAATGGCTGATGCCTTGAGCCGCAAATCTTACTGCAACCACCTTGAGTTCACCAAGTTCAGCCCCACTTGTTGAAGAATTCAGAAAGCTGAACCTCCATATTGTTCCTCCGGTGCACTCGCTCCCCTCCTCCGGAGTTCCGCAAGATGAATCTCCGTGTTGTTCCCCGTGGTTCCCTCTATACCTGGCTGTTGAACCCGATCTCGTGGGCACCATAAAGACAATGCAGGATTTGACTCAAGTCTACAAGATTAAACAAGACATCAAAAAAGAAATCCTCATCCTTCACTATTGCCGATGATGGCGCCTTGTACTTCAAAGGCCGCCTAGTGGTGCCGTGTAAGAAGGAAAACCTGAATATGACTCGAGAAGGTTATGAAAGAAGCTCATGATACGCCTCTATGTATCCATCCTGGCAGTACAAAGATGTATCAAGACATTCGTCAGAGATTCTGGTGGTCTAATATGAAGCAGGACATTGCTCGCTATGTTTCTGAGTGTGACGTTTGCCATCGTATCAAAGCAGAACATCAAAGGCCTGCTGGAACTCTGCAACCTATCTCTATTCCGGAATGGAAATGGGACCATGTTGAAATGGACTTCGTCACTGGATTTCCCAAATCGCAGAAAGGTAATGATGCTATTCTTGTCGTCATTGACCGGCTTTCTAAAGTTGCTCACTTTCTGGCGGTCAAAGAAACGATCACTGCTAGCCAGCTTGCAACTCTCTATATGTCCAGAATTGTTTCACTTCACGGTATTCCACTGGTTATCAGTTCGGACCGTGGCAGCTTATTCACTTCAAGATTCTGGGCAAGTTTTCAAGAAGCTATGGGGACTCATTTATCTTTCAAGATGCGCTTCATCCAGATCTCAAGGACAAGTTGAACGTGTCAACCAAATTCTCAAGACATGCTTCGAGCTTGTGTCATTTCCTTCGCAAGAAATGGGAGGAATCTCTCCCGTATGCTGAGTTCTCTTATAATAATAGCTATCAAGCTAGTCCAAGATGGCCCCTTCAAGTGTTATATGGACGAAAGTGTCGAACCCTCCGAACTGGTCGAAACTGGGAACGCCCACTCTTGGTCCGGATATTATCCAACATGCCAAGAACAAGTCCGCATTATTCGCGAGAATCTCAAGACTGCTCGGTCTCATCAAAAGAGTAATTATGACCGTCATCACAAAGACATGGTCTATCAACTTTGGCGAAAAGGCCTATCTTCGCGTTACACCAATGAAGGGTGCTCACCGCCGGATCAAGGGCAAGCTAGCTCCTCGCTATATTGGCCCATTCACTATTACGAAAGGCGTGGAAAAGTGGCTTATCAACTGGAGCTTCCGTCGAACCTTTCTCAGGTTCACGATGTGTTCCACGTGTCCCAACTCCGACGCTGCTTCAAGGACCCAATCCGAGCAGTGGACCATGAAGTGCTCGAATTACAACAGGACCTCTCCTATAAAGAGCATCCGGTCCGCATTCTCGACCAAGCTGAACGCCGCACACGTCAGAAGGCGATCAAGTTCCTCAAAGTCCAGTGGTCGAATCACTCTGAAGACGAAGCCACACAGAACGCGAGGATCGTCTTCGAGATGAATATCCCGCACTCTTTCCTTCTACCTCCTAAATCTCGGGACGAGATTTCTTGTAGTGGAGGAGATTTGTAACACCCGGATGATTAAGGAACAGTAATCACCCCGGTTACTGTGGCTAACCTCCGTTGATTGAACCCGTCTGCAAATAAATTCGAAACAAAAGCAAAGATAAAAAGTTTCAAAAACCTAAAACTAAAATGTTCGGGGGTTGTCTAAAATAGCAAACCTAATTATGGTGGGGTGCACAAAATTTTGTAAAATGTTTTGGCATTTTAATTAAACTAAAACAGAAAGCAGAAAAAAAGAAAAATAATAAAAGAAAAGAAAAAGAAGAAGAAAAGAGAGAGGGAACCACCTGGCCATCTGGGCCAGCCCCTTCCCCCCTGGCCGGCCAGCCCCCCAAACCCCCTGGCCCAGCCCCTCCCCTGGGCCGGCCCATCCAGCCACTTAAACCCCCCCCCCCCCGCGGCCGAAACCCTAGCCGCCCCCCACTCACTCGCCCCACTCGCCCCACCCGACCCCTTCTCCCCTGCCCCTCGATCCAGATCGGGCGAGAACCCTTGGCGCCCTCGTGGCGGCGCCCGCCCACCCCAACCCGCCCCCCCCTCCCTCCACCGCCTGGGTCCCCTCCTCCCCTCCTCGCCACGCTGGCCGCGCTGGTCGACCCCGACCTTCCCGCCGCCACGGACGCCCTCCCCGATGCCGCAACCGCATCCTCAACCCCTCCTCGCCGGTCGCCATCAAGCGCCTCAGACGCCGCTTAGTCCCCACGGCCCCTGCAGAGCTCGCTTCTTTCTCTCCCCTGCTGCTCTCCCCCCTCCCGAGCAGCGCCGTCGCCTGAGCTCCGTCTCCGCCACGACCCTCCATGCCACGCCGCCTTCTTCTCTCTCCCCTCCTCCCTCCCGAACGGTGTCGTCGCCGGACCTCCGTCTCCGCCCCGACCCGCCCGCCGCCGTCTTGGCCCTTCCCCTTTCTTCCCCCCTTGCCGACGACGCAGCGTCTCCGGCGACCGAACCTCGCCCTCGTTTCCCCACGGTCACCGGACCGCTCGGCCTTCCGTCTTGGGTGCCGCTAGCCCGGCTGCGGCCCCATTTTCCCGTGGTCGCCTCGCCTGCCTTGACCGTCTTGGCGACCATTGGCGGGCTCTGGCCGGGGCCTCGCCGACCGCCCTCGCCCGCGCTGGGCCACGCCTCCCGGTGCCCCTGGTGCCTCAATACAGCAACCCCGCCGTGGCCACGGCCACGCCGCGCCGGGCAAGCACGGTGCCCGTCGCCGCTCACCGCCCATTAGACCCACACCCGCTATGGCCCTTAGGGCAATGACATGGGGGCCCCACCCCCCACAGAACGGTTTAGAAATAAAAAGAAAATGGAAAATTAAATAAAACTAATTAACTAACTAATTAATTAATTAATTAATTAAGTAATTAATTAATCTAATTAATTCTGATTAATTAACCCTAATCACTAATTAACCTAATTAACTAATGTTAATTAACTTTGATTAGGTTAATTAGATAACAGAGAATGACATGCGGGACCCACCTGTCAGGGTTGACTCAGTCAACCCTGTTGACTGCTGATGTTAGCATGACATCATGCTGATATCATAAATGCATTTTCGAAATTAATTAAATAATTAGTTAAATTCTAGAAATTAATAAAATCTTTTAAAAATCATATCTTTTAATCCGTAATCCGGATTAAAATATTTTCAACATGAAAGTTGCTCGAACGACGAGACAATCCGGATACGCATCCGCTCGTCACCACACACCTCTAACCTATCGAACCTGCAAACTTTCCTCTCGGTTCATCACATCGACAGACGTCCGGAACCGGATAACTTCCGGATGTTTTCCCCCTAACCGTACCCCCTCATACCACGTTAGGGCACGCCTAGCATCGCTTCTTGGACATGTCATGCATCGATATGCATCTGTTTACTTTGTATTCATTGTTTCTTCCCCTCTTCTCTCCGGTAGACTACGAGACCGACGCTGCGGCTGGCAGTTCGACTACGGTGTTGACGACCCTCTCTCTTGCCGAGCAACCAGAAAGCCCCCTTGATCACGGATATCGCTTACTCTTATCTACACTGCTTGCATTAGAGTAGTATAGCATATTACTGTTTTGAGATACTCCTATCTGCTGCATAGTCTGTCCTTGTAACTTCGTTGTTACCTTTACCGCAATCCTATATGCTTAGTATAGGATGCTAGTACTTTCATCTGTGGCCCTACTTTCTTGTCCGTCTCGCGTGCTATACTATCGGGCCGTGATCACTCGGGAGTTGATCACGGGTATATACTATATACTTATACATGATACATGTGAGACTAAAGTCGGTCGGCCGATGGAGCACCCGCGAGTGGATCTTGAGGCGGGGCGGCAGGGCAGGTTGAGACCGCCTAGGAGAGAGGTGGGCCTGGCCTGTTGGCGTCATGTTACTTAACACGCTTAACGAGGTCTTGGTATTTGATCTGGGTTGGCTACGAGCTTATACGCACTAACCATCTACGCGGGAGTAGTTATGGGTATCCGGCGTCGTGGTATCACCGGCAATTTCAGACGTCTGACGACGCGGCCTTGGCGGATTGGACTGGAACGCTGATGGGCTAGGTCTGCTTCGGCACAGACGCGAACGTGTGTGTTCGAGGCGATGGGCCGGCCCTGCGGCTTAGGTTTAGACCGGCGTGTTGGCCTCTCTGTTGTGCCTAGGTGGGGCTGCGGCGTGTTGATCTTCGCGGCGGGCATGACCCAGAAAGTGTGTCCGCCAAATGGGATCAAGCGTCTTTGGGTAAGATGGTGCACCCTGCAGGAAGTTAATCTATTCGGATAGCCGTGATCTTCGATAACAGGACGACTTGGAGTTGTACCTTGAGCTTATGACAACTAGAACCGGATACTTGATAAAACACACCCTTCCAAGTGCGGATACAACGGTGGTCGCTCTCGCTCGGGGATATGAGCAGGGATTGCGGGTAGGATTATTGCTATATGATGTTACTTGGAGGACTTCCGTTGTCCTCTTCATGCATTTGTAAGACGGTGTCCGAAGCGTAGTCTTCGTTAAGACTAGCTATCCCCCTCTTACTCTGGCATTCTGCAGTTCAGTCCACTGATATGGCCTTTACACATATATCCATGCATATGTAGTGTAGCTCCTTGCTTGCAAGTACTTTGGATGAGTACTCACGGTTGCCTTGTTCCCCCTTTCCCCCTATCTCTACTCGATTGCTGCAACCAGACGATGGAGCCCAGGAGCCAGACGCCGCCGCCTATGACGACTACTACTCTGGAGGCGCCTACTACTACGTGCAGCCCGCTGATGACGACCAGGAGTGACCTAGGAGGATCCCAGGCAGGAGGCCTGCGCCTACTTCGATCTGTATCCCAGTTTGTGCTAGCCTTCTTAAGGCAAACTTGATTAACTTATGTCTGTACTCAGATATTGTTGCTTCCGCTGACTCGTCTATGATCGAGCACTTGTATTCGAGCCCTCGAGGCCCTCGGCTTGTATTATGATGCTTGTATGACTTATTTTATTTGTAGAGTTGTGTTGTGATATGTTCCCGTGAGTCCTTGATCTTGATCGTACACATTTGCGTGCATGATTAGTGTACGATTGAATCGGGGGCGTCACAGACTTAAACCGTCTCTCCCGTATCAGGCAGGAGCCCCAGGAGACGGTACACCGTTACTGGGCCAGATTCCTCCTTGCTCTTAACAAGGTCAAGGACTGCCACAAGGAGGACGTAGTCTCTCTTTTCTGCAGAAACTGCGAACAAAGGACTCCTTAATGCTATAAGTCGCCGTGACATAGTACACTTCTGAACTTGGCAACCATAGTACAGAAATCTTGTGCGATGGAAAGCGCTCGAAGACCCAAGCAGAATTTTGGGATAATAACGACCCTCACCAAAACCTTTGTCCGAACTAAGCGGCGAACTCTCGTAAGTCGACCAATTCAATTCCCAAGAAACCAAAAGTCCGCCTGTAGGCGTGGAACCGTACTGGAAGGATGGCTCAATGGGCCATGTAAGCTCCACAGTACGCCGGATGCAATACCAACCCATAACCTTAGGGCATGTTGGATACTCCGGCAGGTAGCAAAAAGCGGCCAGGATCTCCTCGAGTGCCACAAAGCAGAACAACATCCCGCCAAGGAACACAATACGGTACTAACGGTATTCGAGACCTTTGCCTCAAACAATGAGGCGTAAGCGAGCTCATGACTCGCTGAAATCTGCCATGTGGCAAAAATAAATCCGTGAAGCGACAACTGCTATAACTTTCAATGCCGGTGCGAACCCCAATTCCATCCATCAGGGCACCAGCCGCTCTGGTCCTTAGCCCAATAGTGGGCGGCTTTCGGCTCACTAAAGTACTCATGGGCGGCGAGGCGAGTTAAACTTAATCTCTGAAGAAACACTCAAGAAGAAGAAATTGATAAAAGCCGCTTTGAACAAGCGGCACAACCTTCGGGGAATTATCCCTAGTCGGAAGCTTGCAGCGCGGGGAAAATCACTTTCGATGTGGTATTGGCACCCCAGAAAATTATAGGTCCGAAGAAATCACGTTCCAAGTGGCTCCCCTTCAGCAGCGGATACCACACCCTTCTAGGGCGAGACGCGTTTGCAAGCTTTCAAGCTATACCCCATTACGGGTGCATGAAGCTTAAAATACCCGGACCCAATGGAATTATCACTCTAGCTAGTGATCCGGACATCGCACTCCGTGCCGAAAACAAAACCGCAGCACTAGCCTTGGAAGCACTATCCGAAGCCCTAGCGGCAGAAGAATTAACAATGTTGCGCGCCACCATGGACAGGGACGACGTGATACTCGACAAGCGACCCAAGTCCACCTCATTTAAACCCGCAGATGAGATAGTCAAATTCCAAGTCCACCTAACGGACCCCACGAAGACAGCTTCCATCGAGGACACAGTTGAACCCGCTATGGGCGCCGCTGCCGCGACTTCTTATCGAGTGGGATATCTTACTTTGGCACCCATCGGACATGCCGGGCATCCCAGCAATTGGCGAACACAGCCTTAACATACTGAAGGGATACAAACTTGTTAAACAGACCCTAAGGCGATTTTCAGAGCCCAAACGGCAAGCCATGGGGGAGGAGCTAGCCAAGCTACTTGAGGCCGGATTCATCAGAGATATCAAACATCCGGATTGGCTGGCGAACTTGGTAATGGTACCAAAGAAGGACAAATTCTGGCGCCTGTGTGTCGACTTCAAAGACCTTAACAAGGCTTGCCCCAAGGATCCCTTTCCCCTCCCTCGCATCGATCAAATCATTGATGCCACAACGGGACATGACTCGCTGTGTTTCCTCGACGCATACTCTGGATACCATCAAATAAAGATGACAGAGTCCGACCAAGCTGCAACAACTTTCATAATGCCATATGGCCCTTTCTGCTTCAACACTATGCCTTTCGGGTTCAAGAATGCCGGAGCAACCTATCAATGCATGATTCAAACATGCCTGGAAAAGCAAATCGGCAAAATAGTGGAGTCATATGTGGACGACATAGTCATAAAAACAAGACATGTCGAAACTCTAATAGATGACTTCAGGCTTACATTTGATAACCTCCGGACATACAACATCAAGTTGAATCCGGAAAAATGCGTCTTCGGCGTCCCCTCGGGGAAACTGCTGGGCTTCATTGTTTCCAACGGAGGAATTGAAGTGAATCCGGCAAAAATCCGAGCTCTATCACAGTTGGCTTATGCGTGGCCGCCTTGAGCCGCTTTATTTCCAGGTTAGGATAAAAGGCATTACCTCTTTACCGCCTTCTTCGGCGCACCGAACACTTCATGTGGACGGATGCAGCCACGGCCGGACTCGATGAAATAAAGACCTTGTCGTGGTTCTAAGTCTGACAGTAGTGTAGGGGGGTACTAAGGAGAGGCAAGATCCTAGCAATGGAGTAGTTGTGCATGCAAGAGTTTTACGAGTTCAGGCCCTTCTCGGAGGAAGTAACAGCCCTACGTCTCGGTGCCCGGAGGCGGTCGACTGGATTATATGCGTGAGAGTTACAGGGGTGCGAACCCTTCTGCCTGTGGAGGGGGTGGCTTATATAGAGTGCCAGGACCCCAGCCAGCCCACGTAGAGGAGGGTTCAATGTTCATAAAGACTAGGCGTTACTGGTGACGCTCAACATAAAGTAATATCATGACCATAAAGACTACTTAATAACAGACCGTTTGGATGCAGAGTGACCCTAGATCTCCTGGTGGTCGAGTGAGTCTTCATGGTCGAGTGTTTTCGGGTCCGTCGAGTGGAATCCTTCCAGGTCGACTGAAAGGTAGTTTCTTCTAGAGATGTCCTTGGGGAGGGTGCATTGGACAGGCCCATGACCCTACCCTAGGTACATGGCTTCATCATTAGCCCCCGAATGGATCGAGGTTTGAGTGAGGAAGGAGTTGAGAATCCTTCCGGCCTGCTTTTCGTGCTGCGAGAGTGTCTTACTCTGGATCAATGACTTTTTAGTGAGGGTGTCAACTTCTCCTTCAGTCGCCTTGATCCATTCTTTGCATCCGTCGAGTGAACTTTACGAACTAGGAGATTTCCGGGCGACGGATCGGAGGAAATCTGCTGTCTGACAAGTTGTTTTGCTATCTGCGGATTTGACGGGATCCGAATTTTGGGAAGCGCGCGGAGCGGGGGATGCCGCAGTACTCGGATGGGATAAGGCAAGGGCACCTCGATCCCCTCGCCATCTTTTTCGCCATGTATCGCGCGTGCGCCTGTCGCGGGATTTGACAGGATCGTCTGGGCCCGCCAGTCAGTCACTCGGGAGAGGCTCCATATAAGGCGCCGGACGGTGGTTTTTTCAAACAGTGCGCCTCCAATCTCCTCTCCCTCCTCGAATCTGCCCGCTGCGTTTGCTTCCGCCTCCGCCCCGCTGCTCCTTGCGCGCCTCGCCGGCGACGATGGTGAAGGAAAGGACAGCGGCTTTGGAGCGGGCGAAGAAGGCGACGGTGAAGGGGAAGGGGAGAGCGACTAGTCGGGGCGGATCCTCGTCGCGGTCCGGCCTGCCGGAAGACTGGATCCAGGGAGACTGGATCCGCTCGACCATCACCCAGAAGGACCTCGACGAGCTGGCGGCCAAAGGACTGATCCTCCAAGGGTCAGCGAGGCTTCCGGGGAAGGAGTGGCAGCCGCAGCCTCAGGAGGGTGAGTGCATCCTCTTAGCCACCCATGTAGATCGCGGTTTTTCCCTGCCGCCGAATCTTTTCTTTCGAGGGTTTCTGAACTTCTTCGGGGAGCAACTCCATCACTTCACACCCAACTCCATTGCCTATCTTTCTGCTTTCGTGTCTTTGTGCGAAAACTTCTTGGGTTGTCGGCCGCACTGGGGCCTTTTCAAGCACATTTTCACCTGTCGTTCTCAGACGGTGAAAAAGGCTAGCCCGAGTGAAGAGAGGACCCAAGTTATCCAAATGTGTGGGGGTCTTGGAGTTCAGATGAGGAGTAAGAGTGCCTTTCCAGCCATGACCCTTCCCGAGTTAGTTCGAGGGTGGCAGTCGACCTGGTTCTACTGCCAAGACCAGTCGACGCCAGGGCAGTCAACTGGCCTCCCCCCATTCTCCATGGACCGAGCGAACAAGCCATCTTCTCTGAAGGTGCTTCCGGAGGAGAAGGCTCAGGTTAGGATGTTGATGGAGCGTGTGGTCCAGCTCATTCGCGATGGAGTGACGGGCATGGATCTTCTAGAGGTTTTCCTTCGACGACGCATTCAGCCACTTCAATATCGGGGCCATCCGATGTGGTTGTACTCTGGTACCGAAGACACCTCTCGGGTCCACCCGGAGGAGGTCGACAACGCCACTCTGGAGAGGTGGATGACCGCCATTACGGGGAACAAAGATAATCCTCGTGGAGCCAGAAGGATTCCTCCACTCGACCAGTCCTACGAACCAGACAAGGTTTGATCACATTTCATTGACTGCGACTTTGTTTTCTTCATTCCACTTTGCTGCAACTTGGTCGACTGACCTTTATCCTGTTTGTTGTCTTCCAGATCACTACTGAGTTGTACTCGATGCCCAACGGGGCGCAAGAACCGACCGAAGAAGAAGAAGGAAGTGGAGGTGAAAGCCAAGAGGAGTGGGAGTCGGACGACGATGAGGGTGAAGAAGATGCTGGCTCTGACGAGGAAGAGGAGGAGGTAGTCGAGCCTCCTCGTACGGAAAGACGGTCCAAACTCGCTCATGATCCTGCAATCGAGCGTGGCAAGGTAACCGTGCCTGCTGAGCAGTCGGTCAAACGCCCTCGGACGACTTCTCCGACGCCGACTGAGAAAGCGTCGAAGCAACCCCGAGCGGCAGTGGCAAAACCGGCGAAGGCCCTACCAAAGATGAGGATGGAGATTCCGACTGTTTCTGGGTAACGGCATAACTCATGTTTTCTCTTTTAACATGGATATATTCTTGGTCGACTCGATTACTGACCGACTGATTTGTGAAATTGCAGTACTGCTACTTCTGAGACCTCAGCCAGGCATAAAGATCAAGACATGGAGGATGCTGCTACTTCCCATCCAGGTATGATCCGTGCAGTTTCACTTCCGGCCGATCGGATCTTCATTTTTGACTTTGAACTTTTTCTGCAGCTCCACCTAGCGTTATCATAGATCTCCCGGACGATGACAATGAGGCGCCACTGAGGCAAAGGAGGAGCAGGAAGTCGACTGCTGGCAAGACTGTTCAGGTTGCGTCGGCGCCTGAATCATTGGTTCCGGGAGGGAGCAATGTTGCTCGGGCTACCGTGTCCTTTGCGGAGCCGTTGACGAGTGCCCGTCCTCCGTCGTCGAGTGCTGATCCACCTTCTCTCTTCTCCACACACCACGTCCCAGAGGACCAAGAAAGTGCTGCCAAGGAAGCTATACGCCAGGCGGGGGTAATGATGGAGCAAGTGAAGGCGATCCGAGCCGCCAGCCAAGCAGCTTATGATGCAAGTTCAGCTCTTCAGAGCAATGTCCAGGTTAGTCGAACACCGCCTGTTCGGTTAGGATATGATACCTGACAATTTTTCTTTCTGAAAACCTTAATATTTGTCATACACCCACTGGGTGTGTCGATTGAAATGTATGGATTAGTGGGGGAACGCTGAGTGCACCCACTGGTTGTAGTCCCTGAGACTACGGTGGCCTGTTTGCAGTCGACTATAGTCTTTATGTCTTGGAATTTTTCCTCTTTTACTTTCCTCACTCGATTTGGTCGAATGGGATCACGGAACCAGTGGGGGCACACTGAGTGCACCCACTGGGTGTAGTCCCCGAGACCGTGGTCGACTGCTGGTAGTCGGCTATGGTCTGAAGAATTCTTCGTTTTTTTGTATCTAACTGCTGACAGTTAGCCGTTTTCGATCGACTGATCGATCCGAGCCGGTAGATCCAGTGGGGGCACTCTGAGTGCACCCACTGGGTGTAGTCCCCGATACTACAGTTGAATATTTTGATTCGGCTGTAGTCTTAGAAATGCTACGATTTTTCTCTTAATCACTCGGAAGTGACCTATCTTTGATGTCTGTCGACTGATCTTTCGCAGAAATCATGCGACCTTGTTTCTCGTTATACTGAGTTGGAGAACAAGCATATCCAGCTTGAACTTGATCTGAAGCTTGTCCAGGAGAACTTCACGAAGTCGAAGGAGGAGGCAAAAGGTATGTTTGGTGAGAATCTTGATGACTGTCCTTATTTTTTGTCCATTCTTGAGTCTGATCTTGCTGTCATTTTGCAGATAAACTAAGGGATGCTCTGAAGAAGAAATACCTTGACCTTGCCGAGGCGCAGAAAGCGGCTTTGGACAAGACGAAACTTGCAGAAGAGAAGTTGGCTTCGATTAGCAAACTTGAAGAGGAGAATGCCAATCTGAAAGCTGCTCTCGACGCGGCCAAGAAGGAGGTCACCCAACAGAAGCGTGAGAAGATAGCCCTGAGTGACAAAGCTAGCGAACTGGCGGGAAAGAAGAACAACTTGGAGGCTTATCTGGGAGGGCTCGCCAAGAAGTTATTCCTCATGCTCGAAGGTAACCCCTTATATCCGACTGGTAATCACTGACTTTCTGGGAACATTAGCTTATCCTTGGATCATATCCACAGAATTCTGCCAAAACTTTGAAGAGGAGACTAGTCGAGTGGAGACTGGCTTGGATCCCATCAACTCTCCTGTGAAGGATGAAGCTGCTATGAACGTGCTCCGTCTCGAGTCTCGCATTGCTACTGTGGTCGACTATCTGGCGAGACTGAAGGCTGCAACATCGTGCTTTGACACAACACTCTGGCCAGAAGAAACACTTCAGAATGACCTCGAGTCTCTGATGACTCGACTGAACAAAGTTCCAAGTCAAGTGCAAGAATGGAAGAAGTCTTCCGCCAGGTGTGGTGCCGACGTTGCCCTGTCTCTAGTCTGTGTTCACTGCAAGGAAGCGAGAGAAGACAAGCTGGTGTCTCTCAAGGTGGCCAATACCAGGAAGCATGACTTCCGTTCTTTCATGGAGACCTTCATTGCTGCTGCCACTTGGATCGCAGACGGAATCGACCTGGACAAGTTTGTTGCGCCTTCCAGCCCTCCGCAGGAGGGGTAAAAAACTTCTATGCTTGATGCCTTAAATTTGCCTCGGAATGCCGAGTGGTTTTTGTAACCGATAAACCTTAACAGGCTTGGTGCCTGAGCACTCCCGGATCTGTAGGACGTTATCCGAACTTGGTTTTACCGTTGAATATGTTTGCATCTGCTTTCGAGTAAACACTGTCCTTCACTCGGTATATATTTTAGTACCGGTGATGTACTCTTGCAGGTTGGAGTACAGGTTGCAGTCGACCTGCATCCTTGCGGGTCGGGACGCTGCGCACATTGTATTTGTGGCGAAGCTCAGAAGGAGAAGGTATCAGTCGACCTGCGCCCCGTCGTCCTTGTGAATCGAAATGAATTTCAGACTTAGGCGAGCACTGGGCTGCAGCTAAGCCCCCGAGTGGAAGGTTGGCTTACCACTCGGTAGGATTTTCAAAAACTTAGGCGAGCACTGGACTGCAGCTAAGCATCCGAGTGGAAGGTTGGTTTACCACTCGGTAGGATTTTTTAAATACTTAGGCAAGCACTGGGCTGCAGCTAAGCCCCCGAGTGGGAGGTCTGCTCTCCACTCGGTGGGATTTTTAAATACTTAGGCGAGCACTGGGCTGCAGCTAAGCCCCCGAGTGGGAGGTCTGCTCTCCACTCGGTAGGATTTTTAAATACTTAGGCGAGCACTGGGCTGCCGCTAAGCCCCCGAGTGGGAGGCCTGCTCTCCACTCGGCAGGATTTTTAAATACTTAGGCGAGCACTGGGCTGCAGCTAAGCCCCCGAGTGGGAGGTCTGCTCTCCACTCGGTAGGATTTTTAAATACTTAGGCGAGCACTGGGCTGCAGCTAAGCCCCCGAGTGGGAGGTCTGCTCTCCACTCGGCAAGATTTTTAAATACTTAGGCGAGCACTGGGCTGCAGCTAAGCCCCCGAGTGGGAGGTCTGCTCTCCACTCGGTAGGATTTTCTAAATACTTAGGCGAGCACTGGGCTGCAGCTAAGCCCCCGAGTGGGAGGTCTGCTCTCCACTCGGTAGGATTTTATATACTTAGGCAAGCACTGGGCTGCAGCTAAGCCCCCGAGTGGGAGGTCTGCTCTCCACTCGGCAGGATTTTTAAATACATAGGTGAGCACTGGTCTGTAGCTAAGCCCCCGAGTGGGAGGTCTGCTCTCCACTCGGTAGGATTTTCTAAATACTTAGGCGAGCACTAGGCTGCAGCTAAGCCCCCGGGTGGGAGGTCTGCTCTCCACTCGGTAGGATTTTAAATACTTAGGCGAGCACTGGGCTGCAGCTAAGCCCTCGAGTGGGAGGTCTGCTCTCCATTCGGTAGGATTTTAAATACTTAGGCGAGCACTGGGCTGCAGCTAAGCCTCCGAGTGGGAGGTTGGCTTACCACTCGGTAGGATTTTCAAATACTTAGGCGAGCACTGGGCTGCAGCTAAGCCCCTGAGTGGAAGGCTGGCTTACCACTCGGTAGGATTTTCAAAAACTTAGGCGAGCACTGGGCTGTGGCTAAGCCCCCGAGTGGAAGGCTGGCTTACCACTCGGTAGGATTTTCAAAAACTTAGGCGAAGCGGATTCGCAGCTAAGCCTCCGAGTGGAAGGCTGGCTTACCACTCGGTAGGATTTTCAAAAACTTAGGCGAAGCGGATTCGCAGCTAAGGCTCCGAGTGGAAGGCTGGCTTACCACTCGGTAGGATTTTTTTTTACAAACTTAGGCGAAACGGATTCACAGCTAAGCCACCCGCTGGGGGATTGCTTTATGTGGACAAAAGTAACAACAATCACTGGGAAAAATTATAACATTCTTGCTTTTGATAAATAAACTATAGAGGTACTTTTATTACAACTCATCCGAGTGAATACTTAAGTATAAAAGGGGCGGAGCAGATCCGCATTCCAGGCTCGTGGCTCGTCAATCTGGCGATCAACGTTGTAAAGACAGTATGCTCCGTTGTGGAGAACTTTGGTAACAATGAAGGGGCCTTCCCAAGTAGGGGCGAGTTTGTGTGGCTTCTGTTGGTCCACTCGGATGACCAAGTCTCCTTCTTGGAAGGCTCGGCTCTTCACTTTTCTGGCGTAGAATCGACGCAAGTCTTGCTGATAGATGGTCGATCGGATCATGGCCATCTCTCTTTCCTCTTCTAGAAGGTCGACTGCATCCTGCCGGGCTTGTTCTGCTTCGGCTTCAGAGTAGAGCTCGACTCGCGGCGCATTGTGAAGCAGGTCACTCGGCAGAACCGCTTCAGCTCCGTAGACCAGAAAGAACGGAGTCCTCCCAGTCGACCGATTTGGAGTAGTCCTCAATCCCCAAAGAACTGATGGAAGTTCGTCGACCCACGCGCCTGCTGCGTGCTTGAGGTCGTGCATCAACCGGGGTTTCAGTCCTTTGAGAATTAGGTCGTTTGCTCTTTCTGCTTGTCCATTCGACTGGGGGTGGGCGACTGAAGCATAGTCGACTCGTGTGCCTTGAGAAGCGCAGAAAGCTTTGAATTGATCGGAGTCGAAGTTTGACCCATTATCAGTGATGATGCTATGCGGAACTCCATATCTGAATATTAGTTCTCTGATGAAGCTGATGGCAGTGCCAGCATCAAGATTTTTAATGGGCTTGGCCTCGATCCACTTGGTGAACTTGTCGACTGCCACCAGAACATGGGTGAAGCCGCTCCTGCCAGTTCTCAGCGGTCCAACCATATCTAAACCCCAAACAGCGAAAGGCCAGGCGATCGGGATGGTCTTCAAGGCTTAGGAGAGTTTGTGTGACATGTTGGAGTAGAATTGACATCCTTCACACTTGTCGACTATCTCTTTCGCCATTTCATTTGCTCTGGCCCAGTAAAAACCCGCTCGGTATGCTTTAGCTACAATGGTCCGAGAGGACGCATGATGGCCGCAGGTTCCCGAGTGGATGTCGTTGAGAATCATTCAACCCTCTTCCGGTGTTATGCATTTCCGGCTGACTCCAGTCGCACTTTCTCTGAACAACTGCCCCCTCATGACAGTAAAGGCCTTGGATTGACGGATGACCTGTCGAGCCTCTTCCTCATTCTCCGGGAGCTCTTTCCTTAGAATATACGCGATGTAGGGCACAGTCCAGTCGGGAGTGATAACCAGAACCTCCATGATCAAGTCGACCACAGCTGGGACCTCGACTTCAGTCGGATCTGTGGCGCTTTTTGGCTGCGTGGCTTCTTCAGTGAAAGGATCTTCTTGAACTGATGGCGTGTGGACATGCTCCAAGAACACGCCACTCGGGGTGGCTTATCTTTTGGAACCTATCTTCGCCAAGTCATCAGTTGCTTGATTTTTCAGTCGGGGGACGTGATGGAGCTCTAATCCCTCGAATTTCTTCTCCAGCTTTCTGACTACATTGCAGTAACCAGTCATGGCTGGGGTTCTGACGTCCCACTCCTTCATCACTTGGTTAACCACTAAATCTGAGTCGCCGTAAACCATGAGGCGACGGACGCCGAGTGAGATGGCCATACGCATACAAAAGGGCTTCGTATTCTGCTTCGTTGTTGGAAGAATCAAAGTGAATCTGGAGTACATATCTGAGCTTATCTCCTCGGGGGGAAACCAACACTACCCCGGCACCGGAACCATTCAGCATTTTAGAGCCATCAAAGATCATAGTCCGGTGCTCCGAGTGAACTTGAGTCGGTAACTGTTGTTCAGTCCACTCGGCGAGGAAATCTGCTATGGCTTGGGACTTGATAGCTTTCTTTGCCTCAAATCTGATATCCAGGGGAAGGAGTTCAATCTCCCATTTTGCCACTCGACCAGTTGCGTCTCTGTTGTGTAGAATCTCTGATAAGGGGGCGTCGCTGATGACTGTGATGGTATGGTCAGAGAAGTAGTGAGCAACTTTCTTCGTGGTCATATAAATCCCATATACTAGCTTTTGATAATGAGGGTATCTTTGCTTTGATGGGGTCAAGACTTCAGAAATGTAATACACTGGGCGTTGAACTTTGAAGGCTTCCCCTTCTTCTTCCCGGTCGACCGTAAGTTCTGTAGTGACAACTTGTCCTGTGGCTGCAATGTAAAGCAGCAAAGGCTCTTTGCTGATCGGGGCAGCAAGCACCGGCTGGGTGGAAAGCAGGGTTTTCAACTCAGCAAACGCTGCATCAGCTTCAGGAGTCCTCTCAAACTTGTCTGACTTCTTCATCAGTCGGTAAAGAGGTAATGCCTTCTCACCGAGACGAGAGATGAATCAACTTAAAGCGGCCAAGCAACCAGTAAGCTTCTGAACATCGTGCACACGCACAGGACGTTTCATTCGGAGTATAGTGCCTACTTTCTCTGGGTTTGCGTCGATTCCTCGTTCGAAAACGAGAAACCCGAGTAACTTTCCGCCAGGAACTCCGAATGTGCACTTGGATGGATTAAGCTTGATATCGTACCTCCTGAGGTTGGCAAATGTTTCAGCGAGGTCAGTCAGTAGGTCGGAACCTTTCCGTGACTTGACCACAATGTCATCCATGTATGCTTCCACATTTCGACTGATTTGAGTGAGTAAACACTTCTCAATCATTCTCATGAACGTGGCTCCGGCATTCTTGAGACCGAATGGCATGGTGACATAACAGAAGCACCCGAATGGGGTGATGAAAGCCGTTTTGATCTCATGGGTCCAAACAGACGGATCTGATGGTACCCGGAATAAGCGTCTAAAAAAGACAGTCGCTCACATCCCGCAGTTGAGTCGACTATTTGGTCGATGCGAGGAAGAGGAAAATGATCTTTCGAGCAGGCCCGGTTGATATGTTTAAAGTCAATGCACATGCGAAGTGACTTGTACTTCTTGGGGACCATGAAAACATTGGCGAGCCACTCGGAGTGGTAAATCTCTCGGATAAACTCTGCTGCTAAAAGCCGAGCCACCTCTTCGCCAATAGCCTTTCTTTTCTGGACGGCAGACCGTCGCAGATGTTCCTTGACAGGTTTCGCCTTTGAATCGACTCGCATGCGGTGCTCAGCCAGTCCCCTGGGTACACCTGGCATGTCAGAAGGTTTCCATGCAAAGATGTCCCAGTTCTCACAGAGGAACTGGATGAGCGCTTCTTCCTATTTTGGGTCGAGTGTTGTGGAGATATGAGTCGAACCAGCGTTGGGGTCGGTCGGGTGGATGTGAACTGGTTTTGTCTCACCGGACGACTGGAATGCTGATTCCGTAGCAGTCTTCTTGGCTCGCAACAAATCACTCGGGTCTGCATTTCTCTGATGTTCCTGCCACTCTTCTGCCACCATTTGAGCGTCGGCGATTTTTGAGCCTTTCTGGAAGCACTCTTCCGCCTTCTTGTGATTACCAGTGACAGTGATCACGCCTTTAGGGCCAGGCATCTTCAATTTGAGGTACACGTAACATGGTCGAGCCATAAAACGTGCATAAGCTGGCCTGCCCAAAATAGCGTGATAGGCACTCTGGAAATCTACAACCTCAAATGTCAACTTTTCTTTGCGGAAGTTCTTGGAATCACCAAAAACCACATCGAGAGCAATCTGACCGAGTGACGCAGCCTTCTTGCACGGAATGACTCCATAGAAACTCATATTGCTCGTGCTGAGTCTGGACATCGGAATGCCCATCTCCTCCAGTGTCTCTGCGTACAGTATGTTCAAACTACTACCGCCATCCATCAGTACTTTGGTCAGTCGAGTACCTTCGACGACCGGGTCGACCACCAGAGCCTGCCTCCCAGGGGTGGCTATGTGCCTCGGGTGATCTGACTAGTCGAATGTAATGGTGGTTTGAGACCACTTCAGATAATTGGGCATTGCCGGAGCAGCCATATTCACCTCTCGGTTTATAACTTTCAGTCGGTTTTTGCTCTCAACGTCAGCAAAAATCACCAGGGTGGAATTGACTTGCGGATATTCTTCGTCACTGTCCTCCTTGCCCTCAACTTTGTCCGACTATTTTTCCTTGTCCTTGGATTGCTTCCCTTGGAACTGCTGTATCAGGAGTCGACACTGTCGAGTGGTATGCTTCGGGTAAATGAAGTTACCCTCTTTATCTTTCTTAGTGTGGATGTGACATGGCAAATCGATCACGTCATTTCCTTCTTTATCCTTTACTTTCTTGGGGTTCCAAAGCCCTTTGGGCTTCCCTTTGAACTTTCCTTGATTCACGGCCAAGGCTTCTCCAGGAGCGGCTGGCTCGGCTTTCCGCTTTTGCTTCCGACTGGAATTTCCACCTCCGGTGTCCTGGGTGACTGACTTGTGCTTGCCGCTCCGGAGCCGATCCTCTTCCTCACCATTGGCATATTTGGTGGCTGTCGGTGTCAAAACCGGCGGATCTCGGGTAGGGGGTCCCGAACTGTGCGTCTAGGCGGATGGTAACAGGAGACAAGGGACACGACAGCTTTTACCCAGGTTCGGCCCTCTCGATGGAGGTAAACCCTACTCCTGCTTGATTAATATTGATGATATGGGTAGTACAAGAGTGGATCTACCACGATATCGTAGAGGCTAAACCCTAGAAGCTAGCCTATGGTATGATTGTTGTTCGTCCCACGGACTAAAACTCTCCGGTTTATATAGACACCGAGAGGGCTAGGTTACACAGTAGTCGGTTACAATGGGAGGAGATCTTCATATCAGACGCCAAGCTTGCCTTCCATGCCAAGGAAAGTCCCTATCCGGACACGGGACGGAGTCTTCAATCTTGTATCTTCATAGTCCGGGAGTCCGGCCAAAGGTCATAGTTCGGCTATCCGGACACCCCCTAATCCAGGACTCCCTCAGTAGCCCCCGAACTAGGCTTCAATGACGACGAGTCCGGCGCGCAAATTGTCTTCGGCATTGCAAGGTGGGTTCTTCTCCAGCTCCATATACTTGTAGAATAGTGTCCGGCTTCTGATAAATGCTGTGCTCCTTGGCTTCCACGCCCAATAAAGGCCATCTTCCATGTGTCGAATGAATGCTTGGGCGTCGAGGCCCATTTCGCACTGTGGAAGAGGTTCTGCCTTGTGCCCCGCTCTCAGGAGGGGTCAATTTATCAAGTGGGCGGAGCCGAACTATGGCGCATCGTCGGGACCAGATACCTATTCGGTACCCCTAAGAAGGCGTCCGAGGACTGGCCTTCGGAATGGTTTTATATGGAGGACGTCCCCCTGCCGGACCCTATGCGGATCGGCCTCCCTGAGTTTAACAACGCTCCGTTAAAGAAACGCCTGAGCTGGCGCCCACGGAATCCTCAAAGGGAAACTGACAGGGACGTCCTTTACCTGCTGAGCCGGATAAGATTGTTGGCTCATTCCGGATTGACCATGATCGAGGTCATGGCCACATGCATTACGCGGGGGGTGCAGCCGCTTCAGTACAGAGGCCACCCCATGTGGGATTTCAACGGGGAGGACGACCCCACCCGGTGTGGTCGTAAGGGACCAGATTCGGCTGCCACTCTAGCGAAGATCTTATCCACTTTGTACAAGGGAGAAGAAGAGGAATTCATCCATGTCAACCCTCGGGGCGGGTTCTCCATGTATAACCCTCCGAGCTGGGTAAGCGAACACTTTCACTTATCTACCCGCTTTCGAAATTCCCATAATTGAGTACTTAGTCTAGAGATGTTAACGCAGGAACTACGCCAGACGGTGAAGGAGATCAACAGCCCTCCTCCACAGCCCGAGGACCCAGAACGGTCCCTCGATCCAGATTCCCAAGAGGACCCGGACTTATGTGTGGAGTTAATTGATGGGGTGTTTTATCAATTGAGTAAGGACAACACCTTAGTGGCCATTAGGGCCGACTATCCCGGACTACTTCCAGCCTCAAAGGTAACCGAGACCGAAGTCCCTGTATTTTGAAGGAAATTCATCCATGCCTTATTTTGAATGCTGTAAATCAATAGTGTTTCGTTTTGCAGGGGAAATCCTTGAGGCGGAGTGCCGGGCCCGCGGCGGGCAGCCAACAAGGGCCGCTGAAGCCAAGCGGGCCAAAAAGAAGTGCGGACCAGATCGAGACTCTAGTGCAACGGTACGGCGTGCGAATTTAATGCCTAGGGTTTATGCCCTCAAGTCATGCTAACGCTCGTGCTCTCCTTAGGAAGAAGAGAGCCCGCCGGACTATATCCACCGGCCAGACTTCAAGGCCGGGTCCGGAAGCGGAGGCAGACACGGGGCGCGCGTCGGGCGTTCCTCCGACAGAGGACGCAGACGGGCTATCCGCAACCAACTCAGAGGTGGAGAGTGCCATGAACCACAGGCATCACCGGACTATTCTTCAGGACGCATGTTTTTCCCCAGAGGCATTGAACGCCTTTAATACGGAGATGCGACTGCGTCCGCCAAAATGGTCTAGCCAGAGCCACGGAGCAGTATGTAAAAGACATACGGGTGAGTAAATCTGATGGTTATATATGTCAGTAGCCCCCGAGACTTGAAATAGTTAAGATAACTGTTTTAAGGATCATATGTTATGCAGGGTCTTACCAGGAAGAACACGCAATCTGCCTCAGAGCCGAACAAAGGTAAGGCCTAACTCGAGGTCAAGACTGCCACTTCAGCTATTGCCAAGGGGACCCCCTCAGGTAATATAAGCTCCGAAAAATAATTTCGTTGTGAAGTGCGGCATGTGTGCAATTCTGATGATAACAATGCAGATGGGGCCGGAGTAAGTCCGGACAAGCAACAACTCCTACGCCAACTAAAGGCTGGCGAGAGCGTGCTGACGAGGGTGAGGCAAGAGAAGAACAAACTTCAAGACGCCAATACCCAGCTGGGCGAGGAACTAAAGGATGTTCGTATTCAGCTGTCTGCTTCCGTAAAGGAGAATAGTCGACTTCGACGCGGCATTTTTAGTAAGTGCTTGAACGAATTCTCGAAAAAAAAATCGGTGAGGAAGTCGATTGACAGAGTTATGTCTGTAGGTCTGCTGACAGGTCATCCTGCGGAGGAAATGCCCGGTTCAACGGGGGACCTTCTTCCCGAGCTGTTGCAACTGCATGAACGAGTGCGGCAGGCAATGCAGGGCGTCGTCCAGGCTATGTGGCCATCCCACTCCGTGCCCGAAGGCCTTGGGGAGCTTGCAAAGAAGCAGGAGGGAATGTGGCAGCGCTTCCGGTTGTGGAAGATATCGGCCTGCCGTCAAGGTGCCAGGGAGGCCTGGGCCATGGTGAAGACTCGGTACACGAAGGCTGACCGGAACCACATGGCCGAGGTCGGCCCTATGGGTCCTGACGGAAAGGAGATCCCTATCAGTTTAGTATATGGCCAGGTAGAGCTGGCTGCAAAGTATTCTCAACAGGACTATAAATTAGACCGCCTGTTGGATGGTATTGAAAAAGAATATACCGAGTCGGATTGACTCTGTAATTTAAAATGACATGAAAAATGCCTTCTAGCCGGATTGTAGATCGTTTGTCATTGCGGACCTTTTCGCTTCGACCTCTGGACCCTATAGTCCGGAGTGTGTCCGAATACCTCTCGATTATGTAAGAACCGGGCATGCATGGAGACAAGGCGAGGGGTCATAATTGCTTTAGCGCATAAGTGCCCAACTAGTTATGTTATATTACATGGTTAGTAAGAAACATCTTCCAGGAGAATAGTTCGTTAGGGTTCCTTTCTCGGGAGGCATGCCCTAAAGTGCATGTCCGAACTGCTAAAAGAGCGTAAAAGCATCCGGGGCAGATAAATAAACAAGAAAATCATCTTTTAGTTCACCGAATCAATATTCCCTTAAGAATGCTAGCTGCTTCTTCCCGGTCTGAGGTACACATCCGCTGACCCGGCAGTAACAATCGCAGAGGTGCTCCCTTTACCACCTAGCCGAACAAACGGGAACGTAGGAGTAAGCACAGGAGCCAGGCAACCCAGCTTGGCCAAAACTTAAGTCATATCGATGCATATAATGGTGTATAAAAGGTTCATGCGGAAGTGTCACACATGTTTTGGGCATGAGGCCCATTTATATAAACTTCTGATAAAGAAGCCCCTAGGTATGATGAGCGCGGGTGGCGCGTCAAGTATGTGCGAACAATGCGCAGGCAAGCCCCTAAGGGCTTGGGAGAGAAAAAGGCAGGGAGAAGGAGAGAAATGCCAGACATCTAATGTGAAAAATAAAAAAAGGGGACACAGGAAGGAGACGGACACGGAGTCCGGCGCTAGGCGTAGAATCTTCGTAGGCGTGCTGCGTTCCATGGGTTCGGCTCGAGTCGGTTGTCCGATGCGCTTGCAGACGCACGCTTCCACCAGTCAAGACTTGGTCGATTATGAAGGGACCCTCCCATTTGGTCTTTATTTTGTCCTTTTTCTTGTCCGCCAAAGCGAGAACTAGTTCGCCAACGTTATAAGTTTTGGCCCGTACTTCGCTTTGATATCTTCGAGCCTGCTGTTGATAGAATGCGAAACGGGCTTTTGCCACGTCTCGCTCCTCCTCCAATGCGTCCAAGTTGTCCTGCCGATCGAGCTCGGCTTCTCTTTCTTCGTACATGCGCACTCTAGGTGAGTCATGAATTATGTCGCAGGGCAGAACTGCCTCTGCGCCGTATACCATAAAAAATGGTGTGAATCCGGTAGCGCGATTCGGCATGGTCCGCAGCCCCCAGAGTACAGAGTCAAGCTCCTCTACCCAGTGCATGTTGGATTCCTTGAGGGATCGCACTAGTCTGGGTTTGATGCCGCTCATGATAAGACCGTTAGCTCGTTCGACTTGACCGTTAGTTTGTGGGTGATAGACTGAAGCGTAATCGAGCTTGATGCCCATGTTTTTGCACCAAAGTTTAACTTCGTCGGCCGTAAAGTTTGTCCCGTTGTCAGTTATGATGCTGTGGGGGACGCCGTAACGATGTACGACCCAGGACATGAAGTCTATCACCGGTCTGGATTCGGCCGTCTTTACAGGCTTGGCCTCTATCCATTTGGTGAATTTGTCCACCATGACCAGTAGATATTTTTTCTTGTGGCTTCCTCCTTTAAGGGGTCCAACCATGTCAAGCCCCCAGACCGCAAAAGGCCAGGTGATGGGTATGGTTTGTAGGGCGGTAGGCGGCATGTGGCTTTGATTAGCGAATAATTGGCAACCGACGCATCGCTGCACTAAGTCCTGAGCGTCTGCCCGGGCCGTCGGCCAATAAAATCCGGTACGGAAGGCCTTGCTTACAAGGGCCCGGGCTGCGGCGTGGTGCCCGCCGAGTCCGGCATGAATTTCAGCCAGAAGATTTTGCCCTTCTTCTTCGGAGATACACCTTTGAAGGACTCCGGTTGTCCTCTTCTTATAGAGCTCTCCATCATGGACTTTGTAAGCTTTAGATCACCGCACTATGCAGCGGGCCTCGTTTTGGTCCTCGGGAAGTTCCTGCCTAGTTAGGTAGGCTAGGAATGGTTCTGTCCACGGGGCAATGACTGCCATTATTGTGTGGGCGAACTGTGTTGTTTCGTTGGCAGAGCCACCAACTATGTCAGAATGTTCGGTGAGGGGTAGTGTGGTTGTGTCCGGGCTGTTGTTTCCGGACTCTCCATCCCACGTTACGGATGGCTTGAAAAGCCTCGCTAGGAAGATGTTGGGAGGGACGGCATCGCGCTTTTCGCCGATGCGTGCCAACACGTCTGCTGCCTGGTTGTTCTCCCGGGCTATATGGTGAAATTCGAGCCCCTCAAACCGGGCTGACATTTTTAAGACGGCGTTGCGATAAGATGCCATTTTCGGATCCTTGGCGTCAAAGTCTCCATTTATTTGGGATACCGCGAGGTTTGAATCCCCGCGGACCTCTAGGCACTGAATGCCCATGGAGACCGCCATCCAGAGACCATGTAGAAGGGCCTCAGATTCGCCGCGTTGTTGGAGTCCGTACATTATCTGAAGTACGATTGGACAGTATGTCCTGTAGGGACGCTGAACGACGCCAACCCCAGTGCCGCCAACATTTTGGAGCCGTCAAGTGCATGATCTAGTTGGAATATGCGCCGCATTTTTAGGGAGCTCGGCCGTCCATTCGGCGATGAAGTCAGCCAAAACCTGCGATTTGATAGCTCGCCGTGGCTTGTAAGTTATATCGAACGAGAGGAGCTCAATGGCCCATTTGGCAATCCGGCCCGTTGCATCACGGTTGTTTATAATATCATTAAGAGGTACTTCGGATGCCACTGTTATTGAACACTCTTGGAAATAGTGTTGCAGCTTCCGGGATGCCATGAACACCGTGTATGCCATCTTTTGATAATGCGGGTACCGTGACTTGCATGGAGTTAGGACAGTGGACACGTAGTAAACTGGTTTTTGGAGAGGGAACTTGTGTCCGTCCGTTTCTCGTTCGACAACGAGCACCGCGCTTACAACTTGATGGGTTGCCGCGATGTATAATAGCATTGGTTTGCCCGTGTTGGGCGCGTCCAAGACCGGATTTGTTGCCAGTATGGCTTTGATTTCTTCGAGTCCGCCCGTGGCGGCATCCGTCCACTCGAAGTGTTCGGTGCGCCGCAGGAGGCCATAAAGGGGTAATGCCTTTTCTCCTAAGCGGGAGATAAAGCGGCTTAGAGCCGCCACACATCCAGTCAATTTTTGTATTTGCTTGAGGTCTTTTGGGATATCCAATTGCGACAGAGCTCGGATCTTGGCTGGGTTTGCCTCAATTCCTCTACCGGATACAATGAAGCCCAAGAGCTTTCCGGCTGGCACGCCGGAAACGCATTTTTCTGGGTTGAGCTTAATGTCATATGCTCGGAGATTGTCGAACGTGAGCCTCAAGTCGTCTACTAGAGTTTCGACATGTTTGGATTTGATGACCACGTCATCTACATATGCTTCAACTGTTTTGCCGATCTGGTTGGCCAGACATGTCTGAATCATGCGCTGATATGTCGCGCTGGCGTTTTTGAGCCCGAAGGGCATCGTGTTGAAGCAGAATGGGCCGTATGGGGTGATGAATGCCGTTGCGGCTTGGTCTGACTCTGCCATATTGATTTGGTGGTAGCCAGAGTATGCATCGAGGAAACACAATGAATCGTGTCCTGAAGTGGCGTCGATGATTTGATCAATTCGGGGGAGGGGGAAGGGATCCTTTGGGCAGGCCTTATCTAGGTCTTTGAAATCGACACATAGGCGCCAGGATTTGTCCTTCTTTGGTACCATCACCAGGTTTGCTAGCCAGTCCGGATGTTTTATATCTCTGATGAATCCGGCTTCCAGTAGTTTTGCTAGCTCCTCTCCCATGGCTTGTCTCTTGGGTTCGGAGAAACGCCGAAGAGTCTGCTTGACGGGCTTGAACCCTTTTAGGATGTTCAGGCTGTGCTCGGCCAGCCTGCGTGGGATTCCTGGCATGTCTGAAGGGTGCCAAGCAAAAATGTCCCAATTTTCTCGTAGGAATTCTCTGAGTGCGGCGTCTACATCAGGTTTTAGTTGTGCCCCGATGGAGGCCGTTTTTGTGGTGTCTGTTGGATGGACTTGGAATTTGACTATTTCATCTGCCGGCTTGAAGGAGGTGGACTTGGATCTTTTGTTGAGTATCACGTCGTCCCTGTCCACCGTGGAGCGCAATGCAGTTAGTTCCTCAGCCGCCAGGGCTTCGGATAATGCCTCGAGGGCCAGTGCGGCTGTCTTGTTTTCGGCGCGGAGCGCTGTGCCTGGATCACTAGCAAGAGTGATGATTCCGTTGGGTCCGGGCATTTTGAGCTTCATGTACCCGTAATGGGGTATAGCTTGAAAGATTGTGAATGCTTCTCGCCCTAACAGAGCGTGGCATCCGCTGCTGAACGGGGCCACGAAATGTGACCTCCTCGGATCTGTAATTATCCAGCGTGCCGAACACCATGTCTAGTGTGATTTTCCCTGAACAGCATGCTTCCCGGCTGGGGATTATTCCTCTAAAGGTTGTGTTGCTTCGCTCAATGCGGCTCCAGTCTATTTCCATTTTTCGCAGTGTTTCCTCATAGATGAGGTTCAATCCGCTGCCGCCGTCCATGAGTACCTTTGTAAGCCGGAAGCCGTCCACTATCGGACTGAGGACCAATGCAGTTGGTGCTCGGGCTGACCGGAATTTAGGTTCGTCACTGGCATTAAAAGTAATAGCCGTGTCACTCCATGGATTTATTGTTGCTACCTGGTAGACTTCGGCAAGGCTACGGAGCGTTCGCTTCCTCGCATTGTTCGATGCGAAGGTCTCGAAGACTGTTGACACCGTACTGGCGTTTCCGGGGTGGTGCTCTGCGGTTTCTGGAGTTAGAAGCTCCTCGCCACTCCTGGCCACCTGCCGGAGTATCCAACATGCTCTAAGGCTGTGAGTTGGTGCGACTTCCCCCGAAATATGAATTTTACAGGATCCATTGAGCCATCCCTCCAGTACGGTCCCATAACCTATAGAGGGTTTTTGTTTTTTGCTGTTTGGCTTAAGTGCCTGGAGATAACGCGCCCTTTTGCTTCGGACTGGGATTGTATTCAGGGCCGGATTGTCCCAGAATTTCGTTTCGGTTTTCCGAACACTTTCTGTCGCACAGTACTTTTGTACTATGGATGTCAAGTCGGCGAAGCGTGTAATTTCGCGACGACTTATGGCGTTGAGGATTCCGATGTCCGTGCAGTTGTTACAGAAGAACCAAATTGCGTCCTTCTCACGGCAGTCCTTTATCCTGTTCATAACCAGGAGGAATCTGGCCCAGTAGTGATGTACTATTTCCCCGGGCTCTTGCCGTGTATGGGATAAGTCCCTTATATTTTGGTGGGCGGGTGGACTTAAATCCGGAACCTCGCCCGATCTAAGACTCAGGGGCCAAGAGAATTCCGAATTCGGAAGCTTGTTTTCTTGGACGTTGTTCAACGAGTCCGCCGCCGCCCGACTTTAGGTTCGTGGCTTATGACGCCCTCCCCTCCGCGGATGTCCGGCTTGGAGGGGTCGGGAGTTCGGACACATCTGGTCCTTAGGATGGGTGGGGATTCGCCGCATTGTTCTTCCACCACTTCAACGTGGTGGGTGACCTGGGGAGAGCCAATCTCTCTCTGATCGGGTTTAAGCCCAATCTGGCCGTAATCTGTAGCAGCTCCCAGGGCGGCGATGCGATCCAAGAGCTCGTTTAGGGAAGAGAGCTCCATCGGATCTAACTACTCGGCGAGTTCCGAGCTGATCTGGAGATTGTTTTCGATGACACGAGAGGTCATCGCCGGCGCAGCGGCCGAACAAGCGGTCATCAAAAAACTGCCTAGCCGGAGAGTTTGGCCGACAGCCAAAGCTTCTTTAGCAACAGCGCCGTCTTTAAAGACGGGGTGCGGCATCCTTCCTGTAAATGACAACACAGAGGAACTCTCAACGAAAGCACCAATGTCGGTGTCAAAACCGGCGGATCTCGGGTAGGGGGTCCCGAACTGTGCGTCTAGGCGGATGGTAATAGGAGACAAGGGACACGATGTTTTTACCAGTGTTCGGTCCTCTCGATGGAGGTAAAACCCTACTCCTGCTTGATTAATATTGATGATATGGGTAGTACAAGAGTGGATCTACCACGAGATCAGAGAGGCTAAACCCTAGAAGCTAGCCTATGGTATGATTGTTGTTCGTCCTACGGACTAAAACTCTCCGGTTTATATAGACACCGGAGAGGGCTAGGGTTACACAGAGTCGATTACAATGGGATGACATCTTCATATCGTATCGCCAAGCTTGCCTTCCACGCCAAGGAAAGTCCCTATCCGGACACGGGACGGAGTCTTCAATCTTGTATCTTCATAGTCCGGGAGTCCGACCAAAGGTCATAGTTCGGCTATCCGGACATCCCCTAATCCAGGACTCCCTTAGTGGCTATCTCCATCATTCGACTCAAAGACATGTCTCCGGTTCCACCAAATTTCAGGCTTAGCTCTTTGTACTTTACGCCTTCCTTGAAGGTGCAGACTGCCTGGTGATCAGATACATTCTCTACTGTGTGATGCAATGTGATCCATCTCTGGATGTAATCTCTCAAAGTTTCATTCGACTTTTGCACACAAGATTGCAGCTCTGTCAGTCCTGCTGGTCGCTTGCATGTACCTTCGAACATTCTGACAAACACTCGGGAAAGGTCTTCCCACGTGTAAATGCTGCTGGGCGTCAACTGATTCAGCCATGCCCTCGCTGACCCTTCCAACATAAGAGGCAGATGTTTCATGGCCACCTCGTCATTTCCGCCGCCGATCTGGACTGCCACTCGGTAGTCCTCAAGCCAAGTATCAGGCTTAGACTCACTGTTGAACTTGCTTACTCTAGTTGCCAACCTGAAGTTGGGAGGAATTACCGCGGCTCGGATGGCTCTGCTGAAACACTCTGGTCCGGAGACATGCACTCGGCCGCTGGTGGGTACATCTCTGTCGTTGCCCTCTCTGTGAGCTATGTTCCGGTCGACCAGACCTTGGACGATGATGGATATCGCATCAAAGCCTGGTTCCCAGGGGCGACCGTGATTCTTTGTCCGCCACTGTGCTGGCGTCTATCATCCTGCTGTCGAGGCACATAGGATCCACCACTTGGGGGAGGAGTGAGCACTCGACGTCGATCGTTGCGATCGAATCGGTGATCATACTGCTCATGGTTCCTGTACTGATCGTGCCGGTCACCACGCCCTTCACGCCTCGGGGGCGATCTGGGGCTATGTGCCGACTGGACCGTATTCGCTGCCACGGATCTGCTATGAATCATGTTCCGCGACTGCGATACAGCTGAATTCTGATCTCCTGCTGCCCGGAGCAAATCCCTGATCTACATCAAGCCTCTGCCAGCCTCTGGCTGGGAAGGCTGAATCGATTCTGCTATACGGGCTGCAGCTGCTAAATTCTGAATCGGAGTTCGATATACCTGAGTCGGAGGTGGAAAGAGCTGGCGTCGACTGGAGTCTGGAATTCGTTGCCGTGCGTGCTCGTCGAGCACCCGCTGAAGGTTCTCCAATGAAAAGCGCCAGCCAGGTTGGTCAGCTGCTGGCCCTCTAAGGCGCGAGCCTCGGGGTTTCTCCAACGATTGAGTGTGAAGCGATCCATGTTCCGCGGCGAAGCTCTTCCTCTCGCTGCGAATTGAGGGGCTCAGGAGGTATTCTCATGGACGCGCGACGATCGCTTCCACCGCTGCTCTCCTCGCACCAGGAAAACTGGGGGGAACGTGCGGTCCATTGACCATCAGGACCTCCGCCGCTGGATCACTGTTGTCGCACTCGGATGCAGTCTCTGCGGAGCCAGTCGACAGGTCGAACAGGCAGTAGAGAGATTCGTCGGGCTCGATTGCCACGGCTTGGGCGGTGGTCGACTGGCGAGCCACCGCGTGCCTCACCCACCGCTGAAGCCTCGACCGACCGGAGCGCTTGCACCGGTGGGAAGCTGGGAGGGAGGACGACACAAAAACCGGTCGATACTAGGTCGACGGTTGCCGCAGAAGGACGCCGCGGACACACGCGCAAAAGTGCTTAGCTCCGCGGACTGGGAGCGCGTCGATGTCGAGCGGAGCCTCCTGAAGCCAGGCAGAGTCGTCGGCGATGAACGTGAGCGCACCGAGACGGATCTCGCGGCCCTCAACCAAAACTCCGCCTGAAACCATGATGAAGGGAATCGGAAAAATTGCAATTTCTCCAATAAGTCGCTAAGACACCTGCCCTAAGGTGGGCGCCAACTTTCGTGGTTCTAAGTCTGACAGTAGTGTAGGGGGGGTACTAAGGAGAGGCAAGATCCTAGCAATGGAGTAGTTGTGCACGCAAGAGTTTTACGAGTTCAGGCCCTTCTTGGAGGAAGTAACAGCCCTACGTCTCGGTGCCCGGAGGCAGTCGACTGGATTATATGCGTGAGAGTTACACGGGTGCGAACCCTTCTGCCTGTGGAGGGGGGTGGCTTATATAGAGTGCGCTAGGACCCCAGCCAGCCCACGTAGAGGAGGGTTCAATGTTCATAAAGACTAGGCGTTACTGGTAACGCTCTACATAAAGTGATATCATGACCATAAAGACTACTTAATAACAGACCGTTTGGATGCAGAGTGACCCTAGATCTCCTGGTGGTCAAGTGAGTCTTCATGGTCGAGTGTCTTCGGTTCCGTCGAGTGGAATCCTTCCAGGTCGACTAAAAGGTAGTTTCTTCTAGAGATGTCCTTGGGGAGGGTACATTGGATAGGCCCATGACCCTACCCTAGGTACATGGTTTCATCAGACCTTATTGGCCAGTAATCCAGTCCTAACAGCGCCAACTATCGGCGAACATATGTTGCTGTACATAGCTGCAACACATCAAGTTGTAAGCGCAGTACTCGTCGTCGAACGAGAGGCCGACGGATACAAATTCCGGCTACAGAAGCCAGTTTATTACGTATCCACGGTCCTCACCCCATGCAAATCCCGATACCCACACTATCAAAAAATAGCATACGCGGTCTTCATGTCATCCCGAAAGTTACGACACTACTTTCAAGAGTGTCCGATTACGGTGGCCTCCGAAGTACCACTAAACGATATAATAAATAACCGCGATGCCACGGCGGGCTATCAAGCTCCCTCCGTTCGACATAACATACAAGCCTCGACGGGCTATCAAGTCGCAAGTATTAGCTGACTTCGTCGCCGAATGGACGGAAGCCGAACTCCCTAAAGAGTACGACGCGTACTCTAACTGGATCATGCACTTTGACGGCTCCAAAATGCTGGCCGGATTGGGAGCAGGCGTAGTCCTGACTTCTCCCACCGGAGACACAGTCCAATACGTACTCCAAATATTATACACAGACTCCAACAATGTAGCCGAATATGAGGCTCTGTTGCACGGTCTTCGGATGGCAGCCTCTATGGGCATTCAACGCCTAGAAGTGCGCGGGGATTCAAACCTCGCAATATCACAAATAAATGGAGACTTTGATGCCAAGGATCCGAAAATGGTGGCCTATCGCAATGCCGTCCTTAAAATGTCAGCCCGGTTCGAGGGGCTCGAATTCCACAATGTGGCTCGAGAAAACAATCAAGCGGCAGATGTCATTGCCCACATCGGCGCTAAACGCGACCCTGTCCCACCTAACATATTCCTGGAAAGGTTGTTCAAGCCATCCGTGGTATGGGAAGGGGAGTCCGGCAATACCATCACGGATCTGAATACATCCCCAGATTCCGAACTATCAGACATAATCAGAGGCTCCACCACCGAAATAACATCGTCAGCCCACGAAATAATGGTTGTTATCGCCTGCGGATCGAGCCTTTCTTGGCCTACCTAAATAGGCAGGAGCTCCCAAAGACCAAAATGAAGCATGCTGCATCGCTCGCGCTCTAAAGCTTATAAGGTCCATGAAGGGGAACTCTATAAGAAAAGTTCCACCGAGTGATCCAAAGGTGCATCTCCGAAGAGGAAGGGCGGCAGCTCTTGGCTGAAATCCATGCCGGATCAAGGGCACCACGCCATGCTCGAGCACTAGTCAGCAAGGCCTTCCAGACAGGTTTCTATTGGCCGACGCCCGAGCAGACGACAGACCTTGTCCAACACTGCGCCGGTTGCCCGCTCTTTGCCAATCAGAGTCATATGCCCCCTACCGCTCTCCAAACAATCCCCATAACTTGGCCCTTCGTAGTATGGGGGCTGGATATGGTTGGACCCCTTAAAGGGGGGAGCCACAAGAAAAAAAATACTTATTGGTCATGGTAGATAAGTTCACCAAATGGATAGAAGCCAAACCAGTGAAAACGGCCGAATCCGGACCAATGATATACTTTATATCCGAGGTCGTACACCGATACGGTGTCCCCCATAGCATCATCACCGATAATGGCTCAAATTTCACGGCCAATGAGGTGAAATCTTGGTGCGAAAAAATGGGCATTAAGCTCGACTATGCTTCTGTCTACCATCCTCAAACAAATGGCCAGGTCGAACGGGCAAACGGTCTCATCATGAGCGGCATCAAACCCAGACTAGTACGATCCTTGACAGAGTCAGATACTCATTGGGTCGAGGAGCTCAACTCCGTACTCTGGGGGCTGCGGACCACGCCGAATCGCACCACCGGATATACACCATTTTTTACGGTGTACGGTGCGGAAGCAGTACTACCTTGCGACATAATACATGATTCGCCACACGTACGCATGTACGAAGAGAAGGAAGCCGAGTTAGATCAGCAGGATAATTTGGATGCCCTGAAGGAGGAGCGCGATGTCGCTAAGGCCCATTCCGCATTCTATCAGCAACAGGCTCGACGATACCAAAGCAGAGAAGTGCGGGCCAAAACTTATAATATTGGCGAACTCGTTCTATGCTTACCGGAGAAGAAGAAGGACAAGCTCAAACCCAAGTGGGAAGGCCCCTTCATCATCGACAAAGTTATCACCGGAGGAGCGTACCGCTTACGTAATGCGTCTGATAACAGACTCGAGCCGAACCCATGGAACGCGGCCAGACTCCGGAGATTCTACACCTAGCGCCGAACTCAGTGTTCATCTCACGAAGTATTTAATATAGTGCGGATTCCCGGATTATTCCGGCCGCACTTTGTGTGCAAGCAATACCTGGGGGCTTCCTGTACAGAAGCTAAACATAACTTACTCTAAAGGGCTTTTTACCCATCATACATGTATTTTCCATGTGTGCCTTTTATTCACCATTATATGCATCAATATGACTTAAGACGTGACCAAGCTGGGTTGCCTGGCTCCTGTGTTTATGCCCTACGTTCCCGTTAATTCGGCTAGGGCATAAGGGGAGCACCTCTGCGATTGTTACTACCGGTTGAGTCGGATGTGTACCTCAGACTGGGTGAAGCCGAAAGCTAGTTTCCTTAAGAGAATATTCGGTCGGTGAACAAAAGATGTCTTCGTTTATCATAACGTAAATCCCCAGAAGTTTTGTATCCTGCGCCTTTGTTCGCAGTCCGAACATGTGCGGTGTCGCATGCCTACCCAGGGAAAGGAACCCTTAACGGAACTATTCTCTCTGGAAGATGTTTCTTACTATCCATGTAATATAACATAACTAGTTGGGTACTTGTCTGTTCAAGCACTTATGACCCCTACGCCTGGTTTCCACACATACTCTGGTTTTGTATAACTAAGCGGGTATTCGGACACACCCCGGACTTTAGGATCCGGGGGCTGAAGCGAAAAAGTCCGCCATGACAAATGATTTTAATCCGGCTAGGGGCTACTTATGTCCATCGAATTACACAGTCATTTGGACTGATTATATTCATCCTCTATACCATCCAACAGGCTATCTAGCTTACAATCCTGTTGAGAATACTTTGCGGCTAACGCCACCTGGTCATATAACAGACTCATGGGAATTTATTGCCCATCTAGCCCGGCCGGTCCAACTTCGGCCATATGGTTCGGGTCCAGCTTGGTGTAGTGCGTCTTCACCATAGCCCATGCTTCTCTTGCACCTTGCCGGCAGGCTGATATCTTCCACAAACGGAAGCGCCGCCATGCTACTTGAAGCATGTCCACAAGCCCCCCCCCCATGCCATTTGGCAGGGAGCTTGATGGCCACAGAGACTGCGCAATGCCCTGCATCACCTGTCGAGCTCGCTCGTGCAGTTGTGAGAGGTCCTGCAGTAAGTCACCTGCAGATGCAGGCATCTCCTCCTCAGGGCGACCTGTTAGCATTCCTACAAACACAACTTTTTCAATATACTTCCTCGCCGAACTATGCTACAGTTCGTCTAGGCACTTACCATAAATGCCGCGGCGAAGCCTTTTGTTCTCCTTTACGGAGTCCGCCAGCTGCGCACGGACGTCTTTCAATTCCACGTCTAGCCGAACATTGTGTAACGCCCCGGATTCGATGCGCCAGGTGTCTACCAGTTATTCGCCGTCGTTGCCATGTCATGTGCTTGCGTGTTGCACTTTGCCATGTCATCATCTACATTTCATGTCATGTCATCATGTGCATCGCATTTGCATACGTGTTCGTCTCATGCATCCGAGCATTTTCCCGTTGTCCGCTTTTGCAATCCGCACTCCTATGTCTCCCCGCCCCTTTTACCTCTTTTTCGTGTGCGGGTGTTAAACGGTCTCGAATGGACCGAGGTTTGTCAAGCGGCCTTGGTATAGCACCGTAGACCGCCTGTCAAGTTTCGTGCCATTTGGAGGTCGTTTATACTCCAACGGTTAACCGGTAACCAGAAGGCCTCTTTTGTGTGCAGCCCAACACCCCTTCCAAAGTGGCCCAAAAACCCAGCAAACTCCCCTCCATGCTCTCGGTCGTTCGATCACGGTCGCGTGGCCGAAAACCGCACCTCATTTGGACTCTCCTAACTCCTCCTCGTGTCCGGAGCCTTCCGATCGTGATCCGACGGTCCGAAAACGGAGTAAAACCCTAACCCTAGCCTCCTTTTCTATTTATAGGCGCCTCCCCTGCCATTTTTGGCCTCCTACCTACCCCCTCCTCAATTCCCGCAGCCAGCCGCCGCTCCCTCCTCGTTTTCAGCGCCGGTGCACTCCCCCGCCGCCACTTGTCGCGCCCCCATCGGCCAGCCCCGCCGCCGGTGACGCGCACAGCCAACCGGACGTTGCCACGTCGCCCCCAGCGCCCTCCTCCACCGCGCGGCCCGCCAGGCCCGGGTGCAGCCCGCCCGAGCCCATCCGGGGCCTGGTCGGACTCCGTGCTCCGCCGCCCACCGACCAAAGGCCCAGGTCGCCGCCTCCGTCCGCCCGGCCTCGCGGAGCGCTCGCCGCCCTGGCGACCGCCTCGCCGGACCCAAGCCAGCCAGCCTCGCCCTCCCTCTTCTCCCTCCGCCTAGCTCCTCTCGCTCCCTCTCGCGCCTGAGAGCGCGGAGCCGCAAGACGCCGCCGCCGAGTCCTCCGGCGACCTCCGTGACCGGATCCGACCGCCTCCCACGGATCCGCGTGCCCCGCCACCCAGGCTCGGCCCGCCTCGCCCTCCGCGCTCGCCGGAGCGGCACGGGATCCGCCGCCGCCGTCGTCCGCCGGGATCGGCGCGGCCTCGCCTGGCTCGATCTGCTCCCTCCGCCACAGGCCTCGCGACCCTCCTCGGCCCAGCCGGCCTGTGCCCATCGCCCCCCCTTCCCGCCCTGGGCCGAGCCCGATGGTGAGCAGCCCGTCTACTCCCGCCACATGCACCGTTTAGCTATACGACGACCATCTGTTTTTTTTTCAAAACTGCCAAGTCCCCGAATTATTGCATTTTGTTCCATTTTCATTGCATCATATCTCTGTCATCGGTGCTCTGTTTTGCGCGTGTAATATGTCAAAATGTTCGTCTCGAAGAGTAGATCATTTCATCTCATTGCATCATTTTCATTTGAGCTCATATTGATGCCCGAATTGCTGTTAGAAGAGTGCTATGTGATGTTAGTTTCTGTTTCTTAACAGAACTTGCACTTTTGTCATTTTTGCCATGATTGATGTGTGCATCCTATGGACTTGAGCCCTACATGTGTTTTGTAATATGCCATGTCTTCTTTCCAGGGGTGTATTCCATGTATTTTTGTGATCTATTTGGTGACTAGCACAAACATGCAAACTAGGTGTCCTGTTGTTGCTGATTTCAGCTCTGTTTTGCTGTTATTTTGATGCCATGTTAACTTGACGCTACCGAGAGTTCCATGCATATATTGAGATACTTAAGTAAGGATGTTTTGTTAAACATGTTTTGCTCTATCCATCCATGCCCTTGTTTGCAATTATGGAGTGCCATAGCTTGAGTCAAACGAGCTCTACTTTTGCTTCAAATGTTTCATTGCAGATTGTTTACATGTTATTCAATTTTGCCAAAGTTGTTGTAGTTGATCCATGCACCCTATGATGTTGTTCTTCCCATGTATAGCTTCTATAACATGCCTTCTTACTGTTGGTTGCCTTGCCATGCCATGTATTGCTCTGTGGTGAGTGATTCAAGCTCACCAACATGCCTACTCATTGTTGTTTCTGCCATGTATGAATCTGTAATATAACTTGCCATGTTTACATGCGTGCCATCATATCTTATGATCCTTTTTGGCTTATGGTCAGTAAGGGACTTTTGTTCTATGCAATTAGTAGATTCATGCCATGCCTTTGTTTGCCATGTTAAGTTCCTGTAACATGTTGTTTGATAGCTCTAAACATTGCAACCTGATGTTAATTTCTGCAATGCCTGAAACTGTTATTAGTTGCAATCTTGCCATGTCATTTTGAGCATGTTCTAGTCTTTTCTGGAGTTAGCTCAGTGCTCATGTTTTGTAATTCTTTACCTGTAGATCATGCCCATGCCTTTTGTTATCATGTTGAGATACTATAGCATGTTGTTTTGATGCTTGCAATATGCCTAGTTGCTGTTTTGGACAGCTTGTTCTTTAAACTTGTATAGGGTGTATGTGTTGAACCGTTGCTCCGTTTTGATTGTGCTCTATATGAAACTTGCTTGATTTTGCATGAAGTTTCATATTATCGTGTTGTATCCTTGTTTTGAGGTGTTTTGCTTGATGTTTGTGTGCATTTTGCATCAATGCCATGTTTATCTTGTTTTGCTCATATCTTCTAGGCCGTAGCTCCGAATCTAATGAACTTTATATGTAACTTGACTAGAATTTCGTGTAGATCATCGTGGTGCATTTTAACTTGCTGTTTAACAACTTGAACATAAAGTTATTCAGATCTGGACCAATTTCGAAATTTGCATATGAGGACTTACGGAATTGTTATATGTTGTTCCGGCCTCATTTAAACTTGCCTTGATGTGTTGCTCTTGTTTGCATCATCCTTGCCATGAGTAGCTTCATGTAGCTTGTCATGCATCATTGTGCATCATGTCTTGTTCATGTGTGGTGTGTTTACTATGTTGTGTGCTTCTTCTTGTTAGTTCCTGTTCCGCTGCGATCGTGAGGATTCGTTCGCTCACGCTTGGTTCGGCTTCTTCCGCTCATCTTCCTCATGGACTCGTTCTTCTTCCTAGCGGGATTTCAGGCAAGATGACCGCTACCCTGGATCTCACTACTATCATTGCTATGCTAGTTGCTTCGTTCTATCGCTATGCTGCGCTACCTATTACCTGCTTATCAAGCCATCCCAAATTGCCATGTCAGCCTCTAACCTTTGACACCCTTCCTAGCAAACCGTTGTTTGGCTATGTTACCGCTTTGCTCAGCCCTCTTATAGCGTTGTTAGTTGCAGGTGAAGATGAAGTTTGTTCCTTGTTGAACATGGAGATGTTGTTCCTTGTTGGAACATGTTTACTTGTTGGGATATCACAATATATCTTATTTAATTAATGCATCTATATACTTGGTAAAGGGTGGAAGGCTCGGCCTTATGCCTGGTGTTTTGTTCCACTCTTGCCGCCCTAGTTTCCGTCATATCGGTATTATGTTCCCGGATTTTGCGCCCCTAACGCGGTCGGGTGATTTATGGGACCCCCTTGACAGTTCGCTTTGAATAAGACTTTTCCAGCAAGGCCCAACATTGGTTTTACCATTTGCCTCACCACCACCTACTTTTCCCTTAGGAGTCGCTCTCTCGAGGGTCATCTTATTTTACCCCCCCGGGCCAGTTCCTTCGAGTGCTGGTCCAAACCGAGCGATGTCCGGCGCCCCCTGGGCAATCAGGGTTTATGCCAACCCGACGTCTGGCTCATCCGGTGTGCCCTGAGACCGAGATATGTGCAGCTCCTATCAGGATTTGTCGGCACATCCGGGCGGCTTTGCTGGTCTTGTTTTATTGCTGTCGAAATGTCTTGTAGCCGGGACTCCGAGACTGATCGGTTCTTCCCAGGGAGAAGGAATATCCTTCGTTGATCGCGAGAGCTTATCATGGGCTTGTTGGGACACCCTGCAGGGTATAAACTTTCAAAGCCGTGCCCGCGGTTATGTGGCAGATGGGAAATTGTTAATATCCGTTGTAGTAAACTTGAAGCAAACTCTTCTAAAATACACCAACCGTAGCGTAATCGTGAGTGTCTCTTTTCGGGTTGATCGAGAGGAGAACACGGTTTCGGGTTATGTCTCGACGTAAGTAGGAGTTCAGGATCACTTCTTGATCATTACTAGTTGACGACGTTCCTTTGTTCCTCTTCTCGCCTCATTTATGTATGTTAGCCACCATATATGCTTAGTCGCTGCTGCAACCTCACCACTTTACTCCTTCCTTACCCATTAAGCTTTGCTAGTCTTGATACCCATGGTAATGGGATTGTTGAGTCCTCGTGGCTCACAGTTTACTACACCACCAGTTGCAGGTACAGGTTTGCGATGATCATGACGTGAGAGCGATGTTTGCTTGTGTTGGAGTTCTTCTTCCGCTTCTTCTTCGATCAGGGATAGGTTCTGTGTCGGCAGCCTGGGCTAGCAGTGGTGGATGTTGTTTGAGTTTTGTTTATGTTTCATCCGTAGTCGGATGTTGATCTTGTGTATGATGTTGATGTATTCTTGTGGCATTAGTGCCTTATGTATGTATCCCCATCTATTATGTAATGTTGATGTAATGATATCCACCTTGCAAAATCGTTTCAATATGCGGGTCTATCCTTGGTGGGACCGTCGAGTTCCTTTTGGATAGGGTCGCATATTGGGCGTGACAAGTTGGTATCAGAGCCTCGACCCACCCTAGGAGCCCCCTTGATTGATCGTGTAGTTTGGTCATTGTCGAGTCTAGAAAAAAAACTATTTTCGGAGTCTAGTTATATCGGAGAGTAGGAATTCTTTTTACTCCTCTGCCCCTTTGTCGCTCTGGTGAGGAATCTTGACGTAGGTGTTTTGAATTACTCCTCTTCCCCTTCAAATTTTTCTTTAGGATCACGCAGTTGGTTTTCCGGTAGTTGTTCCTCAGCTCTTTTCATCCGGTGCATTTCTCGTCAAGTTGACCCGAGCCTCTTCATCTTTGCAAGTTCTATCCTCAGTTCTTCCTCCGACGTCGTTGTTTTTCCTTGTCCGAAGTTGTCCTTGTTTTTCCCACCCGCCCTCCCTGTTCTTCTTCTCGGAACCGGAGTCCGTAATCGAGTATCCATTCTACTCGTGCGAAGTTTTTGCTCTCTCTCCTCAATGTTTTCAACCGGTGTTTTCTCTTTAAGATATTCGTCGATTTCCCCTTCCAAGTTGATTTTGTTTTCCCGCCCTCCCACCCTTTTTTCTTCCCGGAGCCTGAGTCTGTTTCGACCATCTAGTTCATTTGTGTGGAGCCTCTTCAGTCTTCCCTCAATTGTTTCAACCGGTGAATTCTCGTCTCGTTCGTCATTCTTCTTCCCTTTCTTTTTCCGGGTGCACTCAATTCAAGTTTTTTCGGGTTAATCATATTCTTTTCCTTCGAAGTGTTTTTCCTGCCCGTTCGACTCTCGCCAGTTTATCCTTCCGGAGTGCTCAAGTCATCTCAGGAGATTCGTCTGTGTTCGAATTAATTCGAGGTTGTCACCTCAGTCAAATATTTCAGTTATTTCGGTGCATCATCTACCTCTTCAACAATTCTTTCCAACGGTGTTCTATTTCAGTGGGCCCTAACCCACAGGTCTTTCCCAGGATCTTACCTGACTCTTCTAATTTCCCCCGGAGTTATTCTCAATTCTTTTCAAGTGTGACGTAAGAATGAATTTCATCAGTCACTTGCCTTTTTCCAAGATCGATTTCGAATCATTTCATTGTTGGCTCAACCTCTTTGTTTTTCACTCTACCGGAGTACCTCAGTTATTTTGATGGTGTTTCTCGTCATCATTCTCAACTTTGAAGATCGAGGAAGAGTTTTTCCTCTAAATCTTGTCCGTTCTCCCGAAGATTTGTGGTGCTAGCTCGATGTTATCCTATCAATTTGTTTTCCAGTTGTGCAATTCTTTTCATCCATCCGGAGCATTTCAGGAGTTGCTTTCTCTCTCGATCATCCGAAGGGCCATCTTTTCGGAAGATTTCTTCGTTCCAAGTTTTCAGCTTCGGTCATCTCAATATTCTTCCGGAGCTTCGTTCAAGTGTTCTTTAATCAGCTCATGATCTCTTTGTTCTCTTGCATTTTAATTCCCTCAAATATATTCGTGCTTGCTCTAATTCTACCCGGTGATTCATTCTCTTTCATCAGTCATTTCGAATTCTTACGGTGGTTCATTCAGATTCTTTTCCTTTGTTATCGTATCAATCCATTCCTTCTTTTCAACCCTACCGATGGTTCATGAAGACCTTCTCAAGTCTGCAATATGTCACTTCTCAATTATTTTTCAAGAAGAATAAGTAGTATGCAAAATCCATTGCTTGTCATCAATTTAATTTGATGAAGGATAAGCATACAATAAATCTTGTTCTTATTTCATCCAAGTGATTAATCCCTTCCTTCGGAGTTTGTTCGTAATGAATAAATTCTACTTCCAAGTCTTTTCATCTTTTCTTTTCCGGAGTTCAATTTCCTCAGACATTTCGTCGGAACCTCCACCTAAATAATCGCAAGGCTCTTCTTATTTTTTTTCCACTTTCATTCTATCTCATCGTCCTTTATTTTACCGGAGTTTTTCATGGTGGTTCTTCATGATTTAATTCATTCTTCAAGAGTTCATCAAGATTTTGTTGGTGGAATTCAAGTACCTTTTCTTCTCGCGTCTCGAAGTGCAATTAATTCTCCATATTCGTTTGAAATGGAGTTTTGCATTTCTTCGTTCTTGTCAGCTATCCAATCATTTCCGTTTGTGGTCGGCGATCACCTCATAATTTTGAGATGTTTCCATAAGTCCACAACAATCTTATTCTTTCGTTGTTGATTTTCTCAACAACTTCAGTTCAATCCTTCCTTCTAAGTTCTTTTCATTCCATCCGTTCAATTCTTCCCGGAGGTTTTGTGTCGTTTCGTTATCAAGTATCAATCCATCTTGTGAAGTTCATGTTCTATTCATTCAATGTTCAGCCGGAGTGTTGCCTAAGTCCTTTCAGTCCTATTCGTTTCTTTTCTCATTCTAACCACTCCGGTTAGAACGAGTGGTGTCAGTGTCCATCTTGTTTCCGTGAGCTTTCGATTCTTGTCATTCTCGTCGCTCACCTCTTCTTCTCGAGTGCTCTCGATTCTTTGTTTCTTCTCTTGAGTGTTTGTTTCACCTCTTCCTCTTTCTCTTCCGTCTCGGTCCTAAGATCTCGGGACGAGATCTCTTGTTAGTGGAGGAGTGGTGTAACGCCCCGGATTCGATGCGCCAGGTGTCTGCCAGTTATTCGCCGTCGTTGCCATGTCATGTGCTTGCGTGTTGCACTTTGCCATGTCATCATCTGCATTTCATGTCATGTCATCATGTGCATCGCATTTGCATACGTGTTCGTCTCATGCATCCGAACATTTTCCCCGTTGTCCGTTTTGCAATCCGGCACTCCTATGTCTCCCGACGTCCCCTTTTACCTCTTTTCGTGTGCGGGTGTTAAACGGTCTCGAATGGACCGAGGTTTGTCAAGCGGCCTTGGTATAGCACCGTAGACCGCCTGTCAAGTTTCGTGCCATTTGGAGGTCGTTTATACTCCAACGGTTAACTGGTAACCAGAAGGCCTCTTTGTGTGCAGCCCAACACCCTTCCAAAGTGGCCCAAAACCCAGCAAACTCCCTCCATGCTCTCGGTCGTTCGATCACGGTCGGCGTGGCGAAAACCGCACCTCATTTGACTCTCCTAACTCCTCCTCGTGTCCGAGCCTTCCGATCGTGATCCGACGGTCCAAAAAGGAGTAAAACCCTAACCCTAGCCTCCTTTTCTATTTATAGGCGCCTCCCTGCCATTTTGGCCTCCTACCTACCCCCTTCTCAATTCCCGCAGCCAGCCGCTCCTCCTCGTTTTCAGCGCCGTGCACTCCCCGCCGCCACTTGTCGCGCCCCCATCGGCCAGCCCGCCCGCCCGGTGACGCCAGACAGCCAACCGGACGTTGCCACGCCGCCCCAGCGCTCCTCCCTCCACGCTGGCCCGCCAGGCCAGGTGCAGCCCGCCTGAGCCCATCTGGGGCCCGGTCGGACCTCGTGCTTCGCCGCCCACCGACCGAGCGGCCCAGTCGCCGCCTCCCTCCGCCCGGCCTCGCGGAGCGCCGCGCCGCCGCCGGCGACCGCCTCGCCGGACCCAGCCAGCCGCCTCCGCGCCTCCCTCTTCTCCCTCCGCCCTAGCTCCTCTCGACTCCCTCTCGTGCCTCTGCAGAGCCGCCGAGCCGCAAGACGCGCCGCCGAGTCCCTCCGGCGACCTCCGTGACTGGATCCGACCGCTCCCCACCGGATCCGCGTGCTCGCCGCGACCCCTGGCTCGGCCCGCCTCGTCCGCTCTCGCCGGAGCGGCACTGGATCCGCCGCTGCTGTCCCCGCGGGATCGGGCGCGGCCTCGCCCGCTCGATCTGCTCCCTCCGCCGCCGCGTGGGCCCCGCGACCCCTCCTCGGCCCAGCCGGCCTCCAGGCCCAGTCGCCCCCCCTTCCCGTCCTAGGCCGAGCCCAGTGGTGAGCAGCCCGTCTACTCCCCGCCCTGTGCACCGTTTAGCTATACGACGACCATTTATTTTTTTTTTCAAAACTGCTAAGTCCCTGAATTATTGCATTTTGTTCCATTTTCATTGCATCATATCTCTGTCATCGGTGCTCCGTTTTGCGCGTGTAATATGTCAAAATGTTCGCCTCGAAGAGTAGATCATTTTATCTCATTGCGTCATTTTCATTTGAGCTCATCTCGATGCCCGAAATGCTGTTAGAAGAGTGCTATGTGATGTTAGTTTCTGTTTCTTAACAGAACTTGCACTTTTGTCATTTTTGCCATGATTGATGTGTGCATCCTATGGACTTGAGCCCTACATGTGTTTTGTAATATGCCATGTCTTCTTTCCAGGGGTGTATGCTATGTATTTTTGTGATCTATGTGGTGACTAGCACAAGCATGCAAACTAGGTGTCCTGTTGTTGCTGATTTCAGCTCTGTTTTGCTGTTATTTTGATGTCATGTTAACTTGACGCTACCGAGAGTTCCATGCATATTTTGAGATACTTCAGTAAGGATGTTTTGTTAAACATGTTTTGCTCTATCCATCCATGCCCTTTTTTGCAATTATGGAGTGCCATAGCTTGAGTTAATCGAGCTCTACTTTTGCTTCAAATGTTTCATTGCAGATTGTTTACATGTTATTCAATTTTGCCAAGGTTGTTGTAGTTGATCCATGCACCTTATGATGTTGTTCTTCCCATGTATAGCTTCTATAACATGCCTTCTTACTGTTGGTTGCCTTTCCATGCCATGTATTACTCTGTTGTGAGTGATTCAAGCTCACCAACATGCCTACTCATTGTTGTTTCTGCCATGTATGAATCTGTAATATAACTTGCCATGTTTACATGCGTGCCATCATATCTTATGATCCTTTTTGGCTTATGGTCAGTAAGGGACTTTTGTTCTATGCAATTAGTAGATTCATTTCATGCCTTTGTTTGCCATGTTAAGTTCCTGTAACATGTTGTTTGATAGCTCTAAACATTGCAACCTGATGTTAATTTCTGCAATGCCTGAAACTGTTATTAGTTGCAATCTTGCCATGTCATTTTGAGCATGTTCTAGTCTTTTCTGGAGTTAGCTCGGTGCTCATGTTTTGTAATTCTTTACCTGTAGATCATGCCCATGCCTTTTGTTATCATGTTGAGATACTGTAGCATGTTGTTTTGATGCTTGCAATATGCCTAGTTGCTGTTTTGGACAGCTTGTTCTTTAAACTTGCATAGGGTGTATGTGTTGAACCGTTGCTCCGTTTTGATTGTGCTCTATATGAAACTTGCTTAATTTTGCATGTAGTTTCATATTATCGTGTTGTATCCTTGTTTTGAGGTGTTTTGCTTGATGTTTGTGTGCATTTTGCATCAATGCCATGTTTATCTTGTTTTGCTTATATCTTCTAGGCCGTAGCTCCGAATCTAATGAACTTTATATGTAACTTGACTAGAATTTCGTGTAGATCATCGTGGTGCATTTTAACTTGCTGTTTAACAACTTGAACATAAAGTTATTCAGATCTGGACCAATTTCGAAATTTGCATATGAGGGCTTACCGGAATTGTTATATGTTGTTCCCGGCCTCATTTAAACTTGCCTTGATGTGTTGCTCTTGTTTGCATCATCCCTTGCCATGAGTAGCTTCATGTAGCTTGTCATGCATCATTGTGCATCATGTCTTGTTCATGTGTGGTGTGTTTACTATGTTGTGTGCTTCTTCTTGTTAGTTCCTGTTCCGCTATGCGATCGTGAGGATTCGCTCGCTCACGCTTGGTTCGCTACTTCCGCTCATCTTCCTCATGGACTCGTTCTTCTTCCTAGCGGATTTCAGGAAAGATGACCGCTACCCTGGATCTCACTACTATCATTGCTATGCTAGTTGCTTCGCTCTATCGCTATGCTGCGCTACCTATTACCTGCTTATCAAGCCATCCCAAATTGCCATGTCAGCCTCTAACCTTTGACACCCTTCCTAGCAAACCGTTGTTTGGCTATGTTACCGCTTTGCTCAGCCCTCTTATAGCGTTGTTAGTTGCAGGTGAAGATGAAGTTTGTTCCTTGTTGAACATGGAGATGTTGTTCCTTGTTGGAACATGTTTACTTGTTGGGATATCACAATATATCTTATTTAATTAATGCATCTATATACTTGGTAAAGGGTGGAAGGCTCGGCCTTATGCCTGGTGTTTTGTTCCACTCTTGCCGCCTAGTTCCCGTCATATCGGTATTATGTTCCCGGATTTTGCGTCCCTAACGCGGTCGGGTGATTTATGGGACCCCTTGACAGTTCGCTTTGAATAAGACTTTTCCAAAGAAGGCCCAACATTGGTTTTACCATTTGCCTCACCACCACCTACTTTTCCCTTAGGAGTCGCTCTCTCGAGGGTCATCTTATTTTACCCCCGGCCAGTTCTCCTTCGAAAGTGCTGGTCCAAACCGAAGCGATGTCCGCGCCTCGGGCAATCAGGGTTTATGCCAACCCGACGTCTGGCTCATCCGGTGTGCCCCGAGACCGAGATATGTGCAGCTCCTATCAGATTTGTCAGACATCCGGGCGGCTTTGCTGGTCTTGTTTTATTGCTGTCGAAATGTCTTGTAGCCGGACTCCGAGACTGATCGGGTCTTCCTGTGGAGAAGGAATATCCTTCGTTGATCGCGAGAGCTTATCATGGGCTGTTGGGACACCCTGCAGGTATAAACTTTCAAAGCCGTGCCCATGGTTATGTGGCAGATGGGAATTTGTTAATATCCGTTGTAGTAAACTTGAAGCAAACCTCTTCTAAAATACACCAACCGTGTGCGTAACCGTGAGTGTCTCTTTTCGGGGTTGATCGAGAGGAGAACACGGTTTCTGGGTTATGTCTGACGTAAGTAGGAGTTCAGGAACACTTCTTGATCATTACTAGTTGACGACCGTTCCTTTGTTCCTCTTCTCTCTCTCATTTGCGTATGTTAGCCACCATATATGCTTAGTCGCTGCTGCAACCTCACCACTTTACTCCTTCCTTACCCATTAAGCTTTGCTAGTCTTGATACCCATGGTAATGGGATTGCTGAGTCCTCGTGGCTCACAGTTTACTACACCACCAGTTGCAGGTACAGGTTTGCGATGATCATGACGTGAGAGCGATGTTTGCTTGTGTTGGAGTTCTTCTTCTGCTTCTTCTTCGATCAGGGGATAGGTTCCAGGTCGGCAGCCTGGGCTAGCAGGGTGGATGTTGTTTGAGTTTCTGTTTATGTTTCATCCGTAGTCGGATGTTGATCTTGTGTATGATGTTGATGTATTCTTGTGGCATTAGTGCCTTATGTATGTATCCCCATCTATTATGTAATGTTGATGTAATGATATCCACCTTGCAAAAGCGTTTCAATATGCGGGTCTATCCTTGGTGGGACCGTCGAGTTCCTTTTGGATAGGGTCTCATATTGGGCGTGACACATTGGCATCTTGGAGAGCATTCTTCTCCTGCTTAACTTGCGTAAGAATGCGCTCGCCGGCCTTTAATTGCCTCTGGAGATGCGACTCGTCATCCCTCCCGCCGTCCGGATTTTCTCTGGGGTTGTCTACAGAACTTTCTGTTAAATTTGTCATACAAGCCAGTTGCTAACTGGTGCATTTTCGTATAATTGAGATAAATGTTACCATATGAGGCCTTCTGCGATTCCTCTAGCTTGGCAACTGTGGCCCTCAGTTGGGTCTTGCACTCCTCTAGCTCCCGAGACAATTGCTCATTCTTATCTACAAAAACCTGCGCATAAATTGATACTTAAAACTGTTGTTTCAACCGTTTCAAGTCTCAGGGGCTACTACTATACATGCTCATCAAACTTTCTTACCCGTATCTCTTTGGTATACTGGACTGTCGCCCGAGCGAGTCCGCTTTGAGCAGCTCAGATGTATGTGTCTCCCGAATTGAAAGCATTAAATGCATCTATGGAAAAGATGTTGTTGCGAAGCACAGCCCGTCGATGCCGGTGATTCATGGCGCTCTCTACTTCTGAATTTGTGGCAGAGAGCATATTTGCGTCCTCTGTCGGAGGACTATGCGGCGTCGGCCCTACGTCCGCCTCCTCTCTCGAAGTTGGTCCTGGAGCCCGACTGGTGGAGGCGTGGTTGGCGGGATCCACGGATATAGTACGGATGCTCCTCTTCCTGCCATGATGTAAAGGGCGCTGTTATACTTCAAATAAACAATAATTACATGACAGGTTGTTTTCTTACCTCTGTATAGGCGTGTCGGCTCTAACCGCCTTCCTCTTGAGCCTACCCAATGTGGACACCTGTGGCTGACGGGTCCCTAGGGGCTCGGCCTAGCGCTCCGAACATCGCTTCTGCAAAAAACACGACACTTCAGGGATAAGGTGTGACATCGGGAAAGAGTCCTCTTCGGAGGATCGAGTCTTCGGCTTGGCTTACACGCGACGAGGGTAGCAGTCCGGGATAATCAGCAGTAATAGCCACTGAGGCACCGTCACGGCTCGCCCGATAAAATATCCCGTCGACAAGCTCCACGACCGCATCTGGGTCTTCTTCGAGTCCTGGATCCAGGGCCCTTTCGGGGTCCTCTGGCTGCGGGGAAGGGCTAGAGATTCCTTCTACGGCCCTCCTCAGCTCCAGCTCGGAAATATCAACGCAGGTAACTTTAGCAAAGATCGCCAAAGTGAAGAGAGAAAATAAATGACGACTTACCCAGTTTGGGGGATTATACATGGAGAATCCGTCCCGTGGTTTGATATGGAGGAAGTCTTCCTCTTCTCCTTTGTATAGGTCGGACAGTATCCTTGCCAGAGCGGTGGGGGAGTCCGGACCCTTACGGCCACAGCGGGTGGCATCGTCCGTCCCATTGAAGTGCCACATGGGATTGCCCCGATATTGAAGCGGTTGCACTCCCCGCATTATGCATATTGCCATGACCTCGACAATTGTCGGTCCGGATTTGGCCAGTAACTTTATCCTGCTCATCAGGAAATGTATTTCTCTGGAATCCTCTTCTTGGGGGCCTCGGGGGCGCCAGCTTAGACGTGCCCTCGGCGGGGTGTTATTGAACTTGGGGAGTCCTGTCCGGACTGGATCCGGAAGGGGAGTGTCGTCGATATAAAACCACTCTAAAGCCCAGTTATCTAGAGCCTTCTTGGGAGTGCCGGATAGGTATCCGGTCTCAGCGATACGCCATACTTCGGCCCCGCCCACTTGACATAGGGATTGTCCCTGGTTGCAGGGGACAAAGCAGAACAGCTTCTTCCACAATCCGAAATGAGCCTCGAAGCCTAGATATAGCTTACAAAGGGCGACATACCCTGCTATATGTAGTATGGAGGCTGGGGTAAAGTTGTGCAACTGGAGGCCGTAGAACTCCAGAAGCCCACGAAGGAATGGATGAATAGGAAACCCGACGCCCCTTAACAGATGCGGAATTAGGCATATTCGGTCCTCTGGAGACGGATTGGGGGATCTCTCTGCTTGTTCTCCGCCATTATAGGTGGCCACTCCGGCTCGGACAGGGACCATGAACGCCGGCGGGAGGAGCCCTTGGGTTTGTAACTTTATCAAACGACTATGAGAGACTGAACACTCTCCCAAGTCCCCCGGCTTGGGGCAAGGGGAGCGAGCAGAAGAGTTGCGATGACCGGCCATGTTGGGATGGTTTTTTCTGGGCGCTCTGTTGGATGCTTGCTCGAGGAGGGAGAGTGAGGTTTGGATCTGGGAATCCCCGTCTCTTCAAATAGACGGTTAGCCCAAAGGACCGAGGGTGGCAAATGCAAAAATGCCTCGACTCCTCGCATTCGCTCGACACGTGGAAATGGTCATTATTGAAGCACTGAAGCCGAGGAGTATAACATTGATGAGATGCCGGACACCGTTCGTCGTGACGGATACATCAGAGTATTCGGAGAGGGAACCCGCCTTGCAATGCCGAAAACAAGACTGCGCGCCGGACTCGTCGTCATTGAAGCCTGGTTCAGGGGCTACTGAGGGAGTCCTGGATTAGGGGGTGTCCGGACAGCCGGACTATATACATTGTCCGGACTATTGAAGCGTGAAGATACAAGACTCAAGACTTCGGCCCGTGTCCAGATGGGACTCTCCTTTGCGTGGAAGACAAGCTTGGCTATCCGGATATTATATCTCCTTCCTTGTAACCGACTCCAGGTAAACCCTAGCCCTCTCCGGTGTCTATATAAACCGGAGAGGATGGTCCTTAGAAGGCCAATCACAATTACAATCATACCATCATAGGCTAGCTCTTAGGGTTTAGCCTCTACGATCTCGTGGTAGATCTACTCTTGTAATACTCATATCTTCAATATTAATCAAGCAGGAAGTAGGGTTTTACCTCCATCGAGAGGGCCCGAACCTGGGTAAACATTGTGTCCCTCACTTCCTGTTACCATCAGCCTAAGACGCACAGATCGGGACCCCCTACCCGAGATCCGCCGGTCTTGACACCGACAGCCGCCGTCTGGGAGGAGGCAGACGATGGGGGTGAAAGGGGGGCTGATTGCTTTTTGAATTTGTTAATAAGGGTGTATTTGTGAAATACAAGGGGGTGTATGCATTTTTTTTGCCAAGTCAGCTCCTTACAACCTGACCCCACTTGTCAGAAAGTGATCAAACGCACCAAATCACCCGATTAGTGCTATTTACAATAAGTTTATCGAATCCGCGGTGATTTTTGCAAAAAAATAGTGACCCGATGGTTTTCTGCAAACGAAGCCCCAAATGTGGTGGTTTTCTGCAATTCACTCCCACTTCCCCTACAACTCCTCCCTCTTCTTTATCCAACCCAATTGATTGGTGGGAGCTTGTGACATCATTCTTCCTCTTTCCAACCTTGAGCACTTCAACAAGTTGTGTCCACTTTTGTCAGGGGGTGGGTTGTTGTCAGGTCCTTGGCAGAAAACTTGCTTCACCCTTGAGGCGAAGGTATTCAACCCTAGATCCTAGGTTCGAATGCGGTAAAAGCTCTGAGTAAAGGTTTGGTTGAGGTTTTTTGGGGACTCCTCAGGTACCCAATGGCTCGAGACTCATCTATCGGGAATTTGTACACTTCAGAAAAAAAGATGGGAGGCTCGTTGAACTAGCTTGCAAGATCGATGACTGAAGATGGAGGGGGCACCTCGGAGACCGAAGAGCGTCCTCGACTTAAAGACTGGTTCAGGGGCTACTGATGGTGTCCTGCACTAGGGGGTGCTAGTTGTTGGAAATATGCCCTAGAGGCAATAATAAATTAGTTATTATTATATTTCCTTGTTCATGATAATCGCTTATTATCCATGCTATAGTTGTATTGATAGGAAACTCAGATACATCTGTGGGTACATAGACAACACCATGTCCCTAGTAAGCCTCTAGTTGACTAGCTCGTTGATCAATAGATGGTTACGGTTTCTTGACCATGGACATTGGATGTCATTGATAACGGGATCACATCATTGGGAGAATGATGTGATGGACAAGACCCAATCCTAAGCCTAGCACAAAGATTGTGTAGTTCGTATGCTAAAGCTTTTCTAATGTCAAGTATCATTTCCTTAGACCATGAGATTGTGCAACTCCGGATACCGTAGGAATGCTTTGGTGTACCAAACGCCACAACGTGAATCGGGTGGATATAAAGGTGCACTACGGTATCTCCGAAAAGTGTACATTGGGTTGGCACAAATCGAGATGGGATTTGTCACTCCCGTAATGGAGAGGTATCTCTGGGCCCACTCGGTAGGACATCATCATAATGTGCACAATGTGACCAAGGGGTTGACCACGGGATGATGTGTTACGGAACGAGTAAAGAGACTTGCCGTAACGAGATTGAACAAGGTATCGGGATACCGACGATCGAATCTCGGGCAAGTACAATACCGCTAGACAAAGGGAATTGTATACGGGATTGATTGAGTCCTTGACATCGTGGTTCATCCGATGAGATCATCGAGGAACATGTGGGAGCCAACATGGGTATCCAGATCCCGCTGTTGGTTATTGACCGGAGAACGTCTCGGTCATGTCTGCATGGTTCCCGAACCCGTAGGGTCTACACACTTAAGGTTCGATGACGCTAGGGTTATAGGGAATAGATATACGTGGTTACTGAATGTTGTTCAGAGTCCCGGATGAGATCCCGGACGTCAAGAGGAGTTCCGGAATGGTCCGGAGGTAAAGATTTATATATGGGAAGTCATGTTTTGGTCACCGGAAAAGTTTCGGGTGCTATCGGTAATGTACCGGGACAACCCGGAGGGTCCTGGGGGTCCACCAAGTGGGGCCACCGACCCCAGAGGGTAGCATGAGCCAAGTGTGGGAGGGGACCAGCCCTAGGTGGGCTGGTGCGCCCCCCCACAAGGGCCCAAGGCGCCTAGGGTTTGGGGAGGGGGCGCCTCCACCTTGCTTGGGGGGCAAGTTTCCCCCTCTCCCCCTTGGCTACCACCCTAGATGGGTTCTGGGGGCAGCTGCACCCTTTGGGGTGGGAACCCTAGAGTGGGAGCAGCCCCCTCCCTCTCCCCTATATATACTTGAGGTATTTGGGGCTGCATACACAAGAGTTTCGACCTCTCCCTGGCGCAGCCCTACCTCTCTTTCTCCTCCTCTCCCGCGGTGCTTGGCGAAGCCCTGCAGGATTACCACGCTCCTCCATCACCTCCACGCCGTTGTGCTGCTGCTGGATGGAGTCTTCCTCAACCTCTCCCTCTCTCCTTGCTGTATCAAGGCATGGGAGACGTCACCGGGCTGCACGTGTGTTGAACGCGGAGGTGCCGTCCGTTCGGCACTAGGATCTCCGGTGATTTGGATCACGACGAGTATGACTCCTTCAACCCCGTTCTCTTGAACTCTTCCGCTTAGCGATCTACAAGGGTATTTAGATGCACTCTCCTTCCCCTCGTTGCTAGTTTCTCCATAGATAGATCCTGGTGACTCGTAGGAAAATTTTGAATTTCTGCTACGTTCCCCAACAGTGGTATCAGAGCTAGGTCTATGTGTAGATTCTTTGCACGAGTAGAACACAAAGTAGTTGTGGGCGTTGATTTTGTTCAATTTGCTTACCGTTACTAGTCTTATTTTGATTCGGCGGCATTGTGGGATGAAGCAGCCCGGACCGACCTTACACGTACACTTACGTGAGACAGGTTCCAATGACTGACATGCACTTGTTGCATAAGGTGGCTAGCGGGTGCCAGTCTCTCCCACTTTAGTCAGATCGGATTCGATGAAAAGGGTCCTTATGAAGGGTAAATAGCAATTGGCATATCACGTTGTGGTTTTTGCGTAGGTAAGAAACGTTCTTGCTAGAACCCATAGCAGCCATGTAAAACATGCAAACAACAATTAGAGGACGTCTAACTTGTTTTTGCAGGGTATGCACTGTGATGTGATATGGCCAAAAGAATGTGATGAATGATATGTGATGTATGAGATTGATCATGTTCTTGTAATAGGAATCACGACTTGCATGTCGATGAGTATGACAACCGGCAGGAGCCATAGGAGTTGTCTTTATTTATTGTATGACCTGCGTGTCATTGAACAACGCCATGTAATTACTTTACTTTATTGCTAACCAGTAGCCATAGTAGTAGAAGTAATAGTTGGCAAGACAACTTCATGGAGACACGATGATGGAGATCATGGTGTCATGCCGGTGACGATGATGATCATGGAGCCCCGAAGATGGAGATCAAAAGGAGCAAAATGATATTGGCCATATCATGTCACTATTTGATTGCATGTGATGTTTATCATGTTTATACATCTTATTTGCTTAGAACGACGGTAGTAAATAAGATGATCCTCATTAAAATTTCCAGAAAGTGTTCCCCTAACTTTGCACCGCTATGAAAGTTTGTCGCTTCAAGCACCACGTGATGATCGGTGTGATAGATTCTAACGTTCACATACAACGGTGTAAGCCAGATTTACACACGCCAAACACTAAGGTTGACTTGACGAGCCTAGCATGTACAGACATGGCCTCGAACACAAGAGACCGAAAGGTCGAGCATGAGTCGTATGGTAGATACGATCAACATGAAGATGTTCACCGATGATGACTAGTCCGTCTCACGTGATGATCGGACACGGCCTAGTTGATTCGGATCATGTAATCACTTAGATGACTAGAGGGATGTCTATCTGAGTGGGAGTTCATAAGATGAACTTAATTATCCTGAACATAGTCAAAAACCCTTTGCAAATTATGTCATAGCTCGCGCTTTAGTTCTACTATTTTAGATATGTTCCTAGAGAAAACATAGTTGAAAGTTGACAGTAGAAATTATGCGTACAGTAGAAGGCTTATGTCCTTAATGCACCGCTCGGTGTGCTAGACCTCGAACGTGGTCTGTGGATGTTGCGAACATCTGACATACACGTTTTGATGACTACATGATAGTTCGGTAATGTTAAATGGTTTGGAATTGAGGCACCGAAGACATTTTTGAAATGTTGCAGAACATATGAGATGTTCAAAGAGCTGAACTTGGGATTTCAGGCTCGTGCCCATGTCAAGAGGTATGAGACCTCCGACGAGTTTTCTAGCCTACAAACTAAGGGAGAAGATATCAATCGTTGAGCTTATACTCAGATTGTCTGGGTACAACAATCACTTGAATCGAGTGGGAGTTAATCTTCCAGATGAAATAGTGATGTTTCTCCAAAGACATTGCCACCAAGCTACTAGAGCTTCGTGATGAACTATAACATGACAGGGATAGATATGATGGTCCTTGAGCTATTCGCAATGTTCGACACCGCGAATGTAGAAATCAAGAAGGAGCATCAATTGTTGATGGTTAATGAAACCACTAGTTTCAAGAAGGGCAAGGGCAAGAAGGGGTACTTCATGAAACGTCAAATCAGTTGCTGCTCCAGTGAAGAAACCCAGGCTTGAACCCAAAACCCGAGACTAAGTGCTTCTGTAATGAGAGGAACGGACACTGAAGCAGAACCACCCTAGATACTTGGTAGATAAGAAGGCAGGCAAGGTCGATAGAAGTATATTGGATATACATTATGTTAATGTGTACTTTACTAGTACTCCTAGTAGCACCAGGGTATTAGATACTGGTTCGGTTGCTAAGTGTTAGTAACTCGAAATAAAAGCTACAGAATAAACGGAGACTAGCTAAAGATGAGCTGACGATATGTGTTGGAAGTGTTTCCAAGGTTGATGTGATCAAGCATCGCACGCTCCCTCTACCATCGAGATTGGTGTTAAACCTAAATAATTGTTATTTGGTGTTTGCGTTGAGCATAGACATGATTGGATTATGTCTATCGCAATATGGCTATTCATTTAAGGAGAATAATGGTTACTCTGTTTATTTGAATAATACCTTCAATGGCCTAGCACCTAAAAGGAATGGTTTATTGAATCTCGATCGTAGTGATACACATTTTCATGCCAAAAGATATAAGATAGTAATGATAGTACCACTTACTTGTGGCACTGCCATATAAGTCATATTGGTGTAAAACGCATGAAGAAGCTCCATGTTGATGGATCTTTGGACTCACTTGTTTTTGAAAAGTTTGAGACATGCGAACCATGTCTATTGGTGTATACGCATGAAGAAACTCCATGCAGGTGGATCGTTTGGACTCACTTGATTTTGAATCACTTGAGATATGCAAATCATACCACATGGGCAAGATGACTGAAAAGCATTGTTTTCAGTAAGATGGAACAAGATAGCAACTTGTTGGAAGTAACACATTTTGATGTGTGCAGTCCAATGAGTGCTGAGGCATGCAGTGAATATCGTTATGTTCTTACTTCACAGATGATTTGTGTAGATGTTGAGTATATTTACTTGATGAAACACAATTCTGAATTATTGAATGGTTCAAGTAATTTCAGAGTGAAGTTGAAGATCTTCGTGACAAGAGGATAAAATGTCTGTGATATGATCATAGAGATGAGTATCTGAGTTACGAGCTTTGGCACGCAATTAAGACATTGTGGAAATTGTTTCACAATTAATACCGCTTGGAACACCATAGTGTGATGGTGTGTCCGAACATCATAGTTGCACCCTATTGGATATGGTACGTACCATGATGTCTCTTATCGAATTACCACTATCGTTCATGGGTTAGGCATTAGAGACAACCACATTCACTTTAATAGGGCACCAGATAATTCCGTTGAGATGACACCGTATGAACTATGGTTTAGAGAAACATAAGCTGTCGTTTCTTGAAAGTTTGGGGCTGCGACGCTTATGTGAAAAGGTTTCATCCTGATAAGCTCGAACCCAAGGCGGATAAATACATCTTCATAGGACACCCAAAAACAGTTGGGTAAACCTCCTAATTCAGACCCGGAAGCAAAAGATTGTTTCTAGAAACGGGTCCTTTCTCGAGAAAAGTTTCTCTCGAAAGAATTGAGTGGGAGGATGGTGGAGACTTGATGAGGTTGTTGAACCATCACTTCAACTAGTGTGTAGCAGGGCACAGGAAGTTGTTCATGTGGCACTTACACCAATTGAAGTGGAAGCTGATGATAGTGATCATGATGCTTCGGATCAAGTCACTACCGAACCTCATAGGTCGACAAGGACGCGTACTACTTCAGAGTGGTACGCAATCCTGTCTTAGAGGTCATGTTGCTAGACAACAATGAACCTGCGAGCTATGGAGAAGCGATGGTGGGCCCGGATTCCGACAAATGGCTTGAGGCCATAAAATCCGAGAGAGGATCCATGTATGAAAAAAAAGTGTGGACTTTGGAAGAACTACTTGATGGTCGTAAGGCTGTTGGGTACAAATGGATTTTAAAAGGAAAACGGACAATAATGGTAAGTGTCACCATTAAAAAAGCTCGACTTGTCATTAAGATGTTTTCCGACAAGTTCAAGGAGTTGAATACGATGAGACTTTCTCACTCGTAGCGATGCTAACAGTCTGTTGGAATTATATTAGCAATTACTGCATGATTTATGAAATCTTGCAGATAGAATTTCAAAACATTGTTTCCTCGACGATATCCTTGAGGAAAGGTTGTATGTGATACAACCAGAAGGTTTTGTCAATCCTGAATGATGCTAACAAGTATGCAAAGCTCCAGCAATCCTTCTAAGGACTGGAGTAAGCATCTCGAAAGTTGGAATGTACGCTTTGATGAGATGATCAAAGATTTTGGGTTTATACAAAGTTTATGAGAAACTTGTATTTCCAAAGAAGTGAGTGGGAGCACTATAGAATTTCTGATGAGTATATGTTGTTGACATATTGTTGATCGGAAATGATGTAGAATTTCTGGAAAGCATATAGGGTTATTTGAAAAGTGTTTTTCAATAGAAAACTTGGATTAAGCTGCTTGAACATTAAGCATCAAGATCTATGAGGATAGATCAAAAACCGCTAAATGGTACTTTCAAATGAGCACATACCTTGACATGATCTTGAAGGTGTTCAAGATGGTTCAGTCAAAGAAGGATTTCTTGCCTGAGTTGTAAGGTATGAAGTTAAGAGTTAAAGCTCGACCACGGCAGAAGAGAGAGAAAGTACGAAGGTCGTCCCCTATGCTTCAGACGTAGGCTCTATAGTATGCTATGTTGTGCACCGTGACCGAAGTGTGCCTTGCCATGAGTCCTGTAAGGGGTACAAGAGTGATCCAGAATGGATCATTGGACAGCGGTCAAAATTGTCCTTGGAGTAAATAAGGACATGTTTCTCGATTATGGAGGTGATAAAGAGTTCGGCGTAAAGGGTTACGTCGATGCAAGCTTTAACACCTATCCGAATGACTCTAAGTAGCAAACTGGATACATATAGTGGAGCAACCATTTGGAATAGCTTCAAGTGGAGCGTGGAAGCAGCATTTATAATATGACCTAGAGATTTGCGAAATACATACGGATCTGAATGTTACGGACCCGTTGACTAAAACCTCTCTCACAAGCAAAACATGATTAAACCCCAGTACTCATTGAGTCTCAATAACATGATGATGTGAACTAGTTTAGTAACACTAGTAAACTCTTTGGATGTTGGTCACATGGAGATGTGACCTGTGAGTGTTAATCACATGGCGATGTGAACTAGATTATTGACTCTAGTGCAAGTGGGAGACTGTTGGAAATATGCCCTAGAGGCAATAATAAATTAGTTATCATTATATTTCCTTGTTCATGATAATCGTTTATTATCCATGCTATAATTGTATTGATAGGAAACTCAGATACATGTGTGGGTACATAGACAACACCATGTCCCTAGTAAGCCTCTAGTTGACTAGCTCGTTGATCAGTAGATGGTTACGGTTTCCTGACCATGGACATTGGATGTCGTTGATAACGGGATCACATCATTGGGAGAATGATGTGATGGACAAGACCCAATCCTAAGCCTAGCACAAAGATCGTGTAGTTCGTATGCTAAAGCTTTTCTAATGTCAAGTATCATTTCCTTAGACCATGAGATTGTGCAACTCCCGGATACCGTAGGAATTCTTTGGGTGTACCAAACGTCACAACGAATCGGGTGGCTATAAAGGTGCACTACGGGTATCTCCGAAAGTGTCTGTTGGGTTGGCACGAATTGAGACTGGGATTTGTCACTCCGTGTAACGGAGAGGTATCTCTGGGCCCACTAGGTAGGACATCATCATAATGTGCACAATGTGACCAAGCGTTTGATCACGGGATGATGTGTTACGGAATGAGTAAAGAGACTTGCCGGTAACGAGATTGAACAAGGTATCGGGATACCGACGATCGAATCTCGGGCAAGTACAATACCGCTAAACAAAGGGAATTGTATACGGGATTGATTGAGTCCTTGACATCGTGGTTCATCCGATGAGATCATCGAGGAACATGTGGGAGCCAACATGGGTATCCAGATCCCGCTGTTGGTTATTGATCGGAGAACGTCTCGGTCATGTCTGCATGGTTCCCGAACCCGTAGGGTCTACACACTTAAGGTTCGATGACGCTAGGGTTATAGGGAATAGATATACGTGGTTACCGAATGTTGTTTGGAGTCCCGGATGAGATCCCGGACGTCACGAGGAGTTCCGGAATGGTCCGGAGGTAAAGATTTATATATGGGAAGTCCTGTTTTGGTCACCGGAAAAGTTTCGGGTCCTATCGGTAATGTACCGGGACCACCGGGAGGGTCCCGGGGGTCCACCAAGTGGGGCCACCGGCCCCAGAGGGTAGCATGGGATAAGTGTGGGAGGGGACCAGCCCTAGGTGGGCTGGTGCGCCCCCCCCCCACAAGGGCCCAAGGCGCCTAGGGTTTGGGGAGGGGGCGCCTCCACCTTGCTTGGGGGGCTAGTTTCCCCCTCTCCCCCCCTTGGCCGCCACCCTAGATGCGTTTTGGGGGCAGCTGCACCCTTTGGGGTGGGAACCCTAGAGTGGGTGCATCCCCCTCCCTCTCCCCTATATATACTTGAGGTATTTGGGGCTGCATACACAAGAGTTTCGACCTCTCCTGGCGCAGCCCTACCTCTCTTTCTCCTCCTCTCCATGGTGCTTGGCAAAGCCCTGCGCAGATTGCCACGCCTCCATCACCACCACGCCATTGTGCTGCTGCTAGATGGAGTCTTCTCAACCTCTCCTCTCTCCTTGCTGGATCAAGGCATGGGAGACGCCACCGGCTGCACGTGTTGAACGCGGAGGTGCCGTCTGCTCGCACTAGGATCTCCGGTGATTTGGATCACGACGAGTACGACTCCTTCAACCCCGTTCTCTTGAACGCTTCCGCTTAGCGATCTACAAGGGTATGTAGATGAGCTCTCCTTCCCCTCGTTGCTAGTTTCTCCATAGATAGATCTTGGTGACTCGTAGGAAAATTTTGAATTTCTGCTACGTTCCCCAACCTGGAACACCTCAGCGTAACGGTGTGTCTGAACGTCGCCTGGAACACCTCAGCGTAACGGTGTGTCCGAACGCCGTAATCGCACTCTATTGGATATGGTGCGATCTATGATGTCTCTTACCGATTTACCGCTATCATTTTGGGGATACGCTCTAGAGACAGCTACATTCACTTTAAATAGGGCACCGTCTAAATCCGTTGAGACGACACCGTATGAATTATGGTTTGGGAAGAAACCTAAGCTGTCGTTTCTAAAAGTTTGGCGATGCGATGCTTGTGTCAAGAAACTTCAACCTGAAAAGCTCGAACCCAAGTCGGAAAATGCGTCTTCATAGGATACCCCAAGGAAACCATTGGGTATACCTTCTACCTTAGATCTGAAGGCAAGATCTTTGTTGTTAAGAACGGATCCTTTCTCGAGAAAGAGTTTCTCTCGAAAGGAGTAAGTGGGAGGAAAGTAGAACTCGATGAAGTACTACCTCTTGAACTGGAAAGTAGTGCAGCTCAGAAAATGTTCTGTGGTGCCTACACCGCTGGAGAGGAAATTAATGATGATGATCAAGGTACTTGGATCAAGTTGCTCTTGAACTTCAGAGGTCCACAAGGACACGTTCCACACCAGAGTGGTATGGCAACCCTGTCCCGGAAATCATGTTGTTAGACAACGGTGAACCTTGAACTATGAAGAAGCGATGGCGGCCCAGATTCCAACAAATGGCTTGAAGCCATGCAATCCGAGATAGGATCCATGTATGAAAACAAAGTATGGACTTTGACAGACTTGCCCGATGATCGGCGAGCGATAGAAAACAAATGGATCTTTAAGAAGAAGACGGACGCGGATGGTAATGTTACCATCTATAAAGCTCGACTTGTTGCTAAGGGTTATCGACAAGTTCAAGGGGTTGACTACGATGAGACTTTCTCTCCCGTAGCAAAGTTGAAGTCCGTCCGAATCATGTTAGCAATTGCCGCATACTATGATTATGAGATATGGCAGATGGACATCAAAAGGCATTCCTTAACGGCTATCTTAAGGAAGAACTGTATATGATGCAGCCAGAAGGTTTTGTCGATCCTAAGAATGCTAACAAGGTATGCAAGCTCCAGCGATCCATTTATGGGCTGGTGCAAGCATCTCGGAGTTGGAACATTCGCTTTGATGAGATGATCAAAGCGTTTAGTTTATGCGACTTATGGAGAAGCTGCGTTTACAAAAAGTGAGTGGGAGCTCTGTAGCATTTCTCATATTATATGTAGATGACATACTTTTGATGGGAAATGATATAGAACTTTTGGACAACATTAAGGCCTACTTGCAGCCGGAAGGTTTTGTCGATCCTAAGAATGCTAACAAGGTATGCAAGCTCCAGCGATCCATTTATGGGCTGGTGCAAGCATCTCGGAGTTGGAACATTCGCTTTGATGAGATGATCAAAGCGTTTGGGTTTATGCAGACTTATGGAGAAGCATGCGTTTACAAGAAAGTGAGTGGGAGCTCTGTAGCATTTCTCATATTATATGTAGATGACATACTTTTGATGGGAAATGATATAGAACTTTTGGACAGCATTAAGGCCTACTTGAATAAGTGTTTTTCAATGAAGGACCTTGGAGAAGCTGCTTACATATTAGGCATCAAGATCTATAGGGATAGATCGAGGCGCCTCATAGGTCTTTCACAAAGCACATACCTTGATAAGATATTGAAGAAGTTCAATATGGATCAGTCCAAGAAAGGGTTCTTGCCTCAGATTGCAAGTCGTGAGATTGAGCTCGGCTCAATGCCCGACCCTGGCGTAAGATATAGAAGAGATGAGTGTCATCCCTATGCCTCAGCCATAGGGTCTATTATGTATGCCATGCTGTGTACAGACCTGATGTTAGCCTTGCCGTAAGTTTGGTGGAAAGTACCAAAGTAATCCCGCAAGGAACCTTTGGACAACGGTCAAGAATATCCTTGGCACCAAGAGGACTAAGGATATGTTTCTCGCTTATGGAGGTGACAAAGAGCTCGTCAGAAGGGTTACGCCGACGCTTAGCTTCGACACAGATCTGGATGACTCTAAGTCACAAACCGGATACGTGTATATGTTGAATCACGGAGCAGTAAGCTGGTGCAGTTGCAAGCAGAGCGTCGTGGCGGGATCTACATGTGAAGCGGAGTACATGGCAGCCTTGGAGGCAGCGCATGAAGCAATATGGATGAAGGAGTTCATCACCGACCTAGGAGTCATACCCAATGCGTCGGGGCCGATCACTCTCTTCTGTGACAACACTGGAGCTATTGCCCTTGCCAAGGAGCCCAGGTTTCACAAGAAGACCAGGCACATCAAGCGTCGTTTCAACTCCATCCGTGAAAATGTTCAAGATGGAGACATAGATATTTGCAAAGTACATACGGATCTGAATGTCGTAGATCCGTTGACTAAACCTCTTCCGCGAGCAAAACATGATCAACACCATAACTCTATGGATGTTTGATTCATCACAATGTAACTAGATTATTGACTCTAGTGCAAGTGGGAGACTGTGGGAAATATGCCCTAGAGGCAATAATAAAAGGATTATTATTATATTTCCTTGTTCATGATAATTGTCTTTTATTCATGCTATAATTGTGTTATCCGGAAATCGTAATACATGTGTGAATAGATAGACCACAACATGTCCCTAGTGAGCCTCTAGTTGACTAGATCGTTGATCAATAGATAGTCATGGTTTCCTGACTATGGACATTGGATGTCGTTGATAACGGGATCACATCATTAGGAGAATGATGTGATGGACAAGACCCAATCCTAAGCATAGCACAAGATCGTGTAGTTAGTTTGCTAGAGCTTTTCCATTGTCAAGTATCTTTTCTTTAGACCATGAGATCGTGTAACTCCCGGATACCGTAGGAGTGCTTTGGGTGCACCAAACATCACAACATAACTGGGTGACTATAAAGGTATACTACGTGTATCTCCGAAAGTGTCTATTGGGTTGACACGGATCAAGACTGGGATTTGTCACTCCGTATGACGGAGAGGTATCTCTGGGCCCACTCGTAGGAGGCAGACGATGGGGGTGAAAGGGGGGCTGATTGCTTTTTAAATTTGTTAATAAGGGTGTATTTGTGAAATTCAAGGGGTGTATGCATTTTTTTTGCCAAGTCAGCTCCTTACAACCTGACCCCACTTGTCAGAAAGTGATCAAACGCAGCAAATCACCCGATTAGTGCTATTTACAATAAGTTTACCGAATCCGCGGTGATTTTTGCAAAAAATTAGTGACCCGATGGTTTTCTGCAAACGAAGCCCCAAATGTGGTGGTTTTCTGCAATTCACTCCCACTTCCCCTACAACTCCTCCCTCTTATTTATCCAACCCAATTGATTGGTGGGAGCTTGTGACATCATTCTTCCTCTTTCCAACCTTGAGCTCTTCAGCAAGTTGTGTCCACTTTTGTCAGGGGGCGGGTTGTTGTCAGGTCCTTGGCAGAAAACTTGCTTCACCCTTGAGGCGAAGGTATTCAACCCTAGATCCTAGGTTCGAATGCAGTAAAAGCTCTGAGTAAAGGTTTGGTTGGGGTTTTTTGGGGACTCCTCAGGTACCCAAAGGCTCGAGACTCGTCGATCGGGAATTTGGACACTTCAGAAAAAAAGATGGGAGGCTCGTTGAACTAGCTTGCAAGATCGATGATCGAAGATGGAGGGGGCACCTCGGAGACCGAAGAGCGTCCTCGACTTAAAGACTGGTTCAGGGGCTACTGATGGTGTCCTACACTAGGGGGTGCTAGCCACGTTAGTTCTTGGGCATATGGGCCAGGCCGAGGACCCTGGGATTATTAACTAGTGGCCTCATTCGTCGTGCCCGGGAGAATCAAGATAGAATCTTAGCTTTAGATGTAACCGACCAATGTGTAACCCTAAGCACCCCCGATATCTATATAAGCTGAGGGGTGGGGACCGTAGACGCCAACTTATACCCACAAGATCTCGTGGTAGATCAACATGTACTCTGTAACCCCTCAATCAATACAATCAAAGTAGGATGTAGGGTCTTATCTCTTCGAGAGAGCCTGAACCTGAGTAAAACATGTGTTTCTGTTACCATTGCACCAAGGCTATCAGCTCGGGATCCCCTACCCGAGATCTGCTGGATTTGACTCCATCAAGGGGATATGATATCATCAAGCAAAGCTTTTAGCCTAGAAGCTCTCATCTTTGAGATAACCTTATACAGAACATTTCAAAGACTTTTCTATACTATGTAACTCTTTCTGACTCATCCACTTGGGGTTACGAGCACAATCACAATATCATTCCAACCATCTGGGATGGCTTTATTATTTATAGACTGAAGAACTTCTGCTATCAAAACTTCACCTAAACGGACCAACATTTTTTACATAAAATTGTGTGTAACCCATCTGTTCCACGTGCCTTCTTATCACCAATTGAGAAAAGAGCCTTTTTTACCGCTTCTGTTATGTATGGTCTCCTTAGCTCATTATTCATTGTGTTGGTTACACGGGGTGCAGATTTTTCAATAAGCAAGGTGTCATGTGGGGCCAAACTTATAGGCGCAAGGGCCGTGCTGTGCCAGGACAACCCTAGTTCATGTCCGTGTCTAGTGCTTGCTGGGTCTATCTAGAGTTAGAGTAGAGTCTGGTTTCTAACTCGGAAAGGTTTAGTCCCGAAGAAGGGTACCCTGTCGACTGGATTCCCTAGTTCAATTAGAGTCCAAGTTTGTTAAGTCCAATTAGAGTCCAAGTCTGCTAAGTCCAATTGTAATTGGCTATTTATAGTCATCCCCCACATGAGGCAACGCAAGCAAAAAAATTAATCTATCTTCTCATCCCTTGCTCATGTGCCTATCTCTCCCTTGCTGCCGCCACGGGTTGCCGGGACTTCCATTCTCGGCCTCCGTATTCCACGATTATCAGCTGCGCTCTCCTTTCAAACCTCAAATTCCCAATTACGTGACAACTTGGTATCAGGTTCATCTACAATCCCGGCGGCACCCATGGCTCCGCCTTCGGGCACAACGTCACCGCCACCACCCCAAACTCTCGAGGAACTCATAACGAAGGAATCACTTAGGTTCAGTTAACAACAAGGGATCGATCGGGGTTCAGTAACGTAGCTAGTGCAATCGCTCGAGTTCAGTTAGAGCCCAATGCCTTGCTCGGGTTCAATTAGAGGGCAACACGCTCCTCGCACACACGTGCGTACATGTATACGAGAGAAACGCGCAAACCTCTCCATGCATCGCTCGGCCGCGACCACCCACCGTAACCGGGAACTCCCCGAAATTTTCCTCGCCCTCGCTTCTACCACCATTTTTTCCGTCATGGACGGCCCAAAGAATGTCATGCAGGTGCGTCTCCGGCCCACCCAGGATGAAAAACTCATTTTCTGTCATGATTTTTTGTCATAGATGTAGGAGCCCACCACATCTATGATGATACCGGGTTTTGTCATAATTATTGTCATAGAAGTGTCATAAGCATGACAGAAAAAAATCGTTCGGCCCAAAATGTCACGGATGTGTCTTTTTTTGTAGTGTTGCTTCTCCATGGAACCTTCGTGGGTGGATTCATCCATGGACTAGCGCGGCCGTTACCCATCGTGGGTTGAAGTCTCCATCAACGTGGACGTACGATAGCACCATCTATTGAAACCATACCAAAAACCTTCGCGTCTCCATTGCGTTGCACACCTACATTTTTGCACTTGCATGCTTTACTCTTTCCGCTGCATATACTCTTGCATTGCATGTGTGAAATGTTATGTATGCTTATTAATATGTGCTAAATTCAACCTTAACTTGAAGAATTGTAAAAACTGTCACTTTGACTTGTTAAGGGTCTAATCACCCCCCCTTCTAGACCCCTCTTCTCGATCTTTCAGTCTACCCCGCATTATATAAGAGGTCTAGGATATAAGCGTCCTATTAGCACACGACTCCCTATCCTGTCTAAACACAATACAAATCAGACTTCAACTATAACCTAACTTATACCTATATTCGACACAATTCCAACAGAAGCCAATGGAAAAAGTGTGCACAAATTAAATTGTAGCTAAAGCATGATCCAATGTAACTCGACAATAATCACTATTTTAAATTTTCCTCTCAAAAGTTTAGTCCAGTCCATTATAGCCCAAGTCGACATTGTCTGCTTCTCTAAATGCATTTATTTGACCCATGTTGTGTTGATTTGAACCAAATTGTTCTTCTCTCATCAATACCTAGTCTAAATCTCCAATGCAAAGCCATGGAAGATCACAATCAGCCTTCAAAAATCGATTTTATATATCTAGCTCCTATTAGCCTCTGCATACCAACATGTTAGCCTCCATGGCTCCGTCCTTGTCTTTTTCAAAGTCATCATATCTATGTGATATTTTTTAAGAATCCTTAATTCCAAATCAAATGACCTCCTCCAATAAATATATAGACCTCCGTTGCGGCCACTACTACCCACTCCATAGACCATAGGTACCATAAAAACCCAGAGTTCCAACCAAGCCTTCCATGTGGCACTTCGCGATTTGCGTCTCCACCACACAAATGGCGCGCTCTTCCACATGAGGTTGCGCAACAGATAAACTATCATGGGGCCCTCTAGCCCGCGATAGTTCCAACATAGGATAGTCATCAGGCCTGGTGGTCCTCCTCGAGGGAAGCCGCCGATGATGCCAAATTTTCTTTCTTGCTTGGTGGTGTTGTTTTCTTTAGTTTCTTCTTTTCCCACGAGGATATGTACTGGGGTGGCGGTAGTCATATCACACCCTTTCCCAGAATAATCACATGCTCTGTCGCCCCGTCACCTGCGAGGTCAATTTTTTTCCTCATGTGTTCCCATCTTGTGACGCCCCCGATTCAATCGTACACTAATCATGCACGCAAATGTGTACGATCAAGATCAGGGACTCACGGGAAGATATCACCACACAACTCTAAAACAAAAATAAGTCATACAAGCATCATAATACAAGCCAGGGGCCTTGAGGGCTCGAATACTAGTGCTCGATCATAGACGAGTCAGCGGAAGGAACAATATCTGAGTACAGACATAAGTTAAACAAGGTTGCCTTAAGAAGGCTAGCACAAACTGGGGTACAGATCGAAAGAGGCGCAGGCCTCCTGCCTGGGATCCTCCTAACTACTCCTGGTCATCGTCAGCGGGCTGCACGTAGTAGTAGGCACCTCCAGTGTAGTAGTCGTCATCGACGGTGGCGTGCTCCCCGGCTCCAACGTCTGGTTGTAGCAATCGAGTAGAGATAGGGAAAAGGGGAAACAATGCAACCATGAGTACTCATCCAAAGTACTGCAAGCAAGGAGCTACACTACATATGCATGGATATATGTGTAAAGGGCCATATCGGTGGACTGAGCTGCAGAATGCCGAGAATAAGAGGGGATAGCTAGTCTTATCGAAGACTACGCTTCGTCACCTTCGTCTTGCAACAGTAGAAGAGGGTAGGTTGAAGTCCTCCAAGTAACATCACATAGCAATAATCCTACCCGCGATCCCTCCTCGTAACCACGAGAGAGCGACCACCGGTTGTATCTCGCACTTGGAAGGGTCTGTTTTATTAAGTATCCGGTTCTAGTTGTCATAAGGTCAAGGTACAACTCCAAGCCGTCCTGTTACCGAAGATCACGACTATTCGAATAGATTAACTTCCCTGCAGGGGTGCACCAACTTACCCAACACGTTTGATCCCATTTGGCGGACACACTTTCTGGGTCATGCCCGCCGGAAGATCAACACGCCGCAGCCCTACCTAGGCACAACAGAGAGGCCAAGACGCCGGTCTAAACCTAAGCGCGCAGGGTGCAGGCCCATCGCCTCGAGCACACACTGCACGCGTATGGGCGGCCGGAATCAGACCTAGCCCAGCAGGCGTTCCAGTCCAATCCGGCGCGCGCCGCTCCGTCGCTGACGTCTGTAGTGCTTCGGCTGATACCACGACGCCGAGTGCCCATATCTTTCCCACGTAGTTGGTTAGTGCGTATAGGCCCGTAGCCAACTCAGATCAAATACCAAGATCTCGTTAAGCGTGTTAAGTATCCGCGAACGCCGAACAGGGACAGGCCCACCTCTCTCCTAGGTGGTCTCAACCTGCCATGTCGCTCCGCCACAAAGATCCATCCAGAGGGCCGTCGGGACAAAGGTCCTTTCAGCCCCCAATCCATGAATCACTCGCGGGTGCTCCACAAGCCGACCCGACTTTAGTCACCACATGTATCATGTATAAGTATAAGTATATACCCGTGATCACCTCTCGAGTGATCACGGCCCAATAGTATAGCACAGCAGACGGACAAGAATGTAGGGCCACAGATGGAATACTAGCATCCTATACTAAGCATATAGGATTGCAGGTAAAGGTAACAACAGTAGTAGCAAGGACAGGCTATGCAGCAGTATAGGATTAACTGAAAGCAGTAACATGCTACACTACTCTAATGCAAGCAGTATAGAGAAGAGTAGGCGATATCTGGTGATCAAAGGGGGGGCTTGCCTGGTTGTTCTGGCAAGAGAGAGGGGTCGTCAACTCCGTAGTCGAACTGGGCAGCAGCAGTGTCGGTCTCGTAGTCTACCGGAGAGAAGAGGGGGAAGAAACAATGAATACCATGTAAACAGATGCATATCGATGCATGACAAGACAAGTAACGATGCTAGGCGTGACCTAACGTGGTATGAGGTGATGCCGGTTAAGGGGGGAAACATCCGGGAAAATATCCCCGGTGTTTCGCATTTTCGGGCAAAGGACCCGGAGGGGGAAAGTTGCGAGTTGGATAGGTTAGGGGTGTGTGGCGGACGAACGGACCGCGTATCCGGATTCGTCTCATCGTTCTGAGCAACTTTCATGTTGAAAATATTTTCATCCGAGTTACGGACTAAAAGATATGATTTTCTAAAGATTTTATTAATTTCTGGAATTTAATTAATTATTTAATCCAACATTATCCAGAATAGTAAATGATGATGTCAGCATGACATCAGAGTGATGTCAGCAGTCAACGTTGACCATTGACCTGGTCAACCTGACGTGTGGGTCCAGTGGGAACCACCTGTCATTCTCTGTTTAGTTTAATTACAGATTAGTGAATTTAATTGGTGATTAGGTTAATCTAATCAGGATTAATTACTTAATTAATTAATTAATTAATTAATTTTATTAAATCATTTTTATTTTTATTATTATATTTTTTTTAATTCCTTTTTTTAAACGTTATGGGGCGGGGCCCCCCTAGTCAGTGGCCCGGGGGGGTGGGGCTAGCGGGCATAGGGTGGTGCGGGTTCGGGCGCAACCCGCACCCGTTCGTTCGGGCGCACGCCTAGGGGGTGGGCGGAGCCGGCAGGGCGCCGGAGCAGGAGGCAGTGGCAGGGCGCCGCGAGGATGGGCGCAGGGCGATCCCGCCAAATCTTGGCGAGTTGTTGCCAGCGCCACCGCAGCAGCAGCAGGCAAGGTGCGGGGCGTGGGGGAGAGGGCGCCGCCTTGGCGAGCGAAGCGGCGGCGCACGGCGGCGGGCATGGGAGACGGGCGCTGAGGCCTTCGCCGCCAGTCTGGTGGGCGAGCCGAGTGGCAAGGCGGCCGTGGTGGCGGCCGACGTGGGGAGAGGGAGGCGGTCCGCGAAGAGAGGGCGGCTGGCGTGACGGTTGGGATGACAAAGCGTCTTGGGACGACGCAGCGGTGGTGCTGGGGCGAAGCGCCGCGCAAGCGTGTGATGGTGCGCCGAGCGAGGGAGGGAGGAGAGGGGGCCTCACGGGGGGTTTGCAGTGGACGGGGCAGCAGGCTCGGGGGAGGTTGGGGAGGACCGGCGAGGAGGAGGTCGGGGACGGCGTTCCGACGACGCGGCTCCAGTGGGGTCCAGGCGAGGCGACGGTGGTGGTGGCGACGGGGTCGAGCGGCGGCTGCATCGGGGTCGACGATGAGGCGAGGCAGCATGCGCCAAAGCGGCGCCGACGAGGAAGTGGAGGGCGAGGAGGACGACGGCGAGGCAGCGCCGGGCGATGGCTGCGAGGAGGGGCTCCGTGGAGGAGGAAGACGGGCGACGGCATCGAGCGATGGGGGCGCCAGCTCGGCGGGGCTGGAGGCGCGGTGGCGCGGCGATGGGCGGCGTCGGGAGCAAGGGCGTGGTCGCCCCGATCCCGATCTGGATCGGGGGAGTGGGGGGCGAGCGAGTGGTGGGGGAGAGTGCGTGGTGGTAGTGGGGGGACCGGTTAGGGTTTCTCCCCTGGTTGGGGGCTATGGAGGGGAGGAGGTGGGCCGGCTAGGCCTGGGGGTTGGCCTAGTTGGGCCACGGCCCAGAGGGGGGGCTTCTCCTTTGTTTTAGTTTAGTTACAGTTTTCTATTTTCGTATTTTCTTTTATTTATTTATTCTCTTGTTTCTGTTTTCTTTTACTTATGTAATATTTTATAATTTTACAAAAAGTGAAACCCACACCTAAAATAGAGTTACAATTATAACTACAGCCACAAAAGGTTTTAACCATGAACAAAATAGTATAGTATTTTATAAAATCCAAAATGCATTTATTTAATTGTTTTACCTACTACTTTAATTACTAAAGTGCATTTAAACCTTTTATAAAAATGTGGTTTCTCCACCATAATTACCTATGCATTATTTGACACAACCCAAACAATTTAGTTTTAATATTTCAAAACTTTTGTCGTTTGCCTTTATTTTAAATTTTAATTTGACGCGGTTTGAACTAACGGACGTTTAGCATCGGTAATCGGGATGACGTGGCTTGATTAGCGTGGGATTATTTTAGCAAGATTATCCGGGCGTCACAATTCTCCTCCACTACAAGAAATCTCGTCCCGAGATTTAAGGGGGGAGTAAGGGGGAAGGGATCTGGTTACGTAACTCTAACGATTCTTCTCGGTCATAGTTGCTCTTCTCGAAGCGGTCGATCCATTACATTGATGTCTTCAGTTCTCTGCTTCGGGTCATCATGATGAAGTTGTCGTCCTTCCTTGGGGTTCTTCATCGTACTTACGGAAAGGATAAGGGGTAGCTTCAAAAGGACAGACCTCTACAAGGTTGTCTATCTGGTCGATAACATTGAGGAAGGTGGCGGAAAGTAACTCCCGAATTGAAACTTAAGAAAATATCGAGAGCAAAGTAAGGAGGTATCATTGGAAGTTTCGAGCAGGCAGGCAATCGTTCGATGCCTGAAACGAAGTGTTGAAGGGGTTTAGAGCAATATAAATAAGCATTGCATCTGATACCTGAATAGATCAACAGGCAGGTGGCCCGTGAATTACCTACAAAGTCAAGCACGAGGAATAACTTTGACAACCGAGCGTACAAGAGTGTCAGGTTTCGATCCTGTGGAACTGTGGGTTATGGGCCCACCATGTGGTTAAAAGTAGGAAGGTCGGTGACATCTTGCACGATCATGTAAGCAAGGCATGTCAGAGGAGAGTCTGAGGGGCATGTCGGCAACAACATAGGTACCAAGGGCGAGGGACGAAGAGAACCATTTTCTGCTCGTTGAACGAGGCGGACCAATAGGCAAAGTTCTCGTCCATCGGTGGCTACCGGAATGTCATCAACAATAGTAACAGGGTTACACCACACAAGATGGTACACCGAGGTGTTTACATAAGCAGGATATTATTGCTTATATTATATAGATCACAAGAAGGTTTAAACAAACCAATGGAAAGGAAAAGTGATTATTATGTTTAAACAGAACAATGGAAAGGAAAATGTGTTTAAACACATCTTTCAGGGGTAAATCCTTCCCAAGGACAAGCAGAGCATGATATCCATGATAGGATATAACGTAGAAAACCCTTCAGGAAAGGGGAGAGAAATATCATGACATTACCCATACAACGGTGTTAGGATAAATGATAAATAAAATTTAGCATCGTGCTTCAAATGTTCTGTTGAAAATCGGAGTACCATTGACATGCTTGAGATAGCATTGACATGGTCTTCATGTGAAGATCAGACTCTGGAAACACGAAGGATCCATCAGGAATAACTTATAGAATAAGTCTTACAATTTCCTCATGGATGAACGGATAACTTTGCTGAAAAGGAATCTATAATGATAGGTCCTCCAGCCGGGGGGGTGCTAGGCATGACATCAGGTTACCGGGTCACCAAAGGATCAACATCATAACTCTCGGAAGTTGTCCCAACCATCATATCTGACCGAGATTCATATCCAATTGGTGTCATGATACCTCAAACTCAGGGGGTCCGAGAGGAAAAGGTGCAACACAAACCGACGAAATGACATTGCAAGATTCTCGAGAAATGAACTATGGGAGCGGGTTTCTGAAGCAATAGTTCATCATTAAACCAAGGAGGGGATGAGAAGGTGGCTGATGGGCTCAGCGACAATTCATCGAGAATTCCAAACGGATGGACTTCCACGATAATGTGAACAAGAAGACGACATTTGTTAGATCAAATGATATAATGGGATATGCTCGAGGAAAGCATACATAATTAAACATTGGTTGAACGGTGCACCCGAAATATGGGTTGGGTTGCACGGCCAATGTTAAAATGGTGATTCAATTATCGAAAGACTTAGAATGAACTATCGCCCATTCACTTCGAAGAAATAGGGTTGCTAGAAGTTTTGAATTCACACGTCATAGCTCAATTGTCGGTATTCCGGTTGAAAACAATACGGGGACCAAGGAATGAACGAAGATGGCAAGAAGTATTATGATATCAAGAATTCTTAAGAGGTGGTGAAATTCTCACCACATTCTTGACAAAAAGTGATGGTAATACTTCCGAGGTAAGGAAGATCAACTGCTGGGTAGCAGGGATCTCAAGGTTTACACAAAACACGAACAAGTTGTGTTGAACGGAAGGCAATAAAGTGGTCGATGAGAACAGGAATCATCGAGGGGCAAGGATGGTATTACCCATATGAATTCAATTGAATTCCTGGAAGAGCTCATAAGGTTGATGATGATCACGACACATTTGTCGAGAGATTTCATGCAGATGTAATCAACCAGCGACGACATCAAGTCAGAGGAATGATGAAGCAAGAGGTTATTGGAACCACAGTTACGACACAAACTCGAACTCAAGCTTGTTGTTTAAGGTGAAAGGGTATGATGAGGAAAATCGACGTAAGCTTAGCTATCGTCGCAAATTGGTGCTCCGAGAATAAGGACCAGGTAGCACAGTTAGAATCGTCACGACAATGATATAGCCAAACAGGCTAGGAATGGCGTGATCTGGTACAAACTCGTACTTATAGAAGCTTACTGAAGAGTTGTTGAACCGTAGAGCGGACTCGGTTCAGTTATCGGTGTCTTTGAGTGTTTAATAACTCAGAGCCCGTGAAAAATTGGAATCAGTGGGAAGGTAGCACTTGATGAAGAACTCATAAGAAGTTATGCAGTTCCATGATAATCTCGAGATACCAGGGGGGTAATACTCGACACAAGATCAAAGTAAGGGTTGGACTGGTGTATTGATCCATAGGAGACAATTGTTTTAACTTGTCCGAGAAATGGAATCAAAGAAGATCAATCATGGTCGGAACCACGGTTGCAAGGGATCAATTCACAGATACCATATGTTAGTTATCAAGGAAATAGTTATTATTACAAGAAGCTTCCATGATAAGTTCCACATCAGGTCCATGGGCATGAACTCAGAGTTCAAGGTCGACTCCCACTTCTCCAATGCATACCCTTTCATTCACTTCTCGCTTTCGATGAAGTTATAGCGTTGAAATTTTATCTGGCAAAATACCAGAAGTGTATGACTCATGAAAACTGTCGAGTTCACACATATTAAGGAAGGCATAGGTTCATCCCATAGGGGCTTCTTAGAAACATAAACCACAAGTTTCAAGAGTAATTAACACAAGCCCGAAAGCAGAGCATGGTTGGCCAAGCAGAGGATACAACTTAACAAAGGCATTATGTATCGGGGGAAGAACTCACAAAGTGATCAAGTGTGAAGGTCATTGTCGGATAACAATCCAACAAACGACTTGATGGTCCACAAAGGATCTGATATGAGTATCGATACTCAACTAGAAGAGGAAGGAATGCAAATGCAACAGGTTATGGAAGCATCTGAATAGTTCACAGCTTAAATGCAAAGGAATTATGATTTCCAAAACAAAGGATCAGAAGCAGACGTTCTGATCAAGGATGGATCAATTGAATATACCAGAGGCACAATCGACGACAGACAGTTTGGTCGAGAACCACCTCATGTTCAAAATGACGTCTGAGCCGGAAGGATGAATTCTAGGATCTATTTGAGGATTGTGAGAATTCGCAACATATTGAATCAACAGACTCAAAATGATAATGACAATGAATGTCAATAAGACTACGAGACTTATGGGATTAACCATAATGCGAGCAAGCAAGAATTTCAAGAGCCAAAGGCTCCAGAGGATTTTCGGAAGATCGAATAGTATTTTGAAGACTTTTGTGAAACTCATGAACAACTGGGGATGAGCGGATACTCGACAAGTGCGAGGATTTATTTGAAGGGGTATTCATGTGGCAAAGAACTGCTAGGCAGTAGGCACAAAGTATTCTCGGAACAATAGAGAAACTTCGGGTATCTTGTAATAACAAGATCAATGGGGGATGATCGTAAGAATGGCAAGTGTAAGTAGTTATCCATAAGGATTTATCGGTGGTCGGGAATAGCAAAAGTGATGGGCACAAAGTCTCGAGAGAATATCAAAGAGTATCTCCGAAATCTTCTGATGCAGTCGGTGATCATCCGGACTGAAGGGCCTCTCCGGTTGAAAGTATTTTCGAGAACCTAAAGTTAGATTTTAGTAAAAATCGTTTAACCCGAATAGAAGAGCGTTCAGAGTCCCAGAGTAAAGGTCGAGGAGTAAAAGATCCTAGTACCACCCGATGGCGACGTGGGCCCGTAAGGCACACAGCCAAGTTAGTAAAAGTTTTTGTAATGTCTAGACTCGACTTCGGCCAAGGAGTGTGGAAGGGGGATTCCTACAGGCAGTCGGCTCTGATACCAACTTGTGACGCCCCCGATTCAATCGTACACTAATCATGCACGCAAATGTGTACGATCAAGATCAGGGACTCACGGGAAGATATCACAACACAACTCTAAAACAAAAATAAGTCATACAAGCATCATAATACAAGCCAGGGGCCTCGAGGGCTCGAATACAAGTGCTCGATCATAGACGAGTCAGCGGAAGCAACAATATCTGAGTACAGACATAAGTTAAACAAGGTTGCCTTAAGAAGGCTAGCACAAACTGGGGTACAGATCGAAAGAGGCGCAGGCCTCCTGCCTGGGATCCTCCTAACTACTCCCGGTCGTCGTCAGCGGGCTGCACGTAGTAGTAGGCACCTCCGGTGTAGTAGTCGTCATCGACGGTGGCGTCTGGCTCCTAGGCTCCAACGTCTGGTTGCAGCAATCGAGTAGAGATAGGGGGAAAAAGGGGAAACAATGCAACCGTGAGTACTCATCCAAAGTACTCGCAAGCAAGGAGCTACACTACATATGCATGGATATATGTGTAAAGGGCCATATCAGTGGACTGAACTACAGAATGCCAGAATAAGAGGGGGATAGCTAGTCTTATCGAAGACTACGCTTATGGTCACCTTCGTCTTGCAACAGGTAGAAGAGGGTAGGTTGAAGTCCTCCAAGTAACATCACATAGCAATAATCCTACCCGGCGATCCCCTCCTCGTAACCCTGAGAGAGAGCGACCACCGGTTGTATCTGGCACTTGGAAGGGTGTGTTTTATTAAGTATCCGGTTCTAGTTGTCATAAGGTCAAGGTACAACTCCAAGTCGTCCTGTTACCGAAGATCAAGGCTATTCGAATAGATTAACTTCCCTGCAGGGGTGCACCAACTTACCCAACACGTTTGATCCCATTTGGTCGGACACACTTTCCTGGGTCATGCACGGCCGCGGAAGATCAACACGTCGCAGCCCCACCTAGGCACAACAGAGAGGCCAGCACGCCGGTCTAAACCTAAGCGCGCAGGGTCTAGGCCCATCGCCCTGAGCACACCTGCACGTTGCGTGGGCGGCCGGAAGCAGAGCCCTAAGATGGCGTTCAGTCCAATCCGGTCGCGCGCGCTCCGTCGCCGACGTCTGTAGTGCTTGGTGATACCACGACGCCGAGTGCCCATATCTTTCCCACGTAGTTGGTTAGTGCGTATAGGCCCGTGAGCCAACTCAGATCAAATACCAAGATCTCGTTAAGCGTGTTAAGTATCCGAGAACGCCGAACAGGACAGGCCCACTCTCTCCTAGGCGGTCTCAACCTGCCTGTCGCTCCGCCACAAAGATCCATCCAGAGGGCCGTCGGGACAAAGGTCCTTTCAGCCCCAATCCATGAATCACTCATGGGTGCTCCACAAGCCGACCCGACTTTAGTCACCACATGTATCATGTATAAGTATAAGTATATAACCGTGATCACCTCCCGAGTGATCATGGCCCGATAATATAGCACAAACAGACGGACAAGAATGTAGGGCCACAGATGGAATACTAGCATCCTATACTAAGCATATAGGATTGCGAGGTAAAGGTAACATGATAGTAGCAAGGACAGGCTATGCAAAGGTATAGGATTAAGCGAAAGCAAGTAACATGCTACACTACTCTAATGCAAGCAGTATAGAGAAGAGTAGGCGATATCTGGTGATCAAAGGGGGCTTGCCCGGTTGTTCGGCAAGAGAGAGGGGTCATCAACTCCGTAGTCGAACCGGGCAGCAGCGAAGTGTCGGTCTCGTAGTCTACCGGAGAGAAGAGGGGAAGAAACAATGAATACCATGTAAACAGATGCATATCGATGCATGACAAGACAAGTAACGATGCTAGGCGTGACCTAACGTGGTATGAGGTGATGCGGTTAAGAAACATCCGGAAAATATCCCGGTGTTTAGCATTTTGAGCGAGAAGGACCGAGGGGAAAGTTGCGAGTTGGATAGGTTAGGGGTGTGTGGCGGACGAACGGACTGCGTATCCGGATTCGTCTCATCGTTCTGAGCAACTTTCATGTTGAAAATATTTTAATCCGAGTTACGGACTAAAAGATATGATTTTCTAAAGATTTTATTAATTTCTGGAATTTAATTTATTATTTAATCCAACATTATCCAGAATAGTAAATGATGAAGTCAGCATGACATCAGAGTGATGTCAGCAGTCAACGTTGACCATTGACCTGGTCAACCTGACGTGTGGGTCCAGTGGGACCCACCTATCATTCTCTGTTTAGTTTAATTACAGATTAGTTAATTTAATTGGTGATTAGGTTAATCTAATCAGGATTAATTAACTTAATTAATTACTTAATTAATTAATTAATTAATTAATTTTATTAAATCATTTTTATTTTTATTTTTATATTTTTTTTTAATTCCTTTTTTTAAACGTTATGGGCGGGGCCCCTAGTCGATGGCAGGGGGGGGCTAGCGGGCATGTGGCGGTGCGGGTTCGGGCGCAACCCGCACCCGTTCGTTCGGGCGCACGCCTAGGGGTGGCGGAGGCAGCGGCGCCGGGCAGGAAGGCGGTGGCTGTGGCGCCGCCGAGGATGGGCGCAGGCGCATCCCTTGATCTTGGGCGAGTTGTTAGCTAGCCACCGCACTGGCTGCAGCAGGCAGGTGTGCGGCGTGTAGGGAGCAGGGGGCGCCGCCTTGGCGGCCGAAGCGAAGCGCGCCACCAGCGGCGGTCGCGGGAGACGGGCGCTGAGAGCGCCGCCATTGTGGAGTCGGCGGGCCGAGCCATGTGGCCAAGGCGGCCGTGGTGGTGGCCGGCGTGGGGAGAGGGTGCGGTCCGCGAAGAGCGGGCGTCTGGCGTGACGGGTGGGATGACAAAGCGTCTTGGGGCGACGCAGCGTCTGTGGGCATGGGCGACGAAGCGCCGGGCGTGTGGTGGTGGCCGTCAGGAGGAGGAGGAGAGGGGGCTCACGGGGTTTTGCGATGGACGGGCAGCAGGCTCGGGGGAGGTTGGGGAGGACCGGCGAGGAGGAGGTCGGGGACGGCGTTCCGACGACGCGGCTCCAGTGGGGTCCAGCGAGGCGGCGGTGGTGGTGGCGGCGGGTCGTCGGCGGCGGCTGCATCGGGTCGACGATGAGGCGAGCCTGGCGCCAAAGGGCGTCGCACGAGGAAGTGGAGGGGCGAGGAGGACGACGGCGAGGCAGCGCCGGGCGATGGCTGCGAGGAGGGGCTCCGTGGAGGAGGGAGACGGGCGACGGCATCGAGCGATGGGGGCGCCGGCTCGGCGGGGCTGGAGGCGCGGTGGCGCGGCGATGGGCGGCGTCGGGAGCAAGGGCGTGGTCGCCCCGATCCCGATCTGGATCGGGGGAGTGGGGGGCGAGCGAGTGGTGGGGGGGAGTGCGTGGTGGTAGTGGGGGGACCGGTTAGGGTTTCTCCCCTGGTTGGGGGCTATGGAGGGGAGGGGGTGGTCCGGCTGGGCCTGGGGGTTGGCCCAGTTGGGCCACGGCCCAGAGGGGGGGGCTTCTCCTTTGTTTTAGTATAGTTATAGTTTTCTATTTTCGTATTTTCTTTTATTTATTTATTCTCTTGTTTCTGTTTTCTTTTACTTATGTAATATTTTATAATTTTACAAAAAGTGAAACCCACACCTAAAATAGAGTTACAATTATAACTACAGCCACAAAAGGTTTTAACCATGAACAAAATAGTATAGTATTTTATAAAATCCAAAATGCATTTATTTAATTGTTTTACCTACTACTTTAATTACTAAAGTGCATTTAAACCTTTTATAAAAATGTGGTTTCTCCACCATAATTACCTATGCATTATTTGACACAACCCAAACAATTTAGTTTTAATATTTCAAAACTTTTGTCGTTTGCCTTTATTTTAAATTTTAATTTGACGCGGTTTGAACTAACGGACGTTTAGCATCGGTAATCGGGATGACGTGGTTTGATTAGCGTGGGATTATTTTAGCAAGATTATCCGGGCGTCACAATTCTCCTCCACTACAAGAAATCTCGTCCCGAGATTTAAGGGCGGGAGTAAGGGGGAAGGGATCTGGTTACGTAACTCTAACGATTCTTCTCGGTCATAGTTGCTCTTCTCGAAGCGGTCGATCCATTACATTGATGTCTTCAGTTCTCTGCTTCGGGTCATCATGATGAAGTTGTCGTCCTTCCTTGGGGTTCTTCATCGTACTTACGGAAAGGATAAGGGGTAGCTTCAAAAGGACAGACCTCTACAAGGTTGTCTATATGGTCGATAACATCGAGGAAGGTGGAGGAAAGTAACTCCCGAATTGAAACTTAAGAAAATATCGAGAGCAAAGTAAGGAGGTATCATTGGAAGTTTCGAGCAGGCAGGCAATCGTTCGATGCCTGAAACGAAGTGTTGAAGGGGTTTAGAGCAATATAAATAAGCATTGCATCTGATACCTGAATAGATCAACAGGCAGGTGGCCCGTGAATTACCTACAAATTCAAGCACGAGGAATAACTTTGACAACCGGGCGTACAAGAGTGTCAGGTTTCGATCCTGTGGAACTGTGGGTTATGGGCCCACCATGTGGTTAAAAGTAGGAAGGTCAGTGACATCTTGCACGATCATGTAAGCAAGGCATGTCAGAGGAGAGTTTGAGGGTCATGTCGGCAACAACATAGGTACCAAGGGCGAGGGACGAAGAGAACCATTTTCTGCTCGTTGAACGAGGCGGACCAATTGGCAAAGTTCTCGTCCATCGGTGGCTACCGGAATGTCATCAACAATAGTAACAGGGTTACACCACACAAGATGGTACACCGAGGTGTTTACATAAGCAGGGATATTATTGCTTATATTATATAGATCACAAGAAGGTTTAAACAAACCAATGGAAAGGAAAAGTGATTATTATGTTTAAACAGAACAATGGAAAGGAAAATGTGTTTAAACACATCTTTCAGGGGTAAATCCTTCCCAAGGACAAGCAGAGCATGATATCCATGATAGGATATAACGTAGAAAACCCTTCAGGAAAGGGGAGAGAAATATCATGACATTACCCATACAACGGTGTTAGGATAAATGATAAATAAAATTTAGCATCGTGCTTCAAATGTTCCTGTTGAAAATCGGAGTACCATTGACATGCTTCGAGATAGCATTGACATGGTCTTCATGTGAAGATCAGACTCTGGAAACACGAAGGATCCATCAGGAATAACTTATAGAATAAGTCTTACAATTTCCTCATGGATGAACGGATAACTTTGCTGAAAAGGAATCTATAATGATAGGTCCTCCAGCGGGAAGTGCTAGGCATGACATCAGGTTACCGGGTCACCAAAGGATCAACATCATAACTCTCGGAAAGTTGTCCCAACCATCATATCTGACCGAGATTCATATCCAATTGGTGTCATGATACCTCAAACTCAGGGGGTCCGAGAGGAAAAGGTGCAACACAAACCGACGAAATGACATTGCAAGATTCTCGAGAAATGAACTATGGGAGCGGGTTTCTGAAGCAATAGTTCATCATTAAACCAAGGAGGGGATGAGAAGGTGGCTGATGGGCTCAGCGACAATTCATCGAGAATTCCAAACAGATGGACTTCCACGATAATGTGAACAAGAAGACGACATTTGTTAGATCAAATGATATAATGGGATATGCTCGAGGAAAGCATACATAATTAAACATTGGTTGAACGGTGCACCCGAAATATGGGTTGGGTTGCACGGCCAATGTTAGAATGGTGATTCAATTATCGAAAGACTTAGAATGAACTATCGCCCATTCACTTCAAAGAAATAGGGTTGCTAGAAGTTTTGAATTCACACGTCATAGCTCAATTGTCGGTATTCCGGTTGAAAACAATACGGGGACCAAGGAATGAACGAAGATGGCAAGAAGTATTATGATATCAAGAATTCTTAAGAGGTGGTGAAATTCTCACCACATTCTTGACAAAAAGTGATGGTAATACTTCCGAGGTAAGGAAGATCAACTGCTGGGTAGCAGGGATCTCAAGGTTTACACAAAACACGAACAAGTTGTGTTGAACGGAAGGCAATAAAGTGGTCGATGAGAACAGGAATCATCGAGGGGCAAGGATGGTATTACCCATATGAATTCAATTGAATTCCTGGAAGAGCTCATAAGGTTGATGATGATCACGACACATTTGTCGAGAGATTTCATGCAGATGTAATCAACCAGCGACGACATCAAGTCAGAGGAATGATGAAGCAAGATGTTATTGGAACCACGATTCATGACACAAACTCGAACTCAAGCTTGTTGTTTAAGGTGAAAGGGTATGATGAGGAAAATCGACGTAAGCTTAGCTATCGTCGCAAATTGGTGCTCCGAGAATAAGGACCAGGTAGCACAATTAGAATCGTCACGACAATGATATAGCCAAACAGGCTAGGAATGGCGTGATCGGGTACAAACTCGTACTTATAGAAGCTTACTGAAGAGTTGTTGAACCGTAGAGCGGACTCGGTTCAGTTATCGGTGTCTTTGAGTGTTTAATAACTCAGAGCCCGTGAAAAATTGGAATCAGTGGGAAGGTAGCACTTGATGAAGAACTCATAAGAAGTTATGCAGTTCCATGATAATCTCGAGATACCAGGGGGGTAATACTCGACACAAGATCAAAGTAAGGGTTGGACTGGTGTATTGATCCATAGGAGACAATTGTTTTAACTTGTCCGAGAAATGGAATCAAAGAAGATCAATCATGGTCGGAACCACGGTTGCAAGGGATCAATTCACAGATACCATATGTTAGTTATCAAGGAAATAGTTATTATTACAAGAAGCTTCCATGATAAGTTCCACATCAGGTCCATGGGCATGAACTCAGAGTTCAAGGTCGACTCCCACTTCTCCAATGCATACCCTTTCATTCACTTCTCGCTTTCGATGAAGTTATAGCGTTGAAATTTTATCTGGCAAAATACCAGAAGTGTATGACTCATGAAAACTGTCGAGTTCACACATATAAAGGAAGGCATAGGTTCAGCCCATAGGGGCTTCTTAGAAACATAAACCACAAGTTTCAAGAGTAATTAACACAAGCCCAAAGCGAGCATGGTTGGCCAAGCAGAGGATACAACTTAACAAAGGCATTATGTATCGGGGAAGAACTCACAAAGTGATCAAGTGTGAAGGTCATTGTCGGATAACAATCCAACAAACGACTTGATGGTCCACAAAGGATCGATATGAGTATCGATACTCAACCGTAAGAGGAAGGAATGCAAATGCAACAAGTTAAGGAAGCATCTGAATAGTTCATAGCTTAAATGCAAAGGAATTATGATTTCCAAAACAAAGGATCGAAGCGACGCTCGATCAAGGATGGATCAATTGAATATACCGAGGCACAATCGATTTACGCATACGGTTTGGTCGAGAACCAGCTCATGTTCAAAATGACGTCTGAGCCGGAAGGATGAATTCTAGGATCTATTTGAGGATTGCGAGAATTCGCAACATATTGAATCAACAGACTCAAAATGATAATGACAAGGAATGTCAATAAGACTACGAGACTTATGGGATTAACCATAATGCGAGCAAGCAAGAATTTCAAGAGCCAAAGGCTCCAGAGGATTTTCGGAAGATCGAATAGTATTTTGAAGACTTTTGTGAAACTCATGAACAACTGGGGATGAGCGGATACTCGACAAGTGCGAGGATTTATTTTAAGGGGTATTCATGTGGCAAAGAACTGCTAGGCAGTAGGCACGAAGTATTCTCGGAACAATAGAGAAACTTCGGGTATCTTGAAAAGATCGTAAGAATGGCAAGTGTAAGTAGTTATCCATAAGGATTTATCGGTGGTCGGGAATAGCAAAAGTGATGGGCACAAAGTCTCGAGAGAATATCAAAGAGTATCTCCGAAATCTTCTGATGCAGTCGGTGATCATCCGGACTGAAGGGCCTCTCCGGTTGAAAGTATTTTCGAGAACCTAAAGTTAGATTTTAGTAAAAATCGTTTAACCCGAATAGAAGAGCGTTCAGAGTCCCAGAGTAAAGGTCGAGGAGTAAAAGATCCTAGTACCACCCGATGGCGACGTGGGCCCGTAAGGCACACAGCCAAGTTAGTAAAAGTTTTTGTAATGTCTAGACTCGACTTCGGCCAAGGAGTGTGGAAGGGGGATTCCTACAGGAAGTCGGCTCTGATACCAACTTGTGACGCCCCCGATTCAATCGTACACTAATCATGCACGCAAATGTGTACGATCAAGATCAGGGACTCACGGGAAGATATCACAACACAACTCTAAAACAAAAATAAGTCATACAAGCATCATAATACAAGCCGGGGCCTCGAGGGCTCGAATACAAGTGATCGATCATAGACGAAGTCAGCGGAAGCAACAATATCTGAGTACGACATAAGTTAAACAAGTTTGCCTTAAGAAGGCTAGCACAAACTGGGATACAGATCGAAAGAGGCGCAGGCCTCCTGCCTGGGATCCTCCTAACTACTCCTGGTCGTCGTCAGTGGGCTGCACGTAGTAGTAGGCACCTCCGGTGTAGTAGTCGTCATCGACGGTGGCGTCTGGCTCCTGGGCTCCAACGTCTGGTTGCAGCAATCGAGTAGAGATAGGGGAAAAAGGGGGAACAAGGCAACCGTGAGTACTCATCCAAAGTACTCGCAAGCAAGGAGCTACACTACATATGCATGGATATATGTGTAAAGGGCCATATCGGTGGACTGAACTGCAGAATGCCGTAATAAGAGGGGATAGCTAGTCTTATCGAAGACTACGCTATGGTCACCTTCGTCTTGCAACAGTAGAAGAGGGTAGGTTGAAGTCCTCCAAGTAACATCACATAGCAATAATCCTACCCGGCGATCCCCTCCTCGTAACCCTGAGAGAGAGCGACCACCGGTTGTATCTGGCACTTGGAAGGGTGTGTTTTATTAAGTATCCGGTTCTAGTTGTCATAAGGTCAAGGTACAACTCCAAGCCGTCCTGTTACCGAAGATCACGGCTATTCGAATAGATTAACTTCCCTGCAGGGGTGCACCAACTTACCCAACACGTTTGATCCCATTTGGTCGGACACACTTTCCTGGGTCATGCACGGCCGCGGAAGATCAACACGTCGCAGCCCCACCTAGGCACAACAGAGAGGCCAGCACGCCGGTCTAAACCTAAGCGCGCAGGGGTCTGGGCCCATCGCCCTGAGCACACCTGCACGTTGCGTGGGCGGCCGGAAGCAGACCTAGCCCAGTAGGCGTTCCAGTCCAATCCGGCGCGCGCCGCTCCGTCGCTGACGTCTGTAGTGCTTCGGCTGATACCACGACGCCGAGTGCCCATATCTTTCCCACGTAGTTGGTTAGTGCGTATAGGCCCGTAGCCAACTCAGATCAAATACCAAGATCTCGTTAAGCGTGTTAAGTATCCGCGAACGCCGAGCGAGGACAGGCCCACCTCTCTCCTAGGCGGTCTCAACCTGCCTGTCGCTCCGCCACAAAGATCCATCCAGGAGGGCCGTCGGGACAAAGGTCCTTTCAGCCCCAATCCATGAATCACTCATGGTGCTCCACAAGCCGACCCGACTTTAGTCACCACATGTATCATGTATAAGTATAAGTATATACCGTGATCACCTCCCGAGTGATCACGGCCCGATAGTATAGCATGCAGACGGACAAGAATGTAGGGCCACAGATGGAATACTAGCATCCTATACTAAGCATATAGGATTGCGGTAAAGGTAACTGTGATAGTAGCAAGGACAGGCTATGCAGAAGTATAGGATTAAGCGAAAGCAAGTAACATGCTACACTACTCTAATGCAAGCAGTATAGAGAAGAGTAGGCGATATCTGGTGATCAAAGGGGGCTTGCCTGGTTGTTCTGGCAAGAGAGAGGGGTCGTCAACTCCGTAGTCGAACCGGGCAGCAGCAGTGTCGGTCTCGTAGTCTACGGAGAGAAGAGGGGAAGAAACAATGAATACCATGTAAACAGATGCATATCGATGCATGACAAGACAAGTAACGATGCTAGGCGTGACCTAACGTGGTATGAGGTGATGCCGGTTAAGGGGGGAAACATCCGGGAAAATATCCCCGGTGTTTCGCATTTTCGGGCAGAGGACCCGGAGGGGGAAAGTTGCGAGTTGGATAGGTTAGGGGTGTGTGGCGGACGAACGGACTGCATATCCGGATTCGTCTCGTCGTTCTGAGCAACTTTCATGTTGAAAATATTTTAATCCGAGTTACGGATTAAAAGATATGATTTTCTAAAGATTTTATTAATTTCTGGAATTTAATTAACTATTTAATCCAACATTATCCAGAGTAGTAAATGATGACGTCAGCATGACACAAGAGTGATGTCAGCAGTCAATGTTGACCATTGACCTGGTCAACCTGACGTGTGGGTCCAGTGGGACCCACCTGTCATTCTCTGTTTAGTTTAATTACAGATTAGTTAATTTAATTGGTGATTAGGTTAATCTAATCAGGATTAATTAACTTAATTAATTAATTAATTAATTAATTTTATTGAATCATTTTTATTTTTATTATTATATTTTTTAATTCCTTTTTTAAGCGTTATGGGTGGGGCCCCTAGTCGATGGCTGGGGGGGGCTAGCGGGCGCAGGCGGTGCAAGTTGGCGCAACCCGCACCTGTTCGTCGGGCGCACGCCTAGGGGTGGGCGGAGCCGGCAGGCGCCGGAGCAGGAGGCCGGTGGCTGTGGCGCCGGCGAGGATGGGCGCAGGGCGATCCCGCCCTTGATCTTGAGGCGAGGTTGCAGCAGCCACCGTACATTGCCAGCAGCAGGCGGTGCCGGCGGGGGCGAGGCGAGCGAGCGCCGCCTTGGCGAAAGCGGTCGCGCGGAGAGGCAGGCGCTGAGGAGCTTCGCCCATAGGGAGTCTGGCGAGGCGAGCCGATGGCCAAGGCGGCCGTGGTGGCCGGCCGACGTGGGGGAGAGGGAGTGCGGTCCGGTGAAGATCGGGCGGCGGGCGTGACGGGTGGGATGACGAGCGTCTTGGACGACGCTGCGCGCGTCTGATGGCGGCGACGCAGGCCGGGCGCGGTGTGTGATGGTCGTCGGCGAGGAGGAGGAGAGGGGGCCTCACGGGGTTTGCGATGGGCGGGCAGCGAGCTCGGGGAGGTTGGGAGGACCGCGAGGAGGAGGTCGGGACGGCGTTCGACGACGCTGCCCAGTGGGGTCAAAGCGCGAGGCGACGGTGGTGGTGGCGACGGGTCGAGCGGCGGCTGCATCGGGTCGACGATGAGGCGAGGCTTGGCCAAAGCGGGCGTCGCACGAGGAAGTGGAGGCGAGGAGGACGACGGCGAGGCAGACTGGCGATGGCTGCGAGGAGGGGCTCCGTGGAGGAGGGAGACGGGCGACGGCACCGAGCGATGGGGGCGCCGGCTCGGCGGGCTGGAGGCACGTGGCGTGTGATGGGCGGCGTCGGGGAGCAGGCGTGGTCGCCCGATCCCGATCTGGATCGGGAGTGGGGCGGCGAGTGGTTGGGAGTGCGTGGTGGTAGTGGGGGACGGTTAGGGTTTCTCCCCTGGTGGGGGGCTATGGAGGGAAGGGTGGGCCGGCTGGGCCTGGGGGTTGGCCCAGTTGGGCCACGGCCCAGAGGGGGGGGGGCTTCTCCTTTGTTTTAGTTTAGTTACAGTTTTCTATTTTCGTATTTTCTTTTATTTATTTATTCTCTTGTTTCTGTTTTCTTTTACTTATGTAATATTTTATAGTTTTACAAAAAGTGAAACCCACACCTAAAATAGAGTTACAATTATAACTACAGCCACAAAAGGTTTTAACCCTGAACAAAATAGTATAGTATTTTATAAAATCCAAAATGCATTTATTTAATTGTTTTACCTACTACTTTAATTACTTAAGTGCATTTAAACCTTTTATAAAAATGTGGTTTCTCCACCATAATTACCTATGCATTATTTGACACAACCCAAACAATTTAGTTTTAATATTTCAAAACTTTTGTCGTTTGCCTTTATTTTAAATTTTAATTTAACGCGGTTTGAACTAACAGACGTTTAGCATCGATAATCGGGATGACGTGGTTTAATTAGCGTGGGATTATTTTAGCAAGATTATCCGGGCGTCACACATCTTCTCCTTTCTCCTCATATCCCTCATCAGTCGGCTTTAAGGGAGTAGACGCCATATCTAATTCATCGACATCATCACAAAGACCAGCCTCCCAAGAAGATCTCTTCCTTGGTATTGTATAACGTTTCGTTGTTCTTTGCCCTGCCTCCCCCCAAAGCCCGCATGCCTTCCTACGACAACGCATACACCACCGCTCTCCTCTGAGCAATCATCCATCAACCGAACCACTTGTCTTTCAGATCCCAAACACCACTGCCACACTCCTCATGTTCATGACCCATCAAACCATATATCTCGTAGAAGAAAGGAATATTACTTGTCCGGAAGCAGGCGAAGACCTTCACCTTTGACAAGCAGTGGGGTTAAGTGGGTCAGAGGTTCAGCAACAAGGACACACGCTTGAACCCTCATCATATGACAACCTCGGAGCCAGCTGAATCTCTCTAGCCTTGTCGATGCGTCGTGCGAGCTGATCCACAACATGTTCTTTCTGAAATGGATCCCGATTCTTGTATATCTGTGCCTAGACACGGAAGCCATCTTGGTTTAGCGACATTGTATTTGTGCACCCATCATCGCCATCGACAAGCAAGCCAAACCATTGAAAATCCAAGGTGCTACCATGCACCACTTTTTTTCCAATCACCAAGACAATACATCTGGAAGACAAACAAGTCGTCGTTAGTGGCGAAGCCATGTTGAGAGGAGTGTGGTCAATTGACCACACAGGTTTTGGCAAATCCTTGGTACACAAGTAGAAATCATGTATTTTTTTTATAAAATTAGTGAAAACACATATTTGACATCACAGATTTGAAATGACATCACAAACTTCTAATCCTAGCACCGCCACTGGTCCTCAACCGCCCCCATGTACTTTGGTGTTTATGCTAGGACTCAAGTGAATTTTAGAGTTTTCAAACATCACATCCGAGGTAAACGGACAATCTGTGTTCAATCTCTCAGTCGTCATCCATCGATCTCGACCTTGTATTGCTTCTTATCTTCTTCCCGGCAACAACATCATCGGGCTCATCTTTCATTAGCTCTAGATGCTTGAGCATCTTAAAACAGAGACCAAACACCTTGGACCTCCATGGCTCCACCCCACAAAGTGGCGGCGCCAAGGAGATGGCAGTTTTATGTGGAACTCTCTCCAAGAACGGAGATCACCGCGGAAGTAGTAGAAACCTAACGAGGAGGGTCAGAATCGCTTCTAGAAATTAGAAAATTAGATTCTTAATCAAGAAATTAGATCCTCTGCCCCATAACGTAAGACATTTGTCGGAGTATAAATTAGTGAACAAAACAGTTTTGGAAGTGGGAGAAGCCACTTATTTAAGAGGAAGTCGATCGAACTGAAAAGAAGCAATTAAATGGGCCCAAAGGGATTCCTGCTTCCGACATTTGGCCCAACATCTCGCTAGCGACAAACATGCGGAAACCTAGCTAACCAGCAGCAGCTCACCAGTACTCCTCGCGCCTCCATTCCCCAAACCCAAACCCTCGCCGTCACCCCCTCCACCGGCGGCCATGGACGACCAGCCATTTATCATCGGCGCCTCCGGGGGCGTCTCAGTGAGCGATGTCCGCGCCAGCATGGAGCGCAACGGCGAGGACCCTCAGACGCTGGATCTCGGCTACAACATGATGCTCCACTTCGTGTACGGCTACCTCCCGCACCCGCCCGTCTCCCCCGCCGCGCCCCTCTCCCTCGTCGGCGCGTCCTGGGTCCCCGACGGCGTCGACCGCATCAGCCGCCTTCCCGACGTCGTCCTCGTCAACATCCTCTCCCGCCTCCCCGCCAAGGACGCCGCGCGCACCGCCGCCCTCGCCTCACGCTGGCGCCCGCTCTGGCGCACGGCGCCCCTCGCTCTTGTCGACAGCCAACTGCTTCCGGACGGCGGCGCGTCCGAGCCGCAAATCCTCGGGGCCCCCTCTCCCCGCGCCGTCACCGCCGCGGTGTCCAGCGCCCTGGCGGCGCACCCGGGGCCCTTCCGCTGCATCCACCTCACCCGCAGCACCATGGACGAGCACCGAGGCGAGATTGCGCGCTGGCTCGACACCCTCGTCGCCAAGGGGGTCCAAGAACTCGTCTTTGTCAACCGCCCTTGGCCGCTAGACCTTCGCCTCCCCGCCACGTTCTTCAGCTGCGCCTCCCTCACCCGCCTCTACCACGGCCTCTGGAGGCTCCCGGACGTCGCCGCCGTGCCGCGCGGCGTCAGCTTCCCCAACCTCCGGGAGCTCGGCCTCTGCTGCTGTGTCATGGAGGACCGTGATCTGGCCTTCATGCTCGAAAGAAGCCCTGTCCTGGAGTTCCTGGCCATCATGGGGAGCCAGACCGGAGTGCGGGTCCGCCTCGCCAGCCAAAGCCTGCGCTGCGTTCAGCTCGGCCACACCTACTTGGAGGACATCGACGTGGTGGATGCCCCTTGCCTGGAGAGGCTCTTTCAGTGGGAAGCTGCTCCTACGGGCGAGATCGCTGCCCCCAATCAGCGCTCCAGTATCCGCTCTTGCAGGATCAAGATTGGCCATGCACCTAAGCTGCGTGTGCTGGGATACCTTCACCCAGGAGGGCAAGAGTTGGGGATTAGCAACACCGTCATGGTGGTATGCAGCTATGTCAACTGATAATTTGCATGTCAATTGACAATCTTCATGCCAATGTGTGATCTGACTTAGTTTCTCTGTTCTTGATGTTGGGATGCATTGCAGGCTGGGAGTAAGGAGAAGATTGTCCCTAGTGTCCAGATTTTGGCCATGGAGGTGCAGTTCGGTGTGCGCAATGCTGTTAAGAAAGTGCCTGGCTTTCTCAGATGCTTCGCCAACCTGGAGACGCTCCATGTCCAGGTAAATTCGGTAATTTTATTTGCAATTAATATAGTGGCTGTGTTATACTACGTGGCATGGTCTGAACTATGAATCAGATTAATTATACGACTGCTGGCCTGCTGCTGAATGATATGTACTGCAGCTGTAGTAAGTAGTAACTGATAAGATCCCTGAACGAGGTAGTTGCTGATCGATTTCATTTGCAGTCCTCCAAAATATGTGAAGAGTCTACTGGCAAGGTGAATCTCAAGTTCTGGCAGGAGGGCGGCCCCATGAAATGCGTAGCGCAGAGCTTGAAGAAGGTGTTGTTCTACGAGTCCCAAGGGTCTAAAAGCGAGGTTGCTTTCCTCAAGTTCATCGCGGAGAGAGGGCGGGTGCTGGAGAAGATGGTGGTTGTGGTGGCCAGTGAATGTTTCTCCCCGGAGGGTAATGTGGGTGCCAAGCTGAAGCCTCTGGTGAGCGCAAAATGGAGCAGCAAAGCTTGCAAGCTGCAGATCATCAAGAGCGCATACGATGAGGTGGGATGCCCAGTTTACTGCCACGAGCTAGCTTGTGATTTTGGGTTTGCTGATCCTTTTGACCTCATGTACCATGACAGCGCATAAAGCATCTAAGTTAATTAGTACTCCCTCCGTCCGGAAATACTTGTCATTAAATTGAATAAAAGGGGATGTATCTAGATGCATTTTAGTTTTAGATACATCTCTTTTTGTCCATTTTGATGACAAGTATTTTCGGACGGAGGGAGTACGTAGCTCTTCGACAAGACAGCTAGATTTCGTGTTTGGCATAAAGATTTTGGCAGTAGCTAAAAGAACCTATTTGGCGACCTGTGTTTGTGCCAAGTAAAGTTGTACTGTCATGCGCAACTGGTCTCATGTTATTTCTGGTTTGTCCAACTGCAGACTGCAACTTGACTATATGTTTTGCAGTTGTTGCTGTTAGCATGAACTATTTTGCTATGCTATGTTGATGCTGGTCTCAGATCGAAAGAGTTTGTTAACAAATTGTGGCCGCCCCTACAACTAGGAGTTCCTGCCCGACGCAAGCCAGTGCGCGTTGCTGCCCAGGCCCAGCACGGCACCCGTGGCGCCGTTGCCCCGGACCGGGCTTCGAGGTGCAAAGAGGCAGCCACAAGCCGGAGTTTTGGCTGTTGTGCTTCGAGGTGGAAATCAAGCACGAAATTGAGGGAAAATAGCAAGGTTGGGGAAAAGGAGTATGAAGTGTACGAGCAAAGAGAAGAGAATATGAATAAACCAATATATAGCTTGAGGGGTTACAGAGAGTGACTTGAGAACAAAAGTGATCAGAAAAATTTGCACGGGCTTTGATTTTGTTGCCAAAAGGTTAGGAGTTATTTTGATCACTTGGCCGCTGTGTCGGCATCAACCCTAGTGGACACCAAGCAATCTATGAACTCTACTGTGAGAAAGAGTCTAAGTGTGCTCTTGTTAGTTGGCTGATCTATTCTTGTTTGTTGATAGTTGGTTGTGCTGTTTGAAAGCCTGAGTTTTTTTCTCTTAAAGTCCAAAAATAATTTGTGACCAATGCAATATGAAACTGACGTCCAGGGTAGCATTACAAGATTTAGAACATCACCAACAGCCCCACCACGCCGCGGCGACACTTGTACGAATTGTCTAAAACAGCTGTGCAATCAGTGTGAATTTTGCTGAAAATGGCTATGAAGTTCATTGAAAACAATATTAGATGTTTCTGGAACCCATCCAAACATGGTTGAACTTGTTTCTAAGAGTTGTAAAAAGTTGACTGGAATTCGTAAAAACATGTTTGAAATCCCTAGACATTTGTGTGTATTCGTGAGAATTGATGTGTGAAAATCAGTATGAATTCTTTCAAAATATTTCTTTAGTTCATTATGAATTCTTTCGAAATATTTCTTTAGTTCATTGAAAACAGGATTACATGTTTCTGAAACACATCAAAACATAGAGAACTTGTTTTTTTTTTTTTTTTTGCAAATACATAGAGAACTTATTTGTGGGACTTCTAAAAATTACCAGAAATTTGTCTAGACATGTTTGAAATCCCCAGGTGTTACGTGTGTATTCATGCATGGGGCTTCATTTGAACGCACTTTTCCTAATCAAAACCATGAGATTTCATTGAAATGTTTGCTTAAGTTATCTACTAATTCTTCGTGTGAAGTCTATGTGAAAAAAGTATTGGAATGGAATTGAGATAAGATCTCCATGACAAGGATGGAAGGAATGCATATCAATAATAGTAAGCACAAGGTCATGATCTGGATGTCAGAGGCAAGCTGGACAGATTCAGCTGGCCTGCGAAAATACCGAACCAGAACAAACTAAATTCAACTCATGGATATCTAACTCGTAATTAAATCAAAGCTGAATCAGATCGAGAGGCCGTAAAGAAGTACATTTGATTGATTGTGTGCCGCTTCAATTGCAGTGCACTTGCTGCCTACATTTTTCAGTTTGGTCTGTGCTACTTTAAAAGTACTATTCTGTAATCCATGTGTTTCACACAGTGTGCTCAGGACATAAGAGCAAAATGACATATCTATTTTTCAAAACAACCAATGACTGGTCACGTGGCCTAAAACGACGAAGCCCCTCTCACCCCTCTGTAACTAGAGAGGCAGGCAAACCAGATGAGTTGTTTTAGTACTCACCAGGTGAAGATATGATTCTTGTTTTGCGAAGATTTCACATATCTCTCTGCAACTACAATAATCAGTAATACTCCCTCCATTCCATAATAAGTGTCGTGGTTTTAGTTCAAATGACTAAAACCACGGCACTTGTTATGGAACCAAGGGAGTAATACTTAACAAAAGGAAACATGTAAAAGTCTGAAAATCAAAACTAAAGAACATAATTGCGGTAATTAATTAATACTCATTCAAGCGGAGAGTCAGACCAATCTAATGCATAACAGATTGATTCATGGTAACAACAAATGCACGACATGCTAATGAATTGCAGTTGGACAAACCAGAAAAACCATACTACTAGCTAGGCACTAGACAAGAGTACTAGATAGCCCTGCTGATTGGCTTGCAAGGTACTAAATATTTTTTATCTAATTCGATCTGTTACTTCTTCCACCAGCATCTAGCCACATAAGTCTTGACTTGGCACAAACAACCTCATCATGCAGAAAGCTTGCCAAGAGAAATGCAGGTATTTTTAGCTCCTGTCTGTCATTCCTGACAACAAAAAGTCTAGCTAGGTACCAGTACTCTTGCACCACAAGAGGCACCCCATGCTGCTACTAATTAACTTACGGAGATCATTTCGGATCCGTAGTAGTACTCAAGGTCAAAGGGGTCAGCAAACCTGAAGTCAGAAGCAAGTCGGTGGCTGCAAATTGGACCTGCCACATCAGTGAGTGGGCTCTTGAAGAGCTCAAGTTTGCAACCTTTGCTGTTCCATTTTGCATTGGTCAGAGGCTTCAGCTTGCCAATCACACCATCACCTCCCGGAGAGAAACATTCTTTGGCCACCACGACCACCATCTGCTCCAGCACCCGACCTCTCTCCGCGATGAACTTGAGGAAAGCAACTTCGCTCCTCGACCCTCGAAACTCGTAGAAGAACACCTTCTTCAAGCTCTGCAGTACGCATTTGATGGGACCGCCCTCCTGCCAGAACTTGAGATTCACCTTGCCAGTGGACTCTTTAGGTATACGTGGGGACTGCAAATGAAATCAATCGGCAGGCCAGATTAGCGCATACATAGTTCAGGGATCTTATCTATGAGAACATATCATGCTGCAGCAGGCCATCAATCATATAATTAATCAGACTCATAATTCTGACCTTGCCAGATAAATAATCAGTTCTGACAATGCAGCAAGTGTAGTTAAGTCAACCAATTTTACCTGCACAAGCACATGGAGGGTCTCCAGGTTAGGAAAGCTTCTGAGAAAACCAGGCACTTTCTTGACAGAATTGCGGACACCGAATTGCACCTCTATAGCCAAAATCTGGACACTAGGCACAATGCTCTCCTTGGCCCCAGCCTGCAATGCACCCAAGGACAGATAAACTAATTGGGATCATAGATAGATTGGCATTGTTATTAACTGACACAGCTGAGATGCAAGTTAAATTAGGATGTACCACGATGATGGTGTTCGTAATCCCCAACTCTTGCTCTCCTGGCCGAAGGTATCCCAGCACACGCAGGTTAGGTGCACGCCCAATCTTGATCTTGGGAGTGCAGTTCTTGATGCTGGCGAAAATCACCCGACTGGAAGAGCCTCTCCAGGCGAGGTGCATCCACCACCTCGATGTCCTCCAAGTAGGTATATCCCAGCTGAACGCACCGCAGGCTTTGGCTGACGAGGCGGAGGCGCACTCCGGTCTGGCTCCCCATGATGACGAGGAACTCCAGGACGGGGCTTCTTTCAAGCATGAATGCCAGATCACGGTCCTCCATGGCATTGAAGCACAGGCCGAGCTCCAGGAGGTTGGGGAATCTGGCGCCGCGCGGTACGGCGGCGGTGTCCGGGATCCTCCAGACGCCGAGGTAGAGGCGGGTGAGGGAGGAGCAGCTGAAGACCGTGGCCGGGAGGCGCAGGTCTAGCGGCCAAGGGCGGTTGACAAAGACGAGTTCTTGGACCCCCTTGGCGACGAGGACGTCGAGCCAGCGGGCCATCTCGCCCCGGTGCTCCTCCATGGTGCTGCAGGTGAGGTGTACGCAGCGGAAGGGGCCCGGGTGCGCCGCGAGGACGCGGGACACCGCGGCGGTGACGGCGCGGGGAGAGGGAGCGCCGAGGGTGAACTTCCCGGCCGCGCCGCCGTCCGGAAGCAGATGGCAGTCGACAAGTGCGAGGGGCGCCGAGCGCCAGAGTGGGCGCCAGCGCGAGGAGAGGGCGGCGGTGCGCGCGGCGTCCTTGGCGGGGAGGCGGGAGATGATGTCGCGGAGGAGCACATCGGGGAGGCGGCTGATGCGGTCGAAGCCGTCGGAGACCCACAACGCGGCGGCGAGCGAGAGGGTGGGGGCGGGGGAGACGGGCGGGTACGGGAGGTAATCGTACACGAAAGAGAGCATCAGGTTGATGCCGATGTCGAAGGCCGCAGGGTCCCTGCCGTGGCGCTCCAAATCGCTCCTGGGAGTGCCGACGAGGTACTGTGTGTCGCCCATGGCCGGCGGCGGAGGGGTTTGGTCGTGCGGAATGATTGAGGGAGGAATGGAGGCGAGGGTTTCGGCAAGTCGCTAGCGAGCGAGAAATGTTGGGCCAAATGTCCGAATCGGGTCTCTCCTGGGCCCATAAACAGCTTCTCTTCAATTCCAACGTCCGAATCAGTTTGTGGCGGTTAGAGCGTCTCCAACAGACGCGCAACGAGCAGTGCGCTAAAGGAAAATGTTTACGTCCGAGCGTCGATTGAACCGTTGCGCCGGACGAGCACACGCCTTGCGATCGCTCTAAATCGTGAGTCCCGCAGGGCATGGGGAGCACTCCTTCGTACCTTTTTTTTTTCATTATCTTCTCTCCCACGACGCTTTCTTCATTATCTTCTCCCCCACGACGCGGAGCAACCAGTCCTTTACCTCCATCTCGGCCACCGCGCGTAGCGCACCATTACAATGAGCGTTTTGCTGCTACAGCGAGCGACGGCGGGGGCAGAGAAGACGCCGAGGGTGGAGAAGTCGTGAGGCGGGGGAGCTGCAAGAGGGCCGCACGCGGCGCTGGTGCTCGTCAATGGCGTGCAGCGGGGTGATGCTGGAACAGTTCATGCAAAAGCTTCCACCGTTTGATTTGAAAGCTTCAACCAACGGCATATAAAGCTTCAACCGAGACACTATGCAATTAAAAAGCTACAATCGCTTTTAAGAAAGCTGCAATTGTTCATAAGAAAGCTACAATGGTTCTGGAAAAAGATTCAGCCAGAAGACTGACTTTCAGAGGTGGGGCATTCTGCAAACCCGAAAGCTGCAACCGGCTACAAGAAAAGCTTCAACCGGCGACGAAAAAAGTTTCAACCATAGACGGCGCAAGCCATAGACGACGACAAGAAGCTGCAACCGGCTTCGTTGTTTGCTAGAACTGGCTTCTTTTTTGCTACAAACAGAGAGATGGCAAGCATGGTGACCACGCACGGCGACTTGTTTTTGCTATGACCGGCTTTGTTTTTGCTACAAACAGAGGTAGGTGAGTGGTGAGCGTGGTGACTACGGGCCTTGAGGACGAGCGAACCGCGACGAGGACGGCCTGCGGGGGTGGGGATAGGCGACGAGGACGGCCGGTGAGGAACGGCCATCGAGAGGGTGTGCCGCGGCGAGATGAGAGCGAGATGCAGGGGAATCCTCGTACGTGCGTGTGAGGAAGACGAAGGCGCTACGCACCCCCAGATCGGATGGCTGCGGGCTGCTGAATCGAACGGCTGCCTGGCGACCGGCCCAATTTTGGGCCGGCGCGCCGGCTCCCAGTAGTCGCCCGCGCTAAAACAGTTTTTTACGCGCGAAAATAGCGGTTTTTTGCGCGCGGCAGGGCGCTGACTCCAACAACGGCTGCAAAAATATTGCACGCGTGACCCGCTCCAACAGACGCTGCAAATAAATGGCGCGCGCGAGCAACCAGAACACAAAGTAGTTCAACCAAATAGATAAAATTCAATGATACAAATAGCACAAACTAGTCCGACACAAACTAGTCCAATAAAACTAGAAACTACGGTGACCTCTCGCCGTCGTCCTCCTCCTCCTCGCTTGTGTCCTCCTCCTCCGACGTATCAATGAACGCGTCTGCCCATCGATCATCATCTTTGGAGAAGAATGATGCATGTCCCATATCGCGCTGCGATATGGCCAGTGCCTTCCGACGACGCATGTCCGCCCGTTCCGCGCGCCGCCTTGCCCTCCTCTCCGCCCACAAGGCGTTCTCGTTGGCGACGTCCTCCGGGGCGGAGGGGCGAGGTCCTGGGCCTGCTCGCGCATCCAGACGTCCTGGAAGTTCATCTGTGCGCGGGGCCTCGAGTGGCGCCACGCCACCGTGTCGTACACATGGGTGGCTTCATGGGGGGTGTCGAAGGTGCCGAGGCCGATGTGCATGTCGCCGCGCCGAATCTCGGCATAGAATGTGCCGGAGGGGCGCGCGCGTATGCCGCGGTAGCCTGAAGCTCCCCGGCGGTGCGGCGGCATGGTAGCACGTCGGCGGCTAGGCGAGAAAGTGGCAGAGAAAGCGGGGAGAGAGCGGGAGAGGGCGCGTGGAGAGCGATGGGAGGGTGTTGTATTTTATAGGCGCGTCGGATGCCACGCGCCAAATCTAGCTTTTTCCCGTGCGCCTGAGTTTCCCGCCTCCGTTGGAGCGTGTGAAACCGTCCCATGCGCGCTAAAATGGCATTTTTACCCCGCGCGCGCTTTTTTTACAGCCACTGTTGGAGATGCTCTTACCATATTCCAAACATACCATGGCTTCCATTTACAATTGGACCGACGGAAGCAACATTGGCTGGCAGAGGAGTGGGCCGATGGCGAGCGCCAGATGCAGTGGGAGCGCGAGGAGGAAGAGCACGCCCGCCGTGCAGCAATAACGCCGCCGGAGCAGACGGTGCTGGTGGCATGGGGGAGCGCATTCCCGTGGGCTAGGCCGCTGCACTCTTCATCGACCTCACCGGCGACGACAACGGCAAAGGCAAGGGCAAGGGCTAGAGCAGCGTGTGGGCGTGTTTTTTTATGTTTTATTTAATGCTTAAGTGGACTTTAGCCGGCGGTTGACCAGCCGTTTAGTGTATAATTATGTTTATTTCAGCTGCATGTTTTCGAATTTTGTTCTTTTTTTATGGCCGCGGGGAAATGCGTCGGACGCAGCGGCTGACCCAAACGAAAAATATTTTCGGACGCATCTATTCACTCGGCTGACCCAAACAAACAAAACGCGTGTCCATTTGGGTCGCTGCTTCGAAGTTGCTTTGACTGCATGCATCCCCACCTTCTTCTAAGTGTAGCTGTCCGACAATAGCAGCTAATCTTCCAGGTTTCAAAGGTGAAGCGTTTCCTACTCCGCGGATCGTTTTCAGCCGTATCCATGCCATTCACATTCCCCTCTTGCCTAGGTGGATCATTCCTTCCGGGCAGCATGCATGGTTACCAAATTTTGTTCTGCTGAGCTTCAACATGCAAAGAGGCCGTAGCGAGCCGGAGCCGGAGTTGCCCTGCTGTTGTGCTCCCACACGCAAGCGTCGACCTGCCGGCATCACATTACAGAGTTCTTCAGAAGTTGACTGGTGATGTAGCACGATATATAGACAAACGAGCTTTACCGCTTTATAGTGTAAAGTAGGGTCTAGTATATTGTCCTTGTGCATGTATTTGTATATGTATATAATTATAATTATGATCATCTATATATTAAGACATGAGGCTGGATGTCAACCACCCACACAAAACCCTAAACCTGTGTTTTCAACTTGGTATCAGGCCGGGCCGCCGCCGCAAGTTCCTCGCGCCGCCGTCCGATCCTCTCTCCACGCAGCTACTACTTCCGATCGCTACTGCTGCATACGCGCGTGCAATCCATCCGCGCGAGCTAGTCAAGCTAGCCATCCATCCGCCGCGTGAGCTAGCATCCATCCGCGCGAGTCATCCATCCGCAAGCTGTTGTTGCTGCTGTGTGTTCCATCCATCTGCGCCGCCGCTTCCGATCGCAGTTGCCATGCGTGCCATCTTCCACGACCGCCACCGCGACTTGTTTCGCTGCCGCCGCGCGCTGTCTCATCCGCACCGCCGCTGCGATGTCGTCCGCCACTATGTCCGATGCCCAAACCGTCGGCGCCATCATCTCTTCACCGTCGCCTCGAGTCCCGCCGCGCTCGCCGTTCCGACGATCTCCGTCCGCCTTGGTCGCCACAACTTCATGCTCTGGGGGGCATCACCAGCACCGTTCTTGCCCAGTCTGATGTTTGGGATCCCCGCCGCTCTTGCCCAGGCTGACGTTGAGCAAGTTTTCTACAACTTTCAGGCTCATGTCGAACGCCTTCTGGATTATAAAATCAAGACCGTTCAGTCCGATTGGGGTGGTGAATACCACAAACTCCATCCCTACTTTCAACGCACGGGCATCTCTCACCGAGTGTCATGTTCACATACCTCTCAGCAGAACGGTATTGCCGAGCGCAAACACCGAAATTTGGTCGAGACCGGTCTTGCCTTGCTTGCGCACTCCTCTCTTCCACTTCGGTTTTGGGATGAGGCTTTTCTTACGGCATGTTACCTCATCAACCGTATGCCCACTCCGGTTCTCAACAAGGACACACCTCTGTTCCATCTGTTTCATGTTCAGCCCAACTACTCCTCCCTTCGGATTTTTGGGTGTGCTTGCTGGCCTAGTCTCCGCAAGTACAATGCTCACAAGCTTGAGTTTCGGTCCAAGATGTGTGTTTTTCTTGGCTATAGTCCTTTTCATAAGGGCTATAAGTGTCTTGACTGTACCTCCGGCCGGATATATATCTCTCGTGATGTTGTTTTCGACGAGACTGTGTTCCCTTACTCTCAACCTGGTGTTTCGGTTGATCCTGCTTCTCTTGAACATGCACTCACTTTTCCCTCTGATGAACCGGTTCCGGATGTCCATGTGCGTAAATATGACATGTCCTATTTGTCATCTAACTTGTCTTTTGCAGGTGATATTGCTTTGAGTTCCCCCCAGGTACATGTTGCTACTCCGACGCTCCTGATGTGCCCGACGTGCATGTCCTGCCGCCCGAGGCAGGCGTAGCTATCTCGCCCGATGACGCGACCGCGAACGCGGCTGGGTCGCCACCCTCGCCCTGCGCGGCTGGGTTGCCACCCTCGCCCGGGCCGCCACCCTCGCCTGGGCCGGTCCAGGACACCATCGTCTCTCGGCCCGTGTCGCCCCTTGTTGAGGTCCTCTTAGCCACAACACCCTCGGCCAAGCCCTCGTCGTTGTCGTCTTCTCGTACTGGCGGTGCAGCTCCGGCGCATGCTATGGTTATGCGCCATCGTGATCATACGCGCAAGGAGAAGCCTTACACTGATGGCACGGTTCGGTATGACTCTCGACGTCGTGCCTTCTTCGCCGCGCCGGTTTTCCAACGTGATGCTCTGGGTGAACCTGCCTGGCGTGCCGCCATGTCCGAGGAGTTTGTTGCTCTCCATCACACTAACACCTGGGTGTTGGTGCCTCGGCCACCTGGTGTTAATATTGTGAGCTGCAAGTGGATTTTCAAAATCAAGCATCGTCCGGATGGGTCTGTTGATAAGCACAAAGCTCGTCTTGTTGCTCGCGGTTTCACTCAACAACATGGGATTGACTACGGAGATACTTTTAGCCCCGTGGTGAAGGCTGCCACGGTTCGCTTGGTTCTGTCTCTTGCTGTTTCTCGTGGCTGGAGCCTCCGACAGATTGATGTGAGCAATGCCTTTTTACATGGGTTCTTGGCCGAAGATGTGTACATGCAGCAGCCACATGGGTTCGAGGATGCCACTTATCCCTCTCATGTCTGCAAACTTCAGCAGTCTATTTATGGTCTCAAGCATCGCCTGCGTTCGGTATGCTCGCTTGAGTCAACGCCTTCAGAGCTCGGTTTTGTTGCCTCCAGATTAGATGCATCTCTATTCATCTTCTCCCAGGGTACTATACAGATATACATGCTGGTGTATGTTGATGATATTGTGATTGCTGGCTCTACCCCCGCCGTGGTGGATCGTCTTGTGCAGTCGTTGTCTGCTAGCTTTCCCATCAAAGATTTGGGTCGCCTCGAGTACTTTCTTAGTTTGGAAGCGTCCTTTCATTCAGGGGGCATGACCTTGGCGCGGAAAAAGTATCCTTTGGATCTTCTTCATCACGTTAACATGGAGAACTGCAAGGCCACTTCCACTCCGCTTGCTACGTCCGAGAGTCTCTCACGTCATAGTGGTTCACTACTAGGTAGAGATGACTCCTTTCGGTATCGCAGTGTGGTTGGAATACTACAGTATTTGACCCTCACTCGTCCTGATATCTCCTTCGCAGTGAACAAAGTGTGTCAGTTCCTGTCTCAGCCATCGGAGGATCATTGGGAAGCAATCAAGCGTGTTCTGATATATGTCAAAGGTACGCTTGACATGGGACTACGGATTCGTAAGTCCAGATTTACTGGAGTGAGTATATTCACCGATGCAGACTGGGCAGACTGTGTTGATGATAGGCGCTCCACTGGTGGTTTTGCTATATTTGTTGGACCTAACCTTGTATCTTGGAGCTCGAAGAAGCAACCCACAGTCTCGAGATCAAGTACCGAGGCAGAGTATAAGGCATTGGCCAATGGCGCGGCTGAAGCCATTTGGATAGACTCAGTTCTCAAAGAACACTACTAGGGAAAACCCTAGTAGTAGCGCTGGTTTTGTGCTCACTAGTAGCGCGGGTAGGCGCGCTACTAATAAGGCGCTACAGCTATTGCTTAGCAGTAACGCTGCGTGCCGCTGCTGCCATCTGCTAGGACAAATAGCTGCAACGCTTGTTCACCCTCATCGCCATCGCTAATGAAACTAGTGGCAGCGTTTTCTCTCCATCGCTACTAGTATTCATTTTTTATTTTTAATTTTAGTGTATTTATGCGGTTTTCTCCATCGCATAAATATTGGTACAATACCAGTTATGAGGTTTACATCATTATGTCCATAACAGTGTGTCAAATGAAGGTGGATTAGGTTTAAGTGGAGGCAATATGTGGTGCATGTCAAAAGTATACTACTAATCCAAACTTGATCTAGTTTGGACTAGTAGTACTTTCGATGTGCACCACATGTTGCCTCCACTTGAATCTAATCCGCCAGCACAAGCTATTTAATCATCATCATAGTCATTATCACCAACAATATTTATTTAATCACCACTAACACTAGCTAATAATAATCATCATAGTCATTACCACCAACACTAGCTATTTTATCATCATAGTAATAGTGTAGCACATCATCATCTTCAAACTCATTTCTAGCTAGCTAATCACTCATGCTGCTCTCTCGCAGGTAAAATAACATAAAACATGTATAGCTCTCCTCCTTGATCAAGTTGGAGCATGCAGATGAACCTGTCTCCTAATCGTGGATAGCGCATCTGTTTGTTGCCCCCTAATACTTCTCTGCGCTCCCCCATCACATAATTGGTCCGGTCTTGCACTATTAAGCATCCGTCACTAATCTTGAATGCACTAAAGTAATCTGTAGGATATCTTGGCCGTAAGCTAATAATACTCATGGTACCTTTAGTCTCGATCCCATAAGGCACAACATTCATCGGGACTCCCTGTTGAAGAACATCGTATGGTAACATACTTAGCAATGAAGTTTAGCTTCAAAAATAATGTATGGAAAAGATGCACTGAGGACAAATATTAAAAATATTACCATCCTTCCTAAATAGATGTGACCGTAGTTCAGTACGAACACTATTGGTCGCACGTTTTCAGTACTAACATTTCTAAATGCTGGAAGAAAATTTGTCTTGACAGTATCAAGATCCGCAAGCCATGAAACATAATGACTGAGCTCCTCGCAGTTGAGTTCAGCCCCGGCACAGTATACGGTCCTGTCTACCAAGCGCTGGACATGTTTGCTTGCACCGAAATAAGCTATCAATAGAAATTAATTGTCAACTATTTTTGAATAAAGAATATCAAAGACATAAATATGGTTGAGAAACTCACATTTTGGTATAACTGGAGGTGTCTGCACATCGACCCAGATGTCGGTATTACCTTCAATATCATCTTCCGGACGAATATCAAAGGTGATAACCATATCAGGCTCAAATGCATAAGTCTTGCATAGTGCTCGCCATGTTTTGCATCCAAAATAGGTGTAGTCGTTTGAATTGTATAATTTTGTGTGGAAAATATAACCATGCTCGGTCTTCAAGTAAAATTTCTTTACCTCCATAGTACGACTGCAACCTATCTTATCCAATACAAAAACTCTTGCATGGCAGGGGATACACTAGTAGAATAGTAAAAACAAATTATAAGTTGAAGCAAATGAAGCATATGTCATACTTAATTACGAAAAAAGACTTGTCGTTGTGACTTACTATATCCACTTCGAAGTTCTCGTCCAGCTTGATGTTGAAGCGCCTATCATCATCTAGAAATATTCCGTTGCACAGGCCGCGCTCGTCTTCGCAGTATTTGGAAATACCGAAATCATTTTCGTCATCAGACATTTTCTATGTTCATAGTTAAAACATTAATTGAAAATCGATCGAAGACAACTACCAGGATACTCAACACACAAATTCGGGGCACTTGATATTTCCTACTTATTCTGGCACAAGTCATGCCAAAATTCACAGAAAAATCCGGCATGACCTTTGCTAAAATAGGACATATCGAGCGCCTGAAATTTGCTGGAACGGAAATGAATCAACACTCTGGCAAAACATAGGCCACTCGGAGGTGTAACCTGCAAACATGACCGGCCACTTGGGCAAGCACATATCCTATTTGAGCAACACAAGATATACATTTCAAAATATCTTATAGGACTCAAATTAGCATGCATTGAATAAGCAAAAGTAAATCATCTCATGCGTGTTCGTACATCGTCGAATATTATCACTAATACATCCCGAATAGTGTCATACATATAACATCACTAATACAACTAAAACCCTAGCACACGACGGGTATCGGCGCGGGCGGTGGACACCCACAGAGAAGGAACCATCACGGGATCATAGCTCCAGTGAGATCCCTGGAGAACCTGCCAGGTATTGGAGAACCTGTGCTCCAACGCAAACAAGTAGCGACGGACGTGCGCGTCCTCCTCACTGACACGGTGACGCACCACCTCCGCGGGGTCCTCGAGCCTCTGGACCATCACTGGCCCACGCGACCGCCACCAAAGAAGGTTCGGGTCAACGACAGGCTGGCTCCTCACCAACCTGCGCCCCCCGGTAGGTAGCGCCTCCCAGTACCACCCCGGCGAAGCCCAGTCCCGGACATGACCCATCTGGTCAAGCAGGTGTCGTCCTCCACCGACTCGACGACGAGGATGCGGGATAGGCATCGTCCACGTCGATGCGGGAAAAATTGCTTTAACTAAAAAAATAGCAACAAGTTCTTACTAACTAGTTCTATTAATTCAATTAGTTCTTACTGAAAATAAACTTACTATAAATAAAAAAACTAGTACCTAGTTCTTACTAACTAATTAGTACCTAGGAACTACTTCCCTAATTAAATAGGGTTAATACTAATTGTAATTAACTAACTAGCACTAAAAATAGCCTAGGGTTCATACTAACTAGCACTAAATAGCTAGGGTTCATACTAAGCAAACAAGAGGGATCGGAAGGGGAGACTGCTTACAGAGGGCGGGGAGAGAGATGGGGTCAGGGGAGACGGCGGCACCGAGGCGCGGCGAGGCGGGGTCGAGGGAGACGGCTGTGAGGCAGGGTCGGGGGAGACGGCGGCGAGGCGGGCCGAGGGAGACGGGAGGCGAGGCGGGGCCGGGAGACGACGGCAGGCGGGTCGGGGAGACGGCCATGAGGCGGGTCGGGGAGAGGCAAGAGACAGCAAGTAGGCGGAGGCGACGAGAGGAGAAGAGAGAGTGGGGAATTGGGGGAGGAAGCAGAGGAGAGGGAATCAGGGCGTGCGTGGGGTTAGGTGAAAATAGCTTTAACCGTAGCGTGGGGAGGAAAAACGCGCTGCTGCTAAAATCCGTAGTAGTATAGCTGTTTCTAGAAGGGCGCTACTACTATACCTAGCACGTCGGGAACGGTGTGGCAATTATAGTAGTAGCGTTCGTTCCGCCGCGCCATCGCTAAGGGGGTAATGAAGAGAGCGGTTTTGGCAGACGCGCTACTGCTAAGTAGCAGTAGCGCCTCATTTTAACACGCGCTACTGGTAAGATTCTGTGTATAAGGTTTTCCCTAGTAGTGGAACTTGGAGTCCCACGGTAGCGCACTCCTATATTGTGGTGTGATAACTTAGGGGCAACTTACCTGACGGCGAATCCAGTGTTTCATGCTCGAACTAAACAAATTGAGATTGTTTTCCACTTTGTGAGAGAATGAGTAGCTGCTTGTGAACTGGAAGTCAGGTTTATTTCTACAGATGATCAGTTAGCGGATGTATTTACTAAACCCGCTACTAGACAGATGCTAGACCGTTTTAGAACCAATCTGAATCTTGTATGTAGTTCAGATTGAGGGGGCATGTAAAGTAGAGTCTAGTATATTGTCCTTGTACACGTATTTGTATACATATGTAATTGCAATTCTGATCATCTATATATTAAGACGTGAGGCTGGATGTCAACCACCCACCTAAAACCCTAAACCTGTGTTTTCAACTTATAGATTTCTTAGCCCAAGATTTTTCTTGAGGGGGTAAAGCCAATTTATTCACCAAAACCCACGTTGTGTGGGATACAATCAAGGTCATGGGGTTGGCCCAACCAAACATGGCGCCCTGGTCCTCTACCCAGAGAAAACTTGTCTAAGCTATGTGCTTTCATGTTGGCAGCACGACCTTCAAAAGTAAAGATACAATTAAACGAACTGATCTACAGTTTATCTCGTGTACAACCGATCCATTCTCCTCATGCTTCCTCTGCCAATGTCGGATATTGTCTGTTTTGAATCAGATGCAACCATCAAGTTTTGTGACCCTGGCTTTGGATCATGACCTCGAGAAAGCAAGAAATCTGAAATTAATTTTATCAGCATTCGAGCAACTCTCAGGGCTTAAGATCAATTTCCATAAAAGTGAACTGTTTTGTTTTGGCGAGGCTCAAGACGAGGCCCATGCGTATGCTGAGCTATTCAGATGCGATTGTCCAGTTTCCGATCACTTATTTGGGGATACCGATACATTATCAGAGACTCACAAATGCTGAATGGAAACACGTCGAGGAGAGACTACAAAAAAGATTTAGCAGTTGGAAAGTCAAATTGCTATCTCTGGGTGGAAGGTTGGTCCTCATAAATTCAGTACTAAGTAACATGGTACTATATATGATTTCCTTCTTCCAATTGCCGAAAGGAGTATTACCTAGATTGGATTACTTCCGGTCGAGATTCTTTTGGCAAGGAGATAGCGAGAGAAAAAAATATCGGTTGGTTAAATGGAGTGTGGTTTGCCATCCCAAGGACCAAGGCGGTTTGGGCATTCATGACCTTGAGGTTAAGAATAGGGCCCTCCTCGGCAAATGGTTGTTTAAGTTGTTGACAGAAGATGGTGTATGGCAAACCCTCCTAAGGAGAAAATATGTGGGTTCTAAGGTAGTATCCCAAGTATACTGGAAGCCTGGGGACTCATTTTTGGGCCGAACTAATGGCCAGGAAGAAATATTTCTTCCGCTATGGTTCCTTCTCAATTAAGGATGGCTCGGAAATTATATTCTGGGAGGATAAGTGGCTAGGTAATGCTGCTCTTCGGGAACAATATCCAGCTTTGTACAATATTGTGCATCACAAGGGCGATACTATTGCCAAGGTTTTGGAATCATTTCCGCGAAATGTGACATTCAGAAGGGATTTAATTGGACCTAGACTCCAATTGTGGAACATAGTGCTCCAACGGTTAACCACGGTACAATTGTCACAAGGGTCCGATGTCTTTCGTTGGAAACTACATGGGAATGGGCAGTTCTCAGTGAAGTCTATGTATAGAGCTTTGATCCAGTCAGATATGCCACTTGATAATAATAAGAAGATCTGGAAGATGAAGATACCTCTTAAGAATAAAATCTTTACGTGGTATCTTCGTCGCGGAGTCATTCTTACTAAAGATAACCTTATTAAGAGGAATTGGCATGGAAGTATGCAGTGTGTTTTTTGTCTGCATAATGAGAGAATAAAACATTTGTTCTTCCATTGTAAATTGGCTCGTTCTATATGGTCAGTCATCCATATAGCTTCTGGCTTGTATCCTCCGTGTAGTGTTGCTAATATATTTGGCAACTGGTTACATGGGATTGATCACAGGCTTAGTATTCTTCTTAGGTGGGAGCGCTTGCCGTGATTTCGTCGCTTTATCTATGTAGAAATGATAAAGTTTTTAATGATAAAAGTACTTCCCTTATGCAGGTTATCTACAGATGTACCGGGACGCTTCGTTTATGATCCTCTCTATAGCGAGTGGAGAATCGAGACCTGTTTATGAAGGTGTGTACATAATTGGAGGCTGCGGCGAGTCACGGTTTAGTATTAGATTCATCCGTATTTAGACAAATCTAAGACAAGAATTTTGGGACAGAATGACTCCATTTATATTAGTAGGCTGCAAACGAAGTTTTGCAGGGAATTTTATTGCAAGTTCAAACACAGATGCAGACAGCAGAAGAAAACGGCCACACACCCTAACACTAGAAACCAAAGCTACAACCAAAACCTAAATGTAGTATCTCCCAACACAGATGTCAGACACTAGAAGAAACAACCACAGACACTAAGTATCTCTCTAGACCCTAACACCCAGCTGAGAGACACAGAATCCGGCGCTGTTCCTGGTCAGTCGCATCCATCAGCAGAACTAGTCCCATGAGATCCTCAGGAGCTCTCCCTACCCGTAATCGAGCAAGCACAGTGCCCACATTATAACCTGGCTATCTAATAGTTCTTCGTGCAATGCATGTGTAAAACGTATTGCAAGGGAATTGAAATAAATCCTTTGAGAAACGACAAGGACGAAAGGAATACATAGCAATAAGAATAAGCACAAGGCTATGATAATCCCATTACAGGTTGGACAGAACTGATTATCCATGTGTCCACTTCACACAGTGCTCAGGACATAAGAGCAAAATGATACATCTATTTTTCAAACTCAATGCCATGATCACCTATGTCTATTTGTGTACTCAACAGGATGGTTCCATGCTAGTAGCTCACCTGGGTTTCTCTAGCACCACTCCTTCAGTGAAGATATTGATCCTGTTTGTGAAGGTTTCCAACATCTCCGTGCAATTGCAGTAATCGGTACAGTTTATAAAAGAAACATGTAGCAAAAGTTTGTGAAAATCAAAACTAAAGACAATAATTGTGGTAATCAATTAGTACTCTTTTGAGCTGAAACCAACCCAGCGCATAGCAGATTAATTCATGCTCACAATAAAAACTACATGACATACTGGAAATTGCCGTTCGACAAAGCAGAAATACCATTACAATTGACAAGATAGACATCTAATTCCATCTGTTATGCGTCCAGTATCGACCAACCTAAAACTTGACTCGGCACAAACAAGCATTTCACAGCTTGCCAAATAGTCTTCCAGGTCTGACGACAACATAAGGTCCAGCTAGGTACCAGAAGACTCTTGTACAAGAGCTACTGCTAATTAACTTACAGAGATCACTTCTGCTTCGGAGTAGTACTGGAGGTCAAAAGGGTCAGCAAACCCAAAATCAGAAGCTATCTTGTGGCAGTAAGGAGGACCTGACACCTCCTCGAATGGGCTTCTGAAGAGCTCTAGCTTGCAAGCTTTGCTGCTCCATTTTGCATTGGCCAGAGGCTTCAGCTTGGCATTGACATTGTTCCCCGAGGAGAAATACTCACTGGCCACCACAACCACCATCTGCTCCAGCACCCGACCTCTCTCCGCGATGAACTTGAGGAAAGCAACCTCGCTTCTCGACCCCCGGAACTCATAGAAGAACAACTTCTTCATGCTCTGCTCCACGCATTTGATGGGACCGCCCTCCTGCCAGAACTTGAGATTGACCTTGCCGATGGACTCCTCAAGTATGCGGGGGGACTGCAGATGAAATCGATCAGCCGAATACGGCATACATGGTTCAGGGATCTTTGCCATGAGGACATATCATGCAGCAGTAGCAATAGCAGCAGCAGGCCAGCAACTTATAATTAATCTGATTCACAGTTCTGACCTTGCTAGACATATAGTCAGTTTTATAGTCAGTTCACAGTTATATAGTCAGTTCAGATAATGCTAGACATATTACAAGTTCTGACCTCGCTAGATAACACAGCCACCAATAATGCAAAAATGCCATCAATACTGCAAAATTAAAATTTTACCTGGACATGGAGAGTCTCCAGGTTGGGGAAACAGCGGAGAAAGCCGGGCACTTTCTTGACAGCATTGCGAGCACCGAACTGCACCTCCATGGCCAAAATCTGGACACTAGGGACAGTGTTCTCCTTGCTCCCAGACTGCAATGACAGATAAACTAATTCAGATCATAGATTACCATTATTAATTGACACAGCTCTGTACCACTTGCAAATTGACACAGCTCTGTACCACGACGACCAGCTCTTGCTCTCCAGGCTGAAGGTATCCCAGCACACGCAGGTTAGGTGCATGGCCAATCTTGATTCTGAAAGAGCGGTTCGCCATGGTCCGGCTATTGACCGCGGAAACAGTTTCCCATTGGAAGAGCCTCTCCAGGCGAGGAGCATCCACCACGTCGATGTCCTCCATGAAAGAAAAGCCCAGCTGGACGCAGCGCAGGCTGTGGTTGACCAGGCGGACGCGCACTCCGGTCTGGCTCCCCATTATGCCGAGGAACTCCAGGACGGGGCTTCTTTCAAGCATGAAGGCGAGGTCACGGTCCTCCATGACATTCCAGCAGAGGCCGAGCTCACGGAGGTTGGGGAAGCTGACACCGCGCGGCACGGCGGCGGTGTCCGGGAGCCTCCAGATGCCGAGGTAGAGGCGGGTGAGGGAGGCGCAGCTGAAGATCGTGGCGGGGAGGCGCAGGTCAATCGGCCAAGGGCGGTTGACAAAGACGAGTTCTTGGACCCCCTTGGCGACGAGGATGTCGAGCCAGCGCGCCATTTCGCCTCGGTGCTTGTCCATGGTGCTGCAGATGAGGTGGACGCAGCGGAAAGGGCCCGGGTGCGCCGCGAGGGCGCCGGACACCGCGGAGGTGACGGCGCTGGGAGAGGGAGACGCGTCGCCGTCGGGAAAGAGATTGATGTCGAAAAGAGCGAGGGGCGCCGAGCGCCAGAGCGGGCGCCAGCGGGAGGAGAGGGCGGCGGTGCGAGCGGCGTCCTTGGCGGGGAGGCGGGAGATGATGTCGCGGAGGAGCACATCGGGGAGGCGGCTGACGCGGTCGACGCCGTCGGGGACCCACGACGCGCCGGCGAGCGAGAGGGAGGCGGTGAGGGAGACGGGCGGCTCCGGCAGGTAGTCGTACACGAAGCAGAGCATCGCGTTTATGCCGAGGGCGATCGTCGCAGGGTCGCGGCCGTCGCGCTCCATGGTGGCGAGTATATCGCTCATGGAGGTGCCGATGGTAAACTGAGGGTCGCCCATGGCCGCCGGTGGAGGGGGAGGCGGCCGACGGCGAGGGATTTGGTTTGTGGGAGAGGGGTGGGGAATGGAGGCGCTGGCTCTCTGGAGGAGGAGTGGGGTGGTGTCCGTGGCGAGCTGCTTCAGTAGAAGGCTAGAAGCGCCGCTCTTATGGGCCGGCCCATGAACGCGTCGCCGCTTGAAGAATCAATCGTACATTGGCCAAAAAACTATTATTCCACTAATAACAAAACATCAAACTTACCTAAAAAAAACAAAACAAAACATCAAACTATTTTTTTTGCGGGAAAATGTCGATCTATTCCTCTTTAATCATGACAGTACAATGAACACCAGAAATAATAAAAATTACATCCAGATTCATAGACCACCTAGCAACGACTATAAGAACTGAAGCGAGGCGAAGGCGCGCCGCCGTCATCGCCCCTCCCTCGCCGGAGCCGGGCACAACTTGTTATAGTAGACAGTCGAGAAGTCATCGTGCTAAGGTCCCATAGGACCAACGCCCCAAAACAGCAACCACCGCCGATGAAGAAAATTTTAGATCAGAAGGATCCAACCTGAAGACACATGAACAAAGACGAACAAAGACTAGATCCGAGCGGATCCATCAAAGACAACCACCGACCAGATCTCGCGAGATACACCGAAGACACACCTCCACGTGCCCTCTGACGATACTAGACACACCATTGAGACGGGGGCCAAGCGGGAAGAACCTTATTCCATCTTCAAGAAGCCGCCGCCGTCTCGTCTTCTTGAGCATGACATAAACCCTAATAAAACTTGAGAAGCATCTAAAAACGGAGCCCTCCCGCCGACAAGGACCGGGATCCACCGCGCATCCATGGCCCTAAGGCCACAGGAGACGTGGGAGATCGACAGCGTCGCCAACGGGAGACAGAAACCCTAGCCACCTTTTCTTGGAGGAGGGACAAAGGAAGGAACAATTTTTTTAAAAAAATCAATCAAACTATTCTGTAGAACAATCTCCACATGTTAGAAAAACAGTGTCCATGCATCTCAACAAACATGTATTTTCCAGAGAACAGAGAGGGCACTCCCTGCACACATAGGCATATGCACCCAGTTTTCAAACAATGCATTTTAAGCATGTTTTAAAATGTAAAAAAATTAAAAAGAAAATATCACACATAGATGTTCGCAAATGTGTGTGCGCGGCACAAAATTTTGGAAAAAAATGTGTGTGCATTAGCGAGATATGGGCCCAAATGGCATATGCAGGTATCTCCTGGGTCCACCGGGCAACTTTTGTCAACTAAGGATGGAAGGATCAATAGGTTCCTATTTTCTCAACCCACAGAAGAACTTTCTGCCTGGAAAGAATCCGAAGGGATCAATCAGCCCGTTTTTTCTTCTACGTGCACGTAACCTACGAAACGAATCGACGGCAGCTCCCTGCCTCGCTGCGTGAGGCCCTCAGGCCCAGACGTCCAGCTCATAATTTTTTCTTTCATCACGGAAAATATGTTGGGCCATAGCCTAGCTGTGGGGAGGGGCCCCTCGATTTTGGGGGCCGGGCCGGCCGTAATCGTCGTCCTTATAGTGCATCTAGCGGGTCGAAGGGCGTGGGCCGGTCCTGAGGGCCGGCGTGCGAGAGGGGTGGCTGCCCCGGCCCTAAAACAAAGGGGCATCTTTTTCAGGAGAGCAACTAGTTAATGAGCGCTCCTTCGGGAGCCTCGCAACGATTACCGCCATTTGGCGCGCTCTTAACCATTCGCTATGTGTCGCGCTTCGGGCGCTCGTTTTGAATTTTTTTTTATTTTTCCGCACGCGTTTTCGGCTTTTTAAACGGTTTTTTCCGAATTTTTTTCGACATTTTGGTTTTCCACGGGTCTTCCTTAGTTTTCTATAAAAAACAATTGCGTGAAAAAATGATTTTTATTTATTTCCTTTCGCGAGAGTCACGGCCGTGCCTCTCGGAAACGAAAAAAATTAACGCGTTTTCTGCTTTTTCCTTTCGCGAGAGTCACGGTTTTGCTTCCGCGAAAGGCAGGGTTGTGGTTTCGCGAGATTCACGGCGGTGCCTCTTGGAAATGAAAAGAAAATCGTGTTTTCTGTTTTTTTTCGTACGGTTTTGCTTCCGCGAGAGGCACGGTTGCGCTTTAGCGAGAGTCACGGCCGTGCCTCTCGAAAACGAAAAAAAACACGTTTTCTTTTTTTTTTCTTTCGCGAGAGTCACGGCCGTGCCTCTCGAAAACGAAAAAAATAACGTGTTTTCTGTTTTTTTTTCTTTCGCGAGAGTCACGGTTTTGCTTCGGCGAGAGGCACGGTTGTGCTTTCGCGAGAGTCACGGCCGTGCCTCTTGGAAATGAAAAAAAACGCGTTTTCTGTTTTTTCCTTTCACGAGAATCACGGTTTTGCTTCCGCGAGAGGCACGGTTGTGCTTTAACGAGACTCACGGCCGTGCCTCTCGGAAATGAAAAAAATAACGCGTTTTTTGTTTTTTTTTCCTTTCGCGAAAGTCACAGGTTTGCTTTCGCGAGAGGCACGGTTGTGCTTTCGCGAGAGTCACGGCCGTGCCTCTTGGAAATAAAAAAAAACGCGTTTTTTGTTTTTTCCTTTCGCGAGAGTCACGGTTTTGCTTCCGTGAGAGACACGGTTGTGCTTTAGCGAGACTCACGGCCGTGCCTCTCGGAAATGAGAAAAAACACGTTTTTTATTTTTTTTTCTTTCGCGAGAGTCACGGTTTTGCTTTCCTGAGAGGCACAGTTGCACTTTCGCGGGGTGAACTTCAGGTTGAGGTGGAAGTCTCCCTTGTAGATGGTTGTGAGGCTACCATACGAGTGGTCAATGTTTGCATAGAAGAATCCTTACACCCAATATTGTCAAAAATATATTTTTTGGTTTTTTCTTTCGCAAGAGTCACGGTTTTGCTTCCCTGAGAGGCACAGTTGCGCTTTCGCGAGAGTCGCGGTCGTGCCTCTCGGAAACAGAAAAAAACGTGTTTTCTGGTTTTTCGCGAGAGTCACGGTTTTGCTTTCGTAAGAGGAACGGTTGTGCTTTCGCGAGAGTCACGGGCGTGCCTCCTCGGAAACAGAAAAAAAAACGTGTTTTCTGTTTTTTTCCTTCCGCGAGAGTAGTGATTTTGCTTCCGCGAGAGGAACGGGTGTGATTTTGTGAGAGGCACGGGCGTACCTCTTTCAGAAAAGGAAAAAACCCATGCTTTCGGTTTGGTTTTTTCATCCGGTTTTTTTCATGAAAAAAAGTTCGTCAAAACCTATGGATATGGGATCTAGTTTTGAAGATCTCGACGCAGGGAATCCAACGATGAAAGTGATTCGAGATTTGGACGCACGATTTGAGAGATAAAACTTTTTGAATAAACGAATTTTAGAAAAAATTATAAACTTTCAGGTTGCGACAAGTGATGCATAGTGATATTAGCAACAAGTACTCCTCAACTAGTGATTTCGTTTTTCAAGGCATGGCGAGCATGCAGCAGGAAGCACCTTGTACCAATCGCCATTAGAGCATCAGAATCTCTACGTCTCTCCACGAGGCAGAAAACTGAATCATTTTCTTTTCGCAAACTGGGCCTTGGGCCTTTCTTTCTTTAGCAACGGGAATGTTGATGGTTAATTGATTCGAAGCAAGCAGTAAAGGATATCAACAATGAAGCAATGGGATCTAGTGGTGCAATAATCAGAGAGATCAAGTCTAGGGCCTTACTTTTCAATTGTAATTTTACTTTCGAAAGTCGTGCTGCTAATTATGAAGCAAATGCATTAGCTAAATTTTCTCGTAGACTCCAGCAAGGCCGTCATGTATGGTTTGACCAACCTCATGACCAACATTGTATCCCACTCTCTGTGGCCTTTGATGAATAAATTTGGTCGTCCCCTCAAAAAAAAAAAAAAAGGCTCTAGTTCCTTTTGATGCTGAGCGTAGAGATGTTCTGTTAATAGTTCTAGCTTGGTGTGTTCTGGTTGATCCGGTTTCGTTGGCACTTTGGCCAGGGGATTGTGCCCTTTTGGTTGTAATCTGTTCATTTCTTTTCAGTTTCTTTTCTAAGCTCTTTTTTAGGGGGAAAATAGTTACTCCCTCCAAGAAAAAAAAAGGTCGTGGTTTTAGTTTAAATTTGAACTAAAATCATGACACATATTTTGGATCAGAGGGAGTAGTCCTTTTCTGAAACCATTGTTCTATTATGACAAGTACAGGGAACCTGGTGTTAGAATTTGTGTATATCACTTTGTATATTGTAATGTTGCCTCTGTTGTATTCACTCTGGGATTGTAGGATCGCACCTCGCCATGACCTGGGTGCCTACATTGTAGGGCGACCGGTGCTTCACCTTCCCTTCTTAAGCCTTGTACTCTGTAACAGTTGCATCAATCAAGGAAATATAGTTTCCAACTTGGTACCAGCTACCAGGTCTCCTCCATGGCCGGAACCGACTCCTCTCCCTCCGCCGCCACCATGGACTCTATCACCTCCCCGGGCTCTCTCTCCTCCATGGCGCCAGCCGCCACCACTGCCTCGGCCTCCTCTTCCACTTCCTCCCCGCCGTTCGTCTTCGGCACCACACCCTCCCTCTTCAGCACTAGCTCCGCCGCCGCCGGATCTCAGTTCCTCCCCTCTTTTCCTCCGCCACCACGGCACCACCACCCCTTGCTCCCCGTCTCTCCATCTATGACGACACATCTCCAACCACATCAAGTTTCTTATCAACCCTGCAGATCACAACTACCACAAATGGAAGTCTTTCTTCCTCATGGTCCTTATTCGCTACGGCTGTAACGCCCCGGATTCGATGCGCCAGGTGTTTGCCAGTTATTTGCCGTCATTGCCATGTCATGTGCTTGCGTGTCTCTTTTTGCCATGTCATCATCTGCATTTCATATCATATCATCATGTGCATTTCATTTTGCATACATGTTCTTCTCATGCATCCGAGCATTTTCCCCGTTGTCCGTTTTGCAATCCGGCACTCCTATGTCTCCCGGCGCCCCCTTTTACCTCTTTTCATGTGCGGGTGTTAAAATTTCTCGGAATGGACCGAGTTTTGCCAAGCGGCCTTGTTATAGCACCGGTAGACCGCCTGTCAAGTTTCGTGCCATTTGGAGGTCGTTTGATACTCCAACGGTTAACCGGGTAACCGCAAAACCCCCTTCTCTTGCAGCCCAACACCCCTTTCAAAGTGGCCCAAAACCCAGCAAACTCCCCTCCATGCTCTCGGTCGTTCGATCACGATCGCGTGGCCGAAAACCGCACCTTATTTGGACACTCCTAGCTCCCTCTACCTATATATATGTGTGCCTCCCCCGAAATTCCCGCAGTCCAAACCCTAGCGTCTTCCTCCTCGCGCCACCGGACACGTCCGTCCGCGCCGGACATGTCCGCCGGACACCTCACTCCGACCAATCGGGTCGCGCCACCTCACCCCAACGGCCGCCCGCCAACCGGAGCGCGCCACCTCAGCCGCGCCTCCCTCTCTCCTCCACCCATCGCCGGCCGCCCGCCAGTTCGAAGGGCCCGCCGAGCCCATCGGGGCCCGGGAAGGCCGCCGCCGCGCCAGCGCTGGCGCCCGCCGCCGTTCGCCGCCGCCAGCCATCCGCGGCTCGGCCCGGCCGCCGCCTCCGCCTCCGCCGACCTCGCCGCCGCTGCCGCGCCGCCGCCTCTGTCGGGCGGAAGGCGCGCCCAGCGCAGCCCGCCGCCGCCAACCCCGCGCCCGCCCCGCGCCCCGATGCCATCTCCGCCGCGCGCAGTGGCCGAAGCTCCGTCCCGCCTCCTCCTCCTCGCGCCCTCGTCCGCCGCCGAGCACGCGCTGCCGCCGAGCCACCCGCGCCTCGCCTCGCGTCCCTCGTCGCCGGCGCCGCCCTCCTCGCCGGAGTTCGTGGAAGCTCGCCGGAGCTCCACTCCGGCCGGATCTACCCCGGGTGGATGAGATCCACCGGGAGATGAACCAAACGCCTCCGCCTCGTCCCGGATCCCTCCATCCCGCTCGTCCTCGTCCCGTTGACTTTTTGGAGTGGTAAAAATCGCCTAAGTCCCCAGATTTCTTGCATTTTTATGCCCACTTTGACCTGTCATATCTCTGCATCCGTAGCTCCGTTTCGCGCGTGTAATATGTCAAATTGTTCGTCCCAATGAGTACATCATTTCATTCCATTGCATCATATTCATTTGAGGTCATCTTGATGCCTGAATCATCGTTGCAAGAGTGCTTCATGATGTTGTCTCTCTGTCTGCTAATGTAATCCAGATCTTTTGTCATTTTTGCCATGATTGATGTGTGCATCCTATGAGGTTGTTGTCTACATGTGTTTTGATTTATGCCATGCCATCTTTACAAGGGTCCTATCCATGTATTTTTGTGATTCCTGTAGTGAGTGTATCAAGCTTGTTAAGTAGGGTACTTGCTGTTGCTATTTTGCATGTCTGAATCTGCTATATCATGATGCTATGTTAACCTGCTTCTACAAGTCATTCTATGCATAATCTGGAGATGTTCACTAAGGATGTTTTGTTATACATGTCATGCTCTATCCATTCATGCCATTGGTTGCATTTATAGCTTGCCGTAGCTTGTTGTAATCTTGCTCTCAAAGTTGCTATATTATGTTGCTGTCAGCCTGTTAACATTAAGTTCAATGTTGCCATGATTATTGTTGGTGATACATGCACTCTATGAACTTGCTCTTGCCATGCTTAGCTTCATAGACATGTCTTCTTACTGTTGGTTGCCTTGCCATGCCATGTATTGCTTTGTGGTGAGTGGTTCAAGCTCACCAACATGCCTACTTATTGTTGTTCCTGCCATGTATAAATCTGTCATATCATTTGCCATGGTTACATGGGTGCCATCATATTTTCTGTGCCTTTTTGGCTCATGGTCAGTAAAGGACTTTTGTTCTATGCAATTAGTAGATTAATGCCATGCCTTTGTTTGCCATGATAAGTTCCTGTAGCATGTTGTTTGATAGCTCTAAACATTGCAACCTGATGTTATTTCCTGGTAAGTCTGAAACTGTTATTATTTGCAATCTTGCCATGTCATTTTGAGCATGTTCTAGTGATTTCTGGAGATAGCTCATTGTTCATGTTTTGTAATGCTTTACCTGTATAACGTGCCCATGCCTTTTGTTTTCTTGTTGAGGTCCTGTAACATGTTGTTTTGGTGCTTGCAATATGCCTAGTTGCTTTTTTGGACAGTTTGTTGTCATATCTTGTAGAGTGTATGTGTTGAACCGTTGCTCCGTTTTGAGTGTGCTCTACATGAAACTTGCTTAATTTTGCATGTAGCTTCATATTATCATGTTGCATTCATGTTTTGAGGTGTTTGCTTGATGTTTGGGTGCATTTTGCACCAATGCCATGCTTAACTTGTTTTGCTCATATCTTCTAGGTCAGAGTCTCAATTTAATGAACTTTATATGTAACTTGACTAGAATTTCGTGTAGATCATCGTGGTGCATCTTAACTTGCTGTTTAACAACTTGAACATAAGGTTTATTCAGATCTGGAACAATTTCGAAATTTGCATATGGGGACTTACCGGAGTTGTTCTATGTTGTTTCCGGCCTCATTTAAACTTGTTTTGATGTGTTGCTCTTGTTTGCATCATCTCTTGCCATGAGTAGCTTCATGTAGCTTTGTCATGCATCATGCTTGTTGTGCATCATGCCTTGTTCATGTGTGGTGTGTTTACCATGTTGTGTGTTTCTTCTCGTTAGTTCCCGTTTCGTTGCGATCGTGAGGAGTCGTTCGTCTACGCTTGGTTCATCTTCGTGGCTTCATCTTCTTCATGGACTCGTTCTTCTTCCTAGCGAGATTTCAGGCAAGATGACCGCTACCCTGGATCTCATTACAATCATTGCTATGCTAGTTGCTTCGTTCTATCGCTATGCTGCGTTACCTATCACTTACTGCTCAAGCCTCCCAATTTGCCATGAACCTCTAACCCTTGTCACCCTTCCTAGCAAACCGTTGTTTGGCTATGTTACCGCTTTTGCTCAGCCCTCTTATAGCGCTGCTAGTTGCGGTGAAGATGAAGATTTCTCCATGGTGGACAGGATTTGGTTGGGATATCACAATATCTCTTATATTATTAATGCATCTATATACTTGGTAAAGGGTGGAAGGCTCGGCCTTATGCCCGGTGTTTTGTTCCACTCTTGCCGCCCTAGTTTCCGCCATATCGGTATTATGTTCCCGGATTTTGCGCCCCTAACGCGGTTGGGTGATTTATGGGACCCCTTGACAGTTCGCTTTGAATAAAACTTGTCCAAGAAGGCCCAACCTTGGTTTTACCATTTGCCTCACCACCACCTATACCCTTCCCTTGGGTCGGCCAACCCAAGGGTCATCTTTATTCTGCCCCCCCGGGCCAATGCTTGTCTAAGTGTTGGTCCAAACTAGAGTCCTTTGCAGCGCCACCTTGGGGAAACTCGAGGGCTGGTTTTAGTTGTACGGTGTGCTCATCCGGTGTTGCCCTGAGAACGAGATATGTGCAGCTCCTATCGGGATTGTCGGCGCATCGGGTGGTCTTGCTGGTCTTGTTTTATTACTGTCGAAATGTCTTGTAGCCGGGATTCCGAGACTGATCGGGTCTTCCCGGGGAGAAGGAATATCCTTCGTTGATCGCGAGAGCTTATCATGGGCTAAGTTGGGACACCCCTGCAGGGTTTGAACTTTCGAAAGCCGTGCCCGCGGTTATGTGGCAGATGGGAATTTGTTAATATCCGGTTGTAGTAAACTTGAATTAAAACTCTTCTAAAATACACCAACCGTGTGCGTAACCGTGAGTGTCTCTTTTCGGGGTTGATCGAGAGGAGAACACGGTTTCTGGGTTATGTTTGACGTAAGTAGGAGTTCAGGATCACTTCTTGATCATTACTAGTTGACGATCGTTCCTTTGTTTCTCTTCTCACTCTCATTTGCGTATGTTAGCCACCATATATGCTTAGCCGCTGCTGCAACCTCACCACTTTACCTCTTCCTTACCCATTAAGCTTTGCTAGTCTTGATACCCATGGTAATGGGATTGCTGAGTCCTCGTGGCTCACAGGTTACTACACCACCAGTTGCAGGTACAGGTTATGCGATGATCATGACGCGAGAGCGATGCTTGCTTGTCTTGAGTTCTTCTTCTGCTTCTTCGATCAGGGGATAGGTTCCAGGTCGGCAGCCTGGGCTAGCAGGGTGGATATTGTTTGAGTTTCTGTTTATGTTTCATCCGTAGTCGGATGTTGATCTTTTGTACGAGGTTGTTGTATTCATGTGACATTGTATGTATTGGATGTATCCCCACTATTATGTAATGTTGATGTAATGATATCCACCTTGCAAAAGCGTCTTCAAGATGCGCTTCTATCCTTGGTGGGACCTTCGAGTTCCTTTAGGATAGGGTCGCATCTTGGGCGTGACAAGTTGGTATCAGAGCCTCGACCGACCCTAGGAGCTGAAGGAAATATGCCCTAGAGGCAATAATAAAGTTATTATTTATTTCCTCATATCATGATAAATGTTTATTATTCATGCTAGAATTGTATTAACCGGAAACATGATACATGTGTGAATACATAGGCAAACATATAGTCACTAGTATGCCTCTACTTGACTAGCTCATTAATCAAAGATGGTTATGTTTCCTAACCATAGACATGTGTTGTTATTTGATTAATGGGATCACATCATTAGGAGAATGATGTGATTGACATGACCCATTCCGTTATCCTAGCACTTGATCGTTTAGTATATTGCTATTGCTTTCTTCATGACCTATACATGTTCCTCGTAACTATGAGATTATGCAACTCCTGCTTACGGAGGAACACTTTGGGTGCTACCAAACATCACAACGAATCGGGTGATTATAAAGGAGTACTACAGGTGTCTCCAAAGGTACATGTTGGGTTGGCGATTTCGAGATTAGGTTTTGTCACTCCGATTGTCGGAGAGGTATCTCTGGGCCCTCTCGGTAATACACATCACATAAGCCTTGCAAGCATTGCAACTAATAAGTTAGTTACGAGATGATGTATTACGGAATAGTAAAGAGACTTGCCGGTAACGAGATTGAACTAGGTATTGATACCGACGATCAATCTCGGCAAGTAACATACCAATGACAAAGGGAACAACGATGTCGTTATGCGGTTTGACCGATAAAGATCTTCATAGAATATGTAGGAACCAATATGGGCATCCAGGTTCCGCTATTGGTTATTGACCGAGAATAGTTCTAGGTCATGTCTACATAGTTCTCGAACCCGTAGGGTCCGCACGCTTAACGTTACGATGATGCTTTATTATGAGTTTATAAGTTTTGATGTACCAAGTTTGTTCGAGTCCCGGATGTGATAACGGACATGACGAGGAGTCTCAAATGGTCGAGACATAAATATTGATATATTGGAAGCCTATATTTGATATCGGAATGGTTCGGGTGAAATCGGATTTTACCGAACACCGGGGTTACGGAACCTCCCGGGGATAATGGGCCTTAGTGGGCCATGAGGGAGAAGAGGAGGGCGGCCGGGCAGGCCGCGCGCCCCCTCCCCCCCTAGTCTGAATAGGACAAGGAGAGGGGGGGCGGCGCCCCCCTTCCTCTTTCCCCTTCCCCCTTTCCTTCTCCAACAAGGCAAGAGGGGGGAGTCCTACTCCCGGTGGGAGTAGGACTCCTCCAGGCGCACCCCTTGGGGGCCGGCCGCACCTCCCCCTCCCTCCTTTATATACGGGGGCAGGGGGCACCCCATAACACACAAGTTGATCTACGGATCGTTCCTTAGCCGTGTGCGGTGCCCCCCTCCACCATATTCCACCTCGGTCATATCGTCGCGGAGCTTAGGCGAAGCCCTGCGCCGGTAGAGCATCATCATCGTCACCACGCCGTCGTGCTGACGGAACTCATCCCCGACACTTTGCTGGATCGGAGTCCGGGGATCGTCATCAAGCTGAACGTGTGCTGAACTCGGAGGTGCCGTACGTTCGGTACTTGGATCGGTCGGATCGTGAAGACGTACGACTACATCAACCGCGTTGTCATAACGCTTCCGCTTATGGTCTACGAGGGTACGTGGACATACACTCTCCCCTCTCGTTGCTGTACCATCACCATGATCTTGCGTGTGCGTAGGAAATTTTTTGAAATTACTACGTTCCCCAACAGTGGCATCCGAGCCTGGTTTTATGCGTTTATGTTATATGCACGAGTAGAACACAAGTGAGTTGTGGGCGATACAAGTCATACTGCTTACCAGCATGTCATACTTTGGTTCGGCGGTATTGTGAGATGAAGCGGCCCGACCGACATTACGCCAGACGCTTACGCGAGACTGGTTTCACCGCTGCGCAGCACTCGCTGCTTAAAGGTGACTGGCGGGTGTCTGTCTCTCTCACTTTAGTTGAACCGAGTGTGGCTACGCCCGTCCTTGCGAAGGTTAAAAAGCACCAACTTGACAAACTATCGCTGTGGTTTTGATGCGAGGTAAGAACGGTTCTTGCTCAGCCCGTAGCAGCCACGTAAAATTTGCAACAACAAAGTAGAGGACGCCTAACTTGTTTTTGCAGGGCATGTTGTGATGTGATATGGTCAAGACGTGATGCTATATTTTATTGTATGAGATGATCATGTTTTGTAACCGAAGTTATCGGCAATCGGCAGGAGCCATATGGTTGTCGCTTATTGTATGAAATGCAACGCCATGTAATTGCTTTACTTTATCACTAAGCGGTAGCGATAGTCGAGAAGCAATAGTTGGCGATACGACAATGATGCTATGATGAAGATCAAGGTGTCGCTACCGGTGACGATGGTGATCACGACGGTGCCGGAGATGGAGATCACAAGCACAAGATGATGATGGCCATATCATATCACTTATATTGATTGCATGTGATGTTTATCCTTTATGCATCTTATCTTGCTTTGATTGACGGTAGCATTATAAGATGATCTCTCACTAAATATCAAGAAGTGTTCTCCTGAGTATGCACCGCCAGAAAGTTCTTCGCTCGAGACACCACGTGATGATCGGTGTGATAGGCTCTACGCTCAAATACAACGGTGCAAAACAGTTGCACACGCGGAATACTCAGGTCAAACTTGACGAGCCTAGCATATACAGATATGGCCTCGAACACGGAGACCGAAAGGTCGAACGTGAATCATATAGTAGATATGATCAACATAGTGATGTTCACCATTGAAACTACTCCATCTCACGTGATGATCGGACATGGTTTAGTTGATTTGATCACGTAATCACTTAGATAACTAGAGAGATGTCTATCTAAGTGGGAGTTATTAAGTAATATGATTAATTGAACTTAAATTTATCATGAACTTAGTACCTGATAGTATTTTGCTTGTCTATGTTTGCTGTAGATAGATGGCTCGTGCTGTTGTTCCGTTGAATTTTAATGCGTTCCTTGAGAAAGCAAAGTTGAAAGATGATGGTAGCAATTACACGGACTGGGTCCATAACCCGAGGATTATCCTCATTGCTGCACGTAAGAATTACGCCCTGGAAGCACCGCTGGGTGTGCAGTCTGCTGCTTGATGCAACCGACGACGTTAAGAACGTCTGGCGAGCAAAGCGATGACTACTCGATAGTTCAGTGTGCCATGCTTTACGGCTTAGAACCGGGCCTTCAACGACGTTTTGAACGTCATGGAGCATATGAGATGTTCCAGGAGTTGAAGTTAATATTTCAAGCAAATGGCCGGATTGAGAGATATGAAGTCTCCAATAAGTTCTATAGCTGCAAGATGGAGGAGAATAGTTCTGTTAGTGAACACATACTCAAAATGTCTGGGTATAATAATCACTTGATTCAAGCTGGAGTTAATCTTCCGATGATAGTGTCATTGATGAATTCTTCAATCATCGCCACCAAGCTACAAGAGCTTCGTGATGAACTATAATATGCAAGGGATGGACAAGTCTATTCCCGAGCTCTTCGCAATGCTAAAAGCAGCGGAGGTAGAAATAAAAAGGAGCATCAAGTGTTGATGGTTAACAAGATCACCAGTTTCAAGAAAAGGGCAAAGGGAAGAAGAAGGAACTTCAAGAAGAACAGCAAACAAGTTGCTGCTCAAGTGAAGAAACCCAAGTCTGGACCTAAGCCTGAAATCGAGTGCTTCTACCGCAAGCGATCGACACGGAAGCGGAACTGCCCCAAGTATTTGGCGGATAAGAAGGATGGCAAGGTGAACAAAGGTATATGTGATATACATGTTATTGATGTGTACCTTACTAATACCGCAGTAGTACCGGTATTTGATACTGGTTCATTGCTAATATTTGCAACTCAAACAGAACTACGGATTGCGAAGATTGGCTAAGGACGAGGTGACGATGCGTGGGAAATGGTTCCAAAGTCGATGTGATCGCGGTCGGCACGCTACCTCTACATCTACCATCGGGATTAGTTTTAGACCTAAATAATTGTTATTTGGTGCCAGCGTTAAGCATGAACATTATATCTGGATCTTGTTTGATGCGAGACGGTTATTCATTTAAGTCAGAGAATAATGGTTGTTCTATTTATATGAATAATATCTTTTATGGTCATGCACCCTTGAAGAGTGGTCTATTTTTATTGAATCTCGATAATAGTAATACACATATTCATAGTGTTGAAACCAAAAGATACAGAGTTGATAATGATAGTGCAACTTATTTGTGGCACTGCGTTTGGGTCATATCGGTGTAAAACGCATGAAGAAACTCCATACCGATGGGCTTTTGAATCACTTGATTATGAATCACTTGGTACTTATGAACCGTGCCTCATGGGCAAGATGACTAAAACGCCGTTCTCCGAACTATGGAGCGAGCAACTGATTTGTTGGAAATCATACATACTGATGTTTGTGGTCCAATGAATGTTGAGGCACGTGGCGGGTATCATTATTTTCTCACCTTCACAGATGATTTGAGCAGATATGGGTATATCTACTTGATGAAACATAAGTCTGAAACATTTGAAAAGATCAAAGAATTTTAGAGTGAAGTGGAAAATCATCGTAACAAGAAAATAAAATTTCTATGATCTGATCGTGGAGGAGAATATTTGAGTTACGAGTTTGGTTTGCATTTGAAACAATGCGGAATAGTTTCGCAGCTCACGCCACCGGGAACACCACAACGAAATGGTGTGTCCGAACGTCGTAATCGTACTTTACTAGATATGGTGCGATCTATGATGTCTCTTACTGATTTACCGCTGTCGTTTTGGGGTTATGCTTTAGAGACGGCCGCATTCACGCTAAATAGGGCACCATCAAAATCCGCTGAAACGACACCTTATGAACTATGGTTTAGCAAGAAACCAAAGTTGTCGATCTTAAAGTTTGGGGCTGCGATGCTTATGTGAAGAAACTTCAACCAGATAAGCTCGAACCTAAATCGGAGAAATGTGTCTTCATAGGATACCCAAAAGAGACTATTGGGTACACCTTCTATCACAGATCCGAGGGCAAGATTTTCGTTGCTAAATTCGGATCCTTTCTAGAAAAGAGTTTCTCTCGAAAGAAGTGAGTGGGAGGAAAGTAGAACTTGATGAGATAATCAGATTCGCTCCCTTATTGAAAATAGTTCATCACAAGAACCAGTTCTCGTGACAACTACACCAATTAGTGAGGAAGCTAGTGATATTGATCATGAAACTTCAGATCAAGTTTCTACCGAACTCACGAGGTCAACTAGAGTAAGATCCGCACTGAATGGTACGGTAATCCTATTCGGAAGTCATGTTACTTGACCATGGCGAACCTACAAACTATGAAGAAGCGATGGTGATCCCAGATTCCGCAAAATGGCTGGAAGCCATGAAATCTGAGATGGGATCCATGTATGAGAACAAAGTATGGACTTTGGTTGACTTGCCCGATGATCGGCAAGCCATTGAGAATAAATGGATCTTTAAGAAGAAGACTGACGCTGATGGTAATGTAACTTTCTATAAAGCTCGACTTGTTGCGAAAGGTTTTCGACAAGTTCAAGGGGTTGACTACGATGAGACTTTCTCACTTGTAGCGATGCTTAAGTCTGTCCGAATCATGTTAGCAATTGTTGCATTTTATGATTATGAAATTTGGCAAATGGATGTCAAAACTGCATTCTTGAATGGATTTCTAGAAGAAGAGTTGTATATGATGCAACCAGAAGGTTTTGTTGATCCAAAAGGTACTAACAAAGTGTGCAAGCTCCAGCAATCAATTTATGGTCTGGTGCAAGCCTCTCGGAGTTGGAATAAACGCTTTGATAGTGTGATCAAAGCATATGGTTTTATACAGACTTTTGGAGAAGCCTGTATTTACAAGAAAGTGAGTGGGAGCTCAGAGCATTTCGATATTATATGTGGACGACATAGTATTGATTGGAAATGATATAGAATTTCTGGTAGCATAAAAGGATACTTGAATAAAAGTTTTTCAATGAAAGACCTCGGTGAAGCTGCTTACATATTGGGCATCAAGATCTATAGAGATAGATCAAGACGCTTAATTGGACTTTCACAAAGCACATACCTTGATAAAGTTTTGAAAAGTTCAAAATGGATCAGGCAAAGAAAGGATTTTTACCGTGTTGCAAGGTGTGAAATTGAGTCGACTCAATGCCCGACCACAGCAGAAGATAGAGAGAAAATGAAAGATGTTCCTATGCTTCAGCCATAGGCTCTATCATGTATGCAATGCTGTGTACCAGACCGACGTATGCTTAGCAATAAGCTTGGCAGGAAGGTACCAAAGTAATCCAGAGTGGATCATTGGACAGCGGTCAAGAACATCCTGAAATACCGAAAAGGACTAAGGATATGTTTCTCGATATGGAGGTGACAAAGAGCTAGTCGTAAATGGTTACATCGATGCAAGTTTTGACACGATCCGGACGATTCTAAATCGCAAACCGGATACGTGTTTTTATTAAACGGTGGAGCTGTCGGTTGGTGCAGTTCTAAACAAAGCGCCGTGGCGGGATCTACATGTGAAGCGGAGTACATAGCTGCTTCGAAGCAGCAAATGTAGGAGTCTGGATGAAAGAGTTCATTTCGATCTAGGTGTCATACCTAGTGCATCGGGACCAATGAAGATCTTCGTGACAATATGGTGCAATTGCCTTGGCAAAGGAATCCAGTTTTCACAAGAGGACCAAGCATATCAAGAGACGCTTCAATTCCATCCGGGACCAAGTGCAGGTGGGAGACATAGAGATTTGCAAGATACATACGGATCTGAATGTTGCGAACCGCTGACTAAGCCTCTTCCACGAGCAAAACATGATCAGCACCAAGACTCCATGGGTGTTAGAATCATTACTGTGTAATCTAGATTATTGACTCTAGTGCAAGTGGGAGATTGAAGGAAATATGCCCTAGAGGCAATAATAAAGTTATTATTTATTTCCTCATATCATGATAAATGTTTATTATTCATGCTAGAATTGTATTAACGGAAGCATGATACATGTGTGAATACATAGACAAACATATAGTCACTAGTATGCCTCTACTTGACTAGCTCATTAATCAAAGATGGTTATGTTTCCTAACCATAGACATGTGTTGTTATTTGATTAATGAGATCACATCATTAGGAGAATGATGTGATTGACATGACCCATTCCGTTAGCCTAGCACTTGATCGCTTAGTATATTGCTATTGCTTTCTTCATGACCTATACATGTTCCTGTAACTATGAGATTATGCAACTCCGTTTACGGAGGAACACTTTGGTGCTACCAACGTCACAACGAATCGGGTGATTATAAAGGAGTACTACAGGTGTCTCCAAAGGTACATGTTGGGTTGGCGTATTTCGAGATTAGGTTTTGTCACTCCGATTGTCGGAGAGGTATCTCTGGGCCCTCTCGGTAATACACATCACATAAGCCTTGCAAGCATTGCAACTAATAAGTTAGTTACGAGATGATGTATTACGGAACGAGTAAAGAGACTTGCCGGTAACGAGATTGAACTAGGTATTGGATACCGACGATCGAATCTCGGGCAAGTAACATACCAATGACAAAGGGAACAACGTATGTCGTTATGCGGTTTGACCGATAAAGATCTTCATAGAATATGTAGGAACCAATATGGGCATCCAGGTTCCGCTAGTGGTTATTGACCGAGAATAGTTCTAGGTCATGTCTACATAGTTCTCGAACCCGTAGGGTCCGCACGCTTAACGTTACGATGACAGTTTATTATGAGTTTATAAGTTTTGATGTACGGAAGTTTGTTCGGAGTCCCGGATGTGATCACGGACATGACGAGGAGTATCGAAATGGTCGAGACATAAAGATTGATATATTGAAAGCCTATATTTGATATCGGAATGGTTCCGGGTGAAATCGGATTTTACCGAACACCGGGGTTACGGAACCCTCCCGGGGATAATGGGCCTTAGTGGGCCATGAGGGAGAAGAGGAGGGCCGGCGGGGGCAGGCGCGCGCCCTCCCCTAGTCCGAATAGGACAGGAGAGGGGGCGGCGCCCTTCCTCTTTCCCTCCCCTTTCCTTCTCCAACAAGGCAGAGGGGAGTCCTACTCCCAGTGGGAGTAGGACTCCTCCGGCGCACCCTTTGGGGCCGGCCGCACCTCCCTCCCTCCTTTATATACGGGGCAGGGGGCACCCCATAACACACAAGTTGATTTACGGATCGTTCCTTAGCCATGTGCGGTGCCCCTCCACCATATTCCACCTCGGTCATATCGTCATGAGCTTAGGCGAAGCCCGCGCCGATAGAGCATCATCATCGCCACCACGCCGTCAGGTTGACGGAACTCATCCCGACACTTTGCTGGATCGGAGTCCGGGGATCGTCATCGAGCTAAACGTGTGCTGAACTCCGAGGTGCCGTACGTTCGGTACTTGGATTGGTCGGATCGTGAAGACGTACGACTACATCAACCGCGTTGTCATAACGCTTCCGCTTACGGTCTACGAGGGTACGTGGACATACACTCTCCCCTCTCGTTGCTGTACCATCACCATGATCTTGCGTGTGCGTAGGAAATTTTTTGAAATTACTACGTTCCCCAACAGGAGCCCCCTTGATTGATCGTGTAGTTTGGCCGTTGTTGAGTCTAGGAGAAAACTGATTTCGGAGTTTAGTTATATCGGAGAGTAGGATTTCTTTTCACTCCTCAGCCCCTTCGTCGCTCTGGTGAGGAATCTTGACGTAGGTGTTTTAAATTACTCCTCTTCCCATTCAAGTTTTTCTTTAGGATCACGCAGTTGGTTTTTTTCGATCGTTGTTCCTCAGCTCTTTTCATCTGGTGCATTTTCTCGTCAAGTTGACTCAAGTCTCTTCATCGTTGCAAGTTCAATCCTCAGTTGTTTTCTTTTCCCACCCGCCCTCCCTTCTTCCTCTCGGAACCCGAGTCCGTAATCAAGTATCCATCCTACTCGTGCAAAGTCGTTGCTTTCTTTCCTCAATGATTTCAACCGGTGTTTTCTCTTCAAGATATTCGTCGATTTCCCCTTCCAAGTTGCCTTTGTTTTTCCCGCCCTCCCACCCTCTTCTTCCCGGAGCCTGAGTCTATTTCGACCATCTATCTCATTCGTGCAGAACCTCTTCAGTCTTTTGTAAATCATTTCAATTGTTGAATTCTCGTCTCGGTGGACATTCTTCGTCTCTTTTTCTTCTCCGGTGGACTCAATTCAAGTTTTTTGGGTTGATCACATTCTTTTCGTTGGATCAAGTGTTTTCCCTGCTCGTTCGCCTCTCGCCAATTTATCCTTCCGGAGTGTTCAACACATCTAAGGAGATTCGTCTATGTTTGAATTAATTCGAGATTGTCACCTCATTCAAATATTTCAATTGTTCTGGTGCATCATTTCTCATTCAACAATCCCTTTCCAACGGTGTTTTTCTCTTTAGTGGGCCCTAACCCACAGGTCTTTTCCCAGGATCTTACCTGACTCTTCTAATTATTCCGGAGCTATTCTCTAATTCTTTTCAGAGTTTGATGCAAGAATGAATTTCATCAGTCAGATGCCTTCTCCAAGATCGCTTCCAAATTCTTTCATGTTCGGGTCAATCTTTTCTCTTTTCATTCTCCCGGAGTATCGCAACAATTTTACTGGTGTTCCCCGCCGCCATTCTCAACATTTGAAGACCGAAGAAGAGTTTTTCCTCTAAATTTTGTCCGTTCTCCGGAGTTTCATGGTTCTAGCTTCATGTTATCCTCGCATATTATTCCGTTTGTCAGATATTCTTTCTTACCCATCCGGAGTATGTCAGGAGTTGTTTTTTTTCCATTTCTTTTCACCGGAGGACATCATTCCAGTTATCGTTCTCTATTTATCCCGATGCTTCGTTCAAGTGTTCTTTAATCAGCTCATGATCTCTTTGTTCTTTTGCATCTAAATCCCCTCTTGCTTATTTGTTCTTCTAATTCTTCCCGGTGATTCATTCTCTTTCATCAGTCATTTCCAAATTCTTACGGTGGTTCGTTCAAGATTCTTTTCCTTGTTTATCATATTAATTCATTCGTTCTTTCCAATCCTACCGGTGGTTCATGAAGACCTTCTCAAGTTTGCGATATGTCACTTCTCAACTCTTTTTTCAAGAAGAATAAGTAATATGCAAAATCCATTGCTTGTCATCAATTTAATTTGATGAAGGATAAGCATACAATAAATCTTATTCTTATTTCATCCAAGTGAGTAATCCCTTCCTTCGGAGTTTGTTCGTGAGGAATAAATTCTAGTTCCAAGTGCTTTCATCTTTTCTTTTTCCGGAGTTCTAATTTCCTCGGCCATTTCGTCGGAACCTCCATCTAAATCACCGCAAGACCTAATCCTTATTCTTTCCATCCTTCAATTGTATCTCATCATCCTTTTGTTACCGGAGTTCTTCAAGGTGGTTCTTCATGATTTAATTCATTCTTCAAGAGTTCATCAAGTATCATTCCATCCTCTGAAGTTCGTGTTCTATTCCTCCATGTTTTAACCGGAGTGCTGCCTAAATTCTTTCAGTCTTATTCGTTTTTTATCTCGTACTAACCGGAGTGGTTTCATAGTCTATCTGATTCCGTGATCTTTCGATTCTCGTCATTCTCGTTGTTCCTCTCTTCTTCTCGAGTGCTCTCGATTCTTTGCTTCTTCTCTTGAGTTCTTGCTTCACCTCTTCCTCTTTCTCTTCCGTCTCGGTCCTAAGATATCGGGACGAGATCTCTTGTTAGTGGAGGAGTGTTGTAACGCCCCGGATTCGATGCGCCAGGTGTTTGCCAGTTATTTTGTCGTCATTGCCATGTCATGTGCTTGCGTGTCTCTTTTTGCCATGTCATCATCTGCATTTCATATCATGTCATCATGTGCATTTCATTTTGCATACGTGTTCTTCTCATGCATCCGAGCATTTTCCCCGTTGTCCGTTTTGCAATCCGGCACTCCTATGTCTCCCGGCGCCCCCTTTTACCTCTTTTCATGTGTGGGTGTTAAACTTTCTCGGAATGGACCGAGTTTTGCCAAGCGGCCTTGGTATAGCACAGGTAGACCGTCTGTCAAGTTTCGTGCCATTTGGAGGTCGTTTGATACTCCAACGGTTAACCGGGTAACCGCAAAACCCCCTTCTCTTGCAGCCCAACACCCCTTTCAAAGTGGCCCAAAACCCAGCAAACTCCCATCCATGCTCTCGGTCGTTCGATCACGACCGCGTGGCCGAAAACCGCACCTCATTTGGACACTCCTAGCTCCCTCTACCTATATATATGTGTACCTCCCCCGAAATTCCCGCAGTCCAAACCCTAGCGTCTTCCTCCTCGCGCCACCGGACACGTCCGTCCGCGCCGGACATGTCCGCCCGACACCTCACTCCGACCAATCGGGTCGCGCCACCTCACCCCAGCGGCCGCTCCCGGCCAACCGGAGCGCGCCACCTCAGCCGCCGCCCTCTCTCCCCTCCACCCATCGCCGCCGGCCCGCCAGCCCGAAGGGCCCGCCTGAGCCCATCGGGCTCGAAGGCTGCGCCGCTGCCAAGGCTGCCAGCGGGCGCCCGCCGCCGTTCACCGCCAGCCATCCGCTGCTCGGCCGGCCGCCGCCTCCGCCTCCCGCCGACCTCGCCGCCCCGTCGCCGCCGCCGTCGCCGGCGCCGGAAGGCCGCCCGGCGCAGCCCGCCGCCGCCAACCCGCGCCCATCTCGATGCCATCTCCGCCGCCCGCGCGTGGCGAGCTCCCGTCCCGCCTCCTCCAAGGCCCTCGTCCGGCCGCGCACGCCGCCGCCGAGCCACCGCGCCTCGCCTCGCGTCCCCTCGTCGCCGGCGCCGCCCTCTCGCGGAGTTCGTGAAGCTCGCCGAGCTCCACTCCGCCGGATCTACCCCGGGTGGATGAGATCCACCGGGAGATGAACCAAACGCCTCCGCCTCGTCCCGGATCCCTCCGTCCCGCTCGTCCTCGTCCCGTTGACTTTTTGGAGTGGTAAAAATCGCCTAAGTCCCCAGATTTCTTGCATTTTTATGTCCACTTTGACCTGTCATATCTTTGCATCCGTAGCTCCGTTTCGCGCGTGTAATATGTCAAATTGTTCGTCCCAATGAGTACATCATTTCATTCCATTGCATCATATTCATTTGAGGTCATCTTGATGCCTGAATCATCGTTGCAAGAGTGCTTCATGATGTTGTCTGCTGTCTGTTAACAGAACTAGATCTTTTGTCATTTTTGCCATGATTGATGTGTGCATCCTATGAGGTTGTTGTCTACATGTGTTTTGATCTATGCCATGCCATCTTTACAAGGGTCCTATCCATGTATTTTTGTGATTCCTGTAGTGAGTGTATCAAGCTTGTTAAGTAGGGTACTTGCTGTTGCTATTTTGCATGTCTGAATCTGCTATATCATGATGCTATGTTAACCTGCTTCTACAAGTCATTCTATGCATAATCTGGAGATGTTCACTAAGGATGATTTGTTATACATTTCATGCTCTATCCATTCATGCCATTGGTTGCATTTATAGCTTGCCGTAGCTTGTTGTAATCTTGCTCTCAAAGTTGCTATATTATGTTGCTGTCAGCCTGTTAACATTAAGTTCAATGTTGCCATAATTGTTGTTGGTGATACATGCACTCTATGAACTTTCTCTTGCCATGCTTAGCTTCATAGACATGTCTTCTTACTGTTGGTTGCCTTGCCATGCCATGTATTGCTCTGTGGTGAGTGGTTCAAGCTCACCAACATGCCTACTTATTGTTGTTCCTGCCATGTATAAATCCGTCATATCATTTGCCATGGTTACATGGGTGCCATCATATTTTCTGTGCCTTTTTGGCTCATGGTCAGTAAAGGACTTTTGTTCTATGCAATTAGTAGATTCATGCCATGCCTTTGTTTGCCATGATAAGTTCCTGTAGCATGTTGTTTGATAGATCTAAACATTGCAACCTGATGTTATTTCCTGGTAAGTCTGAAACTGTTATTATTTGCAATCTTGCCATGTCATTTTGAGCATGTTCTAGTGATTTCTGGATATAGCTCAGTGTTCATGTTTTGTAATGCTTTACCTGTACATCGTGCCCATGCCTTTTGTTTTCTTGTTGAGGTCCTGTAACATGTTGTTTTGGTTCTTGCAATATGCCTAGTTGCTTTTTTGGACAGTTTGTTGTCATATCTTGTAGAGTGTATGTGTTGAACCGTTGCTCCGTTTTGAGTGTGCTCTACATGAAACTTGATTAATTTTGCATGTAGCTTCATATTATCATGTTGCATTCATGTTTTGAGGTGTTTGCTTGATGTTTGGGTGCATTTTGCACCAATGCCATGCTTAACTTGTTTTGCTCATATCTTCTAGGCTGTAGCTCCGAATTTAATGAACTTTATATGTAACTTGACTAGAATTTCGTGTAGATCATCGTGGTGAATCTTAACTTGCTGTTTAACAACTTGAACATAAGGTTTATTCAGATCTGGAACAATTTCGAAATTTGCATATGGGGACTTACCGGAGTTGTTCTATGTTGTTTCCGGCCTCATTTAAACTTGCTTTGATGTGTTGCTCTTGTTTGCATCATCTCTTGCCATGAGTAGCTTCATGTAGCTTTGTCATGCATCATGCTTGTTGTGCATCATGCCTTGTTCATGTGTGGTGTGTTTACCATGTTGTGTGTTTCTTCTCGTTAGTTCCCGTTTCGCTATGCGATCGTGAGGAGTCGCTCGCTCACGCTTGGTTCATCTTCGTGGCTTCATCTTCTTCATGGACTCGTTCTTCTTCCTAGCGGGATTTCAGGCAAGATGACCGCTACCCTGGATCTCATTACTATCATTGCTATGCTAGTTGCTTCGTTCTATCGCTATGCTGCGTTACCTATCACTTACTGCTCAAGCCTCCCAATTTGCCATGAACCTCTAACCCTTGTCACCCTTCCTAGCAAACCGTTGTTTGGCTATGTTACCGCTTTTGCTCAGCCCCTCTTATAGCGTTGCTAGTTGCAGGTGAAGATGAAGATTTCTCCATGGTGGACAGGATTTTGGTTGGGATATCACAATATCTCTTATATTATTAATGCATCTATATACTTGGTAAAGGGTGGAAGGCTCGGCCTTATGCCTGGTGTTTTGTTCCACTCTTGCCGCCCTAGTTTCCGTCATATCGGTATTATGTTTCCGGATTTTGCGTCTGTAACGCGGTTGGGTGATTTATGGGACCCCCTTGACAGTTCGCTTTGAATAAAACTTGTCCAGCAAGGCCCAACCTTGGTTTTACCATTTGCCTCACCACCACCTATACCCTTCCCTTGGGTCGGCCAACCCAAGGGTCATCTTTATTCAGCCCCCCCGGGCCAATGCTTGTCTAAGTGTTGGTCCAAACTAGAGTCCTTTGCAGCGCTACCTTGGGGAAACTCGAGGGCTGGTTTTAGTTGTACGGTGTGCTCATCCGGTGTTGCCCTGAGAACGAGATATGTGCAGCTCCTATCGGGATTGTCGGCGCATCAGGCGGTCTTGCTGGTCTTGTTTTATTACTGTCGAAATGTCTTGTAGCCGGATTCCGAGACTGATCGGTCTTCCCGGGAGAAGGAATATCCTTCGTTGATCGCGAGAGCTTATCATGGGCTGTTGGGACACCCCGCAGGATTTGAACTTTCAAAGCCGTGCCCGCGGTTATGTGGCAGATGGGAATTTGTTAATATCCGGTTGTAGTAAACTTGAAGTAAAACTCTTCTAAAATACACCAACCGTGTGCGTAACCGTGAGTGTCTCTTTTCGGGGTAGATCGAGAGGAGAACACGGTTTCTGGGTTATGTTTTACGTAAGTAGGAGTTCTGGATCACTTCTTGATCATTACTAGTTGACGACCGTTCCTTTGTTTCTCTTCTCGCTCTCATTTGCGTATGTTAGCCACCATATATGCTTAGCCGCTGCTGCAACCTCACCACTTTACCTCTTCCTTACCCATTAAGCTTTGCTAGTCTTGATACCCATGGTAATGGGATTGCTGAGTCCTCGTGGCTCACAGATTACTACACCACCAGTTGTAGGTACAGGTTATGCGATGATCATGACACGAGAGCGATGCTTGCTTGTCTTGAGTTCTTCTTCTGCTTCTTCGATCAGGGGATAGGTTCCAGGTCGGCAGCCTGGGCTAGCAGGGTGGATATTGTTTGAGTTTCTGTTTATGTTTCATCCGTAGTCGGATGTTGATCTTTTGTACGAGGTTGTTGTATTCATGTGACATTGTATGTATTGGATGTATCCCCACTATTATGTAATGTTGATGTAATGATATCCACCTTGCAAAAGCGTCTTCAAGATGCGCTTCTATCCTTGGTGGGACCTTCGAGTTCCTTTAGGATAGGGTCGCATCTTGGGCGTGACAACGGCGTCAAGTTCCTCATCAAGCATCCCCCTCCCCCAAACGCTGATGCCGCCTACCTCGAGCTCGATGCCCCTGTCATTCTCTGGATCTACGCTACCCTTGCGGACTCCATGGTGGATCATGTTGTCGGCGCCACCACCACCTTCGCCCTCTGGAACAAAATCAAGGACTTTTTCCTCGCCAACCGCGTTGCCCGGTTCATGATCCTTAACCGGCAGTACAACAACCTCAAGCAGGGTGATCTTCCCGTGGCCGAGTACACGCGTCACATGAAGGTCCTCACTGATGGCCTCGCTGACATTGAGCACTCCGTGACCGAGGTGGATCTTCGCACCCAATTCCTTCACAGCCTCGACAAGCGCCTCGACACCATTCGGGCCGTCCTTGCCGACCAGGAGCCGCCCTTCGACACCGTCCTCTCTCGGGTCAGCCTGGCCGAGGAGTCTCAGGCGCAGCGTGCCGCTGAGGAGAGCGCCCGACGTTCGCGCTCCCTAGGGGTGACCGCGGCCAGAGAAGTGGCTCTGGTGGGGGCGCTCATGGACAGGGCGATCGCGCGGACCGCACCAACGATCGCGCACATGGCCATCTGTTGGGGAACGTAGTAATTTCAAAAAAAAAAATCCTACGCACACGCAAGATCATGGTGATGCATAGAAACTAGAGGGGAGAGTGTTGTCCACGTACCCTCGTAGACCGAAAGCGAAAGCGTTAGCACAACGCGGTTGATGTAGTCGTACGTCTTCACGATCCGACCGATCAAGTACCGAACGCACAACACCTCCGAGTTCAGCACACGTTCAGCCCGATGATGTCCCTCGAACTCTGATCCAGCCGAGTGTTGAGGGAGAGTTTCGTCAGCACGACGACGTGGTGACGATGTTGATGTTCTACCAACGCAGGGCTTCGCCTAAGCACCGCTACAGTATTATTGAGGTGGACTATGGTGGAGGGGGGCACCGCACACGGCTAAACGATCAACTGATCAATGTTGTGTCTTTGGGGTGCCCCCCTGCCCCCGTATATATGGTGGGGGGGGGGTGCGGCCGGCCAAGGGGAGAGGCGCGCCGGGAGGAGTCCTACTCCCACCGGGAGTAGGACTCCCCCCCCCTTTCCTAGTTGGATTAGGACTTGGGAGGGGGAAGGAGTGGAGGAGAAGAAGGAAGGGGGGAGGGCGCCGCCCCCCTCTCCTTGTCCTATTTGGACTGGGGGGGGGGGGAGGGGCGCGTGGCCCAGCCCTAGCCACCTCTCCTCTCTTCCACCTAGGCCCACTAAGGCCCATTAAGTTCCCGGGGGGTTTCGGTAACCTCCCGGTACTCCGGTAAAATCCCGATTTCACCCGGAACACTTCCGATGTCCAAACATAGGCTTCCAATATATCAATCTTCATGTCTCGACCATTTTGAGACTCCTCGTCATGTTCGTGATCACATCTGGGACTCCGAACAACCTTCGGTACATCAAAACACATAAACTCATAATAAAACTGTCATCGTAACGTTAAGCGTGCGGACCCTACGGGTTCGAGAACTATGTAGACATGACTGAGACACGTCTCTGGTCAATAACCAATAGCGGAACCTGGATGCTCATATTGGCTCCCACATATTCTACGGAGATCTTTATCGGTCAGACCGCATAACAACATATGTTTTCCCTTTGTCATCGGTATGTTACTTGCCCGAGATTCGATCGTCGGTATCTCAATACCTAGTTCAATCTCGTTACCGGCAAGTCTCTTTACTCGTTCCGTAATACATCATCCCGCTACTAACTCATTAGTTGCAATGCATGCAAAGCTTCAAGTGATGTGCATTACCGAGAGGGCCCAGAGATACCTCTCCGACAATCGGAGTGACAAATCCTAATCTCGAATTACGCCAACCCAACATGTACCTTCGGAGACACCTGTAGAGCACCTTTATAATCACCCAGTTACATTGTGACGTTTGGTAGCACACAAAGTGTTCCTCCGGTAAACGGGAGTTGCATAATCTCATAGTCATAGGAACATGTATAAGTCATAAAGAAAGCAATAGCAACATACTAAACGATCGGGTGCTAAGCTAATGGAATGGGTCATGTCAATCACATCATTCTCCTAATGATGTGATCCCGTTAATCAAATGAAAACCCATGTCTATGGTTAGGAAACATAACCATCTTTGATTAACGAGCTAGTCAAGTAGAGGCATACTAGTGACACTATGTTTGTCTATGTATTCACACATGTATTATGTTTCCGGGTAATACAATTCTAGCATGAATAATAAACATTTATCATGAAATAAGGAAATAAATAATAACTTTATTATTGCCTCTAGGGCATATTTCCTTCACCATCTTCATCAACAGTCGTCCGCCCCTGGTCGTGGTCGCGGTGACCGCTCGACCGACGGTGGTGATCGCGGACGCGGATGCGGTCGTGGTCGGGGCGACCGGTCTAGCCGCGGATCTGGCCCCCAGCTTCAGTTCTCGCCCTTCACCAGCTACTTTGCACCCTACGGCATGGTGCTCCCGTATCCACGCTCTGGTTGGGTGCCTCACAACACCGCCGACGTGCTTGGTCCACGCTCCGGCTCCCAGGCGCACGCCTACCCGATGTACCAGCCTGCACCGCCTCCTCCTCAGTCCTACCCACCCCAGCCACCTTCTTGGGAGAACCTTGCCATGCTCAACGCCGCCTACAGCAACTCTGACTTCCCCAACAACTCAGACGCTGAGTGGTACCTCGACAGCGGCGCATCCTCCAACATGACAGGCAATCAAGGTAACCTCGCCATGTCTAGTTCTTCTTTAAAGCACGTTCCTTGTAGTATTCTTGTTGGCAATGGGCACTCTCTCCCCGTCACAGCCATTGGCTCCACCACACTTCACCCCTACGACTTTCGCCTTACTGATATTCTTGTCTCACCCAATGTTGTCACCAGCCTTATTTTTGTGTGCAAATTTACTAAGGACAACTCTTGCACCACTAATTTTATCCCTGTGGTTTTCTTGTGAAGGATCTTCGCACTCGAAAAGTTCTCATGATCTCCGCTAGCACCGGTGACCTCTACCCCTTCATCGGAAATAATCCAGCCCAGGCGGCCGCCTTCTTCACCACTCCGTTGGACTTATGGCACCGTCGACTTGGACACCCCGGCGCCCACACTCTTTCTACTTTGTCTCGCGATTTTCTTAGTTCTTGTAATAAGCAGCCGCACTCTCTGTGTAGTGCCTGCCAGTTAGGGCGCCAACCACGCCTCCCATTTCCTTCTTCTTCTAGCAAAACTTGTGCTCCATTTGAATTAACCCATTGTGATTTGTGGACCTCCCCCATTGTAAGCTTTTCTGGATTTCGGTATTACCTCATAGTGTTGGATGATTACACGCATTATTCGTGGTCTTTTCCCATGCGCCACAAGTCCAAAACATCCACCATCTTACAACGTTTCTTTGCGTTCATACATACCCAATACCATGTCATCATCAAGAGCATGCAACGCGACAACGGTGGCGAGTTTATCAACTCCTCCCTCCGCTCCTTCTTCTCAACCAATGGCATCGCCTATCGCTTTTCTTGCCCGCACACCTCCCCCAAAATGGCAAAGCCGAACGCCTCATACGCACCACAAACGACATCATCCGGACCCTTTTACTCCAAGCCAACCTCACTCCCCCATTTTGGGTCGAGGCCCTCCACACGGCCACATACTTACTAAACCACCGCCCCTCTCGCGCCATTGCACCCAACACACCATACTTTCTACTCCATGGTGAGCATCCTGACTATACCCATCTTCGCGTTTTTGGTTGCTTATGCTTCCCCAACCTCTACGCCACCATGGACCATAAACTTGCTCCCTGTTCCACCCGCCGCCTCTTCCTCGGATACCCCCTCGAGCACAAAGGATATAGGTGCTACGACCTCACCACGCGCCGTGTCATCGTGTCTAGGCACGTTACATTTGATGAAAATGTGTTTCCGTACACGCCCACACAACCCTGGCACACCACCCCCACGTCCACAGAAAATCCCCATGCACACCCACCTCCCTCCCCACCGGATCTCTTGGATCCCCCGCCCCCATTCCCCTTTGGAAACATATGACAAAAAGGTTGTGGTGGGGAGCGTACAAGTTCAATTAAAGAAAAGAATCCTAAGAATTGCAACCCTATAAATCAAACAACACACGTAGTAAAAAATCCTAATAATTGAAACCCTCAATTCCCTTTAGAAATGATTTCAATTAAAGTCTGTATGGTCACCAAAATATGGCGCAAATGTGTGCGGGTGATTATCAGTTGATAATAAGCAGTGTGACATTCATTGATATGGCCACTCCACTATATCCCTTGCATATTTGCACTTTCCTCCTTCCTCTCATCATTAGAGCTTGACAAGTCTGTCAAGTCTTTTCGGCAAGTCATGTCTCTTGTTCCCTTTTGTTTACATCCACCAACGCAATGCAATGCAGCAGGGAGAGACGAAGCAAGCGGCCTTCCCAATCCCACACCAAGGAAGGAGGCCATGAACCCACCTTTTCTTCTCCGGTCCAATCCTCCGGTCCCAACAACTAGGACTAGGAGTTCAGCTAGGAAGCGAAACATTGCCTTTCCCTTCCTTTGCAGCCTACCCATAGATCAGCTCAGCACCCCCACCCCCACCCATCCCCTTCTTGCAGGGTCGTCCCATAGACCGAGCAAACAGGGCCACGAGAAAATGAGGGCCACAAATATCAACTATACTAGTAACTACAATACTATTGTCCAATACGAGATTATTTAATATCTGTTAGAAAAGGCTCAATTAGCACAATCAACTCCAAACTAAAAACCGACAACATGTACCAAGTAGGAGCAAACCAATCTGATTGGCGACAACAAGATTTGTTAGACTTCTAGTTTCTTTTTAATCGATGTCCCAAGGGCCATATTGAAGCTATGTTAACTATATTATCGTGTTTCATTTCATGCATGTTTTCTTATTCGAGAAACTGACATGAGCGCTTTGTAAACAAACAGATGATAGCCGACACATTTATATATGATGAGAAAATTAAATAATCAAATCTTATGTATGCATAGTAAAAAACACAACATTTTTATGTTTGTGACTGATTTCTATTAATGGTGCTATTTATGGTACCACATACCTAGAATGCACACATTATCACCTTATTATTGAACTCATAATAACTTCTAATGCACATTTGACCATGAAAAATACAATAAAGAACAATACCAACATTTCAATTTATCCTCTAGAACTTTCTACAAATATGCTTACCTAATCATATATTGGAAACCATTTGTTAGACAAACATTTTAGAGATCTATCCCAATATATTTAAAGATTTTAAAATATACATGAGCACACATAACACACACAAATATATGCATATATACACCCCATGTAGTTCATGTAGCAGTCCCAAACGAGTTTAATGAGCCGTGCACTTTTGTCATTTACCTTTTAGAGTAAAGATATTCAATTTCAAGATATTGTTAAGAATTTATTTCTTAAAGGAGGAGAAATTTTTTTTTTGAAAATTTTCTTTACAAAATATATCTCAAAGTTACCAAAATGCTAAGTGATTCAAATTCAATACATTGTATTTTTATAACAAATAATTAATACTTAGCAACATTATTTTATTGTTAATTAATTATGCTAACCAATATTAAATAATATACTCATTAAAATTAAATTCTGATTAGAGTGAGTTATAAATAATTATAAAGTTATGTATAAATTATCTCACCCTGCTTTCAAGTGAAGAGAAAGAATGTGACGGCTGATCATCAAATGATAAAGTGTGGAAACAGAAGTCTATCTCGCTCTCTTGATATATACAATTGAAAATATTTTGTCGAAGTCGTCTGTTCCCCATGATCGGTCATTAGTGTTGACAAATTTAAAAAATGGCATGCCTTCAACCCTAGTCACACTTGCACCTCATCTTCTGTTTTATAATTCAATCTCACTCAACATTTTCAGTTGGAATTCTTTTAGGGGAGGCGATTAGTCACGTAGGTGTGGTGGCACACACCCCTATGGCTTTTTCTTTAGACTTTCAGATTTGAATGTATTATATATTTTGAACCGAAAGTTTAATCTATGTTTCATTTGCATACTAGGGTTCCTTGCGACGAGCCCTTTGCAATAAACTTTTGAATATGTTTTAACAATTTTCAATCTCTACCAAGCTTCACTTACTAAAACTTGGTCGGAACGAATTATAAATTCACTATTGGTTCATAACTAAAACTTAAAATCATGTGGGAAATTGTGGGAAATCAAACAAGTTTACAAATCACGAGACAATCACGAGGACGAGCAGGTGACTGCCCCTGCACATGCGTGCCCCTACAGTTTTCCAACTTTTTAGGGCCTTTCATAGGTTTTCTAAAACGTAGCAATTGGAAAAACACAAAAATAGACTTATACATCATTTTCAATACTATAGAATTACATGTAAATTTGATTCTGCATAGAAAACGAGGATTATTTGCTTGAGGTTGGAGTGGATGAAAATTTATGAAATTTAGTACAAATAAATCCTAAGAAAAAAATCCTAAGGATTGCAACCCTATAAATAAAAAACACAAGTAGTAAAAAATCCTAAGGATTGAAACCCTCTAAATTCCCTTAAGAAATGCTTTCAATTAAAGAGACCCTTAAGATCTTGTCTCTTAAACTCTCACTCAAATAAGATAAACAACCGAGAATTCGAGTATTCATAATAATTAATAAACACATGTGTGTGCTATGAAGCGGTAAGTCTGTATGGTCACCAAAATAGTGGCGCAAACGTGTGTGAGTGATTATCAATTGATAATAAGCGTATGACACTCATTGATATGGTCACTCCACTATATGCCATGCATATTTGCACTTTCCTCCTTCCTCTCATCGTTAGAGCTGGACAAGTCTGTCAAGTCTTTTCGACAAGTCATATCTCTTGTTCCTTTTTGTTTTCATCCACCAACGCAGTGCAATGCAGCCAGGGAGAGACAAAGCAAGCAGCCTTTCCAATCCCACCCCCAGGATGGAGGCCAGGAACACACCTTCTCCACTTCAATCCTCCGATCCCACCAACTATGACTAGGAGTCCGGCTAGGAAGCGAAACATTGCTTTGGGTGCTCCTAATTGGCGCTCTTAGCGTCGCCGAAACGAACTGGCGCTCACTACAGCGCGTAGTGGGCCGGCCCATGAACCCTCAACGGATGGACTGGTATTATAGCGCCAAAATGAGGAAAATACACAGGAGATCCTGGGTGGTTCGCACCACTATACAAAGATTAAATTAAAAAATACCAAAAAATTCAAAAAAAAATCTGAAACTTGGGGATACCAAACCTGGGTTCTCAATCTACTCCCATGTGAAGCTTCGTGAAAAAAAATACCAGGAAAAGTACCCATGATGAAGGAAATACTATACGAACAAAAATCCATCCAAACAGTTGTTTTCTATACATATGAATTTTTTGTCTTCTTTGCCAGGAATACGTTGTATTTTTTCACGAATTTCAAATGAAAGTAGATCGGACAGATGAACACCCAAGTTTGATATCCCAAAATCCCAGGGTTTTTTTTAATCAAATTTAATGTTCATATGGGGTGGGGTTGGGGGTGGAGCACCTAGGTGTTAAAAATCCGCTTCCGCCAAAATGCCCCCAAAAAAGAAGCAGCAACAAGGATTCTAACTCGCGAGCTACATTCCTGCAATAGTTTGGCTAACCACTAGACTATCACGATGCTAGTGAATCTTTGCACCGCGAATGTTATAACAATAATTCTAGTTGTGCCATTTGTGTATCAGTTATATTTTTGAATTATTTGAATTCTTATGGAAAAACGTGATTTTCTTAAAAACATGTGAATTTTTTAAAGCTCAAATATTTTAAATAATCATGAACATGAAAGAAAAGTAGGCCTGTTGAAGAAAAGTTCACGAATTAAAAAAAGTTAACGAATTTGAAAAATGTTCATCAAATATAAATTTTATTTTAACAAATATTTAAAAGTTCATCGATTTTAAAAAAGCTCATCAAACTTCAAAAATTCACCAAATTTGAAAAAGTTTCATTAGAATTTGTAAAAAGTCAACAATTCTGAAAAAGGTCATCGATTTAAAAAATAATCTGCTTTTAAAAGAGTTCATCAATTTTGAAAAAGTTCAACAATTTTAAAAATCATTCACGAATTTGAAAAAAGTTCATACATTTTAAAAAATCACTGATTTTGTAAGAAAGTTCCTCGATTTTGAAAAAAAAATCCATTTTGTAAAAAAAATCTTTGATTTGAAAAAATTCATTCACTTTTTCAAATATAATAAAAAAGAACAAAATTGTTTCAACAAAAAAAAGATAGAACAAGAAAAAAAAGAAGAACGGAAAATAAGGAAAGGAAAGGAACAAAGAAGAAAATAAGGAAGACGATGTAACACAACACATCAGGTGACCATGGTGGGATGGTTAGCGCACCTAACGATGGACCAGGTGAAGGAAATATGCCCTAGAGGCAATAATAAAGTTATTATTTATTTCCTTATTTCATGATAAATGTTTATTATTCATGCTAGAATTGTATTAACCGGAAACATGATACATGTGTGAATACATAGACAAACATATAGTCACTAGTATGCCTCTACTTGACTAGCTCATTAATCAAAGATGGTTATGTTTCCTAACCATAGACATGTGTTGTCATTTGATTAATGGGATCACATCATTAGGAGAATGATGTGATTGACATGACCCATTCCGTTAGCCTAGCACTTGATCGTTTAGTATGTTGCTATTGCTTTCTTCATGACTTATACATGTTCCTGTAACTATGAGATTATGCAACTCCTGTTTACGGAGGAACACTTTGGTGCTACCAAACGTCACAACGAATCGGGTGATTATAAAGGAGTACTACAGGTGTCTCCAAAGGTACATGTTGGGTTGGCGTATTTCGAGATTAGGTTTTGTCACTCCGATTGTCGGAGAGGTATCTCTGGGCCCTCTCGGTAATGCACATCACTATAAGCCTTGCAAGCAATGTAGCTATTGAGTTAGTTACAGACTGATGCATTACGTAACGAGTAAAGAGACTTGCCGGTAAAGAGATTGAACTAGGTATTGGATACCGACGATCGAATCTCGGGCAAGTAACATACCGATGACAAAGGGAACAAAGTATGTTGTTATGCGGTTTGACCGATAAAGATCTTCGGAGAATATGTAGGAGCCAATATGGGCATCCAGGTTCCGCTATTGGTTATTGACCAAGAATAGTTCTAGGTCATGTCTACATAGTTCTCGAACCCGTAGGGTCCGCACGCTTAAGGTTTCGATGACAGTTATATTATGAGTTTATGAGTTTTGATGTACCGAAGGAGTTCGGAGTCCCGGATGAGATCGGGGACGTGACAAGGAGTCTCGAAATGGTCGAGACGTAAAGATCGATATATTGGACGACTATATTCGGAGTTCGGAAAGGTTCCGAGTGATTCGGTATTTTCGAGTACCGGAGAGTTACGGAATTCGCCGGGAGTATATGGGCCTTATTGGGCCATACGGGAATAGAGGAGAGAGGCCAAAGGGAGGAGGCATGCCCCTCTGGTCCGACTGGACAAGGGCGCAGCCCCTTTCCTTCTCCCTCTCCCCTCTTTCCCTTCTCCTACTCCAACAAGGGAGGTGGAATCCTACTAGGACTAGGGAGTCCTAGTAGGACTCCACACTTGGCGCGCCTCCTCTTAGGGCCAGCCTCCTCCCCCCTTTGCTCCTTTATATACTGGGGCAGGGGGCACCCCATGACACAACAAGTTGATCTACGGATCGTTCCTTAGCCGTGTGCGGTGCCCCCTTCCACTATATTCCACCTCGGTCATATCCTCGCGGAGTTTAGGCGAAGCCCTGCGCCGGTAGAGCATCATCATCGTCACCACGCCGTCGTGCTGACGGAACTCATCCCCGACACTTTGCTGGATCGGAGTCCGGGGATCGTCATCGAGCTGAACGTGTGCTGAACTCGGAGGTGCTGTACGTTCGGTGCTTGGATCGGTCGGATCGTGAAGACGTACGACTACATCAACCGCGTTGCCATAACGCTTCCGCTTACGGTCTACGAGGGTACGTGGACAATACTCTCCCCTCTCGTTGCTATGCCATCACCATGATCTTGCGTGTGCGTAGGAATTTTTTTGAAATTACTACGTTCCCCAACAGTGGCATCCGAGCCTGGTTTTATGCATTGATGTTATATGCACGAGTAGAACACAAGTGAGTTGTAGGCGATACAAGTCATACTGCTTACCAGCATGTCATACTTTGGTTCGGCGGTATTGTGAGATGAAGCGGCCGGACCGACATTACGCCAGACGCTTACGCGAGACTGGTTTCACCGCTGCGAGCACTCGTTGCTTAAAGGTGACTGGCGGGTGTCTGTCTCTCTCACTTTAGTTGAACCGAGTGTGGCTACGCCCGGTCCTTGCGAAGGTTAAAACAGCACCAACCTGACAAACAAAGTAGAGGACGTCTAACTTGTTTTTGCAGGGCATGTTGTGATGTGATATGGTCAAGACGTGATGCTATATTTTATTGTATGAGATGATCATGTTTTCTAACCGAGTTATCGGCAACTGGCAGGAGCCATATGGTTGTCGCTTTATTGTATGAAATGCAAATGCCATGTAATTGCTTTACTTTATCACTAAGCGGTAGCGATAGTCGTAGAAGCAATAGTTGGCGAGACGACAACGATGCTACGATGGAGATCAAGATGTCGCGCCGGTGACAATGGTGATCACGACGGTGCTTCGGAGATGGAGATCACAAGCACAAGATGATGATGGCCATATCATATCACTTATATTGATTGCATGTGATGTTTATCCTTTATGCATCTTATCTTGCTTTGGTTGACGGTAGCATTTTAAGATGATCTCTCACTAATTATCAAGAAGTGTTCTCCCTGAGTATGCACCGTTGCCAAAGTTCGTCGTGCCTGGACACCACGTGATGATCGGGTGTGATAAGCTCACGTCCATCTACAACGGGTGCAAGCCAGTTTTGCACACGCGAATACTCAGGTTAAACTTGACGAGCCTAGCATATGCAGATATGGCCTCGGAACACGGAGACCGAAAGGTCGAGCGTGAATCATATAGTAGATATGATCAACATAGTGATGTTCACCATTGAAAACTACTCCATCTCACGTGATGATCGGTTATGGTTTAGTTGATTTGGATCACGTGATCACTTAGATGACTAGAGAGATGTCTGTCTAAGTGGGAGTTCTTAAGTAATATGATTAATTGAACTTAAATTTATCATGAACTTAGTCCTGGTAGTATTTTTTGCAAATTATGTTGTAGATCAATAGCTCGCGTTCTTGCTTCCCTATGTTTGTTGCTTTCATATGTTTATTTTGATATGTTCCTAGAGAAAATTGTGTTGAAAGATGTTAGTAGCAATGATGCGGATTGGATCCGTGATCTGAGGTTTATCCTCATTGCTGCATGTAAGAATTATGTCCTTCATGCACCGCTAGGTGACAGACCTATTGCAGGAGCAGATGCGGGCGTTATGAACGTTTGGCTAGCTCAATATGATGACTACTTGATAGTTTAGTGCACCATGCTTAACGGCTTAGAATCGGGACTTCAAAGACGTTTTGAACGTCATGGACCATATGAGATGTTCCAGAATTGAAGTTAATATTTCAAGCAAATACCCGAGTTGAGAGATATGAAGTCGCAACAAGTTCTATAGCTAAAAGATGGAGGAGAATCGCTCAACTAGTGAGCATGTGCTCAGATTGTCCAGGTACTTCAATCGCTTGAATCAAGTGGGAGTTAATCTTCCGATAAGATAGTGATTGACAGAATTCTCTAGTCACCATCACTAAGTTACTAGAACTTCGTGATGAACTATAGTATGCAAGGGATGACGAAAACAATTCCCAAGCTCTTCGCGATGCTAAAATCGGCGAAGGTAGAAATCAAGAAAAACATCAAAGTGTTGATGGTTGACAAGACCACTAGTCTCAAAGAAAAGGGCAAAGGGAAGAAGGGGAACTTCAAGAAGAACGGCAAGCAAGTTGCTGCTCGAGTGAAGAAGCCCAAGTCTGGACCTAAGCCTGAGACTAAGTGCTTTTGCTGCAATGGAACTGGTCACTGGAAGCGGAACAACCCCAAGTATTTGGCAGATAAGAAGGATGGCAAAGTGAACAAAGGTATATTTGATATACAGATCATTGATGTGTATTTTACTAGTGTTCATAGCAACCCCTCGGTATTTGATAACTGGTTCAGTTGCTAAGAGTAGTAACTCAAAACGGGAGTTGCAGAATGAACAGAAACTAGTTGAAGGGGAAGTGACGATGAGTGTTGGAAGTAGTTCCAGGATTGATATGATCATCATCGCACACTCCCTATACTTTCGGGATTAGTGTTAAACCTAAATAAATGTTATTTGGCGTTTGCGTTGAGCATAAATATGATTTGATCATGTTTATTGTAATACGGTTATTCATTTAAAGTCAAAGAATAATTGTTGTTCTGTTTACATGAATAAAACCTTATATGGTTACACACCCAATGAAAATGGTTCGTTGGATCTCGATCGTAGTGATACACATATTCATAATATTGAAACCAAAAGATGCAAAGTTAATAATGATAGTGCAACTTATTTGTGGCACTGCAGTTTAGGTCATATTGGTGTAAAGCGCATGAAGAAACTCCATGCTGATGGGATTTTGGAATCACTTGATTATGAATCACTTGATGCTTGCGAACCATGCCTTATGGGCAAGATGACTAAAGACTCCGTTCTCCGGAACAATAGAGTGAGCAACTGACTTATTGGAAATAATACATACTGATGTATGCGATCCGATGAGTGTTGAGGCTCGCGGAAAGTATCATTATTTTCTGACCTTCACAGATGATTTGAGCAGATATGGGTATATCTCCTTAATGAAACATAAGTCTGAAACATTTGAAAAGTTCAAAGAATTTCAGAGTGAAGTTGAAAATCATTACAAGAAAATAAAATTTCTACGATCTGATCGTGGAGGAGAATATTTGAGTTACGAGTTTGGTCTACATTTGAAACAATGCGGAAAAGTTTCGCAACTCACGCCACCCTGAACACCACATCGTAATGGTGTGTCCGAACGTCATAACCGTACTTTATTGGATATTGTACAATCTATGATGTTTCTTACCGATTTACCACTATCGTTTTGGGGTCATGCATTAAAGACAACTGCATTCACGTTAAAAAGGGGCACCACCTAAGTCCGTTGAGACGACACAATATGAACTGTGGTTTGGCAAGAAACCAAAGTTGTCGTTTCTTAAAGTTTGGGGTTGCGATGCTTATGTGAAAAAGTTTCATCCTGATAAGCTCAAACCCAAATCGGAGAAATGTGTCTTCATAGGATACCCAAAGGAGAAAGTTGGGTACACCTTCTATCACAGATCCGAAGGCAAGACATCCGTTGCTAAGAATGGATCCTTTCTAGAGAAGGAGTTTCTCTCGAAAGAAGTGAGTGGGAGGAAAGTAGAACTTGATAAGGTAATTGTACCTTCTCCCTTATTGGAAAGTAGTTCATCACAGAAATCTGTTCCTGTGACTACTACACCAATTAGTGAGGAAGCTAATGATGCTGATCATGTAACTTCAGATCAAATTACTACCAAATCTCGTAGGTAAACCAGAGTAAGATCCGCACCAGAGTGGTACGGCAATCCTGTTCTGGAAGTCATGCTACTAGATCATGATGAACCTACGAACTATGAAGAAGCGATGGTGAGCCCAGATTCCGCAAAATGGCTTGAGGCCATAAAATCTGAGATATGATCCATGTATGAGAACACAGTATGGACTTTGATTGACTTGCTCGATGATCAGCAAGCCATGTTAAATAAATGGATCTTCAAGAGGAAGACAGATGTTGATAGTAGTGTTACTATCTACAAAGCTAGACTTGTCGAAAAAGGTTTTTGACAAAGTTCAAGATGTTGAATACAATGAGATTTTCTCACTCATATCGATGCTTAAAAGTCTGTCCGAATCATGTTAGCAATTGCCACATTTTATGAAATCTGGCAAATGGATGTCAAAACTGCATTCCTTAATGGTTTTCTTAAAGAAGAGTTGTATATGATGCAACCAGAAGATTTTGTCAATCCTAAAGGTGCTAACAAAATGTGCAAGCTCTAGCGATCCATCAATGGACTGGTGCAAGCATCTCGGAGTTGGAATATACGCTTTGATGTGTTGATCAAAGCATATGGTTTTATATAGACTTTTGGAAAGGCCTGTATTTACAAGAAAGTGAGTGGGTGTTGGAAATATGCCCTAGAGGCAATAATAAATTAGTTATTATTATATTTCCTTGTTCACGATAATCGTTTATTATCCATGCTATAATTGTATTGATAGGAAACTCAGATACATGTGTGGGTACATAGACAACACCATGTCCCTAGTAAGCCTCTAGATTGACTAGCTCGTTGATCAATAGATGGTTACGGTTTCCTGACCATGGACATTGGATGTCATTGATAACGGGATCACATCATTAGGAGAATGATGTGATGGACAAGACCCAATCCTAAGCCTAGCACAAAGATCGTAGTTCGTATGCTAAAGCTTTTCCAATGTCAAGTATCATTTCCTTAGACCATGAGATTGTGCAACTCCCGGATACCGTAGGAATGCTTTGGGTGTACCAAACGTCACAACGTAACTGGGTGGCTATAAAGGTGCACTACAGGTATCTCTCGAAAGTGTCTGTTGGGTTGGCACGAATCAAGACTGGATTTGTCACTCCGGTTGACGGAGAGGTATCTCTGGGCCCACTCGGTAGGACATCATCATAATGTGCACAATGTGACCAAGGGGTTGATCACGGGATGATGTGTTACGGAACGAGTAAAGAGACTTGCCGGTAACGAGATTGAGCAAGGTATCGGCATACCGACGATCGAATCTCGGGCAAGTACAATACCGCTAGACAAAGGGAATTGAATACGGGATTGATTGAATCCTCGAGATCGTGGTTCATCCGATGAGATCATCGTGGAACATGTGGGAGCCAACATGGGTATCCAGATCCCGCTGTTGGTTATTGACCGGAGAACGTCTCGGTCATGTCTGCATGGTTCCCGAACCCGTAGGGTCTACACACTTAAGGTTCGGTGACACTAGGGTTATAGGGAATAGATATACGTGGTTACCGAATGTTGTTCGGAGTCCCGGATGAGATCCCGGACGTCACGAGGAGTTCCGTAATGGTCCGGAGGTAAAGATTGATATATTGGACGAAGGGTTTTGGAGTCCGGAAGTGTTCCGGAGGTACCGGGTGATGACCAGCATGACCGAAAGGTGTTTCGGGAGCCCCGGCAAGTGTTGGGGGGCTTCATGGGCCAAGGGAAGGGGCAAACCAGCCCACTAAGGGGCTGTCGCCCCCTCACCTATTCCCACGTGACCAGGGGTTTGGGGCGCCCATCTAGGGTTCCCACCTCCTGGCTTGGGGGCCAAGTCACCCAAGGGGGAGATCCCATCTGCCCTGGCCGCCGCCCCCCCTAGGGGAAACCCTAGGGCGCCTCCCCTCCCCTTTCCCCCTATATATAGTGGAGGTTTTGGGGCTGCCTAACACATGAGTTCTCACCTCTCCATGGCGCAGCCCTACCTCTCTCCCTTCTCCTCTCCCGCGGTGCTTGGCGAAGCCCTGCAGGATTGCCACGCTCCTCCATCACCACCACGCCGTTGTGCTGCTGCTGGATGGAGTCTTCCTCAACCTCTCCCTCTCTCCTTGCTGGATCAAGGCGTGGGAGACGTCACCGGGCTGTACGTGTGTTGAACGCGGAGGTGCCGTCCGTTCGGCACTAGGATCTCTGGTGATTTGGATCACGACGAGTACGACTCCTTCAACCCCGTTCTCTTGAACGCTTCGCTTAGCGATCTACAAGGGTATGTAGATGCACTCTCCTTCCCTCGTTGCTAGTCTCTCCATAGATAGATCTTGGTGACTCGTGAGGAAAATTTTGAATTTCTGCCACGTTCCCCAACAAATGGCATCATGAGCTAGGTCTATTGCGTAGATTCTTTGCACGAGTATAACACAAAGTAGTTGTGGGCGTTGATGTTGTTCAATATGCTTACCGTTACTATTCCAATCTTGTTTCGACGGTATTGTGGGATGAAGCGGCCGGACCGACCTTACACGCACTCACGTGAGACAGGTTCCACCGGTGACATGCACTTGGTGCATAAGGTGGCTAGCGGTGCCGATCTCTCCCACTTTAGTCGGAACGGATTCGATGAAAAGGGTCCTTATGAAGGGTAAATAGCAATTGACATATCACGTTGTGGTTTTGCGTAGGTAAGAAACGTTCTTGCTAGAAACCCATAGCAGCCACGTAAAACATGCAAACAACAATTAGAGGACGTCTAACTTGTTTTTGCAGGGTATGCTATGTGATGTGATATGGCCATGAAGAATGTGATGAATGATATGTGATGTATGAGATTGATCATGTTCTTGTAATAGGATTCACGACTTGCATGTCGATGAGTATGACAACCGGCAGGAGCCATAGGAGTTGTCTTTATTTATTGTATGACCTGCTTGTCATTAAACAACGCCATGTAATTACTTTACTTTATTGCTAACCGGTAGCCATAGTAGTAGAAGTAATAGTTGGCGAGACAACTTCATGAAGACACGATGATGGAGATCATGATGGTGGAGATCATGGTGCCATGCCGGTGACGATGATGATCATGGAGCCCCGAAGATGGAGATCAATGGAGCTATATGATATTGGCCATATCATGTCACTACTATATAATTGCATGTGATGTTTATTATGTTTATGCATCTTGTTTACTTAGAACGACGGTAGTAAATAAGATGATCCCTTACAACAATTTCAATAAGTGTTCTCCCCTAACTGTGCACCGTTGCTAAAGTTCGTCGCTTCTAAGCACCACGTGATGATCGGGTGTGATGGATTCTTACGTTCACATACAACGGGTGTAAGACAGATTTACACACGCGAAACACTTAGGGTTAACTTGACGAGCCTAGCATGTACAGACATGGCCTCGGAACACAAGAGACCGAAAGGTCGAGCATGAGTCGTATGGTAGATACGATCAACATGAAGATGTTCACTGATGATGACTAGTCCGTCTCACGTGATGATCGGACACGGCCTAGTTGACTCGGATCATGTAATCACTTAGATGACTAGAGGGATGTCTATCTGAGTGGGAGTTCATAAGATGAACTTAATTATCCTGAACATAGTCAAAAGATCTTTGCAAATTATGTCGTAAGCTCGCGCTTTAGTTCCAATGTTTAGATATGTTCCTAGAGAAAATATAGTTGAAAGTTGACAGTAGCGATTATGCGGACAGTAGAGAGCTTATGTCCTTAATGCACCGCTCAGTGTGCTGAACCCCAAACGTCGTTTGTGGATGTTGCGAACATCGGACATAGACGTTTTGATAACTACGTGATAGTTCAGTTAAACGGTTTAGAGTTGAGGCACCAAAGACGTTTTTGAAACGTCGCGGAACATATGAGATGTTTCGAGGGCTGAAATTGGGATTTTAGGCTCATGCCCACGTCAAGAGGTATAAGACCTCCGACGATTTTCTTAGCCTACAAACTCAGGGAGAAAAGCTCAATCGTTGAGCTTGTGCTCAGATTGTCTGAGTGCAAAAATCACTTGAATCGAGTGGGAGTTGATCTTCCAGATGAGATAGTGATGTTTCTCCAAAGTCATTGCCACCAAGCTGCTAGAGCTTCGTGATGAACTATAACATATCAGGGATAGATATGATGATCCTTGAGGTATTCGTGATGTTTGACACCGTGAAAGTAGAAATCAAGAAGGAGCATCAATTGTTGATGGTTGGTGAAACCACTGGTTTCAAGAAGGGCAAGGGCAAGAAAGGATACTTCATGAAACGGCAAATCAGCTGCTGCTCTAGTGAAGAAACCCAAGGTTGAACCCAAACCCGAGACTAAGTGCTTCTGTAATAAGGGGAACAGCCACTGGAGCAGCATTACCCTAGATACTTGGTAGATGAGAAGGCTGGCAATGTCGATAGAAGTATATTGGATATACATTATGTTAATGTGTACTTTACTAGTACTCCTAGTAGCACCAGGGTATTAAGATACCGGTTCGGTTGCTAAGTGTTAGTAACTCGAAATAAAAGAACTACGGAATAAACGGAGACTAGCTAAAGGTGAGCTGACGATATGTGTTGGAAGTGTTTCCAAGTTTGATGTGATCAAACATCGCACGCTCCCTCTACCATCAAGATTAGTATTAAACCTGAATAATTGTCATTTGGTGTTTGCGTTGAGCATAGACATGATTGGATTATGTCTATCGCAATATGGTTATTCATTTAAGGAGAATAATGGTTACTCTATTTTATTTGAATAACGCCTTCAATGGTCTTGCACCTAAAGGAATGGTTTATTGAATCTCGATCGTAGTGATACACATTTTCATGCCAAAAATATAAGATAGTAATGATAGTACCACTTACTTGTGGCACTGCCATGTAAGTCATATTGGTATAAAACGCATGAAGAAGCTCCATGTTGATGGATCTTTGGACTCACTCATTTTTGAAAAGTTTGAGACATGCGAACCATGTCTATTGGTGTATACGCATGAAGAAACTCCATGCAGATGGATCGTTTCGACTCACTTGATTTTGAATCACTTGAGATATGCAAATCATACCACATGGGCAAGATGACTGAAAAGCCTCGTTTCAGTAAGATGGAACAAGATAGCAACTTGATTGAAGTAACACATTTTGATGTGTGCAGTCCAATGAGTGCTGAGGCATGCAGTGAATATCGTTATGTTCTTACTTCACAGATGATTCGAGTAGATGTTGAGTATATTTACTTGATGAAACACAAGTCTGAATTATTGAATGGTTCAAGTAATTTCAGAGTGAAGTTAAAGATCATCGTGACAAGAGGATAAAATGTTTATGATATGATCATAGAGATGAGCATCTGAGTTACAAGCTTTGGCACGCAATTAAGACATTGTGGAAATTGTTTCACAATTAATACCGCCTGGAACACCATAGTGAGGGTGTGTCCGAACATCATAGTTGCACCCTATTGGATATGGTGCGTACCATGATGTCTCTTATCGAATTACCACTATCGTTCATGGGTTAGGCATTAGAGACCACCACATTCACTTTAAATAGGGCACCACGTAATTCCGTTGAGATGGCACCGTATGAACTATGGTTTAGAGAAACCCAAGCTGTCATTTCTTAAAAGTTTGGGGCTGCGACGCTTATGTGGAAAAGTTTCAGGTTGATAAGCTCGAACCCAAAACGGACAAAATGCATCTTCATAGGACACCCAAAACAGTTGGGTATACCTCCTAATTCAGATCCGGAAGCAATAGGGATTGTTTCTTGAATCGGGTCCTTTCTCGAGGAAAAGTTCGTCTCGAAAAGTTGAGTGGGAGGATGGTGGAGACTTGATGAGGTTATTGAACCATCACTTCAACTAGTGTGTAGCAGGGCACGGAAGTTGTTCCGTGGCACCTACACCAATTGAAGTAGAAGCTTATGATAGTGATCATGAAGTTTCGGATCAAGTCACTGACGTACCTCGTAGGGTGACAAGGATGCGTACTACTTCAGAGTGGTACGCAATCCTGTCTTGAAGGTCATGTTGCTAGACAACAATGAACCTACGAGCTATGGAGAAGCAATGGTGGGCCCAAATTCCGACAAATGGTTAGAAGCCATGAAATCCGAGATAGGATCCATGTATCAGAACAAAGCATGGACTTTGGTGGACTTGCCCGATGATCGGCGAGCCATTGAGATAAATGGATCTTTAAGAAAAAAACGGACAAGGACGGTAATGTCACCGTCTATGAAGCTAGACTTGTGGCGAAGAGTTTTTCACAAGTTCAAGGAGTTGACTACGATGAGATTTTCTCATCCGTAGCGATGCTTAAAGTCCGTCGGAATCATGTTAGCACAAGCTGCATTTATGAAATCTGGCAGATGGATGTCAAAACGAGTTTCCTTACCAGTTTTCGTAAGGAAAGGTTGTATGTGATACAATCAGAAAAGTTTTGTCAATCCTAAGGATGCTAAAAGGTATGCTAGCTCCAGCAATCCTTCTAAGGACTGAGTAAGCATCTCGGAGTTGGAATATGCACTTTGATAGGATGATCAAAGATTTTGGGTTTATACAAAGTTTATGAGAAACTTGTATTTCCAAAGAAGTGAGTGGGAGCACTATAGAATTTCTGATGAGTATATGTTGTTGACATATTGATGATCAGAAATGATGTAGAATTTCTGGAAAGCATATAGGGTTATTTGAAAGATGTTTTTCAATAGAAAACCTGGATTAAGCTACTTGAACATTGAGCATCGAGATCTATAAGGATAGATAAAAAATGCTTAATAATACTTTCAAATGAGCATATACCTTGACATGATCTTAAAGGTGTTCAAGATGGATCAGTGAAAGAAGGAGTTCTTGGCTGAGTTGTAAGGTATGAAGTTAAGACTTAAAGCTCGACCACGGCAGAAAAGAGAGAAAGGACGAAGGTCGTCCCCTATGCCTTAGACATAGGCTCTATAGTATGCTATGTTGTGTACCGCACCGGAAGTGTGCCTTGCCATGAGTCAGTCAAGGGGTACAAGAATGATCCAAGAATGGGTCATTGGACAGCGGTCAAAATTGTCCTTGGAGTAAATAAGGACATGTTTCTCAATTATGGAGGTGATAAAGAGTTCAGCGTAAAGGGTTACGTCGATGCAAGCTTTAACACCTATCCGAGTGACTCCGAGTAGCAAACCGGATACGTATAGTGGAGCAACCATTTGGAATAGCTCCAAGTGGAGCGTGGAAGCAGCATTTATAATATGACCTAGAAATTTGCAAAGCACACACGGATCTGAAAGGTTCAGACCCGTTGACTAAAACCTCTCTCACAAGCAAAACATGATCAAACCTTAGAACTCATTGAGACTTAATCACATGATGATGTGAACTGGTTTAATACACTAGTAGACTCTTTAGATGTTGGTCACATGGCGATGTGACCTATCAGTGTTGATCACATGGCGATGTGAACTAGATTATTGACTGTAGTGCAAGTGGGAGACTGTTGGAAATATGCCCTAGAGGCAATAATAAATTAGTTATTATTATATTTCCTTGTTCACGATAATCGTTTATTATCCATGCTATAATTGTATTGATAGGAAACTCAGATACATGTGTGGGTACATAGACAACACCATGTCCCTAGTAAGCCTCTAGATTGACTAGCTCGTTGATCAATAGATGGTTACGGTTTCGACCATGGACATTGGATGTCATTGATAACGGGATCACATCATTAGGAGAATGATGTGATGGACAAGACCCAATCCTAAGCCTAGCACAAAGATCGTAGTTAGTATGCTAAAGCTTTTCCAATGTCAAGTATCATTTCCTTAGACCATGAGATTGTGCAACTCCGGATACCGTAGGAATGCTTTGGGTGTACCAAAGCGTCACAACGTAATCGGGTGGCTATAAAGGTGCACTACGGTATCTCCGAAAGTGTCATTGTGTTGGCACGAATCAAGACTGGGATTTGTCACTCCGGTTGACGGAGAGGTATCTCTGGGCCCACTCGGTAGGACATCATCATAATGTGCACAATGTGACCAAGGGGTTGATCACGGGATGATGTGTTACGGAACGAGTAAAGAGACTTGCCGGTAATGAGATTGAACAAGGTATCGGCATACCGACGATCGAATCTCGGGCAAGTACAATACCGCTAGACAAAGGGAATTGAATACGGGATTGATTGAATCCTTGACATCGTGGTTCATCCGATGAGATCATCGTGGAACATGTGGGAGCCAACATGGGTATCCAGATCCTGCTGTTGGTTATTGACCGGAGAACGTCTCGGTCATGTATGCATGGTTCCCGAACCCGTAGGGTCTACACACTTAAGGTTCGGTGACGCTAGGGTTATAGGGAATAGATATACGTGGTTACAGAATGTTGTTGAGTCCGGATGAGATCCCGGACGTCACGAGGAGTTCGGAATGGTCCGGAGGTAAAGATTGATATATTGGACGAAGGGTTTTGGAGTCCGGAAGTGTTCGGAGGTACCGGTGATGACCAGCATGACCGAAAGGTGTTTGGGAGCCCGGCAAGTGTTGGGGGCTTCATGGGCCAAGGAAGGGGAAAACCAGCCCACTAAGGGGCTGTCGCCCCTCACCTATTCCCACGTGACCAGGGGTTTGGGCGCCCATCTAGGGTTCCCACCTCCGGCTTGGGGCCAAGTCACCCAAGGGGAGATCCCATCTGCCCTGCCGCCGCCCCTAGGGGAAACCCTAGGGCGCCTCCCCTCCCCTTTCCCCCTATATATAGTGGAGGTTTTGGGGCTTCCTAACACATGAGTTCTCACCTCTCCATGGCGCAGCCCTACCTCTCTCCCTTCTCCTCTCCCGCGGTGCTTGGCGAAGCCCTACAGGATTGCCACGCTCCTCCATCACCACCACGCCGTTGTGCTGCTGCTGGATGGAGTCTTCCTCAACCTCTCCCTCTCTCCTTGCTGGATCAAGGCGTGGGAGACGTCACCGGGCTGTACATGTGTTGAACGCGGAGGTGACGTCCGTTCGGCACTAGGATCTCCGGTGATTTGGATCACGACGAGTACGACTCCTTCAACCCCGTTCTCTTGAACGCTTCCGCTTAGCGATCTACAAGGGTATGTAGATGCACTCTCCTTCCCCTCGTTGCTAGTCTCTCCATAGATAGATCTTGGTGACTCGTAGGAAAATTTTGAATTTCTGCTACGTTCCCCAACAGTGGGAGCACTACAGCCTTTCTGATAAGTATATGTGAATGACATATTGTTGATCGGAAATAATGTAGAATTATTCTGCAAAGCATAAAGGAGTGTTTAAAAGGAGTTTTTCAAAGAAAGACCTCGGTGAAGCTGCTTACATATTGAGCATCAAGATCTATTGAGATAGATCAAGACGCTTGATAAGTTTTTCAATAAGTACATACCTTGTCAAGATTTTGAAGTAGTTCAAAATGGAACAGTCAAAGAAAAGTTCTTGCCTGTGTTGCAAACGTGTGAAATTGAGTAAGACTCAAATCCTGACCACGGCAGAAAATAGAAAAGAGAATGAAATTCATTCCCTATGCCTCAGTCATAGGTTCTATAAAGTATGCTATACTATGTACCAGACCTATTGTATACCTTGCTCTGAATTTGGCAAGGGAGTACAATAGTGATCTAGGAGTAGATCACTGGACATTGGTCAAGAACATCCTTAGTGAGGACTAAGGAAATATTTCTCGATTATGGAGGTGATAAAAGAGCCCGTCGTAAAGAGTTACATCGATGCAAGCTTTTTACACTGATCCAGATGACTCTAAGTCTCAATCTGGATACATATTGAAAGTGGGAGCAATTATCTAGAGTAGCTCCGTGCAGAGCATTGTAGACATAGAATATTAGCAAAATACATATGGATCTGAATGTGACAGACCCGTTGACTAAGCTTCTCTCACGAGCAAAACATGATCATACCTTAGTACTCTTTGGGTGTTAATCACATAGCGATGTGAACTAGATTATTGACTCTAGTAAACCCTTTGGGTGTTGGTCACATGACGATGTGAACTATGGGTATTAATCACATACAGATGTGAATATTAGTGTTGAATCACATGATGATGTGAACTAGATTATTGACTCTAGTGCAAGTGGGAGACTGAAGGAAATATGCCCTAGAGCAATAATAAAGTTATTATTTATTTCCTTATTTCATGATAAATGTTTATTATTCATGCTAGAATTGTATTAATCGGAAACATGATACATGTGTGAATACATAGACAAACATATAGTCACTAGTATGCCTCTACTTGACTAGCTCATTAATCAAAGATGGTTATGTTTCCTAACCATAGACATGTGTTGTCATTTGATTAATGGGATCACATCATTAGGAGAATGATGTGATTGACATGACCCATTCCGTTAGCCTAGCACTTGATCGTTTAGTATGTTGCTATTGCTTTCTTCATGACTTATACATGTTCCTGTAACTATGAGATTATGCAACTCCGTTTACGGAGGAACACTTTGGTGCTACCAAACGCCACAACGAACTGGGTGATTATAAAGGAGTACTACAGGTGTCTCCAAAGGTACATGTTGGGTTGGCGTATTTGAGATTAGGTTTTGTCACTCCGATTGTCGGAGAGGTATCTCTGGCCCTCTCGGTAATGCACATCACTATAAGCCTTGCAAGCAATGTAGCTAATGAGTTAGTTACAGAATGATGCATTACGTAACGAGTAAAGAGACTTGCCGTAACGAGATTGAACTAGGTATTGGATACCGATGATCGAATCTCGGGCAAGTAACATACCGATGACAAAGGAACAAAGTATGTTGTTATGCGGTTTGACCGATAAAGATCTTGGAGAATATGTAGGAGCCAATATGGGCATCCAGGTTCCGCTATTGGTTATTGACCAAGAATAGTTCTAGGTCATGTCTACATAGTTCTCGAACCCGTAGGGTCCATGCGCTTAAGGTTTCGATGGCAGTTATAATATGAGTTTATGAGTTTTATGTACGAAGGAGTTCGAGTCCTGGATGAGATCGGGGACGTGACGAGGAGTCTCGAAATGGTCGAGGCGTAAAGATCGATATATTGGACGACTATATTCGAGTTCGGAAAGGTTCCGAGTGATTCGGTATTTTGAGTACCGGAGAGTTACGGAATTCGCCGGGAGTATATGGGCCTTATTGGGCCATACGGGAATAGAGGAGAGAGGCCAAAGGGAGGAGGCCTGCGCCCCCTCTGGTGCAGCCCCTTTCCTTCTCCCTCTCCCCTCTTTCCCCTTCTCCTACTCCAACAAGGGAGGTGGAATCCTACTAGGACTAGGGAGTCCTAGTAGGACTCCACACTTGGCGCGCCTCCTCCTCGGGCCGGCCTCCTCCCCCCTTTGCTCCTTTATATACGGGGGCAGGGGGCACCCCATGACACAACAAGTTGATCTACGGATCGTTCCTTAGCCGTGTGCGGTGCCCCCTTCCACTATATTCCACCTCGGTCATATCGTCGCGGAGTTTAGGCGAAGCCCTGCGCCGGTAGAGCATCATCATCGTCACCACGCCGTCGTGCTGACGGAACTCATCCCCGACACTTTGCTGGATCGGAGTCCGGGGATCGTCATCAAGCTGAACGTGTGCTGAAGTCGGAGGTGCTGTACGTTCGGTGCTTGGATCGGTCGGATCGTGAAGACGTACGACTACATCAACCGCGTTGTCATAACGCTTCCGCTTACGGTCTACGAGGGTACGTGGACAATACTCTCCCCTCTCGTTGCTATGCCATCACCATGATCTTGCGTGTGCGTAGGAAATTTTTTGAAATTACTACGTTTCCCAACACCAGGATGTCGGCGGTTTGAAACACCACGTGCACACATTTTTTGGCATTAGAAATATTAAGAAAACACTAGAGGGTCGGCTCAGCGCCGGGGCGCATCTGGCGCTTGTTTGTAAAATACATAGTAATGGACACCTGAAGCGCCAAATAGGAAGCACCCATTGCCTTTCCCTGCCTTTGCGGTCTACTCGCGGGTCAGCTCAGCGCCCCCATGCCTACCCATCTTCTTGTCGGGGTGGACCATGGGCCGAGCAAATAGGGCCACGAGAAAATGAGGGCCACAAATACCAAGTATACTAGTAACTACAATACTATTGTCCAATATGAGAATATTTAATATCTTTAAGAAAAGGCTCAATTAGCACAATCAACTCCAAACTAAAAACAGACAACATGTACCAAGTAGGAACAAACCTTTCTGGTTGGCGACAATGAGATTTGTTAGACTTCTAGTTTCTTTTAAATCGATGTCCCACGGGCCATATTGAAGCTATGTTAACTATATTATCGTGTTTAATTCCATGCATGTTTTCTTATTCGAGAAACTAACATGAGTGCTTTGTAAACAACAGGTGATAGCCGGCACATTTAGGTGAGAAAAATAAATAATCAAATCTTGTGTATGCATAGTAAAAAACAAAACATTTTTATGTTTGCGAGCGATTACTATTAATGGTGCTATTTCTAGTACCACATACCGAGCATGCACACATTATCACCTTATTATTGAACTCACTGTAACTTTTAATGCACATTTGACCATGAAAAATACAGTAAAGAACAATACCAACATTTCAATTTATACTCTAGAAGTTTCTACAAATATGCTTACCTAATCTTATATTAGAAACCAATAGTTAGACATTTTTAGACGCACTCTTTCGAGATCTCTCTCAATATATTTAAAGATTTTAAAATATACATGAGCACATAACACACACAAAATTTATGCATATATACATCTTATGTAGTTCATGTAGCAGTCATGAACGAGTTTAATGAGCCATGAACTTTTGTCATTTGCCTTTTACAGTAAGGATATTCAATTTCAAGATCTTGTCAAGAGTTAGTGTCTCAAAGGAGGAGAAAAAATGGAAATTTTTTGTACATGATATATCTTAAAGTTACCAAAATGCAAAGTGATTTAAGTTATATACATTGTATTTGTGTAACAAATAACTAGTACTCAGCGACATTATTTTCTTGGTAGTTATGCTAACTAGTATTAACTACATACTTGTTAAAATTAAATTTGGATTAGAATGAGTTATATATAAGTATAAAGTTCTCTATAAATTATCTCACATCACTTTCAGTTGAAGAGAAAGAAGGTGACGGGTCATCACGAGATGATAAATTGTGGAAACAAAAACAAGTGTTGCTATCTGGATTGATACAATTGAACAAAAAATATGCTCCCCACGATCAGTCATGAGTATTGACAAATTTCAAAAACGACATGCTTTCAACCTAAGCATAATCCACGAATGTATCTAGGTGGTACCAGGCTTCACATTAGGGTTGTAGGGGCGAATAAGTGACAAACAATCATATATCTTATGTCCGAGTTTGTGAAACTCTGTAATCCCTTATGGTATACATCTGTTCGGAAATGGAAACTTGCTAGCATTAGTCTTTCTTGTTGTACCATATAATTAGCAAGCTTAAAGGTTATAAAAATACGCCAACTGCTATGGAGGCATTTGGCAAAAGAGGATAAGATGTGAACTCCTTGATCTTTATGGGCGCAGGAAGCCATAGAGGACTAACAAGAAGTTGTATGACAATATTTCTTCATCGCTAAACACGGATCACGATAAGTAGTCCATATCTCCTAACATATTCAGAAAAAAACCACACACTAGAGAACACTAAATGTAAGACACATTTTGAACATGGTTAACATGAGCTGCATAATGGCACACACAACAAATGCATAAAATGTACATGTTGGCCCATTCTGTATGAATGACTTTGGACCAAGAACTAGACTCTGGCCTCATACTGTGTGGATGAAATACTTGACTCGCGTTTCTTTGGCAATTTCATTTTCTTGGAAATATAGCATATACAAAAACTAGGTAATCACGGATAATGTCTCGCATATAACCATTTTTTTGCAATACTGATTTGACCCCGACTTGTAGTAACCAAGCACGCGGCCCAATTTGCGAACTCAATGAGATGTAACATAAGTATCATTGGCCTGCAGATATCCATAAGTACGATTCCTACAAGCAGCAAGCATGGAGGGACGTGCCTAGTTCAAGAAGGGAGTAATAATTAAACCTGCGGTTGCGGGTAGGCAGTGGTGTGGAAGAAGGGAAAGAGGGCAGGGTTGGGGTTCCAGGTCGGACTCCTAGGTGGTGAGAGTAGGCGCGTTGGGATGGTCAAGAAGGAGAGGGTTTTGGAGCATTACTGGCCTCCCTCCTGTCCTCAGTGTGGGTTTGGGTAGGCCACTTGCTTTGCTTCATCTCTTCCCCTCCTTGCTTGTGTTAGTGGGTAAAAACGAAAGGGAATATGATATGATTTGGTGAAAATACCAAGACTATTTCAATCTTTGAAGATGAGAGTAAGTGAAAACATGCATGGTATACAATGGAGATGCTATATCGATGATGAGAGTCGCACATGCATGCAGGTGGACATGTCTGCAGTGACTGTGGCTAGCCGAGAAGGAAGCGATTGAAAAGGGATGACTCTGGTTTTTATGAGATGCGGTCAAGTTTGTGTCCGAACCGTGTCTCGTTCACACGGACATACAAGAACATTGCAGATGTGTCCGCCTGCATGCCTAGTTGCATGGTCGCACCACTGTCAACTGTGAATCACTCACACCCGCAAGCCGCTAATCTAGTGACCAGAAGGACTCACGATTTTCACAAATCACAACGAACATAATGCTAAGACCCCATAGTATAAAAGGTGTTTCCTTCATCCACATATACAACTCACAATACATTTTTTTAGATTACCTTTGGCCATGGGTTGGATCATACAAAAAGTATACCGTTAAATTCGTATGTGAAAGGAGTTCCTAATGGTACAACCTTTATATCATACATTTTATATATCATTAATTTTATCAATGGTCAAAGGCAATCTTGAAAAATGTATGAGGCCCCAAATATTTGGATGCAGTATGTGTTGGTCCCTAAAAAAAAAGGTACGTGTTGGGGCCTATGTCCCAAACAACTATAATTGGGTGGTGGACAAGTAAAAAAATAGAACACTATAGATTATAAATTGCTATGCTTATCAGCGTGCATGAATGAGCATACAAATATAACAAAAATAATCAGATTAATAAGTAGAATAGGAATCATTAGATAGATACAAAAAGTTTATAAAATTATTTATTTAAAGGCTGCAGTCTATTTTGCATGTAATATTTTCATCCAAGAGTTCTTTTGAATTGTTCATATAATGCACTAAAGTAAAGCTTTTACAGAATCACTATGAAGTAAAAAAATTCACGAACATTCATTTCTTTCTTAGATTAGGGGTTTGGTCTATATGGTCAACATCTCAACACACCGATTATTTATGCATTTATTCTGTAACGCATATAATAGATATACCTGATTCTATGTTCTGGCCAATTAAGCAGTGAAATAGAGGCAGTCCACGCGAGGCATAATATTGACTATCCAGCTATTCCAAAATAATACATGAAGGACACCCATTCTTATCCTTAGATCAAATAGCTACAAATTGTCAGGCTGATATAACATAGTCTAGGAATTATTGGATTCAAAAGGCGTAGTAGGACAGAAAAATAAGATACACTATGAATCTACTGTAGTTAAACATCATAAGAATGACAATATTTTAAGTATATTTGAAGTACTAAAATAGAAACAAATGTTTTGCAAAACAGTTTATTTAAACATTGTACTCAACATGTTTTATTTTCATCGGAGAATTAATTTGAATTTTCCACACTAATGTAATTAACAAAACTTTTACAAACTCCAATGTTAATAAACACTATTTTTTCCTAAGATTAGCCGTTTCTTCGATATGCTCAACATCTCAACATTGACTACTCATGATTTATTCTGAAACACATACAATATATTTACCCGATTCTATGTTCGATGAAGAACACCCATTATTATTCTTAGAGAAAATAGCTACGAATGATCATGTAGATATTGAATAGTTAACTAATTATGGATCTATTTATTGGATATAAAGATATAGTACGACAAAAAGAAGAGATATATGCGTGCATGAACAAGCATACAAATATAATAAAAATAAGCATATTATTAAGCATAATATGAATGTTTAAAATAGAGATAAAAGGTTTAGAAAATTATTTATTCATAGATTGGACTCAAATTCGCTAGTGTTATTGTGATCGAGAATTCTTTCAATTGTTCATACTAACGAACTAAAATAAAGCTCTTACAAACTCACTATTAATAAAAAAATCATGAACATTATTCTTTTATTAGATTAGGGGTTTGGTCTATATGGTCAACATCCCAGCACAAAGATTATTACATGTATTTATCCCGAAACACATATAATAGATTTTTTTTGTTCTGTGTTCTTGCCAAATAAACAGTGAAATAGAGGCAATCCATGCGAGGCATATATAGGCAAATATCCAGCTGTTCCAAACTATTATGTGAAGAACAATCAAATAGCTACAAATTGTCATGTTGATCTGACATAGTCTAGGAATTATTGGATGCAAAGACATAGTGCGGCAGAAATAGAAGATATACCATGAATCTATTGTAGTGAAACATCCTAAAAATAATCATATTTTAAGTAGATTAGAAATACTGAAATGGACACAATTTGTTCATATATTTTTTTATTTAAACAAATGTGATCATGTTTACATGTGTTATTTTCATCGTAGAATTCTTTTGAAATTTACACACTAACTTAATTAAAGTAAAAAATACAAACTCCAATGTTGATTAAAAATCATGAAGAATTATTATTTTCCTAAGATTAGGTGTTTTGTTCGTATGGTCAACATATATCTTAGCGCATTGGCTATTAATGAATTTATTCTGAAATAAGTATAATATATTTACCTAATTCAATGTTTTTTTTTCAAATAAGTAGTGAAATAGAAGCAAACAATGTGAGACATATAGGCGGCTATCCAGTTTTTGCAAGAAAATTATATGGAGAATACCCATTTTTACTCTTAGAGAACATAACTACAAATTTTCACGTTGATATTACAATAGTCTACCATTTTTGGATCTATTTATTGTATACAAATATACAACATGACAAAAGAAAGATAAATAAACTACAAATCAACCATAGCAAAGCATCAACCTATCAACCTAGGTCGAATGGATTAATAAAGGAAATCATTCACCTAACTGGTTCATCTTCCCAAGTGTACCTAAAGAGATTACAATAAATAGACCATCATTTTTTTGTAAACAAGTAACATATTAATATCTTATAAAAATAAAATATTGTCAAAATTGAACAAAAAAGCAAAACCACCCATTGTCTATATGGCATCCTACTTTTATTAGTACCATGGGATATCAATGGCCATATCAAAAAATAGCTCAGTGGTGCCAAAAGATGGTAAAAATTACGTTGGTATAGACATGAAACAATAAAAGCATTGCATATTATAATGCTAATATTGTATTGACTTCATTAAGCAGTTCATTCCATTTTCCCAATTTGTTTTACAAACAACAACAAAATATTCATATAGTAGTGTGTACATATCAAAAAAATATGGCTCATATATTTTCATGACATGCCATATTTATTCTATAGTAAAAGCACATGGTCTACCAAAAAATCAAATTAAGCCAGAAGTCACACATAAAACAATAATTCTTAGTTCATAGGACAGGAAAATTATAGATCTTCGAATCACCTTTTTACTGTTATTATCATTATTATGAAAAACTGACAATCAGAAATTTTCCTTCATAAACCAGATTTAACATTAGATAAGAATACCTCAAGTGTGCACTCTAAACTTTAGTTATATGTACTGATCTTATGTCACGTACATACAACACATATGGTTATAATATGGTGTTAATTTAGGAGATGGAACATTATAATTATGCATCCAGAAATTAAAGCTGATCAAATATAGTCCAATCAAATGTGATATGTTACTTATCATAATATTTTTGTGAAAATAGAAACATATTATTTCTAATCATGTAATATTAATATTATCAAATTATAATCTAATTTTCATACACTTTTGACACATTTAAGATGATGCCTTCGCATTTGCAAGGGCCATCTGGCTAGTTAAGAACAATTTAAGACACCGAAAGGTAACCAAAAATTACAAAGCGCCCTACTCTTGCGGCGTGATTGAACTCAAGTACTTCGTGCCCACCAAAACCCACATGTTTGCCTTGACTTTAATCTTGTGCATGATGATGGATGGTATGTTAAAACTATTTCTGAAAACTCTGTATTCCACACATTGTGAATATCCCATGAGACAAGCATAACAAGGGATGCAATACTCTTTCGATTGTGCCCACTGACATTGACCATCGAATCCCACTGCTCCATAACTGAATTGAAATGAGATCACGTTTCAGTGTGAACGTCCAAGACAATCTTTAAATCTCGTCCAAAATATGGCTAGAAAATCTACACTAGAGCAAAAGATGCGTGACCATCTCTGGCTCCCTTCTACATAGCTGGTACAAGCCACCGCTTGGCTACCCCCTATGCTGCAATATGTCAGCCAACCAAACCTGGTCTTGCAATATGAGCCAAGCGGAAGACTTTTGCTAGAGCGGCACATTTTCCCACACTAGTGATTTCAAAGTGGAGGTAGCAACATTGCCAAGCTGCGCAGAATAAGCCGATTTTGCCGAATAAATAACCGAGGCGGTGAGGTTTCGAGTAATGTACATCTTCGAGACCTAGGCAAAGACAATAGAAATTAGTGATGTGATATACTGTGAAGTCCAAATTGGAATTGATGTTCCTCATCCACTGATCAGCCTCAAGGCACTCCAAATAGACATTTCGTCTAGCACTTGAAGAAGATCGCAAAAATGGATGATGCGATATCCTTCAGCCTCCCCCACAAGCCACAGAGAGAGCCAAAGTTGTGAGATTTTACCATGGCAACGGTAAGTGGTTCATATCCACATCATCGCAATTCGCAAGGGTAACCCAAACCCGCCCATGCACTGCCCAGACCTTTTTCATTCAAACCATGGTCAATGGAGGTGAGGTGCCCGAGCAAAAATTGCCAAGGTCAAGGACGCCGAGGCCCCCCATGATGGTCGGTCAGCACACAAGGTCCCACCTCACCTTATACTTCCCTCTATAGTCTAGACACCTTGTCAGCACCGGCCCAAACGAAAGCACTCTAGCTAACGATTGCCTTCATGGTCCTTTAGGCACAACCAGGGGAGTGAGATGAAGAATAGCCTGAGAGGAAATGACCAATTTGGCCAAAGCATTTCTACCAGCCGATTTGATAAGCCGTCACTCCCAATCCCAACCCACAAGCTTCCCGGTCATCTTGTTGTATAAATGTTGGAAGTCAATGGTTCTCAGAAGATGCACTGACATATGGACACCGATGTAGCACCATAGAAAATGAGCTCTAGCTAGTTGCCAAGAAGGCACGAAGGACGACATCAAGGTGGGCACCGAACATCCGGTGTTATAGCCGTATAGTAGTACACTTATGATAATGGACACTGCAAATCCATGTTGATCTTCAAGTGACGTCGAATTCATTGCCAAAACGTGTACAAGTAATATTCTGTTCAATTACTTCTAAATAACATGAATGAAAACATCAAAAGCTTCGGTCAAACATGGATGTAGATACACCCATTAAATTTGGATATGATTTTCTGACAGTACATAGAAATATATAAACATTCTAACATCGACCGGTGTTATGTATCAAAATCGATGTTATTTTGCCCACTACATACGCACTATACGTACAGTCATACAGGGCACATGATCAATGTTAGTACTCCACATTCTCGTAGAAAGGAGAGCGAAATTTATGCTGCAATGGGGCTGTGCAAAATTCAAAACTAATATTTTTTCGGTAAGAGATTAACTAGTAACTTCGATTTGCATGTATGTCAGATAAATGAGGTGCGGGTTCTCCTTGGCAGTCTGACCGAGGAGATGCCAAGTTTCCTTTCAGATGCCACCATCCGCCGTTTCCTCCGAGTGAGGAATTGGAGCACGGAACAAGCAACCAAGGGTCTCAAGGAAAGCGTCAAGTGGAGGCGTGAGTACAGGCCGGATGCAATTTCCTGGGTCAGTAAAATTTAACAGTATACTCTATTAGCCTTATAGATTGCTCTATAATTGTGTGCAATGGATTGTGTAAGCAACTCTTCTCCTCGAACAAATGGCAGGAAGATCTTGCTGAAATGGAGAACGAGGCCAGGAGGACACATGTAACCGACTACCTTGACAAGAATGGAAGAAGTGTCCTGGTAGTAAACCTACCAATGCAGGCACTTTACTTACGGCCTGCTACACTGATCAATCCGTTAGAGGATATTGGTAACAAAGAGTTGAACATCAACGAAGAAGAAAGAGTATCTACCTTTTTCCCTACTAATTAAGGTTCACTAACTTGTACAACAGTCTAAAGTTTCAGTCAAGGAGCAGATAAAGCACCTGGTATACCTCCTCGAGTATTTCGCCACCAACTCAGCAGATGAACAAGACGACTATGTTGTTTGGTTGACTGACTTCCGAGGCTGGTCGATATCGAGTACGCCATTGTCGACAACCCGTGAAACCATGCACATAATTCAAAACTACTATCCAGGGGTGATAGCCATGGCGATTCCTTTTGACCCTCCGAGGATTTTTGAATCTTTCTGGAAGGTATACGAAGATTCTAAATTGTGGTGTTTTATGCCCACATCAAACGTTTTCTTTTCTTCCAATCATGCACATATTCGTGTTCGTGAGTCGTGGGTTGCCCGACTTGTAGAAGGGTCGATATAAAACCTTGCTGTGGGGCTTTCAGTCTTGCCTCATATATAAGGTACCTAATTAGGAACTTCAACACTATTTTCTGATAGCTAATCCAGTTTTCGTCCGCACCAAGCACACGTAGTCGCTGCCAACTTACATGTTGGTATTTTCTAAACAAGTAGTGGTAAAACCCCACATGAGCGTCCACGTGCAATGGAAAAGAAAAATCCATCCTCGTCGGCGTTTGCAATCTTGTGAGAGCATGTTTCCTATTTTATCAGTAAATATCCCAATTTGATTTAACAACTTTGCCTTTACTTGATTTGCAGATAGCAAAGAACTTTGTCCAGCCAAACATGAAAGAGAAAGTGAAGTTTGTGTATGCTAACAAACCAGAGAGCTTGAAGATAATTGCTGACATCTTTGACTTAGACACGTTGGAGTCGTCGTTTGGAGGAAGAAGCACCAGTGCAATCTTTGACATCAACAAGTATGCTGAGAGAATGATAAGAGCCGACAAGATGAGAGGAACATCAAAAGACACAAATGGCAAATGATCTCCATGAGCAATGACCATGATTAAATACAAGTTGCTTGTGAGCCATACATGCTAATCGTCTGCCTGCGAGTTACTAGGCTACTATATATATTAATTGAGTTCCCGTGTTGCCACGGAATACAAAATAAGCACACCAATCAAATCGTTTGTCTTCATAAATTTGTCGAAAATGATGGCATATGGTTCCATCCATATAGCAAGATATACTTGTTCTCCTTTTCTTTCTTCCTCAACTATTGTCACTAGTTGACATTTTTAATACTAAGAGTTTTTTGGCAAGATATTATTAGTAAGAAGTACTACCTTTCGAACAGAACTTTAGGACAATTGGTTTCCAAACCTGGTAACTCGCATTTTTGGCAAAGGTTGATGGAGTTGAAGAAACTTTTTTTTGTAGCTGTTGTATGAAAAAAATTGGAGATGGTCAAACCAGGTATTGGGAAGATCGGGGATAGTTGACAATAGCCTTGCTACCTCCTACCTTGGATTATATTCCATTTCCTTAGACTAAAATGTCATGGTTAGTTATGTTTTTAGGAGAGGTTTGAATAACTTATGGTTTGCAAGAGCTATAGTTGGGGAGAGAAAGGAACAATGGGACAGGCTCAGGACTGACTGTCCTCAGGTGCCTTTAATTGAAGAGGATAACCAACTCATATGGCTTTTATCTACTTCTGGTTAGTTAGTTCGTTGTACCCTACCACTCAAAATTATGAGGTTGTCCCCTATAGATGTACATGGAAAACAAAGATAACTTTGATGGTGAAAACTTTCATTTGTCTGGCTCTAAGAGTTAGTGTTCTAACAAGAGATGTATTTGCTAGAAGAGGCAGGCAATATTGTCAACAGTGCTTGTTCCGTGATGAGAAGGAGCTTATTTCAAAAAAAATAAAAAATCTTTGACTACCCTTTAGTTGAGAGGAGATTTATAGCGTGTAAGGGCCATGGCTCACACTTTTTGGGGCAGTTGTGTGGACCACCCATCCTTGTGATTCGGAAGGTGGGTTGATTCCATGCATGGTTTAAGCCGTTTATTACTTTGCCCCCCCCCACGCGTGCGTATGCTTTTGTTAGAGGTTGTATGCTCCACCCATCTCGCCCCCATGCTTCTTCATTTGACTTTCAAATTTGAATCTATTATATCTTTTGAATCGAGAGTCCAATTTATGTTTTGTTTGCATGTTCGTGTTCCTTTTGACGAGAGCTTTTGATTACCTTCGACCTGGTTTTGGATGTACATATGGCCTTCTTCCTATAGATCCTAGGATTTATCGAATCCAGGAAGTGATGATGCTTAGTAAGGAGATTTTTGCAAGCCCTTATTATCACAAAACGTTTCAGTTTCCCGAACCAAACATAGAGGTGGTTCAAAAGACTAATAAAAAAGGGTAAGGCTTAAGGTTTCACCTGCAGCTGTGTACATACGCTTGTGATTCTATCTAGATAATCAACATGACATTGCTAAACACCCTTGCACATATCATGTGATGTAGGTTCGCCAAACTGGCTTCATTGTCTGCTTTAATCTGCACGCTTTGTTAGAGACCACTACCAACCAATCGAGTAGGTCGGATGTTATCTAACCTGCGACCAAGCCGACTTGAACCTGAGAGGTCGCGTGCTTAAGGAAGGGAACCTATGAGATCGGATCCGAGGAGATTAGTCGGATGTGATTCGAGCTGGATTTGGATCATGCCCAAGTAAGCTTGTGGGCTTTAGGTTCCATACGAGGCCGATGTGATGAGCCCGTGACAGATGCCTATATATAGTGGAGGTGCGGCATACGGTTTCAGTTGATCACTTCAGCATTTGTTCTTAGGGCTTTGCATGTGTTGCACCTAGCCAGACCTCCACTCGCCGCCGACTCTGCCATCGAACCCGCCGCACGGCGTTCCTCCTGCATATGCAAGTATTGTTAGAGGCGGTACACTTGCACCGCTCCGGCGAACCTATTCATGGAATCCAATCGGCTACATGGGAGATCAACGAGGAGGAGATGACTTCGGTGGCGCGCTGCCACGACTCTACTTCCGCTGCATGGCATTGCGCGTCTAGTGGTAATGATCTATGATCCATCTGCCATAGCATGTTCCTGATTGTTCTACGCGTAGGAAATATTTATATTGCAGCCGATGCGCCTAGCGTAGCCCAACAGTGAGGTCATACTCGCTGGTCACCGGCGCTTCAGCAAGTGTGTCGTGGATGAGATTGTGGAAAGTCATGTAGCTCTAAAAGTGTGTCGTATATATGCTATCGTGTTGAGTAACACTAGATTTCTTTAGTTTAGCTCGTATATATGCTATCGTGTTCGCTTCTCTAGGAAAAAGAAAAATAAGACCCTTTTTCTTTTTTTTTCTTTGATCAAATAAAGATCATTTTCACTAGATCATGTGATGTTTCATTCATAGCCTTTTTTTCTTTGAAGGATATGTCAAATCTTTATTGATCAACATGAATGTTTAAAGGGATACAAATTGGGTCATGAGGTGAAGTAGAGTTATTTACGCAAAACCACCACAGCTGGGCTAGGGTGACTGAGGGAGTTCCGGACTAGGGGGTGTTCGGATAGCCGAACTATCATCATCGACCGGACTCCAAGACTATGAAGATACAAGATTAAAGACTTCGTCCCGTGTCCGGATGGGACTTTCCTTGGCGTGGAAGGCAAGCTTGGCGATACGGATATGTAGATCTCCTACCATTGTAACCGACTCTATGTAATCCTAGCCATCTCCGGTGTCTATATAAACCGGATGGCTTTAGTCCATAAGACGAACAACAATCATACCATAGGCTAGCTTCTACGGTTTAGCCTCTTTGATCTCGTGGTAGATCCACTCTTGTAACACACATCATCAATATTAATCAAGCAGGACGTAGGGTTTTACCTCCATCAAGAGGGCCCGAACCTGGGTAAAACATCGTGTCCCTTGTCTCCTGTTACCATCCGCCTAGACGCACAGTTCGGGACCCCCTACCCGAGATCCGCCGGTTTTGACACCGACATTGGTGCTTTCATTGAGAGTTCCTATGTGTCGTCACCAATAGGCACGATGGCTCCTTCGATCATCAACAACGACGCAGTCCAGGGTGAGACCTTTCTCCCCGGACAGATCTTCGTATTCGGCGGCTTTGCACTACGGGCCAATTCGCTTGGCCATCTGGAGCAGATCGAAAGCTACGCCCCTGGCCATCAGGTCAGATTTGGAAGTTTGAACTATACGGCCGATATCCGCGGAAACTTGATCTTTGATGGATTCGAGCCGCAGCCGAGCGTGCCGCATTGTTTCGATGGGCATGATCTAGCTCTGCAGCCAAACAGTGCCCTGGAGGCCGCACCAGCATCCGCTCCGACCCTTAATCCGGAGCCGGATTCCCCGATCGAGGACGAGTGGTTGGACACCGCCTCGGCGGCGACAATCCCTACGGCGATTGAGCCGAACTCTATCCCTGTCCTTTGCGAAGACCTCGACTCCAGGGTGCCGGACTCCTCTCCAGACTCCGAACCCCCGCGCCCCTGCCAATCAAATCCGATTGGGCGCCCGTCATGGAGTTCACTGCCGCAGACATCTTTCAGCACTCGCCCTTTGGCGACATCCTGAATTCACTAAAGTCTCTCTCTTTATTCGGAGAGCCCTGGCCGGATTACGGTCAGGAAGGTTGGGATGCGGACGACGAAGAAATTCAACGCCCACCCACCACCCACTTTGTAGCCACTGTCGACGATTTAACCGACATGCTAGAATTCGGCTCCGAAGACATGGACGGTATGGACGACGATGCCGGAGACGACCAAGACCCAGCACCTACAGGGCACTGGAGGGCCACCTTGTCATACGACATATACATGGTGGACATCCCAAAAGATGGGAACGGCGATGGAACAACGGATGATGACCCCTCCAAGAAGCAACCGAAGCGCCGACGTCAGCGGCGCCGCTCTAAATCCCGCCACAGCAAAAACGGTGATTCCGGCACAGGAGATAATAACACCCCGGAGAGTGCCGAAGAAAACCCCCTCCAGCAGGACTCAGCGCAGGAGGAGGGAGAAGCAAGTTCGCACGACAATGCGGTAGAAAGAGAGGTCGAGGACGATAATTATGCGCCTCCCTCCGGAGACGAAGCAAGCCTCGACGACGATGAATTCGTCGTGCCTGAGGATCCCGTCGAACAAGAGCGTTTTAGACGCAGGCTTATGGCCACGGCGAACGGCCTCAAGAAAAAGTAGCAATAGCTTAGAGCTGATCAGGATCTGCTAGCCGACAGATGGACTGAAGTCCTCGCGGCCGAAGAGCATGAGCTCGAACGCCCCTCCAAAAGCTACCCTAAACGCAAGCTGCTCCCCCGATTAGAGGAGGAGGCTTACGAACCCGCATCACCAGGAGACAATACGGCTGACCAACCACCCCGTGGTCGCGACATAGAGGCCTCTAGGCCCTTCACTAGAACCGTACCCCGGCATCGCTCAAAAAGCACACGTCCACAGGGGAACGCTCCGGACCTGCGAGATATATTGGAGGACAAGGCAAGACATTCAAGATCGATCTATGGATCGCGTGGGAACCCCACGATGCGTGGCGACAACCGTCGCGCGGACCTGATAAGTCGGCGGGCGAACAAAACAGACAAAGCTCTTTTGAGCTCCGTCGTGATATCGCCCGATCTGAGGCGCCAAGACACCCACTATGCTTCAGGCGAAGTAATGGATCATCAAATCCCGAAGGGTTTAAACCCGTCAATATTGAATCCTATGATGGCACAACAGACCCGCGGTTTGGATCAAGACTATCTCCTTCACATCCACATGGCCCGCGGTGGCGATCTTCACGCCATCAAATACCTCCCCTCAAGCTTAAAGGACCAGCCCGGCATTGGCTCAACAGCTTGCCGGCAGAGTCAATTGGGAGCAAGGAGGACCTGGAAGCCGCATTCCTCGATAACTTCCAGGGCACTTATGTGCGACCACCAGACGCTGATGACCTAAGCCACATAATTCAGCAGCCAGACGAATCGGCCAGACAATTCTGGACACGGTTCTTAACCAAGAAAAACCAAATCGTCGACTGTCCGGATGCGGAGGCCCTCGCGGCCTTCAAGCATAACATCCCTGACGAGTGGCTTGCCCGGCACCTAGGACAGGAAAAGCCGAAATCCATGGCAGCCCTCACATCACTCATGACCCGCTTCTGCGTGGGTGAGGATAGCTGGCTAGCACGCAGCAACAACCTCAGCAAAAATTCTGGCAGTCCGGACTTCAAGGACCGAAATGGCAGGCCGCGTCGTAACAAAAACAAACGCCGCATTAACGGCAACAATATTGAGGATACGGCAATCAATGCCGGATTCAGAGGCTCTAAACCCAGTCAGCAGAAAAAGCCATTCAAAAGAACTACTCCGGGTCCGTCCAATTTGGACCGAATACTCGACCGCTTGTGCCAGATACACGGCACCCCCGAAAAGCCAGCTAACCACACCAACATGGACTGTTGGGTATTCAAGCAGGCAGGCAAGTTAATTGCCGAAAACAATAACAAGGGGCTTCATAGAGATGACGAGGACGAGACCCAACCGCCGAACAATAGAGGACAGAAGGGTTTCCCCCCACAGGTGCGGACGATGAACATGATATACGCAACACACATACCCAAAAGGGAGCGGAAGCGTGCACTCAGGGATGTCTACGCGATGGATCCAGTTGCCCCGAAGTTCAATCCATGGTCCTCCTGCCCGATCAGTTTTGACCGAAGGGACCAGCCCACCAGCATTCTCCACGGCGGATTCGCCGCACTGGTCTTAGACCCAATCGTCGATGGATTTCACCTAACCAGAGTCCTGATGGACGGCGGCAGCAGCCTGAACCTGCTTTACCAGGATACAGTGCGCAAAATGGGCATAGACCCCTTAAGGATTAAACCTACCAAAACGACCTTTAAAGGCGTCATACCAGGTGTAGAAGCCAATTGTACAGGCTCAATTACACTGGAAGTGGTCTTCGGATCCCCGGATAACTTCCGAGCGAGAGTTAATCTTCGACATAGTCCCGTTCCGCAGCGGCTATCATGCCTTGCTCGGACGTACCGCGTTTGCAAAGTTCAACACGGTGCCGCACTACGCATACCTCAAGCTCAAGATGACAGGCCCTCGAGGAGTCATCACGGTCAACGGAAACACCGAACGTTCTCTCCGCACGGAGGAACATACAGCGGCTCTCGCGGCAGAAGTGCAATGCAGCCTCTTAAGGCAATTCTCGAGTCCGGCCGTTAAGCGGCCGGACACAGCTAAGCGCGCCCGGAGTAACTTACAACAAGACCACCTGGCACGTTCCGAGCACGCGTAGCAGTGCGGCCCCAACCCCGGCCCCAGCAAAACGTCAAAACAGGTCCTTCGCGTATACCATTACGCTCTGAAGATACCATGGGCATGGGGAGAGGAGCACGACCACGATAAACCCAGACTGCGGCTCAACCACACCAGGGGCTCTCAAGTGTGTCGTTCCTTTTTCTTTTCTTTTTACCTTTTACTTTTTATCCACAGGACTCCGTTTGTCAGAGGCCCTGTCCGGCAGCAGACCTGCCGAACTCACGATGCAACAGCCAGGGAAGGATAAAGGCTACAACGAATATACAGGTGGTCTCCATTACGAGCATTTTTATACTCCAATCTGCAGCCTACCCCCGGAGGGGGACATGTTTAACAGTCCCATACCTTGCTTATCGCACTATTTGTATCGTTATGCATTCGTAGCAGCACTTATTGAATAAAACAATGCAGCACCCTTTTGCTTATAATTGCATTTCTTTTTCATACATATGTTCATTCACGGCATGTTGCATCCGTACACTTTGGTACGGCTAATATACACCAGGGGCTTATGTTTCCCGCATTATGGTATGATGAGTCCGAACACTTTCACAAGTGCGGCACCCCGAACTTATAGCACTATATGCATCGGCTCCGAATCATGTCTTGGGTCAATAGTTGGGTTTGCCCGACTCCCATGTTTTGGTACCTTACGTTCCGTTATATCGGCTAAGGTAGCACTGGGAGAACCACTGCGATTCTGCCCCAGTTGAGCTAGGTTAACGCCTTAGTGGAGAAAGCTAAAACTGACCGTCGTGATGAGGCGAGAGCCGGTCGCTGTTCGAGAGGTTTTTTGCGAGTCTAAAGACTTATGCCGCTTAGAGCGAGGAGCCGGATACTATCCGGCCAAGGCGTGGGTAGCGCCCCAAATTCGGCCTTCCGAAGACTAGGGGCTTCGCCGAAATTTAAAATTATAGAATTCTATGGCTAAGTGAGAGTGTTCAAGCATTATAAGTCCGGTTGCCTTGTTCACTGTGTTGGCGCCTCCTAGATGGACCCAAAATGGGAACAAGAGCGCTCAAGTTTATCCTGAACACCCCAGACTCGTGGCATGGGGGCTGAAGCCGACGACTTGCCATCTCTCGATTTGATAAACAGCCGCATGAAGGTAATATTTTAAATTAACAAGCGTTGCTTAGCGATATGAACTAAGTTTTCAGCGCAGGATAACAAAATGCGAGTCTACTCAAATATTACATCTTTGGAGCACTCACCCGCAATAGTGCGGCGCCCTCAACACACTCTTATAATACATCTCGGGCGTGCGATGCTCCTTGCCCTCTGGTGGCGGGTCCGTCCACGAGCTTCAGGCATCCATCTTGCCCCAGTGCACCTTTTTGCGGGCAAGGGCCCGACGGCACCCTCAATACAAGCGGAATGCTTGATGACTTCTATCCACGGGCACGCATCCATCAGCCGCCGCACCAGGCCGAAGTAGCTCCCAGCCACGGCCTCCTTAGGCCACAGCCGAACTATGAGGCCCTTCATGGCCTGTTCGGCCGCCTTGTGGAGCTCGACCAGCTGCTTCAGCTGGTCGCTAAGGGCACCGGATGTCCGCCTCAGATCTTGAGACCGAAGACCTTCTCCGTCGAGCTCCCTCCTCGGCCCGGTAGAATGCGGCAGCATCGGACACGCTGCGGGGAAGATCTGCGAACGCTCCTGGAGAGCTCCGAATTCGGGTAAGCAACAGGTAATTAACACTCACATGCTTACTTTGCATGAAAAATGCCTTACCCGCTGCTATTTTCTTCACTGCCTCAATCTCCTGGAGGGCCTTGTAGGCTTCGGCCTTAGCGGCTTTGGCACTCTCAAGAGCCGTTGCAAGCTCAGACTCTCGAGTCTTCGAGTCACGCTCCAAGCTCTCATGGTTTTTCACGAGATCCTGGAGCTCTTGCTGTACCTCCGCCACCCGCGCCTCCTGCTTCTCTCGCTCGGTGCGCTCTGCGGCCGCATTACGTTCGGCCGCGGCCACCGCCGCCTTCAAGGTCGCCACCTCGTTAGTGGCCCCTACAATAACCACGTTATCCTTGTCATTTTTCTTGCAACCAAATCCTTTTCTGTAAGGTACAATTTTCATAAGGTATTACTCACCTTCTTTTTCCTCGAGCTGCTTCTTGGCATGGCCGAGCTCGTTCTCGGACCGCTTGAGGTTTTCCTTCAAAGTATTGACCTCCGTAGTCAGTGCGGCGGAGGTCAGCAGCACAGCCTACAATCCCATATTGACATATTTTTTATGACTCCTGCGTTTATCTTTCTAAAGATCCTCAGTATGGCTTTTCTTTCCGAACACCGAACCGAGCATCAGGGGCTACTGTCTATGCGGTACCATTTTACATATATTGAAATTCTTACCTCAAAGCCTGTTAGAAGGCTGCTGCAGGCTTCGGTTAGCCCGCTCTTGGCAAGCTGAACCTTTTGAATCACCGCACTCATAACAGTGCGGTGTTCCTCTTCGATGAAGGCACCGTTGAGCGCCTCCAGCAAATTATCTGGCACCTCCGGTTGGACGGAGGCAGCCGGCGTCGCGGTCTTGCCCTTCTTACGAAGGGGTCACCCACCGGACACCGGAGCCACTGTGGCCTCCGCGGCTGAGTCCGGTGCAAAGTCCGGGAGGGTGTCCTGTGACACCTTCGGGGCCTCCTCCTGCTGGTAGGTCCCTTTCTGGGATCCCACCTCGGCGTCGTCCGCGGCACGAGGGTGGAGGCAGTCGGAAGGGAATCCATATCCGACGCACCCAAGGACCCGCTCGACGAAACGGGAAGATCATCCTTGGGCGGACTGCAGGGTTGTATGCGGCATTAGAAAGACATTATGTGGCGAAAAGAAAAAACCTTGAAGTTATTCGGGAGTCCGGATACTTACGATCTCGCCAGGGGCTTGGCCCTTGGAGGCTAGTCCTCGTCGTTGTCACTGGCGTTGGCGGAGCAGTCCGGGGGAAGAGTTTTTCCCTTCTTGGACCCTTCGGCCTCCCTTGTTGGGGAGGCCTTCCTTTCTTCCTCCTTCACTGGGAGAGGCTTTCTTCTTCTCCTCCTCGCCTTGGTGGGAGGAGTCGGCCTCGGATTCATCATCCGATAGCACCTGAAAACGGGAACTCTTCCGAGTCCCCGTGGCCGTCTTCTTGGCCTTCTTCTCCGGCACCACGTGGGGTGCGGAGCCAGCAACCCGTTAGGCGGGCGTCCGCTGGGTCCTCGGCAATGGGGCGGACAGATAGTCCGTTCGGCCTTCGCCAGCCATTCCCGTCAAAGGTAAAGGGAGTTTAGATCCCGCATAGAGCCAAACTATGGAAAACAAGTGGTGAAATCACCTACCTCGCCAGCTGGACGCTGCTGCGGCGGAATCGCGATCTTCGGTAGCGGATGCGGGAGCTTCGGCTCCCTTGAACAACACCTTCCAGACATCTTCGTATGTGGTGTCGAAGAGCCCGCTTAGGGTCTGGTGCTGCGCCGGATCAAACTCCCACATGTTGAAGCCCCGTCGCTGGCACGGGAGAATCCGGCGGATGAGCATGACCTGGACTACGTTGACAAGCTTGAGCTTCTTGTCCACCAGCTTCTGGATACAGGCTTGGAGTCCGGTCAGCTCCTCCGAATCACCCCAAATCCGGCCACTGTCTTTCCAGGAGGTGAGCCGTGTAGGGATGCCAGATCTGAATTCGGGGGCCGCTGCCCAATCAGGGTCACGCGGCTCGGTGATGTAGAACCACCCCGATTGCCACCCCTTGATGGTTTCCACGAAAGTTCCCTCCAGCCACGTAACGTGGGACATCCTGCCCACCATGGCGCCTCCGCACTCCGCTTGGCTGCCCTTCACAACCTTCGGCTTGACACTGAAGGTCTTGAGCCACAAGCCGAAGTGGGGCTGGATGCAGAGGAAGGCCTCGCACACGACGATAAACGCCGAGATGTTGAGGATGAAATTCGGGGCCAGATCATGGAAATCTAGGCCGTAGTAGAACATGAGCCCCCAGACAAAGGGATGAAGTGGGAAGCCCAGTCCGCGGAGGAAATGGGGAGGAAATACTACCCTCTCATGGGGCCTGGGTTTGGGGACGAGCTCTCCCTCGTCGGGGAGCCGATGCACGATGTTGCTGGACAAATATCCGGCATCGCGCAGCTTCTGGATCTGCCCCTCCGTGACGGAGGAGGCCATCCACTTTCCTCCCGCTCCGGACATAGTTGGAGAAGGTAGAGGTGAGAAGTGCGGACTTGGGCGCTGGAGCTCGAGTTCGCGGAGATGGATAAGCCAAGGAGGAAGAAGGCGAGGTAAAGGGTTGGATCTTTATCCCCTTATATGGGCGGACAAAACATGTGTCCCCACCGCCTGGTAAAACTCGCTTATCTCCCAAGCGTCACAATGAATGGCGCGTTGGGTTACCCACGTCCGTATTGATGGGAATCCGGAATAAGGGAACACGATCTCGCTTCGACAAGACGTGCCAAGGAAACCGCCGCTAAACGCTACCAGAGGTGGAACAATAAAACAATTTGAGTAAAGGCTTGGTAGTGGTGCGACGTCACGCCACGTAGAATCGCCGCAGATTGATCTTGTGTAATATTATTCTCTACGGTGGTATGTGGAATTTATTTTTGCGAGCCGGACACTATCCTGGTGTTCACAATCTTCTATAAATTATTCGAGGAAGAACCCGCCTTTGCAATGCCGAAGACAACATGCGCGCCGGACTCGTCGTCATTGAAGCCTGGTTCAGGGCTATCGAGGAGTTCGGACTACGGGTGTCCGGATAGCGAACTATCATCATCGGCGGACTCCAAGACTATGAAGATATAAGATTGAAGACTTCGTCCCGTGTCCGGATGGGACTTTCCTTGGCGTGGAAGGCAAGCTTGGCGATACGGATATGTAGATCTCCTACCATTGTAACCGACTCTATGTAATCCTAGCCCTCTCCGGTGTCTATATAAACCGGATGGCTTTAGTCCATAGGACGAACAACAATCATACCATAGGCTAGCTTCTACGGTTTAGCCTCTTTGATCTCGTGGTAGATCCACTCTTGTAACACACATCATCAATATTAATCAAGCAGGACGTAGGGTTTTACCTCCATCAAGAGGGCCCGAACCTGGGTAAAACATCGTGTCCCTTGTCTCCTGTTACCATCCTCCTAGACGCACAGTTCGGGACCCCCTACCCGAGATTCGCCGGTTTTGACACCGACAGTGACAATTTGGTACCATATTTAGATCAGGGCACAAATAACCATCAAAACTGGGCCTAATCTGTAATGCAGAGCACTGAAGCTCAGATTTGTTCACGGAAACAGCCAAACCGACATGTAAGGCCCACCTGTCGGGCTGATGTGGCAAAGAAGAATCCAAGTCAATGTTTGACCTACTGAGGTGGACGGGGGACCTACCTGTCAGCCACCCATCTTCTTTCCCCTTTTTTTCCTCCTCATCTCTTCCCAGCGGCGGCTAGTCCAGAGGCGAGCGCTCTGCTGTTGGCCCATCATGCCATGGGAGCTCCGCCACGCCCCTGGACAACAGCAGCAGCACCGGACCTGCGCGAGACCTACTACGCGAGATATCCTGTGCATGCTCTATTCGAGGCAGTCGCGTGCAAGGCCGCGCGGGCACCACGGCGGAGCGCGCGCTGGAGCTACTATGCATGGCGGCTGGCAGAGGCACTGGCGGAGCCAGGCCGCGCGGCGCCATGGCGGAGCGCGCGCTGGAGCTGCTGTGCACAGCGCTGGAGGAGGTACTCATGGCGCCAGGCCACGCGGGCACCACGGTGGAGCGCACGCTAGAGCTGCTGTGCACGGCGGCTGGCGAAAGCGATGGCGGCGCCGAGCCGTGCGGGCGCCACGGTGGAGCTGCGCGCTAGAGCTGCTGTGCACAGCGGCTGGCGGAGGCACAGGCGGCGCCAGGCCGTGCGGGCGCCATGATGGAGCGCGCGCTGGAGGTGCTACGAACGGCGGCTGGTGGCGCCGGGGCGGTGCTCATGGAGGCCATGGACGCGCCCGTGCTGAAATTTGAGATGGGCTTTAGGCCCATATAGCAATTTCTCAAAAATCTCTAAGGGCTCATGTGGGTTTATTGGCACTAGGTGTAGTGGGAAGTTTAGTCTCACCCCGTTAGTGGAGAAGGAGTTGGACCTCTTTATCAGGGATTGTCTTCCACATGCTATTGGAGCTTGAGAATAGAAGAGACCCTCGCGCGCTCCTCGTCACGACGCGCCGCGCCGCGCCTCGGGTTGCGGGGTTGAGCCGAGCCGAGCTCACACCTACGCGCTTATTTTTTCCAGTCACTAACGGAGAGTTTCTGACAGCCGGGCCACGATCTGAGATGTCAGGTCGTGGGCTGTCACGGACTCGGGATTGGGTCGAGCCCACATCTCTCCACGCGGCTGCACCTATATAAGTGTGCGGTGTCTCCCAACCCTAGCCGCCACGAACAGATCACATCTGCTCACGTGCACTCCCACCATCGTTCCTTTGCTGCTGCTGCTGCCGCCGATGACTCCATCTGTCCGCCACGTACACTGTCGATGGGAGAGCAGGTCTCCGAAACCCCGCCCCTCCGGTTCCTTCACGGGAGAGGGGAGAATAGGTTTTTGGGAAGCGACCACGCGACTGCTCGCCTCGGATCCACTACTTCCTCTACGACCGCGTCGCCTTCATCATCACCATGTCCACGGATGCCGAACGTGCCGCCGCCGAGAAGCTCGAGGCTGACAAGAAGGCCATCGAGGACGCCTCTGCTGCCGCCACCGCCCGGCTGTTTCTGCATGGCCTACTGGAGGGTATAACACCTTTATCCCGCTCATGTTTACTTTCGTATTAGCAGTACTAGCAGTATGTGTAGATGTGATACATCTCCGTCGTATCTATAATTTTTTATTGTTCCATGCCAATATTATTCAACTTTCATTGGCAAATTTTTATACTAATTTTTGGGACTAACATATTGATCCAGTGCCCAGTGCCAGTTCCTATCTGTTGCATGTTTTATGTTCCACAGAAACCCCATATCAAACGGAGTCCAAACAGGATAAAAATGGACGGAGATTATTTTGAAATATTTGTGATTTTTGGGAAGTAAAATTAACGCGAGACGGTGCCCGAGGTGGCCACGAGATAGGGGCCCACGCCCACTCCAGGTGGGCGCGCCCCCCACCCTCCTGGGCACCCCGTAAGGCGGTTGATGCCCTTCTTTGGCCGCAAGAAAGCTCATTTTTTGGAAAAGATCTGGGCGAAGGTTTCAATCCAATCGGAGTTACGGATCTCCGGATATAAAAGAAACAGTGCCAGGGCAGAATCCCAGAGCACAGAAACAGAGAGAGACAGAGAGATAGATCCAATCTCGGAGGGGCTCTCGCCCCTCCCAAGCCATGGGATCCAAGGACCAGAGAGGAAACCCTTCTCCGATCTAGGGAGAAGGTCAAGGAAGAAGAAGAAGAAGAAGGGGGGCTCTCTCCCCCTTGCTTCCGGTGGCGCCGGAGCGCTGCCGGGGGCCATCATCATCACCGCGATCTTCACCAACACCTCTGCCATCTTCACCAACATCTCCATCACCTTCCCCCATCTATGTTCAGCGGTCCACTCTCCCGCAACCCGCTGTACCCTCTACTTAAAAACATGGTGCTTTATGCTTCATATTATTATCCAATGATGTGTTGCCATCCTATGATGTCTGAGTAGATTTTCGTTGTCCTATCGGTGATTGATGAATTGCTATGATTGGTTTAATTTGCTTGTGGTTATGTTGCTGTCCTATTGTGCCCTCCGTGTCACGCAAGCGTGAGGGATTCCCGCCGTAGGGTGTTGCAATACGTTCATGATTTGCTTATAGTGGGTTGCTAGAGTGACAGAAGCTTAAACCCGAGTAAGGGGATTGTTGCGTATGGGATAAAGGGGACTTGATAGTTTAATGCTATGGTTGGGTTTTACCTTAATGATCTTTAGTAGTTGCGGATGCTTGTTAGAGTTTCAATCATAAGTGCATATGATCCAAGAAGAGGAAGTATGTTAGCTTATGCCTCTCCCACATAAAACTTGCTACCGGTCTAGTAAAGTAGTCAATTGCTTAGGGACAATTTCACAACTCCTGCCACCACTTTTCCACACTCGTTATATTTACTTTATTGCTTCTTTATCTAAACATCCCCTAGATTTTATTTGTGTGCTCTTTATTATCTTGCAAACCTATCCAACAACACCTACAAAGTACTTCTAGTTTCATACTTGTTCTAGGTAAACACTAAGCGTGCGTAGAGTTGTATCGGTGGTTGATAGAACTTGAGGGAATATTTGTTCTACCTTTAGCTCCTCGTTGGGTTCGACACTCTTACTTATAGAAAGAGGCTACAATTGATCCCGTATACTTGCGAGTTATCAAGACCTTTTTCTGGCACCGTTGCCTGGGAGTCATAGCGTGATGTGAATATTCTTGTGTGTGCTTGTTTGCTTTATCACTAAGTAATTTTTATTTGCTGTTCTAAGTTGTTCTCTATCTTTAGTTATGGATACACTACTAGGGAAAAGCCTAGCAGCAGCGCGGGTTTTAGGCCTATCAGTAGCGCGGGCATGAGCGCTACTGATAAGGTGCTACAGCTAAAGCTTAGCAATAGCGTGCCTAGACCCACGCTACTGTTAAATTGACTTAGTAGTAGCGCTTCTACAGAAGAGCGCTACTGGTAATTAGTAGTAGCGCTTCTCCTTGCCCGCGCTACTACTATTATTTAGTATTTTATTTCTTTTTTATTTCATGTTGTATTCATACACCTTTACACAAGTTTTCATACAACAGGAATTTAGAGATTGTTTTTACATCATAAAGATTTATTACATCACGGGGTGAAAGAACCGTGGACTAGTTTCAAGTGGATGTCCATCCACTTGAAACTAATCCGTGGTTCTTTCACCCAATGATATAATAATATCATCATCATCTTCATATCATTAACAACTTATCATCATAATACATCATTGTCATATAACACCTCCTCAAGATTAACTTAGCAAATTGGTCACTAGTCGTAATCACAAGTACTCCTCATTATCAACTCTAACACATTACCACATAATAAACATATTGTACCTCATAGGACCTACTATACATTCGATTAAGACCTACTACATTTTCTAAGGTAAAATAGCAAAAAACAAGATAGCCCCTGACCCTCCATTATGGAGAATGGAGATTAGCCTGTCTCCAATTCTTGCCTTTCACTGAATGTTACTTCCAAGAACCTCCTTGCGAATGTCCATACATTTCTTCCATTCTTTGATGAACATGTGTTCACCGGTTTTAGAAATCCGATATGCACAGGTGAGCTCCCTAGATTTGCCTGGCAGTATGTTCAGAACTGTAAGGAAACCATTCAGATACATCAGATGAGGCACACAATCCATCGGGAGTTTCTGTTGAAAAACATAGTAATAACTTCGTAGTTAGCAATGATGTACTAGTTTTAGAAGTATGCAAAAAATGCACGGATGTCGTAATAGTAAAAAATCTTACCAGGGTATCTCCAGAGAAGTTACCGTCGTTCAACACGTGCACTAGTGGCACGTATTCACCATAATTTGGAGGAGTTCGATAATAGTTATTGTAATCCTCAAGAAGAGTACAAAATGCGACCAGATGATTTTTATCCTTATAAGTTAATTCGGAGCCATCGGTGTAGTGGGTTTTGTCTACCATCTTCCGCACGGTCTTTGAAGAATCAAAATAAGCTGATGGAAATAAGTTGTCAACTATTTTAAAATAAACAATATAAATTAGTTAATAACTATGTTTGAGAAACTCACATAGCGGTACAATCGGAAGCGTATCAACAAGGACCCAAATATCCATGTTGTCTTGCTCGATGTCAGGATCACCAAGATCCATGGTGACAATCATACCCTCATAAAAACCATACATTTTGCAAAGTGCTTCCCGATTTTGGAAACCAAAATGGGTTACGCTCTGAGCATTGCACAGATTTACTTCAAAATCCATATCATGATGGGTCCTTAGGTGTATTTTCTTTGTTTCAAAATTTTCATGGTCTTCAAAACACATCCTCTCCAAGACATAGCGTCTTGCATGGCATGGGATAAGCTAGTCGAATTGTAAAAGATGAAAATTAGACGTTGAAATAGTTGAAGTCATGCTTAATTATGAAAAAACCACTTGTCGTTGTTGCGTACCGTTTAAACATCGAAGGTCTCCTCGAGCTTAATGCTGAAGCGCCGATCTTCATCCAGCTCAACGAACCTGTCGCACATACCTCGATTGTCGTGGCACCAGTTGCACTCCCCCGGGAGACTGTCGTCGTCCGAGTACGACATTTCCTACGTTCATAATTCAAAGATTAAACTTGTACATATTCTAGCACAAGTCATGCCAGAATTCACGGAAAAATCCGGCATGACCTTTGCTAAAAAAGGACATATCGAGCGCCTGAAATTTGCCGGAACGAAAATTAATCAGCACTCCGGCAAAACATAGGCCACTCGGAGGTGTAACCAAAACATGAAATAATTGCTTAAACTAAAAAATAACAACAAATATGACATGTTCAACTAGTTCTATTAATTCAACTAGTTCTTACTAAATATAAACTTACTATAAATAGAAAAAAACTAGTTCTTTCTAAAAATAAAGTAGTTCAACTAGTTATTAATTTACTTACTAACACTAGTAGAAAAGGGGGCATCAGTCCCGGTTCGTAAGGGCCTTTAGTCCCGGTTCTTGAACCGGGACTAAAGGGTCTTTACTAATGCCTCCCCCGTTTAGTCCCGGTTCTAACACGAACCGGGACAGATGTGCCTCCACGTGGCCGGTGCGCCGAGCCCAGACAGGAGGGCCTTTGGTCCCGGTTGGTGGCACCAACCGGGACCAAAAGGCATCCACGCGTCAGCATTTCAGTGGCCGTGGTTTTTGTTTTTTTTAAAGGGGGGTTGGGGTTTTGGGCGGTTAATTTAGGTGTTTCATATATTGTGTTAGCTAGCTAATTAATAGAGGGAAGTGTCCTCTCTTATATATGTCTGTGCTTGGTCGACGCTACGTACTGTACATAGAGAGGCCCTCGACACGCTAGCTAGTAAGAAAATGAAGGGAACCATTAAGTACAGAAATTCGTCATGCATACCGAGAGAAGTGATCGATCGACCTCTCCTTCTCCGAGAGATTGGTCGAACAACAAGTTTTCGTATTATCTATCCGACGCTACTGGCTACATACATATACAATATGTAAAATCTCTTACAATCCCCTAGCAATTGAAATCAATTTCCACATGATATTCTCCGGCTTTATTGATGACGTGGTCAAGAAAGAATCCCGCCAATTCCTCTTGAATTGCTTTCATGCGACCTTGTTCTAGGAGTTCATCCCGCATCTGCCACGTCTAATTTGAAGAAGGGGGTTAATACATATATGAATGAAACTCAACAGAAATGATGGTGTAATAAAATGAAATTGTGAATATTATTGCTTACGCACTTCATATTGTCTTTTAGAGTAGCCCCGCTTATTTTTCAAAGTCGCGTTGTAGATGAACTCGCACACGTAGTATCCACAGAAATCATTCCCTTGTTCCTGCCACAAGCACTTTACGAGAAATAGAGGTCAATCAAACTGATAATGAAGCATTATAAATGACATTGATGAAAGTACAACTATAGAATCAACGGGAGATGCGCGCAACTAGCTAGCTAGTAGTACTTACTTTCGGGTATGTATATCGCTGCTCCTTCGGCAGTCCCGGAACTTCTGTGGTGGTCTGTTTCCAAACCCTACAAGAAAAAGAAAATAAATATTATTACTTGAGATATCAGGAAATGAACAAAAAGTTGCCGATATGGTGCGATAAATGATCGATTGAACTTACTTGTTGAGTATTTCAGTCAGGTCCGCATAGGTTTGGGGATATTTTCGTCTCGAGTCTAAGACGTTTACTACTCCCCGCTCAAGCTTAATCTCCAGAAGAACATAGTGGAATCTGCGCACGCATGCATAACTCATCAATTACATTACTATAACCTCGCTCGAGTAATAAGGGAAACCGAATATGATACCAAGCCTCGGTATGAATGGCATATTTTCTAATCTTTCTAATCGTCAAGCGCATTGCATCCATCTTGATCTTGTGATCATCGACGACATCCGCAACATGCAACTCCAATATCATCTTCTCCTCCTCAATTTTTCTTATTTTTTCCTTCAAGAAATTGTTTTCTTGTTCAACTAAATTTAACCTCTCGACAATAGGGTCGATTGGAATTTCTGGTTCAACAACCTCCTAGATAAATAAAATCTATGTCATGTTGGTCGGCATAATTTTCATAAATAATAAATGAACCAATAGTTATGAAAAGATAATATATACCACATCCGAATCATAGACAGGACGAGGGCCGACGGGGGCGGATACCAAAACCATCGCACTATATAAGATGCAATAATAAAAGTAGGAAAATAATACAAGTATCTATCTAAACATACAAGTAAGAATATTTTTCCTTTCAGAAAGAAGATAAGAACGAGAGGCTCACCATGGTGGTGCCGGCGATGAGATCGGCGCGGGTGATGGACGGCGGTGAAGACGGGTACGGGGCGTGACAGACCGCTAAACCTAGACAAATATTAAGGAAAATGGAGCTTGGAGGTCGAGCTTGGAGAGGAGAAAGCTTAAGTAGTGTGGCTCGGGCATTCCATCGAACACCTTGTGTGCATAGGAGGTGAGCTAGAGCACCATCAAGCCCTCTCCCCCTCGGCTGCCAGAAAAAACAGAGCAGTGTGCTCTGCTCTTACGCAAGGGGGTATATATAGGCACCTCATTGGTCCCGGTTGGTGGCTTCAACCGGGACTAAAGGGCAGCCTTTGGTCCCGGTTCGTGGCACCAACCGGGACCAATGGTGGTGGGCCAGGAGCGAGGCCTATTGGTCCCGGTTCGTCCCACCAACCGGGACCAAAAGGTCCAGACGAACCAGGACCAATGGCCCACGTGGCCCGGCCGGCCCCCGGGGCTCACGAACCGGGTCCAATGCCACCATTGGTCCCGGTTCTGGATTGAACCGGGACTAATGGACTGACCCGGCCTGGACCAATGCCCCCTTTTCTACTAGTGTAAACTAGTTCAATTAAAACTAAACTAGTTCTATTAATTCAACTCGTTCTTACTAAATATAAACTTACTATAAATAGAAAGAAACTAGTACATCTACTACTAATTAACATCTACTACTGCTAATTATACAACTACTTTACAATCACTACTACTAATTAATATCCACTACTACTAAAAATCATTATCTATGAACCCTAAATTAACATCTATTACTACTAAAATTATCTACTAACTAAGCAAAGAGAGAGGGGGTGGGGGAGGGGTGGGGGGCTTACAGAGGGAGAGACGGTGACGGGGAGGTGCTCGGCGATGGAGGTAGGGGCGGCGAGGGCGGGCTCGGGATCGGGGGAGACAGCGGTGAGGCGGGGTCGGGGGAGACGACGGCGAGGCAGGTCGAGGGATACGGCGGCGAGGCAGGGTCGGGGGAGACGGCGGCGAGGCAGGTCGGGGGAGACGGCCGCGAGGCGGGGTCGGGGGAGATGGCGGCGAGACAGCGGCGAGGCGGAGGCGACGAGGGGGATAAGAGAGAGTGGGGAATTGGGGGAGGAAGCAGAGGAGAGGAAATCAAGCCGCACGGGGAGTTAGGTGAAAATAGCTTTAACAGTAGCGTGGGGAGGAAAAACGCGCTGCTGTTAAGGTCCGTAGTAGTAGCGTCGTTTCTAGAAGGGCGCTACTACTATACCTAGCATGTCGGGACCGGTGTGGCAATTGTAGTAGTAGCACGTTTTGTTCCTGCCGCGCTACTGCTAAGGTGGTAACAGTAGCGCGGTTTATCCAGACGCGCTACTGCTAACTAGCAGCAGCGCCTCATTTTAACAAGCGCTACTGGTAAGATTCTGTGTATAAGGTTTTCCCTAGTAGTGATATGGAACACGAGATACCAAAAAAATTAGGTGTGCTTGCTACTCATGGAGATGGGGAACCTCCTAAAACCCTCTATGCTCGTTATGTTCAAGATATTATGTACTACTTTGATAATCCTGAGAAAACCCCATTCAATTATGGTATGGGAGACACGTTGGATCAATGTGAATACTTTAGGGATTATCGCTTGACACAAAAAGGGAAACCATTATGGGATCAAATTCATATATTACGTTGGTATGCTCGTCAACTATGCTTGATACATGATTATACTTGTTGCTCTAGGATGAAGGCTCCACACCTTCCCTTTTCAAGCAAATTCAATGATAATAAAACCTTAGCTTCTTATGCTAATGGTATATATGATTACTATGATGTGGAATAAATAGAAGACTTTGTTGCTTTTTTGGGTGCTTATGAGATTGAATCTATGTTTAAAGCATTTGACGATTTTCATGATTAAATTTATAGACCAGAAAATTTTGCTATACTTAGATATTGCTATGAAAATTATGAATACAATTACAATATTGATACATTTATTGAGGAAGTCTCCGCTGTCCAAGAAGAGACTAATATTTTGCAGGAGTCTATGGAAGAAGAAATTGATGAAACTGTAAACTCATTGGATGAAAAAGATGATGAGGAGAGCGAAGAAAAAAAGGAGGAAGAGCGGATTAGCTACCCGTGCCCACCTTCTAATGAGAGTAACTCTTCAACTCATACATTGTTTAATTCTCCTTCGTGCTTACCGAAGGATGATTGCTATGATGATTGTTATGATCCCGTTGATTCCATTGAAATATCCCTTTTTGATGATGCTTGCTATGCTTGTGGCCAAGATGCCAATATGAATTATGCTTATGGAGATGAACTTGCTATAGTTCCTTATGTTAAACATGAAATTTTTGCTATTGCACCCACACATGATAGCCCTATTATCTTTTTGAATTCTTCAAACTACACTATATCGGAGAAGTTTGTGCTTATTAAGGATTATATTGATGGGTTGCCTTTTATTGTTGCACATGATAATTTTGATGAATATAATATGCATGTGCTTGCTGCTCCTACTTGCAATTATTATGAGAGAGGAACTATATCTCCACCTCTCTATGTTTCCAATACGATAGAATTGCAAGAAACTGTTTATACTATGCATTGGCCTTTACTTGGTGTGCATGAATTGTTCTTTTATGACATGCCGATGCATAGGAAGAGAGTTAGACTTCGCCATTGCTTGATATATGTTACTTTTTGCTCACTCCTAAATCACAAATCATTGTTGATTAAAATTGGCTTTGATATTCCTTGGGATCCGGGTGGATTCATTACTTGAGCACTTTATGCCTAGCTTAATGGCTTTAAAGAAAGCGCTGCCAGGGAGACAACCCGGAAGTTTTAGAGAGTATTTTATTTCTGTTGAGTGCTTTTATATAATTTAAAAACAAAAAAATAAAGAGGGGAACCTAAAACTTTTCAAAAAGGAAAGTGAAAGTGAGAAAGACAAGCATTGTTGAAGTGGGAGCTAGCCTTGAACTTTGTTGATGCTCATGGAAACTTTGTGCATCTTGATTACAAAAAATTTTCATAAAAAATAATTATCCCCTTGTACAATTCCATTATATTATAAAAATAATATGCTAAGGTTTGCCTTTAGGATGTTTACAATGCTTGTTGGTTTGTAGGGTGCAGGACAGAAACTTTGGCTGTAGTGCACGATTTTACGTTTTTAACTGGAGATTCAAATGGTTCTGATTCCTTCTGCACTGTCTTTCTGTACAAATTTTTTATTTTTCCTAATTTTGGTAGAATTGTTGGGGTACCATAAGTGTGGTGAATGTTCAGATTGCTACAGACTGTTCTGTTTTTGACAGATTCTGTTTTTGATGCATAGTTTGCTTGTTTTGATGAAACTATCAATTTCTGTCAGTAGATTAAGCCATGGAAAAGCTATATTAAAGTAAACACAATGAAAAGCCAAATATGAATTGGTTTGTAACAGTACTTAGAGTAGTGATTTGCTTTATTATACTAACGGATCTTACCGAGTTTCTGTTGAAGTTTTGTGTGGATGAAGTGTTTGATCGAGGAGGTCTCGATATGAGGAAAAGGAAGAGAGGCAAGAGCTCAATATTGGGGATGCACAAGGCACCCCAAGTAAATATTCAAGGAGACTCAAGCGTCTAAGCTTGGGGATGCCCCGGAAGGCATCCCCTCTTTCTTCAACAAGTATCGGTATGTTTTCGGATTCGTTTCATTCATGCGATATGTGCAAGTCTTGGAGTATCTTTTGCATTTAGTTTTCATTTTTATTTTATGCACCATGCTGGTATGAGATAGTCCTTGGTTGATTTATAGAATGCTCATTGCACTTCACTTAAATCTTTTGAGTATGGCTTTATAGAATGCTTCATGTGCTTCACTTATATCATTTGAAGTTTGGATTGCCTGTTTCTCTTCACATAGAAAACCGCCATTTGTAGAATGTTCTTTTGCTTCAATTATATTTGTTAGTGTTGGGGAACGTAGTAATTTCAAAAAAATTCCTACGCACACGCAAGATCATGGTGATGCATAGCAACGAGAGGGGGAGTGTATCTTCATACCCTTGAAGATCACTAAGAGGAAGCGTTTATCAACGCGGTTGATGTAGTCGTACGTCTTCACGATCCGACCGATCCAAGTACCGTACGCACGGCACCTCCGAGTTCTGCACACGTGCAGATCGATGATGTCCTCGCCTTCTCGATCCAGCAAGACGGGCGAAGTAGTAGATGAGTTCCGGCAGCACGACGGCGTGGTGACGGTGTTGGTGAAGAACAATCTCCGCAGGGCTTCGCCTAAGCACTACGAAAACTATGACGGAGGATAAACTAGAGGGTACGGGGTTGCCGACACACGGCTTGGTGTTTCTTGATCTGTGTTTGGTGCTAGCCCTGCCCCTCTATTTATATGCTGAGCCTTGGGGTCGAAACTTGGAGTAAAAGCCTCCACAAAGTCGGTTTCACCCGAAAGGCAAGAGTCCTTCTCGGACTGCAGGGCCAGATGCCAGGTTCGGCGTCTCGACCTGCACGCCGAGGACCTGGCGTCGGCCCCTGACTCCACAAAACTTCCTTTGCGCTTTCCAAAACCTTGTGGGCTTTCCCTTTGGCCCAAATAACGTGTTCTCGCACCCAAACATTTCGGAAACATCCGAACCCCTTCCGATGAATTCGAACCCTTCCGGAGATCAAACACTATTATCCCATATATCAAACTTTATCTCCGGACCATTCCGGAGTTCCTCGTCATGTCCATGATCTCATCCGGGACTCCGAACAACATTCGGTTACCAACATGCATAACTCATATAATACTATATCATCAACGAAACGTTAAGCGTGCGGACCCTACGGGTTCGAGAACTATGTAGACATGACCGAGACACGTTTCCGGTCAATAACCAATAGCGGGACCTGGATGCCCATATTGGCTCCCACATATTCTACGAAGATCTTTATCGGTCAAACCGCATAACAACATACGTTGTTCCCTTTGTCATCGGTATGTTACTTGCCCGAGATTCAATCGTCGGTATCCAATACCTAGTTCAATCTCGTTACCGGCAAGTCTCTTTACTTGTTACGTAATGCATCATTCCGTAACTAACTCATTAGCTACATTACTTGCAAGGCTTGTAGTGATGTGCATTACCGAGAGGGCCCAGAGATACCTCTCCGACAATCGGAATGACAAAACCTAATCTCGAAATATGCCAACTCAACATGTACCTTTGGAGACACCTGTAGAGCTCCTTTATAATCACCCAGTTACGTTGTGACATTTGGTAGCACACAAAGTGTTCCTCTGGTAAACGGGAGTTGCATAATCTCATAGTCATAGGAACATGTATAAGTCATGAAGAAAGCAATAGCAACATACTAAACGATCAAGTGCTAAGGCTAACGGAATGGGTCAAGTCAATCACATCATTCTCCTAATGATGTGATCACGTTAATCAAATAACAACTCTTTTGTCCATGGCTAGGAAACATAACCATCTTCGATAAACGAGCTAGTCAAGTAGAGGCATACTAGTGACACTATGTTTGTCTATGTATTCACACATGTATTATGTTTCCGGTTAATACAATTCTAGCATGAATAATAAACATTTATCATGATATAAGGAAATAAATAATAACTTTATTATTGCCTCTAGGGAATATTTCCTTCAGCCTCCCACTTGCACTAGAGTCAATAATCTAGTTCACATCATCATGTGATTCAACACCAATATTCACATCTGTAAGTGATTAACACCCATAGTTCGCATCGTCATGTGACCAACACCCAAAGGGTTTACTAGAGTCAATAATCTAGTTCACATCGCTATGTGATTAACACCCAAAAAGTACTAAGGTATGATCATGTTTTGCTCGTGAGAGAAGCTTAGTCAACGGGTCTGTCACATTCAGAGCCGTATGTATTTTGTAAATATTATATGTCTACAATGCTCTGCACGGAGCTACTCTAGCTAATTGCTCCCACTTTCAATATGTATCCAGATTGAGACTTAGAGTCATCTGGATCGGTGTAAAAAGCTTGCATCGATGTAACTCTTTACGACGGGCTCTTTTATCACCTCCATAATCGAGAAATATTTCCTTAGTCCTCACTAAGGATATTCTTGACCAATGTCCAGTGATCTACTCCTAGATCACTATTGTACTCCCTTGCCAAATTCAGAGCAAGGTATACAATAGGTCTGGTACATAGCATAGCATACTTTATAGAACCTATGACTGAGGCATAGGGAATGACTTTCATTCTCTTTTCTATTTTCTGCCGTGGTCGGGATTTGAGTCTTTACTCAATTTCACACCTTTGCAACACATGCAAGAACTCTTTTTTTGACTGTTCCATTTTGAACTATTTCAAAATCATGACAAGGTATGTACTTATTGAAAAACTTATCAAGCGTCTTGATCTATATCAATAGATCTTGATGCTCAATATGTAAGTTGCTTTACTGAGGTCTTTCTTTTAAAGAACTCCTTTCAAATACTCCTTTATGCTTTCCAGAAAAAATTCTACATTATTTCTGATCAACAATATGTTACTCACATATATTTATCAGAAAGGCGGTAGTGCACCCACTCACTTTATTGTAAATACAGGCTTCACCGCAAGTCTGTATAAATCTTATATGCTTTGATCAACTTATCAAAGCATATATTCCAACTCTGAGATGCTTGCACCAGTCCATAGATGGATCGCTGAAGCTTGCATATTTTGTTAGCACCTTTAGGATTGACAAAACCTTCTGGTTGCATCATATACAACTCTTCTTTAATAAATCCATTAAGGAATGCAGTTTTGACATCCATTTGCCAAATTTCATAAAATGTGGCAATTGCTAACATGATTCGGACAGACTTAAGCACCGCTACAGTTGAGAAAATCTCATTGTATTCAACACCTTGAACTTGTCGAAAACCTTTTTGCGACAAGTCGAGCTTTGTAGATAGTAACACTACTATCAGTGTCCGTCTTCCTCTTGAAGATCCATTTATTTAACATGGCTTGCTGATCATCGAGCAAGTCAATCAAAGTCCATACTTTGTTCTCATACATGGATCCTATCTCAGATTTCATGGCCTCAAGCCATTCCGCGGAATCTGGGCTCATCATCGCTTCCTCATAGTTCGTAGGTTCATCATGGTCTAGTAACATGACTTCCAGAACATGATTACTGTACCACTCTGGTGCGGATCTTACTCTGGAAGACCTACGAGGTTTGGTAGCAACTTGATCTGAAGTTTCATGATCATCATCATTAACTTACTCACTAATTGGTGTAGGAATCACTGGAACTGATTTCTGTGATGAACTACTTTCCAATAAGGGAGAAGGTTCAATTACCTCATCAAGTTCTACTTTCCTCCCACTCACTTCTTTCGAGAGAAACTTCTTCTCTAGAAAGGATCCATCTTAGCAACGAATAACTTGCCTTCGGATCTGTGATAGAAGGTGTACCCAACAGTTTCCTTTGGGTATTCTATGAAGACGCACTTCTTCGATTTGGGTTCGAGCTTATCAAGTTGAAACCTTTTTCACATAAGCATCGTAACTCCAAACTTTAAGAAACAACAACTTAGGTTTACTGCTAAACCATAGTTCATATGGTGTCGTCTCAATGGATTTAGATGGTGCCCTATTTAAAGTGAATGCATCTATCTCTAATGCATAACCCCAAAACGATAGGGGTAAATCGGTAAGATACATCATAGATCGCAACATATCCAATAAAGTGCGGTTACGACATTCAGACACACCATTACACTGTGGAATTCCATATGGCGTGAGCTGTGAAACTATTCCACATTGTTTAAAATGAAGGCCAAACTCGTAGCTCAAATTCATCTCTATGATCAGATCATAGAAACTTTATTTTCTTGTTACGATGATTTTTCCACTTCACTCTGAAATTCTTTGAACCTTTCAACTATTTCAGACTTATGTTTCATCAAGTAGATATACCCATATCTGCTCAAATCATCTTGTGAAGGTCAGAAAATAACGATACTTGCCACGAGCATCAACACTCATTGGATCGCATACATCGGTATGTATTATTTTCAATAAGTCAGTAGCTCGTTCCTTTGTTCCGAAGAACGGAGTTTTAGTCATCTTGCCCAAAAGGCACGGTTCGCAAGCATCAAATGATTCATAACCAAGTGGTTCTGAAAATCCATCTTTATGGAGTTTCTTCATGCGATTTACACCGATATGACCCGAACGGCAGTGCTACAAATAAGTTGCACTATCATTATTAACTTTGCATCTTTTGGCATCAATATTATGAATATGTGTATCACTACGATCGAGATCCAACAAACTATTTTTATTGGGTGTATGACCGTCGAAGGTTTTATTCATGTAAACAGAACAACAATTATTCTTTGACTTTAAATGAATAACCGTATCGCAATAAACATGATCAAATCATATTCATGTTCAACGCAAATGCCAAATAACATTTATTTAGGTTTAACACTAATCCCGAAGGTATAGGGAGTGTGCGATGATGATCATATCAATCTTGAACTACTTCCAAGACTCATCGTCACTTCCCTTCAACTAGTCTCTGCTTATCTCAGAACTCCTGTTTCAATTACTAATCTTAGCAACCGAACAAGTATCAAATACTCAGGGGCTACTATAAACACTAGTAAGGCACACATCAATAACCTGTATATCAAATATACCCGTGTTTACTTTGCCATCCTTCTTATCCACCAAATTTTCAGGGCATTTCCGCTTCCAGTGACCATTTCCTTTGCAGTGTAAGCACTCAGTTTCAGGCTTTGGTCTAGCTTTGGTCTTCTTCACGGGAGTGACAACTTGTTTGCCATTCTACTTGAAGTTTCCCTTTCTTGAAACTAGTGGTCTTGTCAATCATCAACACTTGATGCTCTTTCTTGATTTCTACCTTCGTCGATTTCAACATCACGAAGAGCTCGGGAATCGTTTTCGTCATCCCTTGCATACTATAGTTCATCACGAAGTTCTAGTAACTTAGTGATGGTAACTAGAGAATTCTGTCAATCACTATCTTATCTGGAATATTAACTCCCACTTGATTCAAGCGATTGAAGTACCTGCATAATCTGAGCACATGCTCACTAGTTGAGCGATTCTCCTCCATCTTTTAGCTATAGAACTTGTTGGAGACTTCATATCTCTCAACTCGGTATTTGCTTGAAATATTAACTTCAATTGCTGGAACATCTCATATGGTCCATGACGCTCAAAACGCCTTTGAAGTCCCGATTCTAAGCCGTTAAGCATGGTGCACTAAACTATCAAGTAGTCATCATATTGAGCTAGCCAAACGCTCATAACGCCCCGATCTGCTCCTGCAATAGGTCTGTCACCTAGGGGTGCATCAAGGACATAATTCTTCTGTGCAGCAATGAGGATAAACCTCAGATCACGGATCCAATCCGCATCATTGCTACTAACATTTTTCAACATAATTTTTCTCTAGGAACATATCAAAATAAACATATGAAAGCAACAACGCGAGCTATTGATCTACAACATAATTTGCAAAATACTACTAGGACTAAGTTCATGATAAATTTAAGTTCAATTAATCATATTACTTAAGAACTCCCACTTAGACAGCCATCTCTCTAGTCATCTAAGTGATCACGTGATCCAAATCAACTAAACCATGTCCGATCATCACGTGAGATGGAGTAGTTTCAATGGTGAACATCACTATGTTGACCATATCTACTATATGATTCACGCTTGACCTTTCGGTCTCCGTGTTCCGAGGCCATATCTGTATATGCTAAGCTCGTCAAGTTTAACCTGAGTATTCCGCGTGTGCAACTGTTTTGCACCCGTTGTATTTGAACGTAGAGCCTATCACACCCGATCATCACGTGGTGTCTCAAAGACGAAGAACTTTCGCAATAAAGTGCATACTCAGGGAGAACACTTCTTGATAATTAGTGAGAGATCATCTTAAAATGCTACCGTCAATCAAAGCAAAATAAGATGCATAAAGGATAAACATCACATGCAATCAATATAAGTGATATGATATGGCCATCATCATCTTGTGCTTGTGATCTCCATCTCCGAAGCACCGTCGTGATCACCATCGTGACCAGCGTGACACCTTGATCTCCATCGTAGCATCGTTGTCGTCTCGCCACCTATTGCTTCTACGACTATCGCTACCGCTTAGTGATAAAGTAAAGCATTACAGGGCGATTGCATTGCATACAATAAAGCGACAACCATATGGCTCCTGCCAGTTGCCGATAACTCGGTTACAAAACATGATCATCTCATACAATAAAATATAGCATCACGTCTTGACCATATCACATCACAACATGCCCTGCAAAAACAAGTTAGACGTCCTCTACTTTGTTGTTGCAAGTTTTACGTGGCTGCTACGGGCTTAGCAAGAACCGTTCTTACCTACGCATCAAAACCACAACGATAGTTCGTCAAGTTAGTGTTGTTTAAACTTCGCAAGGACCGGGCGTACCCACACTCGGTTCAACTAAAGTTGGAGAAACTGACACCCGCCAGCCACCTGTGTGCAAAGCACGTTGGTAGAACCAGTCTCGCGTAAGCGTACGCGTAATGTCGGTCCGGGCCGCTTCATCCAACAATACCGCCGAACCAAAGTATGACATGCTGGTAAGTAGTATGACTTGTATCGCCCACAACTCACTTGTGTTCTACTCATGCATATAACATCTACGCATAAAACCAGGCTCGCATGCCACTGTTGGGGAACGTAGTAATTTCAAAAAAAATCCTATGCACACGCAAGATCATGGTGATGCATAGCAACGAGAGGGGGAGTGTATCTTCATACCCTTGAAGATCGCTAAGCGGAAGCGTTTATCAACGCGGTTGATGTAGTCGTACGTCTTCACGATCCGACCGATCCAAGTACCGAACGCACGGCACCTCCGAGTTCTGCACACGTTCAGCTCGATGACGTCCTCGCCTTCTCGATCCAGCAAGACGGGCGAAGTAGTTGATGATTTCCGGCAGCACAACGGCATGGTGACGGTGTTGGTGAAGAACAATCTCCGCAGGGCTTCGCCTAAGCACTACGGAAACTATGATGGAGGATAAACTAGAGGGGACGGGGTTGCCGGCACACGGCTTGGTGTTTCTTGATCTGTCTTTGGTGCTAGCCCTGTCCCTCTATTTATATGCTGAGCCTTGGGGTCGAAACTTGGAGTAAAATCCTCCACAAAGTCGGTTTCACCCGAAAGGCAAGAGTCCTTCTCGGACTCAGGGCGACGCCAGGTTCCGGCGTCTCGACCTGCACGCCAGGACTCTGGCGTCTGCCCTGACTCCACAAAACTTCCTTTGTGCTTTCCAAAACCTTGTGGGCTTTCCCTTTGGCCCAAATAACGTGTTCTCGCACCCAAACATTTCGGGAAACATCCGAACCCTTCCGATGAATTCAAACCCTTCCGAGATCGAACACTATTATCCCATATATCAAACTTTATCTCCGGACCATTCCGGAGTTCCTCGTCATGTCCATGATCTCATCCGGACTCGAACAACATTCGTTACCAACATGCATAACTCATATAATACTATATCGTCAAGGAAACGTTAGCATGCGGACCCTACGGGTTCGAGAACTATGTAGACATGACCGAGACACGTTTCCGGTCAATAACCAATAGCGGGACCTGGATGCCCATATTGGCTCCCACATATTCTACGAAGATCTTTATCGGTCAAACCGCATAACAACATACGTTGTTCCCTTTGTCATCGGTATGTTACTTGCCCGAGATTCGATCGTCGGTATCCAATACCTAGTTCAATCTTGTTACCGGCAAGTCTCTTTACTCGTTACGTAATGCATCATTCTGTAACTAACTCATTAGCTACATTACTTGCAAGGCATGTAGTGATGTGCATTACCGAGAGGGCCCAGAGATACCTCTCTGACAATCGGAGTGACAAAACCTAATCTCGAAATACGCCAACTCAACATGTACCTTTGGAGACACCTGTAGAGCTCCTTTATAATCACCCAGTTACGTTGTGACGTTTGGTAGCACACAAAGTGTTCCTCCGGTAAACGGGAGTTGCATAATATCATAGTCATAGGAACATGTATAAGTCATGAAGAAAGCAATAGCAACATACTAAACGATCAAGTGCTAAGGCTAACGGAATGGGTCAAGTCAATCACATCATTCTCCTAATGATGTGATCACGTTAATCAAATGACAACTCTTTTGTCCATGGCTAGGAAACATAGCCATCTTTGATAAACGAGCTAGTCAAGTAGAGGCATACTAGTGACACTATGTTTGTCTATGTATTCACACATGTATTATGTTTCCGGTTAATACAATTATAACATGAATAATAAACATTTATCATGATATAAGGAAATAAATAATAACTTTATTATTGCCTCTAGGGCATATTTCCTTCAGTTAGAGCGTGGGCATATCTTTTGTAGAAAGAATTAAACTCTCTTGCTTCACTTATATCTATTTAGAGAGATGACAGGAATTGGCCATTCACATGGTTAGTCATAAAATCCTACATAAACTTGTAGATCGCTGAATATGATATGTTTGATTCGTTGCAATAGTTTTGTGATATAGAGATGATAATATGTGGGAGGTACTAGTGGATGGTTGTGTTCAGTAAGGATGTTGGTGTTAAGGTTTGTGATTCCTGAAGCATGCACGTATGGTCTACTAACTATGTAACCAAATTGGCGCGCATTGTATTTTGATTGTTTATCTTTGCGTGAAGGTCGGGGGCGCGCGATGGTTAAGTCCTACCAACCTCCCCCCTAGGAGTATGCGTGTAGTACTTTGTTTCAAGGTATTTTAAATTTTTGCAATAAGTATGTGAGTTCTTTATGACCAATGTTGAGTCCATGGATTATACGCACTCTCACCCTTCCATCATTGCTAGCCTCTTCGGTACTGTGCATTGCCCTTTCTCACCTCGAGAGTTGGTGCAAACTTCGCCGGTGCATCCAAACCCCGTAATATGATACGCTCTATCACACATAAGCCTCCTTATATCTTCCTCAAAACAGCCACCATACCTACCTATCATGGCATTTCCATAGCCATTCCGACATATATTGCCATGCAACTTCCATCATCATCATATACATGACTTGAGCATTTATTGTCATATTGATTTGCATGATCGTAAGATAGCTAGCATGATGTTTTCATGGCTTGTCCGTTTTTTTATTTCATTGCTACTCTAGATCACTGCACATCCCGGTACACCGCCGGAAGCATTCATATAGAGTCATATCTTTGTTCTAGTATCGAGTTGTAATATTGAGTTGTAAGTAAATAAAAGTGTGATGATCATCATTATAGAGCATTGCCCCATGAAAAAAAAGGAAAAAAATAAAAAAAGGAGGCCAAAGAAGCCTAAATAAAAAAAGGGGGCCAAAGAAGCCCACAAAAAAAAAGGAAAAAAAGAAAAGAAAGGAAAGAAAAGGGGCAATGTTACTATCCTTTTACCACACTTGTGCTTCAAAGTAGCACCATGTTCTTCATATAGAGAGTCTCTTATGTTATCACTTTCATATACTAGTGGGAATTTTCATTATATAACTTGGCTTATATATTCCAACGATGGGCTTCCTCAAAATACTCTAGGTCTTCATGAGCAAGCAAGTTGGATGCACACCCACTTAGTTTTCAGTTTGAGCTTTCATACACTTATAGCTCTAGTGCATCCATTGCATGGCAATCCCTACTCCTCGCATTCACCAATTGATGGGCATCTCCATAGCCCATTGATTAGCCACGTCGATGTGGGACTTTCTCCCTTTTTGTCTTATCCACATAACCTCCACCATCATATTCTATTCCACCCATAGTGCTATATATATGGCTCACTCTCATGTATTGCGTGAGAGTTGAAAAAGTTTGGGAGTACTAAAGTATGAAATAATTGCTTGGCTGACACCGGGATAGGCATGAGGGGTACCTTGTGTTAAGAAAAGGGAGCATACAAGACTATATGATTTTGTAGGGATAACATTCTGAAGCATTGATATTTTGAAAGACATGATTGTTTGTTGGGATGCCCTAAGTATTATTGTTTTTATGTCAAATGATAGACTATTGCTTTGAATCACTCATGTCTTAATATTCATGCCATGATTAGACATATGATCAAGATTATGCTAGGTAGCATTTCACATCAAAAAATTATCTTTTTATCGTTTACCTACTCGAGGACAAGCAGGAATTAAGCTTGGGGATGCTGATACGTCTCCGTCGTATCTATAATTTTTTATTGTTCCATGCCAATATTATTCAACTTTCATATACTTTTGGCAACTTTTTATACTATTTTTTCGGACTAACATATTGATCCATTGCAAAGTGCGCCTCTGTCTATTGCATGTTTTATGTTTCGCAGAAACCCCATATCAAACGGAGTCCAAACGGGATAAAAACGGACGGAGAATTATTTTGGAATATTTGTGATTTTTGGGAAGTAAAATCAACATGAGACGGTGCCCGAGGTGGCCACAAGATAGGGGCCCACACCCACTCCAGGTGGGCGCGCCCCCCACCCTCCTGGGCTCCCCGTAAGGTGGTTTATGCCCTTCTTTGGCCGCAAGAAAGCTATTTTTTGGAAAAAGATCTGGGCAAAGGTTTCAATCCAATCGGAGTTACGGATCTCCGGATATAAAAGAAACGGTGTCAGGGCAGGATCCCAGAGCGCAGAAACAGAGAGAGACAGAGAGATAGATCCAATCTCGGAGGGGCTCTCGCCCCTCCCAAGCCATGGAAGCCAAGGACCAGAGGGGAAACCCTTCTCCCATCTAGGAATAAGGTCAAGGAAGAAGAAGAAGAAGAAGAAGAAAGGGGGCTCTCTCCCCCTTGCTTCCGGTGGCGCCGGAGCGCTGCCGGGGGCCATCATCATCACTCCGATTTTCACCAACTCCTCCGCCATCTTCACCGACATCTCCATCACCTTCCCCCATCTATGTTCAGCGGTTCACTCTCCCGCATCCCGCTGTACCCTCTACTTAAACATGGTGCTTTATGCTTCATATTATTATCCAATGATGTGTTGCCATCCTATGATGTCTGAGTAGATTTACGTTGTCCTATCGGTGATTGATGAATTGCTATGATTGGTTTAATTTTCTTGTGGTTATGTTGCTGTCCTATTGTGCCCTCCGTGTCACGCAAGCGTGAGGGATTCCCGTTGTAGGGTGTTGCAATACGTTCATGATTCGCTTATAGTGGGTTGCTAGAGTGACAGAAGCTTAAACCCGAGTAAGGGGATTGCTGCGTATGGGATAAAGGGGACTTGATACTTTAATGCTATGGTTGGATTTTACCTTAATGATCTTTAGTAGTTGCGGATGCTTGCTAGAGTTCCAATCATAAGTGTGTATAATCCAAGAAGATAAAGTATGTTAGCTTATGTATCTCCCACATAAAACTTGCTATCGGTCTAGTAAAGTAGTCAATTGCTTAGGGACAATTTCACAACTCCTACCACCACTTTTCCACACTCGTTATATTTACTTTATTGCTTCTTTATCTAAACAGCCCCTAGCTTTTATTTACGTGCTCTTTATTATCCTACAAACCTATCCAACAATACCTACAAAGTACTTCTAGTTTCATACTTGTTCTAGGTAAAGCAAACACTAAGCATGCGTAGAGTTGTATCGGTGGTCGATAGAACTTGAGAGAATATTTGTTCTACCTTTAGCTCCTCGTTGAATTCGACACTCTTACTTATCGAAAGAGGGTACAATTGATCCCGTATACTTGCGGGTTATCAAGATGTGTCTACTGTTTGCGTAGTACGTACTTGCTTATATCAGTATCAGTATGTTGTTAATTTAGTCAATACCATGCTAGTGATTTTACTCAGCAGCCCGTTCCGACGCGCGCAGTGGAGGGCACATCCTCGGCCCATTTACGTGCAGTGGCATCTCGGTGTACTGAAGGACGGCGGTGGTCGGTGTTGGCGGCGTGGAGCTCCGTGGCGGCGGCGGCACTCGGGAGTGGGAGCGTGGAGGGTCGCGTGGCAGGGAGCACATGATGCGGGTGCGCGCCTGCGGCTGCTGCACGGAGCAAGCTCGCATGGCCCGCTGCGAGAGCTGCTCCCGTTCAATGGCCGGACAAGGAGTCGCCTGCTTCTCCTGGCGGCTCTCGAAGGGCGGCGCGCTCCAGTGGCTCTCGAAGAACAATTGGATCGACGCACAAAAGTTGTTCTATGAAACGCCTCATAGCAAGAGAAATGTGAAGAAGATGATTGTCTAGTCATTGACAGGTGGGGGCGCATGTCTCATTGACAGGTGGGGCCCACGTCTCATTTGCCACATCAGTTTGTTAAAGTTTATAGTCTTCGCCAAGTCAGCCCGAGAGGTGGGCCCTACATGTCGGTTTGGCTATTTCCGCAACCTAATCAAAGCATCAGTGCTCCGCGTTACAGATTAGGCACGATTTCGGTGGGTTTTTGTGCCCTGACATAAATGCGGTACCAAGTTGTTATTCTAGCCCTAAGTGTGCTGGTTTTGTGTAAAGAACTCAGTGAAGTAAGCCACAGACGACGGCCATGAAGTGAAAGAGAAAATTTGATAAGATTGTGAGCTTCATAATTTGATGCTCGACCTCCAAAGACAAAGTTAGAACTATCAAAATTGGTACTAGCAATTTCTTGAATAATTATAATGGTGGGAGCTCCTACTATTCCTTCTTTAATACTCCCTCTGTAAACTAATATAAGAAGGTTTAGATCATCATTTTACTGATCTAAACGCTCTTATATTAGTTTACAGAGGGAGTACTTGTATATATCGTTCATAACTTATTTTTTGAGAGAAGTAGCACATATGCCTGTGCGTTGCAACGGAAGACTTCAAGGGACGCAAATCAAGCTACGAGACATGTGTTTTACTACTGAGGAAATGCATGTTACTACGAATAAGGGGTGCCAAGGTCGATAAACTGGGTCGCGGGACACATGTTGCTGATGACAATAACAATGGACCAATTTATTGTAGGGTTATTCAAGACGGTAGTTCGGAACATGAAACATGATACCGAGTCAATTGATCTGGGTGAAACACAAACTTCAGATTATTAGTGCATACATCAATAAGGAAGAAAAAACATTATTCATTGTCACTAATGATGCCACGACCTGAATAGATTTTATGCCATGCAACTTGACATCATTGGTCAAACATAGTACATGCTATATACACACCATTAATTACTACTATTTAGGCATCTGGATAGTGGAGATTGCTCGAATATGTCAAACTATTATTTTTATATTAGTGGACACTCTAAGAATTTCACAAGCTTACTAATAGGCATGGCAAGAGTAATGCAATTTTCTGTAAAGAAATGCATCAACAAAAACTTTTCATGTTTCAAAGAAAGCTAAATTTCATCAGCTTGAAAGTGGGCGGCGTTTCTAGATCGAAGCCGCATGTGAAAGCTTCCATCGATATCGCTCTGCTCCATGTCCTTTGTTCTAGTCCGAGTTGCTATGACGGGTCGCTCTCTCTGCTCCAAGTCCTAGACGAATCGGTTTTTCAGAAGAAAAATATTAAAATTAGAGGTGTTTTTGTGAGAACTAAAAGGAGTCATGGCTTCTAATTAAAAACTAACATGAGAGCCGAGAACGAGAATGATGGTGGTCAAAGGCGCGAGCACGTCCGGCCGAGCTCTCTTTTTTTTCTCTGTCACAGACTTGAAATCCCACCTTTCCATCCTTATTTCCCCCTCTTTCCCTTCCTTATCGGGACAACTTATTTTCTACCTTATTGATTCCCGAAATTGCTCCTTGATACTCAGGAAACTCAAAGATCTTTTTAAACTACGAACTTTGGATTGAAGGGAGCAATGTGGGACTATTTATAATCTGCATGAACCTTGTCTTTCAGCACGTAGGGAGCTATAGCTTAGTTGGTCTTATCATGAGGTTATGAGTTCAATTTCTTGCACCGACCATTAGTATTTTTGCACTGTTGGGCTGGGCGGGCCGGAAAAATAGGTGGGTTGTTGACCTTCGATTACTTTTGCATTATTTGGCTGGGCGGGCCGAAAACACAGGTGGGCTGTTTACTGGGCTTGGGAACCAGGACGTGGATTTAAAAGATCGAGCGACTTGATCAAGCCTGACGTACGACGGACGAAAATTTAGGAGGAAGAAGCAACAGTCCTTTTATTATTTTTTTGAGAGAAAATATCGTTCATAACTTTGATCACGACGGAGAAGCCATTCGATGGGCCCAGCCCAGGAGATACGTGCTTCCGACATTTGGCCCAACATCTTGCTAGCGAAACCTAAGCAGCTCACCACCACACACTCACTCAGCCACTCCACTCCAGTCGCCGTCAACCTCAACCCCCTTCCTCCTCCCTCCCACCGGCGGGCGGCGGCCATGGACCAGCAAGTGTTCCTCGGCGTCTCCTGGGGCAATTTGCTCACCTACCTGAAGCGCAACAGCAACAGCGGCATGGATCTCGACATGGGCGACTACTATAACGTGGTGCTCTCCTTCGTGTACGACTACATCCCCGACCCTCCCGTCTCCCCCATCGCCACACTCTCGCTCTCCGCCTTGCCGTGGGTCCCCGACGGCGTCGACCGCATCAGCTGCCTCCCGGACAAGGTCCTCCGTAACATCGTCTCCCGGCTCCCCGCCAAAGAGGCCGCGCGCACCGCCGCCCTCGCCTCGCGCTGGCGCCCCCTCTGGCGCTCGGCGCCCCTCGCTCTTGTCGACAGCCACCTGCTCCCGGACGGCGGAGCGCGCGGTCAGCTCGTCTTCGGTGGTCCTTCTCCCCGCGCCGTCACCGCCGCGGTGTCCCGCGTCCTGGTGGCGCACCCGGGTCCCTTCCGCTGCGTCCACCTCACCCGCACCACCATGGATGAGCACCGGGGTGAGATGGCGCGCTGGCTCGACATCCTCGTCGCCAAGGGAGTCCAAGAACTCGTCTTTGTCAACCGGCCCTGGCCGCTAGATCTGCGCCTCCCCGCCACGCTCTTCAGCTGCGCCTCCCTCACCCGCCTCTATCTCGGCATCTGGAGGCTCCCGGACTCCGCCGCCGTACCGCGCGGCGCTAGATTTCCCAACCTCCGGGAGCTCGGCCTCTGCATGATTGCGATGAAGGACCGTGATCTGGCCTTGCTGCTGGAAAGAAGCCCCGTCTTGGAGTTCCTCCTCATCATGGGATGTCAGATCGGAGTGCGCCTCCGCCTCGTCAGTCAAAGCCTGCGGTGCCTTCAGCTCAGCATGTTCTTCTTGGGCGACATGGACGTGGTGGATGCCCCTTGTCTGGAGAGACTTTTTCAGTATAACACCAACAAGAACCGCTCTTCCAGGATCAAGATTGGCCAAGCACCTAAACTTCGAGTGCTGGGATACCTTGAGCCAGGAGGGCAGGAATTGATCATCGTGGTATGCAGCTCACTAATCATCCTAATTCAGTTCGCATGTGTGCCTGTGCTGTGTCAAGTAGCAATTCTTGGGTGCATTGCAGGCTGGGAGCAAGGAGAGCAGTGTTCCTAGTGTGCAGATTTTGGCCATGGAGGTGCAGTTCGGTGTGCGCAGTGTTGTCAAGAAAGTGCCCGGCTTTCTCAGATGCTTCCCCAACCTGGAGACGCTCCACGTGCAGGTAAATTTGGTTAACTACATACAGTTGCTGCATTGGTAATTTTGCAATACTAGTGCCTAGTATTTATCTAGTATGGTCAGAAGTCAGAATAGTGAATCGAATCAGTCACGTAATTTATGTCGTGCTGCTGCTGCTGCTGCTGCGTGATATGTCCTCATAGATAAGATCCCCGAACTATGTATCCACTGATCAATTTCATGTGCAGTCTCGCCACATATCTGAAGAGCCCACCAGGAAGGTCAATGTCAAGTTCTGGCTGCAGGGCGGTCCCATCAAATGCGTCGTGGAGAGCATGAGGAAGGTGTTCTTGTACGAGTTCCGAGGGTCGAGAAGCGAGGTTACTTTCCTCAAGTTTGTCGCGGAGAGGGCTCGGGTGCTGGAGCAGATGGTGGTCGCGGTGTCCAGCAAATCTTTCTCTCCTGGGGATGATGTGAGTGCCAAGCTGAAGCCTCTGACCAATGCAAAATGGGCGAGTAAAGCTTGCAAACTTGAGCTCTTCAAGAGCCCACCCGCTCAATGCGGTTTGGCACCCTTCTGTCACAGGCTAGCAAATGATTTCTCGTTCCCGGACCCTTTTAACGTCAAAGAGTACTGTGAAGAAAGAATCGCTGAGTTAACTATAGTACAGTAGCACCCTGACTCTTGTACAAGACTACTGGTACCTAGCTACGTTTTGTGCTGCTGGACTTGGCAGCAGCTCAAAAACCTGCATTTCGTAAGATTTATCTGGCAGGCCATTTTTGTATAGATTGCACATTTGCCAAGTCTTATGAGGCCGGATGCTTGAGGGAGTAACTAATATAATTAGATAAAATGTTAGTGCTACCAATTTCTTCAAGTCTGTTGCTTTGAAAGTCTGTTCCGCCAGTCCTTCTTCACCTTACTTTTCGTTTTGCTGCAAGCCAATTGTCAGCAGGGCTATCAATCTATCTATTACTAGTAGTGCTTTAGTGACAACTATGGTCTTTCTGGTTTGTCCAACTGCAATTTCATCAGTATTGTGTTGTGCGCTTGTTAGCATGAATCAATTTGTTATGCATTAGATTGGTGTCACTCTCCGCTTGAATGAGTATACTGTAATTGATTACTGCAATTATGCTGGTCTTTAGTTCTTATTTTTCACAAACTTCTACTACATGTTTCTTTTGTAAAAGTGTTATTACTAATTGAGACGCCCCCGGAGTACATGTTTCTTTTGTAGAAGTGTTATTACTAATTTGCTATCTATCTAGTACTATTGTACTAGTAGTACATTGTATGGTGTTTCATGAGATCAAAGAACCAAGCAACTTATTTAGGGTTTGTCTTTTTAGTCATGAACAGCGCGAATGTAATGGGGAGCCTCATAGACTAGCACGTATGGCTACATCTCTTGATATAGGTAGGCATGTGTGGCTTGATGCACCACCTGCTCATTTATGTATCCTTGAAACATTGAACTTAGGCAATAAAGTGCGCTGTGATTCTAAAAAAAACATGTTTCTTTCACAAACTCCTCGAGACGCCCCCGTCCATGGCCACCGGTGAAAGGGAAGGTGGGGTGACGGCGAGGGTTTGGGGAGGGGAGGGGTGAGGAATGGAGGGGCTATTCTCTGGAGAGCTAGGTTTCGCGTTTCGGCATGTCCGTCGCTAACGAGATGTTCCAAATGTCGACAGTAGTAGTGTCTCTCTTGGGCCCAATGAATAGGTTTTTCTCAGTTCAAACGACATCCTATATTAAATAATCCATTCTCCCACTCACCAAATTTCCAAAACACCTATTCGCCATTTCTTTTTGCTAAAAAAACCCTATTCGCCATTTCTTGCCTAAAAAAACATATTCACTATTTCCAAGAAAAACACCCATTCACTAATTTCTTGGCCAAAAGGAGACGATTGAGAACTGTTTTTCAAAATGGAACAAACACTCGTGTTCCACTAAGACGCGGACTGATCACCGGTCACAACAAAGATTGCCAATTGAGGAAGGGTTGTTCCGACATGCATGAGTACTTGCCGATGGGGATCATAATTTAGCGTTGTGACTCTTGATACTCAACTTCGGATTACATCATCAGGTAGCTGGTTTAACTTCCAAATTTACATCATCAGGTAGCCGGTTTAGCAATGGGAGGTCTCCATACATCTCTGCTTGCGACCTTTTGGACTAACAAACCTTACATACACTTAGTTACACCAAAACCCACTTAGGGAACAAATGCTATTCCAGTCTCCCCATTTTTGGTGTATGAAGACAATATGAATTGAGTTCAAAAGATATAGAGATAAAACTCATAAGGTTGCCTATGAAATATGGAGACACTCCCCTAGATTTGTGCATCGACCAAATGATGTGCTAGTTGAAGCATACTGCACAAATATAGGGTAAAGAGGCTGCCCTAGATCCTAGGGAAAGTGGGGTGTGACAAAATGAATAATAAGCAGGTAAATCATGTTTGCACACCATGTCATATATAAACAAGATAACTTGAAGCATAGTATCACAAGATGGTACATGTGTCATGACATAGAATAAAAAATAATTGCTCACATACGTATTAAGCAATTGGACCACACAATATGGTTAAACATATGACATCACACAACATGATAACCAACTGATATGTGCATCCCGCATCATTATTTCTTACTATAAATTGCAAGAAGAGAGAAGAGAATGGTTTGTTCATTGTGCTTATTTGTCTGGCGGTATCTATCTTTTTGGTTGGTTCTTGCAACAGTGTAGTCCATTTACACTTGCTTAGTCGCTTGTTTGAAGAAAAGAAAAATGATCCATGGAAATCTAATGCCTCGTTAAACCGATAACTGAATCGGGTCATTTGTCTGAGGGAGTGCGTTTGATGGTGTGCTTATTTTCTGGAGTTCAGCTGTCAATTCCGGGTACATTTGCTGCCTTGACATTTCAAGTTTGATCCATAGCCATTAATATTTTTTCAAAATGGCAAGAAGATAAGAGTTGCCTGGTTAATTAAAAAAATGGACAAAAACCATAAAATTGGCTAGTTAATTATGCAAACCTATACGAAAATCATCACAAACGCTGAGCGGCACGCACAAAATACCTCACGCACACGGCTACAAAGAGGGTCTCATTAAGACAGCACACAAGCATCATCGTCATCACTCCTCCCCTAGAAGGGGTCATCGTCGTGCCGAAACACTGAGCAAATGACAGCGACTTCACCGTAGGCGATCGTCAACTCAACACACACTGTAGAGGTTGTGTGGAGCTCTACGGAGACCCGTGCCAGAACTCAGACACCTGCGACCAGACATCGCAACTTCTACTATGACGGTAAACTACAAAGGAGAACTAGGTGCGTCTGGCGCGCAGAAGAGCACTGAACGGGCCACTTGCTGCAAGTTATCATACGCCAAGGGACTCAACCATCGCAACTTCGACTTCACAGCAAAGAACAAATCCGTGCAATCTCGCGAAAACACCGGGGAAGAGCCGACTATCTCAACCATTGTTGTGTCTCCGACATCGTTTCTGCCATCATCATTGCCATAGAAGCCTCAACGCCTACACCACTGTCTTTCACTGGTCCCGCTTGCCAGTACCCAGCTCCAAAGCGAAGCCCCCAGGGAGGAATACAGACATCAAGGCGATGCCATCGTCTGATCAAACAAGATCAAGGGATTCCTCTGCAGCGATCCGCGCGGGAGGGGTGCGGCATCAATACAATGATGCCACCAAGAAGGTTAGCGACGCCATGGCCGCCGCCATTGCTGGTCACAGTCACAACGAGACATGGTCTTCACCCAAGCTCCTGACGCCATTTCCTTCGTACATCGTCTCACAACGACGCCTACCTAGCACCACCACCGAGTCGGCCTCCGCAAGGTGCGGTTGGCTGCTCAGACGATGGGCTTCCGGCCATTAATACTTCAGAAGTACACAAAGAGCGTGAATGACCAGGTCACCTACATCTTTTCCTCCATGCTCAACCTCTGATACTAGTACAACTTTTCTTGTTTTGTGAAGGTTTCCCTGATCTCCGTGAAATTGCAGTAATCAGTAATGAAGTACTTTACAAAAGAATCATGTAAAAGTTTGTGAAAATCAAAACTAAAGACCATAATTGTGGTAATTAATTAGTAGACTTTTGAGCTGAGACCAACAGATTACTTCATGCTGCTAACAACAGGAACTGCACAACATATTAAAATTGCAGCTGGACAATAAAATTGCAATTCGTAGTGCACTTGCTGGCTTGACATTTCCAGCGTGAATGACCTGGTCACCTACATCTGGTTCGGTACTGAACAGGACGGTTCCATGCTTAACTTGTGATGCTAGTAGAACTACATTTCTGGTAATGATATTGATCCTGTTTAGTGAAGGTTTCCCAGATCTCTGTCCAGTTGCAGTAATCAGTAATAATTTACAAAAGAAACATGTAGTAAAAGTTTGTGAAAATCAAAACTGAAGACCATATTTGTGGTAATTAATTAGTACAGTACCCTTCTGAGCTGAGACCAACCTAATGGATATTAGATTAATTCATGGCACTAACAACAGAACATGCACAACATATTGAAATTGCAGTTGGACAAACCAGAAAGATAATTAGCAGTAGATAGCCACATCCCACACAAAAATCAGCACTAGATAAATACCACAAAGATCATTAGCACTAGATAACTAAAATAAAGGTGAGGACGATATAATTCGATGTGTTATGCGTCCAGCCACATCCCACAAAAAACTTCCCTTCGCAGAAACAAGCCTTCCACAGCTTGCCAAATACTCCCTCCGTTCGGAATTACTTGTTGCAGAAATGGATGTATCTAGACGTATTTTAGTTCTAGATACATCCAATTCCGAGACAAGTAATTCCGAACGGAGGGAGTAGGTACTTGTACAAGGGCTGCTAATCAACTTACCGAGATCATTTCAGTTTACACAAAGTCTAGCTAGGTAACAGCAGCCTTGTACAAGAGCTGCTAATCAACTTACAGAGATCCTTTCTGCTTTGGAGTAGTACTTGAGGTCAAAAGGGTCAGCACACCCAAAATCAGCAGCTAGTTCGTGGCTGTGAAGAGGACCAGAAACATTTGTGAGTGGGCTCCTGAAGAGCTCTAGTTTGCAGGCTTTGCTGCTCCATTTCGCATCGGCCAGAGGCTTCAGCTTGGCATTCACGTTATCCCCCGAGGAGAAACACTCACTGGCCACCACAACCACCATCTGCTCCAGCACCCGACCTCTCTCCGCGATAAACTTGAGGAAAGTAAGCTCGCTTCTCGACCCTCGGAACTCGTAGAAGAACAACTTCTTCATGCTCTGCAGGACGCATTTGATGGGACCGCCCTCCTGCCAGAACTTGAGAGTGACCTTGCCGGTGGACTCCTCATGTATGCGGGGGGACTGCAGATGAAATCGATCAGCCGCATACATTAGTTCAGGGATCTTTTCTATGAGATATATCATGCAGCAGCAGTAGCAGCAGCAGCAGCAGGCCAGCAATCTTATACTTAGTGATCTAAACGCTTTTATATTTCTCTACGGAGGGAGTAATTAATAATCTGATTCACAGTTCTGACAGTGCTATATAACATGGACACTCGTATTGCAAAATTACCAGACAGGCTAAACTTACTTTGAACCCTCCACCGGATGCACTATGATTCTGCTAAGACGGTAAAGACGCGATACAAAACAGAGTACACTTGCTAATAGGCTATCCAAGTGCGATAAACCCTGTTTTGCTGCGTGGCTGCTACGGTAAGTGGTGCAGACGTGTATTTAGAACCATTATGTCGGACTGCGTTTGTTAGTACCAGATAAGAATACTGCAGGTTGCAACAACTTGTTCCCCGAATCCATGTGTACATTATTCATGTCATGTTCAGTTATCTTGTAACTTGGTCTTTGCATGTATGTACCATGTACTGAACACTAAGGAAATCACAACTACAGTTTCAGTCAAACTCTGTTTCTATCACTAAAGGGGGAAAGATCTTTGTGACGCCGCAGCCAACCCATGATAGCATGCCAGCAGGTCAGTTCTAGATATGTGGTCAGGTCATTCTAGATAACATGGACACTAGCATTGCAAAATTACCGATGCAGCAAACGAATGTAGTTAACAAATTTTACCTGGACATGGAGCGTCTCCAGGTTGGGGAAACAGCGCAAAAAACCTGGCACTTTCTTGATAACATTGCGGACACCAAATTGCACCTCCATGGCCAAAATCTGTACACTAGGGACAATGTTCTCCTTGCTCCCAGCCTGCAATGCAACCAAGGAAAGAGAAATTAATTCAGATCATAGCTTAGAATTATTATTTGACACAGATACACTTGCAGATTGAGATCTGTACCACGACGACCAGCTCCTGCTCTCCTGGCTTAAGATATCCCAGAACACACAGCTTAGGTGCATTCCCAATCTTGATTCTGAAAGAGCGGTTCGCCATGACGCGGCTACCGGCCCCGGCAACAGTTTGCCACTGGAAGAGCCTCTCCAGGAGAGGGGCTTCCACCACGTCGATGTTCTCCAAGAAGGTATGACCGAGCTGAACGCAGCGCAGGCTGTGGCTCACGAGCCGAACGCGCACTCCGGTCTGGCTGGCCATGATGACCAGGAACTCCAGGACGGGGCTCCTTTCAAGCATGAAGGCGAGGTCACGGTCCTCCATGACATTCCAGCAGAGGCCGAGCTCCCGGAGGTGGGGGAAGCTGACACCGCGCGGCACGGCGGCGGTGTCCGGGAGCCTCCAGACGCCGAGGTAGAGGCGGGTGAGGGAGGCGCAGCTGAAGAGCGAGGCGGGGAGGCGCAGGTCAATCGGCCAAGGGCGGTTGACAAAGACGAGATCTTTGACCCCCTTGGCGACGAGTGTGTCGATCCAGCGGGCCATCTCGCCTCGGTGCTCGTCCATGGTGCTGCAGGTGAGGTGGACGCAGCGGAAAGGCCCCGGGTGCGCCGCGAGGGCGCTGGACACCGCGGCGGTGACGGCGCGGGGAGAGGGAGCGCCGATGATGAACGGCCCGGACGCGCCGCCGTCCGGGAGCAGATGGCTGTCGACAAGAGAAAGGGGCGCCGAACGCCAGAGCGGGCGCCAGCGCGAGGCGAGGGCGGCGGTGCGCGCGGCGTCCTTGGCGGGGAGGCGGGAGATGATGTCGCGGAGGAGCACATCCGGGAGGCGGCTGATGCGGTCCATGGCGTCGGGGATCCAGGACGCGCCGGCGAGCGAGAGGGTGGCGGTGGGGGAGACGGGCGGGGCCGGGAGGTAGCGGTACACCATGTAGAGCATAATGTTGGAGCCGAGATCCAGCGTGTCAGGGTGTCGGCCGTTGCGCTCAATGCTGGCGAGCATATCGCTCCTGGAGGTGCCGGTGCCGATGATGACCTGCGGTTCGTCCATGGCCGCCGGTGGAGGGGGAGGGGGCCGACGGCGAGGGTTTGGTTTGGGGAGGAAGTGGGGAATGGAAATGGAGGAGTGTTTTTTTTTTCTTCTGGAGGAATGTGTGTGGTGTCCGCCGTGGTGATTTGCTTTTTTTTTTTTGAGGGGGTTCCGTGGTGATTTGCTAAGAGAGAGAGAGAGAGAGAGGCGCTCGCTCATATGGGCCGGCCCATGAATGCGTCGCTCACGTCTGTCAGATTGGCTCAAGCTTATTGTTTATTTGTTTCCCGAAGAGGATCCCTAAAAAAATGTTACATAAGAGCTTGAGACATTGGAACATTGAAGACAAAATCTTTAGCTTGTACTCCCTCCATTCGGAATTACTTGTCACGGAAACGGATGTATCTAAAACTAAAATACGTCTAGATACGTCCATTTCTGCGACAAGTAATTCCGAACGGAGAAAGTAATATGTAATGACCAACGTAGAAGGGCTCTTCACCCAGTCTTCTTCTTTAAAATATAGTACGCACACTCATGTGTATTCAAGAAAAAAGAAAGATTGGAACATTGAAGACAAAATCTTCAGCTTTACCCTGGACAATGCACAAGTTAATAGCTCGATGGTTGGCCACTTGAGGAAGAATTTGATAGATAGGTATTTTGTCCACCACAGTGAAAAAATTATTACATGTTAGATGTGTTGCACACATACTGAATCTTGTGGTGCGAGATGGGTTCGATGCAATGGCGTTGGTTGCTGATAGAACCAGAGAATCAGTGAACTATATCATGAGTTTGTAAGGTAGAATGGAGAAATTCGAGAGATGACTGCCCAGGTGGGACTTGCTTGTAAAAACCATCATTCGCTGGATGTGCCTACAAGATGGAATTCAACATATGTTATGCTTGAATCATCATTACCGTTCAGAGCTGACAAAGATTATGAATTCGCTCCTTCAGCTAGTGAATGGGAGATGGCCGAAGCTATTTGCTATCTTTTGGGCGCTTTCTAAACGTATCTTGTCAATGGAAGTGTGCATATTTGGAGATGCTTTGTATCTCCTAATGTTCTGGTCATGCTCCTTTTTTTTCAAATCTATAATCCCTCTTTGTAGTGATGGTCAACTTCTTGCAACTTGTGTTAAAGGTGCTTGCCAAAACAAGGAAGTAAAAGCAAGGCTATTACAAAAAACAAGTTCACATTTTCTTAGAGTACTTTTTTAAAGGAGGATGACCCACGGTCTCTGCATCTGAGAGATGCATGCAGACACTTTATTAATTATTCATAAATACCTTACAAAGCAATACATCAATATGTCTGAAGCCGCCATCTTGGCAACATCTGTCGCTACTTCTATCCATTGATGATGGGGTGTAGAAAGTGTGAGCCGAATACCCAGACCTCTCACCTAAGCCTAACATCCAAAGCTGGAGACCCCAACCAAGCCACATACCGGGATAAACCTCAGATCACGGATCCAATCCGCATCATTGCTACTAACATCTTTCAACACAATTTTCTCTAGGAACATATCAAAATAAACATATGAAAGCAACAACGCGAGCTATTGATCTACAACATAATTTGCAAAATACTACCAGGACTAAGTTCATGATAAATTTAAGTTCAATTAATCATATTACTTAAGAACTCCCACTTAGATAGACATCCCTCTAATCCTCTAAGTGATCACGTGATCCAAATCAACTAAACCATGTCCGATCATCACGTGAGATGTAGTAGTTTCAATGGTGAACATCACTATGTTGATCATATCTACTATATGACTCACGCTCGACCTTTCGGTCTCCGTGTTCCGAGGCCATATCTGTATATGCTAGGCTCGTCAAGTTTAACCTGAGTATTCCGCGTGTGCAACTGTTTTGCACCCGTTGTATTTGAACGTAGAGCCTATCACACCCGATCATCACGTGGTGTCTCAGCACGAAGAACTTTCGCAACGGTGCATACTCAGGGAGAACACTTCTTGATAATTAGTGAGAGATCATCTTAAAATGCTATCGTCAAACAAAACAGAATAAGATGTATAACAGATAAACATCATATGCAATCAAAATATGTGACATGATATGGCCATGATCATCTTGCGCCTTTGATCTCCATCTCCAAAGTACTGTCATGATCTCTATCGTCACCGGCACGACACCATGATCTTCATCATCTTGATCTATATCAATGTGTCATCACATGGTCGTCTCACCAACTATTGCTCTTGCAACTATTGCTATCGCATAACGATAAAGTAAAGCAATTATTTGGCACTTGCATCTTATGCAACAAAGAGACAACGATAGGGCTTCTGCCAGTTGCCGATAACTTCAACAAAACATGATCATCTCATACAACAACTTATATCTCATCACGTCTTGACCATATCACATCACTACATGCCCTGCAAAAACAAGTTAGACGTCCTCTACTTTGTTGTTGCAAGTTTTACGTGGCTGCTACGGGCTGAGCAAGAACCGTTCTTACCTACGCATCAAAACCACAACGATAGTTTGTCAAGTTGGTGCTGTTTTAACCTTCGCAAGGACCGGGCGTAGCCACACTCGGTTCAACTAAAGTTGGAGAAACTGACACCCGCCAGCCACCTATGTGCAAAGCACGTCGGTAGAACCAGTCTCGCATAAGCCTACGCGTAATGTCGGTCCGGGCCGCTTCATCCAACAATACCGCCGAACCAAAGTATGACATGCTGGTAAGCAGTATGACTTGTATCGCCCACAACTCACTTGTGTTCTACTCGTGCATATAACATCAACGCATAAAACCTAGGCTCGGATGCCACTGTTGGGGAACGTAGTAATTTCAAAAATTTCCTACGCACACGCAAGATCATGGTGATGCATAGCAACGAGAGGGGAGAGTGTTGTCTACATACCCTTGTAGACCGTAAGCGGAAGCGTTAGCACAACGCGGTTGATGTAGTCGTACGTCTTCACGGCCCGACCGATCAAGCACCGAAACTACGGCACCTCCGAGTTCTAGCACACGTTCAGCTCGATGACGTCCCTCGAACTCCGATCCAGCCGAGTGTCGAGGGAGAGTTCCGTCAGCACGACGGCGTGGTGACGATCTTGATGTTCTACCGTCGCAGGGCTTCGCCTAAGCACCGCTACGATATTATCGAGGTGGAATATGGTGGAGGGGGGCACCGCACACGGCTAAGAGATCCAAGGGATCAATTGTTGTGTCTTTGGTGCTAGCCCTGCCCCTCTATTTATATGTTGAGCCGGGGTCGAAACTTGGAGCAAAAGCCTCCTCAAAGTCGGTTTTGCCGAAAGGCAAGAGTCCCACTCGGACTCAGGACCAAACGCCACAATCCTTGGCGTCGGCCCAGACGCCATGGGCCTCGGTGTCGGCCCGGGGCGACGCCAGGTCTCCGGCGTTTGGCCCGGCTGGCCTCATAAAACTCCTTTTGCACCGACCTAAAGCCTCATGGGCTTGACCCCTTAGCCTAACCATATCATCCAATATATGAATCTTTATGTCTCGACCATTTCGAGACTCCTCGTCATGTCCCCGATCTCATCCGGGACTCCGAACTCCTTCGGTACATCAAAACATGTAAACTCATAATATAACTGTCATCGAAACCTTAAGCGTGCGGACCCTACGGGTTCGAGAATAATGTAGACATGACATAGAACTATTCTCGGTCAATAACCAATAGCGGAACCTGGATGCTCATATTGGCTCCCACATATTCTACGAAGATCTTTATCGGTCAAACCGCATAACAACATACTTTGTTCCCTTTGTCATCGGTATGTTACTTGCCCGAGATTCGATCGTCGGTATCCAATACCTAGTTCAATCTCGTTACCGGAAAGTCTCTTTACTCGTTCCGTAATACATCATTCCGTAACTAACTCATTAGTCACATTGCTTGCAAGGCTTATAGTGATGTGCATTACCGAGAGGGCCCAGAGATACCTCTCCGACAATTGGAGTGACAAAACCTAATCTCGAAATACGCCAACCCAACATGTACCTTTGGAGACACCTGTAGTACTCCTTTATAATCACCCAGTTACGTTGTGACGTTTGGTAGCACCCAAAGTGTTCCTGCGGTAAATGGGAGTTGCATAATCTCATAGTTACAGGAACATGTATAAGTCATGAAGAAAGCAATAGCAACATACTAAACGATCAAGTGCTAGGCTAACGGAATGGGGCAAGTCAATCACATCATTCTCCTAATGATGTGACCTCGTTAATCAAATGACAACTCATGCCCATGGCTAGGAAACTTAACCATCTTTGATTTACGAGCTAGTCAAGTAGAGGCATACTAGTGACATTATGTTTGTCTATGTATTCACACATGTATCAAGCTTCCGGTTAATACAATTCTAGCATGAATAATAAACATTTATCATGAAATAAGGAAATAAATAATAACTTTATTATTGCCTCTAGGGCATATTTCCTTCAGTCTCCCACTTGCACTAGAGTGAATAATCTAGTTCATATCGCCATGTGATTTAACACCAATATTCTTATCTGTATATGATTAACACCCATAGTTCACATCGTCATGTGACCAACACCCAAAGGGTTTACTAGAGTCAATAATCTAGTTCACATCGCTATGTGATTAACACCCAAAGAGTACTAAGGTGTGATCATGTTTTGCTCGTGAGAGAAGCTTAGTCAACGGGTCTGTCACATTCAGAGCCGTATGTATTTTGCAAATATTCTATGCCTACAATGCTCTGCACCGAGCTACTCTAGCTAATTGCTCCCACTTTCAATATGTATCCAGATTAAGACTTAGAGTCATCTGGATTGGTGTAAAAGCTTGCACCGATGTAACTCTTTACGATGGGCTCTTTTATCACCTCCATAATCGAGAAATATTTCCTTAGTCCTCACTAAGGATATTCTTGACCAATGTCCAGTGATCTACTCCTAGATCACTATTGTACTCCCTTGCCAAATTCAGAGCAAGGTATACAATAGGTCTGGTACACAGCATAGCATACTTTATAGAACCTATGACTGAGGCATAGGGAATTACTTTCATTCTCTTTTCTATTTTCTGCCGTGGTCGGGATTTGAGTCTTACTCAATTTCACACCTTTGCAACACAGGCAAGAACTCTTTCTTTGACTGTTCCACTTTGAACTATTTCAAAATCTTGACAAGGTATGTACTTATTGAAAAACTTATCAAGCGTCTTGATCTATCTCAATAGATCTTGATGCTCAATATGTAAGTAGCTTTATTGAGGTCCTTCTTCGAAAAACTCCTTTCAAATACTCCTTTATCCTTTGCAGAATAATTCTACATTATTTTCGATCAACAATATGTCATTCACATATACTTATCAGAAATGTTGTAGTGCTCCCACTCACTTTCTTGTAAATACAGGCTTCACCGCAAGTCTGTATAAAACTATATGCTTTGATCAACTTATCAAAGCGTATATTCCAACTCTGAGATGCTTGCACCAGTCCATAGATGGATCGCTGGAGCTTGCACATTTTGTTAGCACCTTTAGGATTGACAAAACCTTCTCGTTGCATCGTATACAACTCTTCTTTAAGAAAACCATTAAGGAATGCAGTTTTGACATCCATTTGCCAGATTTCATAAAACGTGGCAATTGCTAACATGATTCGGACAGACTTTAAGCATCGCTACAGTTGAGAAAATCTCATTGTAGTCAACACCTTGAACTTGTCGAAAACCTTTTTGCGACAAGTCGAGCTTTGTAGATAGTAACACTACTATTAGCGTCTGTCTTCCTCTTGAAGATCCATTTATACAATATGGCTTGCCGATCATCGGGCAACTCCATCAAAGTCCACACTTTGTTCTCATACATGGATCCCATCTCAGATTTCATGGCCTCAAGTCATCTCGTGGAATCTGGGCTCATCATCGCTTCCTCATAGTTCGTAGGTTCATCATGGTCTAGTAACATGACTTCCAGAACATGATCACAGTACCACTCTGGTGCGGATCTTACTCTGGAAGACCTACGAGGTTTGGTAGCAAATTGATCTGAAGTTTCATGATCATCATCATTAACTTCCTCACTAATTGGTGTAGGAATCACTGGAACTGATTTCTGTGATGAACTACTTTCCAATAAGGGAGAAGGTACAATTACCTCATCAAGTTCTACTTTCCTCCCACTCACTTCTTTCGAGAGAAACTTCTTCTCTAGAAAGGATCCATCTTAGCAACGAATAACTTGCCTTCGGATCTGTGATAGAAGGTGTACCCAATAGTTACCTTTGGGTATTCTATGAAGACGCACTTCTCCGATTTGGGTTCGAGCTTATCAAGTTGAAACTTTTTCACATAAGCATCGCAACCCCAAAATTTAAGAAACGACAGCTTAGGTTTACTGCTAAACCATAGTTCATATGGTGTCGTCTTAACGGATTTAGATGGTGCCCTATTAAACGTGAATGCAGCTGTCTCTAATGCATAACCCCAAAACGATAGTGGTAAACTGATAAGAGATATCATAGATCGCACCATATCTAGTAAAGTACGATTACGACGTTTGGACACACCATTACATCGTGGTGTTCCAGGTGGCGTGAGTTTGTGAAACTATTCCACATTGTTTTAATTGAAGACCAAACTCGTAACTCAAATATTCATCTCCACGATTAGATCACAGAAACTTTATTTTCTTGTTATGATGATTTTCCACTTCACTCTGAAATTCTTTGAACCTTTCAACTATTTCAGACTTATATTTCATCAAGTAGATATACCCATATCTGCTCAAATCATCTGTGAAGGTCAGAAAATAACGATATCCGCCACGAGCCTTAATACTCATTGGTTTGCATACATCAGTATGTATTATTTCCAACAAGTTTGTTGCTCGTTCCATTGTTCCGAAGAACGGAGTTTTAGTCATCTCGCCCAAAGGCACGGTTCGCAAGCATCAAATGATTCATAACCAAGTGATTCCGAAAATCCATCTTTATGGAGTTTCTTCATGCGCTTTACACCGATATGACCCAAACGGCAGCGCCACAAACAAGTTGCACTATCATTATTAACTTTGCATCTTTTGGCATCAATATTATGAACATGTGTATCACTACGATCGAGATCCAATAAACTATTTTCATTGGGTGTATGACCATTGAAGGTTTTATTCATGTAAACAGAACAACAATTATTCTCTGACTTTAAATGAATAACCATATTGCAATAAACATGATCAAATCATATTCATGCTCAACACAAAAGCTAAATAACATTTATTTAGGTTTAACACTAATCCCGAAAGTATAGGGAGTGTGTGATGATGATCATATCAATCTTGGAACTACTTCCAACACTCATCGTCACTTCCCCTTCAACTAGTCTCTGTTTATTCTGTAACTCCTGTTTCGAGTTACTAAAAATTTTTAGCAACCGAACAAGTATCAAATACTCAGGGGCTACTATAAACACTAGTAAGGTACACATCAATAACCTGTACATCAAAATATACCCTTGTTCACTTTGCCATCCTTCTTATCCACCAAATATTTGGAGTAGTTCCACTTCCAGTGACCATTTCCTTTGCAATAGAAGCACTCAGTTTCAGGCTTAGGTCCAGCTTTGGGCTTCTTCACGGGAGTGACAACTTGTTTGTCATTCTACTTGAAATTTCCCTTTCTTTCCCTTTGCCCTTTTCTAGAAACTAGTGGTCTTGTCAATCATCAACACTTGATGCTCTTTCTTGATTTCTACCTTCGTCGATTTCAACATCACAAAGAGCTTGGGAATCACTTTTGTCATCCCTTGCATATTATAGTTCATCATGAAGTTCTACTAACTTGGTGATGGTGACTAGAGAATTCTGTCAATCACTATTTTATCTGGAAGATTAACTCCCACTTGATTCAAGCGATTGTAGTACCCAGACAATCTGAGCACATGCTCACTAGTTGAGCGATTCTCCTCCATCTTTTAGCTATAGAACTTGTTGGAGACTTCATATCTCTCAACTCGGGTATTTGCTTGAAATATTAACTTCAATTCCTGGATCATCTCATATGGTCCATGACGTTCAAAACGTCTTTGAAGTCCCGATTCTAAGCCGTTAAGCATGGTGCACTAAACTATCAAGTAGTCATCATATTGAGCTAGCCAAGCGTTCATAACGCCGCATCCGCTCCTGCAATAGGTCATCACCTAGCGGTGCATTAAGGACATAATTCTTCTGTGCAGCAATGAGGATAAACCTCAGATCACGGATCCAATCCGCATCATTGCTACTAACATCTTTCAACACAATTTTCTCTAGGAACATATCAAAATAAACATATGAAAGCAACAACGCGAGCTATTGATCTACAACATAATTTGCAAAATACTACCAGGACTAAGTTCATGATAAATTTAAGTTCAATTAATCATATTACTTAAGAACTCCCACTTAGATAGACATCCCTCTAATCCTCTAAGTGATCACGTGATCCAAATCAACTAAACCATGTCCGATCATCACGTGAGATGTAGTAGTTTCAATGGTGAACATCACTATGTTGATCATATCTACTATATGATTCACGCTCGACCTTTCGGTCTCCGTGTTTCGAGGCCATATCTGTATATGCTAGGCTCGTCAAGTTTAACCTGAGTATTCCGCGTGTGCAACTGTTTTGCACCCGTTGTATTTGAACGTAGAGCCTATCACACCCGATCATCACGTGGTGTCTCAGCACGAAGAACTTTCGCAACGGTGCATACTCAGGGAGAACACTTCTTGATAATTAGTGAGAGATCATCTTAAAATGCTACCGTCAAACAAAACAAAATAAGATGTATAACAGATAAACATCATATGCAATCAAAATATGTGACATGATATGGCCATGATCATCTTGCGCCTTTGATCTCCATCTCCAAAGTACTGTCATGATCTCTATCGTCACCGGCACGACACCATGATCTTCATCATCTTGATCTATATCAATGTGTCATCACATGGTCGTCTCACCAACTATTGCTCTTGCAACTATTGCTATCGCATAACGATAAAGTAAAGCAATTATTTGGCACTTGCATCTTATGCAACAAAGAGACAACGATAGGGCTTCTGCCAGTTGCCGATAACTTCAACAAAACATGATCATCTCATACAACAACTTATATCTCATCACGTCTTGACCATATCACATCACTACATGCCCTGCAAAAACAAGTTAGACGTCCTCTACTTTGTTGTTGCAAGTTTTACGTGGCTGCTACGGGCTGAGCAAGAACCGTTCTTACCTACGCATCAAAACCACAACGATAGTTTTTCAAGTTGGTGCTGTTTTAACCTTCGCAAGGACCGGGCGTAGCCACACTCGGTTCAACTAAAGTTGGAGAAACTGACACCCGCCAGCCACCTATGTGCAAAGCACGTCGGTAGAACCAGTCTCGCATAAGCGTACGCGTAATGTCGGTCCGGGCCGCTTCATCCAACAATACCGCCGAACCAAAGTATGACATGCTGGTAAGCAGTATGACTTGTATCGCCCACAACTCACTTGTGTTCTACTCGTGCATATAACATCAACGCATAAAACCTAGGCTCGGATGCCACTGTTGGGGAACGTAGTAATATCAAAAATTTCCTACGCACACGCAAGATCATGGTGATGCATAGCAACGAGAGGGGAGAGTGTTGTCTACATACCCTTGTAGACCGTAAGCGGAAGCGTTAGCACAACGCGGTTGATGTAGTCGTACGTCTTCACGGCCCGACCGATCAAGCACCGAAACTACGGCACCTCCGAGTTCTAGCACACGTTCAGCTCGATGACGTCCCTCGAACTCCGATCCAGCCGAGTGTCGAGGGAGAGTTCCGTCAGCACGACGGCGTGGTGACGATCTTGATGTTCTACCGTCGCAGGGCTTCGCCTAAGCACCGCTACGATATTATCGAGGTGGAATATGGTGGAGGGGGGCACCGCACACGGCTAAGAGATCCAAGGGATCAATTGTTGTGTCTTTGGTGCTAGCCCTGCCCCTCTATTTATATGTTGAGCCCCGGGGTCGAAACTTGGAGCAAAAGCCTCCTCAAAGTCGGTTTTGCCCGAAAGGCAAGAGTCCCACTCGGACTCCAGGACCAAACGCCACAATCGTTGGCGTCTGGCCCAGGCCGACGCCAGGTCTCCGCGTTGCCCCCCCCCCTCCGCAAAACTCCTTTTGCACCGACCTAAAGCCTCATGGGCTTGACCCCTTGGCCTATCCATATCATCCAATATATGAATCTTTACGTCTCGACCATTTCGAGACTCCTCGTCATGTCCCCGATCTCATCCGGGACTCCGAACTCCTTCGGTACATCAAAACATGTAAACTCATAATATAACTGTCATCGAAACCTTAAGCGTGCGGACCCTACGGGTTCGAGAATAATGTAGACATGACCTAGAACTATTCTCGGTCAATAACCAATAGCGGAACCTGGATGCTCATATTGGCTCCCACATATTCTACGAAGATCTTTATCGGTCAAACCGCATAACAACATACTTTGTTCCCTTTGTCATCGGTATGTTACTTGCCCGAGATTCGATCGTCGGTATCCAATACCTAGTTCAATCTCGTTACCGGAAAGTCTCTTTACTCATTCCGTAATACATCATTCCGTAACTAACTCATTAATCACATTGCTTGCAAGGCTTATAGTGATGTGCATTACCGAGAGGGCCCAGAGATACCTCTCCGACAATTGGAGTGACAAAACCTAATCTCGAAATACGCCAACCCAACATGTACCTTTGGAGACACCTGTAGTACTCCTTTATAATCACCCGATTCGTTGTGACGTTTGGTAGCACCCAAAGTGTTCCTCCGGTAAATGGGAGTTGCATAATCTCATAGTTACAGGAACATGTATAAGTCATGAAGAAAGCAATAGCAACATACTAAACAATCAAGTGCTAGGCTAACGGAATGGGTCAAGTCAATCACATCATTCTCCTAATGATGTGACCTCGTTAATCAAATGACAACTCATGTCCATGGCTAGGAAACTTAACCATCTTTGATTTACGAGCTAGTCAAGTAGAGGCATACTAGTGACATTATGTTTGTCTATGTATTCACACATGTATCAAGTTTCCGGTTAATACAATTCTAGCATGAATAATAAACATTTCTCATGAAATAAGGAAATAAATAATAACTTTATTATTGCCTCTAGGGCATATTTCCTTCAATACCCCGATTTTGTGTGTTTCCTACTTACTCCCTCCATTTCAAAATAAGTGCCATGGTTTTAGTACCATGGAACTTATTTTGGAACGGAGAACATTTTTTGGTGTGCTGGGTTTAGTGTCGATGTTGTGCTGTATTGAACTTATCGCATATGATGGTCTGCATCATGTATCCAGGTCTGGTCATTTGTGTTTTTCTTCAGTTTTACTTAAATTGCACGTTTGCATCTTCTTGTTTTGTAAAGCCATGCATGAAATAATAGTCGCAATGGATATCACATTCACACCTAGTTCTAGTTGACAAAACGTCAAAATGGCAATCACATTTTTCAGAAGGTTTGTTATCGGTAGTGTCTATTTGATTAACTAAATTTATAGGCATGATGCATATAAGTTTTGCCGCACTATCAACATTAAACAAACAATCTCGGATCTTGGTTGTGCTTTGTTAGAGCTAAGATTTTTTTTTTGAGTTCTAATAAGCTGTATTGTGGATTGTGGTCCACTGTATGTATTCATCTCGTTGGCTTTGAGTCATGTAGTGCTGATGTTGGTGCCGCGAAGGTAGATTTATGTTTGCCCACTAGTGTACTGACAACCTTATTCTAGCAGTACATAGCCAGGCAACACGATATTATGTTATGTTATGCTCTATATAAGATGAGTGGTGACAGAGTCCCAGTTGGTGGAGACAACACGGCAGAAGATGTTGTCATTTGTCAGCACTGTGCTTGTTAAGGAGGGCAAACACACCATCGGCTTGGCAGAATCTTCCGATGAGAAGCATGGCTGTTTCACATCCACTACTGGTGCCAAGGTGCCCGCCATTGACAAGAAGATTGGGCAAATTACTTTGGGCAATGATAAGGTCAGGGAGATGGACCAGAAGTGCGGGTGTCCAACAAAACCAAGTCCACATTGGCTGTTGCTGAGCAGTGCCAGGTCAACCCCCACCACCACCGGTTGAGATGCCACAACCTGCATTAGGGCGGTTTCATTGTATGGGGGGCGCTCATGACCCCCAATAACAACAATTTTGTTTACATCGTGGCCATTCCCACCCTGCCCAGATGTGTGTTATCCTCCCATGAGGAAATCCCATTAGTGTCGATGATGTACTTGAATGCCCGCCTAGCATTGCCTCTTTTGCATCCCTTTGTTGTCCTACACGGATAGCGGCAACACCTCATTATTCTTGATCATGTTGAGGCCCTCCACTGCCCCTGCCGCCGCAAAAGCCCAGCAGGACCCGCATTGTCCTTGGAACCTAGCATGTGCCTGGAGATGTCGTTGTTGGTCAAGGGTCCACAGTGACATACTTGATTTGATCGTAGCTCAATGGAACGTTGCCCCGTCGATCTCGTCTAATGGCTGCTATCTTAGGATCCCTCTTCCAAATAGTATAGAGACCTGGAGTAATGTTGTTGGTTGGGTTCACGATCTCCCTCTTGCCCTGGGCCAGAGCCGGCCCTGAGGACAACGCCACTGAGTTGGTTGTGCGCTAGTTGGAGAATCCTGCTGGCTTGCATTTTGGTTTCCTCCAACTTCTCACATCAACATTGGAAATGTACTAGTACAAAGAAATAAAAACATGGAATAGAATAACTAAGCAGAAAATTAGTTGGTACTAGCTACCTATCTTAACATGCAATCAAGTAGCAAATGAAATCACTTGTGGGTTTATATACAAGGTTTCGTCGGTGCATCAATGAAATGGTAATACACACATAAGCATGAGCATGAACAAAATGAGGTGTGTAGAGCATGATAAACTCTAAACTGCAAGTACATTACAAAAACGTTTTCCACATACGCCACTGATAAAAGTTATGAGCAATTAGTCACCATAACTTTAATGTGGCGCATGCGTATCACCCTCTTGTGCTTCTTTGCTTTCATCCGATTCATGTTTCAACACGAATGTGGGAACATGAGATAAGTATGCACATATGGATCATAGATGCACAATCACTAGTAGAAAAAGGGGCTATCGTCCAGGGCAGTTTAGCCCATTAGTCCCGGTTCAATCCAGAACCGGGACCAATGGAGCTATTTGCCCGGTTAAAGGAGCCCAGGGGGCCGGCCGGGCCACGTGGGCCATTGGTCCCGTTCGTCCGGACCTTTTGGTCCCGGTTGGTGGGACGAACCGGGACCAATGGTCCTGGCTCTGGCCCACCACTATTGGTCGGTTGGTGGCATGAACCGGGACCAAAGGCTTCCCTTTAGTCCCGGCTCATGCCACCAACCGGGCTAATGGTGCTGCCTATATATAGCCCCTCGCGCAGAAGCGAGCACACTGCTCTGCTTTTTCTGGCCGAGGGGAGAGGGCTTGGTGGTGCTCTAGCTCACCTCCTATGCACACAAGGTGTTCGATGGAATGCCCGAGCCACACTACTTAAGCTTTCTCCTCTCCAAGCTCGACCTCTAACCTCCATTTTCCTCAATATTTGTCTAGGTTTAGCGGTCCGTCACGCCCCGTCCCCGTCTTCACCGCCGTCGATCACCCGCGCCGATCTCATCGCCAAGCACCACCGTGGTGAGCCTCTTGTTCTTATCTTCTTTCGAAAGGAAAAATATTCTTACTTGTATTATTTTCTTACTTTTATTATTGCATGCGATGGTTTTGGTATCCGCCCCGTCGGCCCTCGGCCCTGTCTATGATTCGGATGTGGTATATATTATCTTTTCATAACTATTGGTTCATTTATTGTTTATGAAAATTATGCCGACCAACGTGACATAGATTTTATTTATCTAGGAGGTTGTTGAACCGGAAATTCCAACCGACCCTATTGTCGAGAGGTTAAATTTAGTTGAAGAAGAAAACAATTTCTTGAAGGAAAAAATAAAAAAACTTGAGGAGGAGAAGATGATATTGGAGTTGCATGTTGTGGATGTCGTCGATGATCACAAGATCAAGATGGATGCAATGCGCTTGAAGATGAGAATGATTAGAAAATATGCCATTCATACCGAGGCTTGGTATCATTATGCCGTTGGATCAGTTGTTACCTTGGTTGCGATTATGATTATATTTGTTTTCACATTGAAATGTTTTACATAGTTTCAATGTATGGTTTAATTAATTTAGATGCTCTGCAGAGCTTTATGTTGTTAGATGAGAACTATGTATGTACTTTGGTTTTTATGTGATGATGAACTTCTATTAATTTGGTCACTTAATTATCTATTCATGATGTTCTGTAATGATTTTTGACACACTTAATTATATATAATGCACGCAGATGAACCGGCAATGGATGTACGGTGGCAGTCACACCTCCGAGTACATTAAGGCGTGCATGCTTTTCTCGAAGTGGATGAGGCAAACAAGCAGAATGGTTTTATGTGTTGTCCATGCCCTATATGTGGGAATCTGAAGTCTTACTCGACCGGAAAATCCTTCACACCCACCTGCTTTACAAGGGTTTCATGCCACACTATAATGTTTGGACGAGGCACGGAGAAATAGGGGTTATGATGGAAGACGGCGAGGAAGAAGAATACGATGACAACTATGTGCCCCTGAATACGGTGATGCTCTGAACATCAAGATGCACGACGATGTGCACGATGGTGCTGTGGCGAAGCTGCTGAAGATCAAGAGGAACCAGACGATGTGCCCCATGATGATGATCTCCGCGGGTCATTGTCGATGCAAGGACACAATGCGAAAGTCAAAAGGAGAAGCTGAAGTTTGATCGCATGTTAGAGGATCACAAAAAGGGTTGTACCCCAATTGCGAAGATGGCAACACAAAGCTCGGCACCGTACTCGAATTGCTGCGGTGGAAGGCAGAGAATCTGTGCTCGATAAAGGATTTGAGAAGCTCTCAAAATAATGAAGAAGAAGCTTCCAAAGGATAACGAATTGCCCGACAGTACATACGCAGCAAAGAAGGTCGTATGCCCTCTAGGATTGGAGGTGGATAAGATACATGCATGCCCTAATGACTGCATCCTCTACCGTGGTGCCTACAAGGATCTGAGCGCATGCCGGTATGCGGTGCATTGCGGTAAAAGATCGACGAGATGACCCTGGTGATGTTGACGGCGAGCCTCCCGGAAGAGGGTTCTGCGAAGGTGATGTGGTATGCTCCTATAATACCACGGTTGAAACGTCTGTTCAGAAACGGAGAGCATGCCAAGTTGATGCGATGGCACAGTGAGGACCGTAAGAAAGACGGAAGTTGAGAGCACCACGACGGGTCGTGATGGAGAAAAATCGAGAGAAATCTTTGGGATGAGTTTGCAAAGGACCCAAGGAACGTATGGTTTGCTTTAAGCGCAGATGGCATTAATCCTTTCGGGGAGCAGAGCAGCAATCACAGCACCTGGCCCGTGACTCTATGTATGTATAACCTTCCTCCTTGGATGTGCATGAAGCGGAAGTTCATTATGATGCCAATTCTCATCCAAGGCCCTAAGAAACCCGGCAACGACATTGATGTGTACCTAAGGCTATTAGTTGAGGAACTTTTAAAGCTGTGGAATGGAAACGGTGTACGTACGTGGGATGAGCACAAAAAGGAGGAATTTGACCTAAAGGCGTTGCTGTTCGTGACCATCAACGATTGGCCCGCTCTCGGTAACCTTCGGGACAGACAAACAAGGGATACCACGCATGCACGCACTGTTTACTTGACACCGATAGTATATACCGGGAAGCTGCAGGAAGAATGTGTACCAGGCCATCGTCGATTTCTTCCGACCAACCATCAATGTCGAAAGAAAGGCAAGCATTTCAAAGCGAGGCAGATCACCGGAAGAAGCCCGCCATGCGCATCGGTGATCACGTACTTGCTATGGTCAATGATTTACACGTAATCTTTGGAAAGGGTCGGCGGACTAGCTGTTCGAATGACGCTGAGAATCACGCACCCATGTGGAAGAAGAAATCTATATTTTGGGACCTACCCTCTGGAAAGACCTAGAGGTCCGCTCTCGATCAACGTGATGCACGTGAAGAAGAACCTTTGCGTGAACCTGCTAGGCTTCTTGGGCGTGTATGGGAAGACAAAAGATACACCGAGGCACGAGAGGACCTGCAACGCTTGCACGAAAAAGAGGGCATGCCTCCGAAGCAAGATGAAGGTCCCGCCAGCTACGCTCTTACGAAAGAAGAGAAAGAAATATTCTTTCAATGCCTGCTCAGTATGAAGGTCCCGACTGGCTTCTCGTCGAATATAAAGGGAATAATAAATATGCGGAGAAAAAGTTCCGAACCTAAAGTCTCATGACTGCCACGTGATTATGACGCAACTGCTTCCGGTTGCATTGAGGGGCTTCTACCGGAAAACGTCTGATTAGCCATTGTGAAGCTATGTGCATTCCTCAATGCAATATCTCAAAAGGTGATCGATCCAGAAATCATAGCAACGCTAAGGAGTGATGTGGCGCAATGTCTTGTCGGTTTCGAGCTGGTGTTCCCACCATCCTTCTTCAATATCATGACCACGTCCTAGTTCATCTAGTCGAGATTGTCATTCGGGGCCCGTATTTCTACACAATATGTACCCCTTTGAGAGGTTCATGGAGTCCTAAAGAAATATGTTCAGTAACCGTGCTAGGCCGAAGGAAGCATCTCCATGGGCCATCAAGCAGAGGATGTCATCGGGTTTTGTGTTGACTTCATTCCTGGCCTTAATAAGATAGGTCTCCATAAATCGCGGTATGAGGGAGACTATTTGGAAAAGGCACGCTTGGAAGAGACTCAATAATATGCAGGGACGGATATTCTTGGTCTCAAGCACACTACACAGTTCTAGAACTCTACCTTGGTGACCCCGTATGTCGATGAACACAAGAACGATCTGCGCCCAAACACCCGGAGCGGGCGACGGCTGGATTACATGTGAACACATCGGGACTTTCAGCAGTTGGTTGGAAACACGTCTCGGAGGTGACAACACTGTTTGTGATGAGTCGTACTTGTTGTCCAGGGACCATCTTCGACTGTAATGATTTGGAAAGGATACTGAGATAAATGGGAATACATTTTACACGATTGACCAAGATGAAAAGAGCACCAACCAAAACAGCTGTGTCCGCTTTGATGCAGCAACCGACAAGGAAATGACACATATTATGGTTACATAGTAGACATATGAGAACTTGACTACGGAGTAGATTTTAAGGTCCCTTTGTTTAAGTGCAAGTGGGTCAATCTGTCGAGGAGGGAGTGCAGGTAGACCCACGATGACGGAATGACAACAGTGGATCTGAAAATCTTGGGTACACCGACGAACCGTTCGTCCTAGCCAATGATGTGGCACAGGTTATCTATGTGAAGGACATGTCTACCAGACCGAGGAAAAGAAAAGATAAGGAAGCGAATACATCATACAATGAGCCAAAGCGCCACATAGTTCTTTCGGGAAAAGGGACATCCACGGGAGTGGAGGGCAAGACAGACATGTGTGAAGAGTATGAAAAGTTTCATGAAATTCCCCCTTCAAAGTCAAGGCTGACCCAAGCATCCCGATAAACGATGAAGATTATCCATGGTTACTGGCGCAATAAGCAAACGACACAAGCGAAGAAAAAGTGAAGACTTTCTCCGCAACTATTATGATGATACCATGCCAACTTTGTAACACACGAGTATGATACCATTGTCCGTTTTGTTCATGAACATGCTATGCCAACTTTTTCAGAGTTCATTTGAAAACTATGAATTTGAAAACCTCGCCAACCAAGGGCGCCACACCGTTTATAAGCCCGTCCCTCTACGCCTTGTTGAGCTCACAAACTTGTGATTCACACAAATTTCAAAGAATTCAAATTTTATAAAACTAATGGCACAAACAGAAAGTTTATAATTGTTCTAAAACAAATGGCACTAACAGAAAGTTTATAATTTTGCTGACCTAAAAGCAAAAAGAATTTAAAAATAAAGCAAAAACCAAAAAGAAAATAAATAATGCAGAAAACAAAACAAAAAAACTTGAAAAAAAATAAAAATAGCAACAATAAGCATTTTGTTGTAAGTAGAAACAAAATAAAATAAATAAAGCAACAAAGAAATCAAAAAAATGTTTTGAATTTTAAAACTAATGACACAAACAGAAAGTTTATATTTTTCTAAAACTAAAAGCACTAACAGAAAGTTTATAATTTTACTGACCTAAAAGCAAAAAGAATTAAAAAATAAAGCAAAAACCAAAAGAAAATAAATAATGCAGAAAACAAAACAAAAAACTTGAAAAAATAAAAATAGCAACAATAAGTATTTTGTTGTAAGTAGAAACAAAATAAAATAAATAAAGCAACAAAGAAAACAAAAAGTGTTTTCAAATTTTAAAACTAATGGCACTAATAGAAAGTATATATTTTTCTAAAACTAAAAGCAAAAAGAAATAAAATATAAAGCAAAAAAAGTGCCACCTACTGGGCCCCCACAGCCTGAATACGACTAGAAACCCTATGGGCCAGGATTCAGGCCCGCGGAAGGCCCAGCAGGCCCACAGCACAGGTGGCGAGATAGGCCCAAAGCCTGCTTTAGAGAGGAGCTCGAGAGGGAGCCGCACCGCACCTTATAAACTGGTGCGGCTCCTCTCAACTAGCGAGGTCGGACTAAACATTTGGCGCAGGCAGCACGACCTTTGGTCCCGGTTGGTGGCACCAACCGGGACTAAAGACCATTAGTCCCGGTCGAGGCACCAACGGGACCAATGCCCTTGCTATATAACCAGGACTTGTGAAAATTTCACATCTCCTCGCCAGTTCCCCGACGACCTTGAGCTCATCGACGCCGCCAGCTGCCCAGATCGACGCCGTCCGCTCCCCCCGCCGCCGCCGTCCGTCAGCGCGCCGCCCGCCGCCGTCAGCGCCCCGTCGTCGCCCTGCCCCGTCGCCGCCAGCGCTGCCCAACGCCGCCCGCCGCCCGCCGCCGACGCCTGTTGTCGTCGCCACGCCGCGCCGTCGTCGCCTGCCACGCCTACCCGCCCGCCTTGAGCCCGTCGTCGCCTACCGCGACCCGCCGCCTCGTCGCCCCGAGCCCGCCGCCTCGACCCGTCGTCGCCGTCGTTGACGCCCTCGCCCGCCGCCGCCGTCGCCCTCGCCCGGCCGCCCCCGTTTATAGAGCCGCCGCCGTCAAGCCGCCCCTTTTTTTTATTTCTATTAGTTTATTTTTTTGTTCATATGTGATGTATATGTGTATGTGGCTATAATGTATATGTTTTTTATTTTATTAGTTCAGTTTTTGTTCATATATAGAAAGTTACAATTTTAATTAGGTTAGTGCATTTTAATTAGGTTAGTGTAGAGGAAAAAGTAAAATAAGGAAAAGGAAGAAAAGAGGAAGAAGGAAGAAGGAAGAAGAAGAAGAAAAAGAATGAGAGGAAAAGAAAGAAGAAGAGGAGAAGAAGAAAGGAATAGAGGAGAAGAAGAAAAATAGAAAAAATTCTATTTTTCTTCCTTTCTATTTTTCTTCTTCTCCTCTATTCTTTTCTTCTTCTCCTTTTTTTTCTTCTTTTTTCTTCTTCCTTCTTCCTCTTTTCTTCCTTTTCCTTATTTTTATTAGTTTATTTTTTGTTCATATGTGATGTATATGTGTATGTGGCTATAATGTATATGTTTTTTATTTTTATTAATTTAGTTTTTGTTCATATATAGAAAGTTACAATTTTAATTAGGTTAGTGCATTTTAATTAGGTTAGTGTAGAGGAAAAAGTAAAATAAGGAAAAGGAAGAAAAGAGGAAGAAGGAAGAAGGAAGAAGAAGAAAAAAGAAGAAAAAAAAAAAGGAGAAGAAGAAAGAATAGAGAGAAGAAGAAAAATAGAAAAAATTTCTATTTTTCTTCTCTCTATTCCTTTCTTCTTCTCCTCTTCTTTTCTTCTTTTCCTCTCATTCTTTTCTTCTTCTTTCTTCTTCTCTATTCCTTTCTTCTTCTCCTCTTCTTTTTCTTCTTTTTCCTCTCATTCTTTTTCTTCTTCTTCTTCCTTCTTCCTTCTTCCTCTTTTCTTCCTTTTCCTTATTTTCCTTTCTCGAGGGATAAGAAGAAAAAGAAGAGGAGAAGAAGAAAGAAAGGAATAGAGGAGAAAGAAGAAACTTTGACACGAGGGGGGGGTACCGATACCCCCTCCCCGATAACATTATTTTCCCATGTATATGTATGTTGCGTCGTTGTCGATATAACGAGGGTGTCGAGGATCGCCGAGGGGTCGAGGGTCGGGAACTAGGGTAGAGGGTCGAGGTCGTTAAGGGGTCAAGGGTCGAAGGTTTCAGTGGTCGAGGTTCCTATAGTGTCAAAGTATTGAAGAAATCCATGGCTTCATCATTAGGCGGAATTAACCATGGCATGATGGTATGAAGTCCTCAAAGTTGTTACGGAATGGAGTCCGGATAGGATAATTTGCCTTTTGCTGAACTTTGTACCAAAAAGTGAATTATCCTATCCGGGACTCCGCTCCAAAACAACTTTGGAGAGCTTGCACCATCATGCACTGATTATTTTAGCCTAATGATGAAGACATGGTTTTGTTGAATCCTTTGACACTAGGCAACCTCCCGACCCTCGGCGATCTTCGACCCTTGACCTCGACCGCTCGACGATCCACGACCCTCTACCCCATCATGGCGCCGATGCCCACGCCACTTGTGGGACATAGATATCTGTTCAACGCCGACCCCTCCCGATAGCTTCAACACGTGGGGGGTCGATACGCATACCCCCTCCGCTTGAAGCGTTCTCGAGGCCACCCCCTAACCCTTGAAGCGTTGTCGAGGCCACCCCAAACCCTAGAGAAGCAGCGTCGAGGCCACTAATATGATTCCTTATTGTGATTAGCTAGCTAGTTCTACGTTGGCACTAATATATCCATATCTGTCATGTTTGAATAATAATTGCCATGTTGTAAATATTTGTAGAAACTATGGACACCCCCGAGACGAAGCACAAGAAGCGTTGTTGAGAGACATAATCGCACGGAAGTGATGCCGTCTCCTCGATGATGTTTCTCAACGCCGACAACGATGGTCTGGAAGGAGATGGTGAAGAAGCAGCTGGCTATGATTTACATGGCTCCGATGACCCAATGCCGGTGCAAGAAGGAGAGGGTGAAGAAGTAGACCGTGAGGACGGCTCGGTGATCACCAAACCGAGTCCGCCAGGTATATATATTAGTTAAGCCTGTGCTGACTAGCTCTCGTCTTTGTTTTGGTATATATGTACACATATTAATTAACTCCGTCTTTGTTCTTTTTCTAGCCCTCCGAATCGAGCACAACTTCGGTAAAGAGACGAGGCCCAAGAAAAGTTGAGCTCGGATGAAAAGTTTGAGATCATACAAATCGCGACGACGGCCAACCGATTGAACCCTACCGGACAAAGAAGGCATTTGTTGCTCGGCGAGGTTACGTTAGGGACAAGATCCCGATCAGCATCCACCAATGGTATAAGCCTAAGAACGAAGACCCCGAGGTGTCTTGTGTCAATGATATGCAGAAAAATGATCTTTGGACTGAGCTGAAGTCAAATTTTACCCTACCGCCAGAGGATGATCCGGAGAAGCCATAATAGAGCCATTAATCAAGTCTTTTGCTCTTAAGAAGATGGCAGAACTATTCAGGAATTGGAAGAAAGACCTCAATACGTATGTCGAAAAAATGAGACACCAGAATTCACGGGCAAATATGAGAAGATCAGAGATGATGCCCGCATTTGTGGCCTACAAGACATCGAAAAGAGTAAAAAGATGTCAGCGACAAACAAGAGAAATGTTGCGAAGAAGAAGCTTCACCATCGCACGGGTCGTGGCTACCTCATAGCCCGCCTAAGTGGGCCAAGGCTGAGAATGATCTGCTTGATAAAGGGATCGAACCGAGACAATGAACTGGCCAGACCGTTGCGGACTTGGTTCTTGGGCGGCGGATCCTTGGACCCTATAACGGGAAGTGCATTTGGACGGACGAACAATTGGACATACCAGTCAAGAGGCTTAAGCATTATATCGAAGCAGCGCAGCAAGGGAAGTTTGTTCGAGCACGGGGAGAAGGACGAGCTCACAATGGCCCTCGGGAATCTGAGCACCTGGACGGACACGAGGCACGCCAGCTCCCTTTCGTGGAAGGCTGGATTTCGGACGCAGGGGTTACAAAACCCATGAGAGGAGGAAGAAACTGGAGCAGAGCCTAATGCAGCGCTGCACGAAAGGGTAATGGGGCTAGAGGAACGAGAAGAGGAACGAAGCAGCAGATCACAACAAACGACCTGCGAAGCTTCCCCGGCTACCCCGCCATCTCGGCGGAGAAGCAGCGTGGCTTCCACCGAGCTGCTTCAGCCAGAGCAGCATGCCTTGACAGCTCTCGCCAGCTATCCCGTGGATGCTATCACGGATGCTGAAAGTTGCCACCTTATGGCGCAATGGAGCAATTTGAAGGTCAAGGCGGCTGTTGGCTCTGTTTATCCTACTAAACCCGACTCAACTTTTCACCGCCGCCGATTCCGAAGGATATGCTAAGGTGATGGTCGATGAAATAACGGAGGATTTGAGGACCTCGGCTTGACCACCCTACCGGTCAAGGGAGTATCGGCTGGGTTCTGCTCAAGACTCCATGCCTATGGCGGAAGGATCTCATCAACCTTCCGAACTGGACGCCTCCGCCTCCTCCTCCTCCTCCCGCGAGTCGGGCACTCCGCCTCCTCCACCGCCTCCTCCTCCGCGAGTGACGATCAGGGCACTCGGCCGGCTCCTTCTCCGCGCGTGGCGGCACTCCGTCTCCTTCTCCGCCTGCACCGGCGCGTCCGGCAGCCAGCCTCCTCCTTCTCCGCCTCGTCGGCAAGGGCGGAAGAGACCCGCCGCCGCTCCGGCTGCTCCGGCGCGTTGTAGTCCTTCTCCTCCGCCGTAAGCAAGGAAAGAAGACATCCGCTCCGCTCTGCTTCTGCCGCATCTAGCAGTACAGCCAAAGGCGGGAGGAGATCTGATTCGGTCCTTCTCTCAAGACTCGGAGAAGTTACCGACGAGAGGAGCGAGGAGGAAAACGCGAAGATCGCGCAGACCGAAGTGGATGACTGGTTTCAAGGGTTGAAAGCAAAGAGACATCCACCTCCGGAGGAGAAGGTAGATCCGTCAAAGCGAAGCGCACTCTGCTGCCCCGACAAAACCACCCAAGTCTCCGCCGAAAGGCAACTATGAGCGCATTATTGGAAAGGCATTTGCGAAGCGGAGAGATCGGGAAGTACTGTCGGTGATCAAAGGATGAAAGAACGACGAGCTGGGAAACAAATTGCCCAGCTCGGCGAACAATAAGCAATCGTGCCCCCGCTCAAGGTGCTCGCTAGCGACATCGTCGATCCGAGGATGGTGCCGGTTATGGCAATCCTGAAGATTACCTGCCCGACGATGTACAATTTGATTTCTTGGAGGTGCAGATACAAAGATACGAGTACGGGAAGCCTCTCGTCAAAGATGAAAGCTCTCTAACAACGATGATGCTAAGATTGCATGATTGGTACATGAAAACCTGCAAAGAGTCCGAGGGGAGGAATACTTTGTATGTGAGAGTTAAAAGGAGCATGACCTCCTTGGAATTGAACTGTTGCCTATTCCATTTGAGGAGTTCTATCAGTTTTCAATCAATTGGCCCTCGATAAAGCAACGGTCACCTGCTACTGTCTGTAAGTAGTACTACTTCTGTCATTAAGTATCTCTATATAACTCAGCTCTTTCATTGCATGTATTTATAAATATCCTCACTATATTATGCAGATTGAAGATCGCAGAAATGAAGAAAAAGCAAGTAGGTGATATTGGGTTCATTAACACATATCTCATAGATGCAAATGAGGTTAAATATCGTGTCATTGAAACCGAGGCCAACTTGCTACGATCGTTGGAAATAAATGAACACAAAAATACAATACTCTTTCCTTACAACTACACGTGAGTGTTACTGTCTTGTGGCATATTCGGTTTCCCTTATTTAGTCTAGGTTATAGAAATGTAATATTGATGAGTTATGCATGCGCAAGCAGGTTCCACTATATTCTCCTAGAGATTAAGCTTGAGCAGGAGTAGTAACTGTCTTAGACTCGAGACGAGAAGATCCCAAGGAGTATGCGGAAATGACTGAAATGCTCGAGAAGTAAGTTAAATCGATCATTATCCACCATATCAGCAACTTTGTTCATTTATGATATCAAGTAATTGTTTTCTTTGTATGGCAGGGCTTGGGGAAAATTCACCAAAAAAGCTCCGGGACTACCGAAGAAGCTGCAATTTAGACACCCGAAAGTAAGTACTATATAGTAGCATATTCCACGCGCATCTCCTAGTGATTCAAGCGCTACTAGTTTCATCAATACCATTTAGCATGTGCTTGCTAATTATCAGTTTGATTGACCTCTGTTTCTTGTAAAGTGGTTGTGGCAGGAACAAGGGAATGATTTCTGTGGATACTACGTTTGCGAGTCCATCCGCCACACGACCTGTGAGAGGGGCTACTCCGACAAACAATTTGAAGTGCGTAAATAAAAATATTCACAATTTTATTTTATTACCATCATTTGTGTTGAGTTTCATTCATTCATATATATATATATATATATATATATATATATATATATATATATATATATATATATAGACCCCTTTCTTAAAATTAGATGTTTCGGAAGCGGGATGAACTCCTAGCACCAGATCGCATGCGAGCAATTCAAGAGGAATTGGCGGCATTCTTTCTTGACTATGTGATCGCTGAAGACGGGGAATACTATGTGGACCACGCGTCCGTATTGTAAAAGATAATTATTGTATATATGTAGCCGGTAGTGTCGGATAGATATACGAGAACTTGTTGTTCGACCAATCTCTCGGAGAAGGAGAGGTGGTCGATATCACTTCTCTCTGTATGCATATATATGTTCATGACGATCTTCTGTTTGCTTAATTACTAGCTAGCTAGCATGTCTAGTTAGTCCTCTCTATACGTATGTATAGTACGTAGCGTCGACCAAGCACGGACAAAAGAAAGGACACTTTTCTCTATTAATTAGCTAGCTATAGCACAATATATGAAACACCTAAATTAACCCCCCAAAACCCCCCAACCCCCCCCCTTTGAAAAAAAAAACCAGAGCCTAAAGAAATCTTGACGCGTGGATGCCTATTGGTCCCGGTTGGTGCCACCAACCGACCAAAGGCCCTCCCGCCTGGCTCAGCGGACAGGCCACGTGGAGGTTTGATCTGTCGGTTGCCTGGATAGAACCAAGGAAAGGGTGAGGTATTAAGATCGACCCTTTAGTCCCGGTTCATGAACCGGGACTAAAGGCCCTCACCAACCGGGACTATAGGCCCTTTTTCTACTAATGAATGTATGAGAGAAATCATTTTGCATTGGCCTCAACAATTGAAATATCTCACATGGATATTGAATGATACACATTACGGCACAATCTGGGAAAGAGTGATGATCTCTATGTGCATCTTTAGCTACATCGATGGGTATTTCGATTATTTAGGTTCAGACGTTGCACCACTGAACATAAGCATTAAATCGCCCTAATCAGGTGCTGAAATAAATATCTGAAGCGGGGCGACAGGCTTTTTCGTTAAATAAATATCTGAACTAAAGAGCATTAGATTTTAGCAAGGAAAACGTTTATAATCAACCGATGATTTGCCTCTCGCGTAAACCAGCTCCTCCGATCGGTCCACCGCATCCCTAGCATTATCCACATCCACACGCAGGTCGTCTTCCTCTCCAGCATATCTCTCCCTCGTCTCTCGCCCTCTCGTCTCTCCCTGATGCAGACCGCCGTCGGGAGGAAGCAGACCCGGCCGTCGCCACTGCCGGAGATTTTCTTCCCCCCTCTCCCTCCTTCCTGTCACGTTTGAGGATGCTGCAAGCCCCGCCACCAAAGCCATCATGAGGAGAGAGAAGTGATGGAGCTGCGATGGAGGCAGTCGATGCTGCGACGGAGAACCGCCGCGCCGGAGACCACGAATAGAGTAGCTTCTACGCCGACCACCGCCCGCCATGGCCGTCTCCATGAGCTGCAATGGAGCGACGCATGGTGTTGTGACGGTGACAGCGGCGAGTGACCGTCGGAGGCTCTGCAACTCCGGCGATGTTGCCTTGAAGCTGTCAGGAACCATCGCCGATGTTGCAATGGAGCAACGCCAAGCCGCCGGAAGCATAGCAGGCGCTACAATGGAGCTTCGTCGGCGCCGTCGGTGCTGCATTGGAGCTCCGCGAGGGCTGCAATGAAGCTTCGCTGGACGCCGTTAATGCTACACTGAAGCAATTGTCGCCGTGCAGTGCGCCATGAGAGCTGCAGTGAAGCTTTGACTGGGTGCCCTCAGCCTTGCGTTGAAGCTTCGTGTGGTCATTGCTGCCGTACCGTTGCAGCCATGGAACGGCTACAAGCACGCAGATCCGACGGCTGGCTAGGCGGATGATATTCGTAGCAGCCGCCTTTTAGCAAACATCCCCTTAGGCCTGAACCATACATCTTTGATCAATGTTGCAGGGGAGAGATTAATTGTGTCTTGTGAGCACAACCCAATACATGAGTACTCTTTTTTTTCTCAGGGAAAAGACATGAGTATTTTAACCCACAGTAAGCATGAACATAATATGTTCAGACTTGGGCACAGGAAAAAAAAGTAAAAACCGGAGCAGTACTACTATAGCGTAGCAGCAAATGTATTGCTCTGAGGATGAGGAGCTAACTAGCAGCTGGTTGGGCGTGGTTAAGAAGCAATCACACCATGGGACAGCGGCCGCACGTCGTAACATGAGGGTCAGAGGACCTAAGAACTTGCAGCTACCTGTAGCGCGTGGAAGCTCGGAAACTCGCCGGCGGCGTTGACTGAGGCAGTAGGGTATCCGGCGTACGGTGGACAGGTTGATCCTCTGTCGCTGGCGGCGGATTGGGGCCGGTGGGGCAGCCAAGGCTTCCGCAGCGTTGACAAATCGGCTCTGCACAATCGTCGACGGCGTGGGGACGAGAGTAAAAAGCGGCAGCCGCGAGAGGGTGAGAGCAGAGACCGGCGGCCGCGTGTGGATGAGTGCAGCGACCGGCGGCGTCGTGTGGATGAGAGCAGAGATGGGCGGCCTCGTGTGGATGAGCAAATGATGGATTTATCAAAAAGGTTTTCGTCCCATTTTATATATAATAAAGCAATGATCCACAAGCATCACGATACAAACTCATCACACCACCACCACACACGACACATACATAAGGCAAGATACAAAGGTGCCGAGCACCGCCACACCACCCCCAACGACTATGAAGCCACTACATATACGCGAGGACGAACCGCTTGGAGCCAACGTAGACCTCCAATCCTCCGAGGAGAGGTGAGACGAAAAACGACGGAACAAGGACTTCAAGATGGTGCCTCTTAGAAGGGAACGACCACTGATAGCCGCCACCATCCTATCCCGAAGATCGAGTTTTTATCCGGAGCAACTCAAAGGAATAAGGACACCGCGACAGATTCTACGTGAAGGATACGGTGTCCACGGACGCGGCCGCTGTCGGCCAATACAAGATTGGGCAAGTGATGTACCCCGGCACGCCCACCCCTCTGGCGCATCCTAGCTCCACCAACCACCAGTGAACATCCACCCGCGTGGCCATGGCCGCTCGCCCGCAATCGAGGCGCAAGTTCCGCCCATGAACGTCGTGCCTCCCGCAGCTAGAGCCGCTGCCCTGCATCCAGACACCCCCAAGACCGACCAAAGTGACCGGCTTTGGGCCAAAGGACGTGCCCGACCGAAGAGACCGCGGCATACGTCCCGCCTCGAACAACGTCGGAGCTGCGTCAGCCCACACATGGTCGGGGAACATGGGAGGAGGAGGAGCGGACGCATCCGGGTCGGCACACCCCTGTGCCAGCGACGGGTGGCCCGAGCTCGTCGGCGCCTCCCATCCCTCCAGCCTGCCTCACCACCGGACACTTCCTATGTCACCCCACCTCAGCGGCGAACGCTACTCCACGCAACGCCACGCAACGCCACCAATACACATATGCCCACCGACAAGGAGAGATCCCAAGGACCGCCGCCAATCGCGACGGAAGCTCACCGAGGAGCCCATCTGCGCTGCCTGCCGTCATCCAGCCACCGTAGCCCGTGGATCCCGGTCGGCCCACCCACCGGTCAGCCACTGCTGCGTCGCACTACCACCCGCCGTGGCTATGGCAGCGACAGAGACTTTCAGCCCGTCAGGCCCCGGATCTGGCCTCGCCCCCGCCGTCCCTGGAGACCAAGGCACGCCCGCCACCGCCGCGCTGCCCAACGCACCACAGCCGCGCCGCCGCCGTCGACCAGCCCATGCACGCTGTCGTGCTGCCGCGCCCGGCGCCTAGCGCGGCACCCAATCCCAGGTGGGAGGGGAGGAGGGGGGAGGGGCGCCCCGCCGGCGGCTAGGGTTAGCCTCCTGTGCGCCCGCGGGGGCGTCACGGGAGGGGGAGGAGCAAATGTTGGATTTAGCCTTTCACAAACTAATTAGTCCCATTAGAATTTGCAGTTCATTCGTGTTAGAGTTAGGATTTGAAGTGGATTCATGTCTTGTATTTAATCACACTTGTTAAGGGTTCTTATGGAATGGATTCGCCTGAAACGGCCAAGAGCATTAACACGTACAAGATCTCCTTAGCCTTACAACCGGTGATAAGACATACAATGCAACACTAGCCTGAAAGGGTGTCTTGCTTCTTTTTTCTGCCTTTTGGAGACTATAAGCATCCATCTTACGCCTCTTTTTGCTTGAAACCAAACGAGCAAACATCAAGTTTTGGTGAGTCGCTGTATATATATGTCCATCTGGTCGGTGTTCTCTCCTTCAACGCGTCATGTGTAGATCCACACAGCTATGTTATATTTGACATACCCAAGCAGTTGATAAAAATGGATACGAGCAGCCATAACAAGTACTGCCATACATGCATAATAAAAGTCATACATATGTCAATCTTCAAACCAAATAAGCATTCAGCTTCTTCTACGAGCATCTTAGAAACACAAAACAGCTTGGTATCGAACGGTTCGCTGATGGGAAACCATCTAGTCACAAGAAAGTGCAACATAACTCCGGGCAGCATCCTTGGTCTTACATTAGCGCCACTCTAAATCTTTCTGCGGCGCTAGCATCAAGGATGCCATAAGTGGTGCAAAGGTTAGGATCGTATGGTTCCATGATCGAATTCATAAAACGTTCTGCTTCCTCATCGGTGGCCTTGGTTGCTCCGAAGTTCAACTTGGGTGGTTCCATGAGTCGCGCCACAACAGTGGGATCATCAAGGCCCTAATGGAAACAAATGCACAAGCAGGAATTGATCAACCAACTAACCAACATCATGTTATTATATACCTACCACACAAGATGAAGCGTCTTTACCTTGAACATTTGTCTTATCCTCGCCTCCTCAGCTTTCCACTGTAAAAGACGTCCATTCAATTAAAAATGAATATAGCAACAGAAAATGTCAAACGCTAGCTTACCAGGAAATAAAAACATCACACTTACATCATCCATAGTCTCTGCGATCGCTATATTAGGTCCAAGACATTCTCCCTTCAAGTTGCAAACCTTAGAGTGACCACCACTGTATGCATCAGCATTGGGGTGCTTCATATTACTTTCACAGCCGTAGCAGTGACCTTCGTTTAAAGAAAGAGAGGAGATAATTAAGGACCTTTAAATAATGATAGCTGATTAAGTGAAGGTAATAATACCCATGGATGTGCATGAACTTGTTTGAGATATCACAATGCAAAGTTCAAGGATAATCGATAAGATGACACGAGGCACAAACAAACAAACAGGTCAATTCAGAGATCATACACTAAAGACATAAACGTTTAAACTGTATTTTAGTAACACTTGATAAGAGTATAAAGTACCGTTATCAAAACGATCAACCATGGAGACCTTTAAATAAAGAGAGGAGATAATGACCTTTAAACAATGATAGCTGATTAACTGAAGGTAATAAACTAGTTTGAGATATTACACATGGATGTGCATGAACTAGTTTGAGATATTACAATGCAGAAGGATAAAGAATAAAATCCCACGAGGCACAAACAAACAGGGTCAACCATGATAAGAGTAAAAATACCGTTTGAAAGACAAAAACGTTTAAACTATATTTCAGCGACACTTGATAAGAGTACAAAATACCATTATCAAAAGGATCAACCATGCAGGTACAGCTGACCACCAATTTTTCGTCTTCTCCTGGCATACGTGTGACTTCAGCAAAGAACAGATTGTCGGTGGTCTTTGCTCCTTTGGTCCTTGTAGTGAAATTAACATGGTAGTAGCGGCAGTTGCCCTCATATATTACTTCATAGCACACAACATCTTTAACTTCAAACGCATGATCCTGAGATAAGAAGAATGGATCCCATCAGCGACTAGTTGTTAGATGAACGAATAGGACAGTCGTATAACACAAAGCACTCCAGGTAGTGCATGATAAAGAGTAAGGACAGGAAGGAGGGACAAAGAGCAAACCTTGAAAAGATTGTGATCCTCGTTATACTTGTCCACCAAAGCTTGAACCAGCTGGAGCATCCAGCAACGGCTTTCATCAACCGGCTCCGATTTCACGTACATCTTCTTTGAGCCATCAGGCCAGAAAAGAGAGTCTCGTATACCCCTCTCTACACTAGCCTTACCCACTTCGTAGAACTCAGGTCGCTCCTCGCACCTATTTTAGATCAGAGATTCCTTCATGGTTAATATATTTTGCTTTCACAACAGCGTAGTGTACAAAGAGATACTGCTCGCACATGTCTTCTGGCGTAGCTCATGAGGCTATAGTTTCAATGCTATCATCCGGAAATAGGATTAGGGACAAATAGTATGCATGCAGGATTGTTTAACAAGGATCAAACAGCTCGCACATGTCTTCTGGCGTAGCTCATGACATTAATCGACCAAAACGAAAGAGACCTACATACAAAATTACAAAGCGGTAGCACATATAGCATCTATATTAATTTGACGCACTACTTCAGCAACTCTCTCACAAATACAGTTAAAATGTCTCCTTAACTTGAAGTGGTCCCAGAACAGGAACTTAAAAATTAAGGCAGTTCGGTGCGTCATTTTGTTTCTTCTGTATGTATGAAAGTACCAAATTTTCTATAATCTAACTAGGGTTCATTCGTTCTTCTCCTGATTAATTATGCAAAAACTGTCACCACCTTTGGGGCTTAAAACATAGAAGGAAAAATCATAAATTGGAACTTGTTTGACTATATTATCAATTGCAAGTTTGCACGCAAAGAGAAGAGTTGAGAAAGTTTACATTATTGGGTCCCGACGGTCATGAAGGTAGCGATCAATGGCATTGTTAACTTGCTCTAAGCTCTGAAATGGCCCGCCCACATGAGGATATGTGTGGAAATATCCACTAAGATCGATCCTGGTGTAAAATGTGAGCCCCCAATCACACTGGTATCGGACCCAAATGGTGTCACGCCGAGAGGACGAGGACGTGGCAGTGATGGACAATCCCTTCAATGTTGTAACATCAACCAAGTTGTTTGATGACGAGACATCCCGCTGCTGCAGCGTTTGTCCGGACGCAGACTCAGCCACATGCTCCTGAGACCTGCATTGGAACAAGCAGTTTGGATGAGCAAAACCAAATTATCTTAGGTGGTGAATGAATAATCCATGGTATCATCATTGCAAAAGGTTGATAAGAGGCCTGAAATCGGTGTGAAATACGGGCTGGATTGGTTAGTTGTTGCTAACTTTTGCACTGCCGGTATAGGGAAAGCCGAAATCTGGCAAGTCTAGTGATTGGGTCAAAGCCAAATAGCCAATTGGATGCAAAAGGAAAAACAGGAACAGTACATAAAAATGAATAATCCATGGTATCATCATGGCAAACAGGTAGAGCAAAAAAAAAAATGTTTCGGGCTTGTTATGTTGTGCCCCAGCTGCACTTTCATGCTACCTCTCTTTCCTTTCCTTTCCTTTCTTTGGACCTGAACCTGTGATGCTGTTGGATGCTTGGTGCTGTTGCTTTATAATATAAAGCAGGAGGAAACCCTTTTTCGTAAAATAGGAACAGTACCAAACCAACCATTCCCTGTACAGAAACCCTTGTTATCCTAAATCCTCCATTGATGAATGAACGATCGAAGCAACAAGCCGCCATTGACAAATGAAACAATTTGACTTGGACTAAACATGATGATATGTAACAAGATGGGGAGGCTGGGTGGCCATACGGCAGTTGGCTGAGCTGTTTCCGAAACAAATTGGATAACGAGGGAAGCCAGGTCCATGATGATGGCGATTCCTCCAATGTTGCAGTCGGTTTTGCTGCTCATCCCCCCAGAGCTGCAGTGAAGCAGGCTGTTAGGAGATGAACAATCCACATCAATGCAGTCTCGGTCTGCTTGATGGAGCATACAAAGACTTGCATGTGTGTTTTCCAGATAAAATACAGCACATTATTTCTAGAAAACTGGGGATCACCTACGGGCATAAATCCGACGCATATATCAGAATCCTAAAGCGATTAATAATGGAAAGATGCGCGGCGGCGTTCATACCAGGACTTGTCCGGTAGCCGCGGCGAGCGAAAGGCGGCCATCGAATGAGGAGGTGGGGGCACGGGCGGCGGCAGGTCGCGGAGACTCGTCGATCCGCTTGGTCGTTCCGTTCCGTAATTGGAGTGCGGAGGCGCTGCACGGGCACCCCAGGCTCTCGCCGTGCGCGGTCGGTGGCCATGGCGGAAGAAGGGGGTTAGGGTTTGTTTCCCGGGGAGAGGAGGAGAAGCGAGATGGAAGGAGGTCGGCGGCATGGCCCGCTTGTCATCAGAATACATACAGACACACAGTCCTCCAACGCAACGCTCTGGCAACGGGGCCCTATCTATCAATCTCCGCCGCCATCCATGGTCAGGTGAGGTCCATGGACACGCCGACGGCGACTAATAATGACAATACGCATCCACGTCGGCGGCGACTGCCGACTGGTGACAATGCCGAGAGAGAGAGAGAGAGAGAGAGAGAGAGAGAGAGAGAGAGAGAGATGCTTACATCGAGGCAGGATATGGAAATTGCTCCAATGCCTCCCGTCCCGTACGTTACCGTACCTACGCTCCAAACCAAGTCGATCCCCGCAGAGTCGATCATGGGACGTGATGTATGGACTATGGAGGGTTCGAGTCGGTTCGGAATCGTAGCACTAGTCCAGTTTCCAATCCTTCACAAACACGAGTTGGCAGCGATTTTCTCTTCGCTAGGAACGTTCGCCACGAAACATTACCGTTTCCTTTTTATGTGTTGCTAATGCACCCCTGTAATCAATGGATTTGCTCTCTTAGAACACCTAATAAAATCGGCCGTGTCAAATTCTCCTCAAACATCCATGGACGCGCCCAGTTAGTAACCCGACAAAAGAGAGGAAAAAAAATAGTGACTCAACCGAACCCCTAATATCATCATCCCTATATGCGCGGGTTGTCTGCAAATTTTCGTATTGGAAACAAATATAGAGAGGATACGAGGGGTCGCGGACACATCCGGTCGGTCCGTCCGTCACGTAGGACGAGACCCAACTCAGACCACCTTTTCTCTTTCTTTATTTTTTCTCTATTCATCTTCACAATTCACATGTAAGTGATCGAACATATACGAAAGAAATAAAGAATATGACTGTATGGAGGACAAATAAAGGCTCAAAATGGATAGACCGGAGTACATCGACGTTTAGGGGAGGGGGGTGGATGTGCTAAATGCAGTTGTAGATGCCATCACAGCTAGTGTACAAAGCCACTTGAGACCAGTTTTTTGAGAAAAACTTCCGATCTTGTGAATATTTTTTTTTAAAATGAGGATAACCCCTGACCGCTACATTGAACGATTTACACAACCATCTTTATTAAATTATTCACCATATATATAGGACAAATGTTTCCTACAAGCAGTGGTAGTTACCACCACTTGCGTTTTGTATGTTGTATGTAGTCACTAGTAGAAAAAGGGTCAAATGTGAAGCACATTAGTGCCGGTTTGTATTTAAGCCGGCACTAATGTATACATTAGTGCCGGTTCCAACGGCTAGCCAGGCCGCTTTCATTAGTACCGGTTCGTGCCACGAACCGGTACTAATGATAGTGGTGGTAGGATGTTGTCAGACTGGGGCCTCTCCAGCCCCTTAGTACCGGTTCTTGGCACAAACCGGTACTAAAGGTCGTCCTACATAAACCCTTCGTCCACCCGAGCTCGCTCTGTTCTTCCCCTTTCCCCTCTCCTCTCTGTTCTTCCTCTTTCTCTCGAGCTCATCACACATTTTGCCCAAATTTTGTCAAGATTTGAAGGCCCCCATCCATTGAAATGATCACAAAGGTTAGCAACTTTGTCCTTTTATCTCTCATTGCTAGATTTATTCTTGCAATGCTTTATATAGTGATTAATTTATGAGTTTAGTAATTTCGGAGGAAATATATATATGTGCTAGTATTTGATTTATATGCAATTTGAGGTCAAAATTAACACTTAGTTTGCATATGTAGGTGTGGTTTACTTAGTGCCTTCTAAATCTCCGTCAGCACCACCGTCGATCGCCCGCACCGTCCCGTCGCCGGCACCAACTTGTGGTGAGCCTCTTTGTTCATGAAATTTTATATAAAAATTGATGTTTGTGTGTTTTGGATATATAGTTACTCGTATAATTATCTTACCCGTAAGTTGTTTGTTATACATATAGTGCCATGGTTTTGATATCCGTCCCCGTCGGCCCTCGTCCTTGTTATGATTCGGATGTGGTATATATATTATCTTTTAAAACTAGTTGCATTTCGTGTTTATGAAAAATTATGCCCATCAAGTTGACATAGAAATTTTTTCTAGGAGGTACGTGAACCGGAAATTCCAACCGACCCTATTGTCGAGAGGTTAAATTTAGTTGAAAGAGAAAACGAGTACTTGAAAGAAAAATTGAAAAGAATTGAGGGGAGATGATGGAATTGGAGTTGCATGTTGCCGAAGTCGTCGATGATCACAAGATCAAGATGAAGAAAATGCGCTTGAAGATTAGAAAGATTAGAAAATATGCCATCGATAGTGAGGCTTGGTATCATTATGCTGTTGGATCCATTGTTACCTTAGTTGCGATCTTGATCGCATTTGTTGTTGCATTTAAATGCTTTAGCTAGAGAGTTATTTGTTTGTTGCATTTAAGTGTTGTATGAACTTTATGTATGAACTTGTATTAATTTGGTCTATTCGGTGTTGTGTAATGAAGATGAGACGGCAATGGATGTACGATGACCGATGCTCTCCCCAGTTCGTTGAGGGCGTGCATACTTTTCTGATTGCGGCTGAGGCAAACAAGCGGGCGGATGGTTTTATGCCTTGTCCATGTGCTGGCTGTAAGAATGGTCACAATTACTCTACGTCAAGAACCATTCACGTCCACTTGTTTGAGTCCGGTTTCATGCCCCACTATAATGTTTGGACCAAGCACGGAGAAAGAGGGGTTATGATGGAAGACAATGAAGAAGAAGAGGACGACGACAGCTATCCTGGCCATGGGTTCCCTGAATACAATGATACAAAAATGGGGGAAGAAGCTGAGCCGGTAATGCGGGAAGAAGCTGAGCCGGCAATGCGGGAAGAAGCTGAAGAAGAGGCATCAGATGAGCCCGTTGATGATCTAGGTCGGGCCATTGCCGATGCAAAGAGAAACTGCGCAAGTGATTTGGAGAAGAAGAAGTTGCAGCGCATGTTAGAGGATCACAAAAATTGTTGTACCCAATGCGTGAGGTGACAAGAAAAGCTGGGCACCACACTGGAATTGCTGCAATGGAAGGCAGAGAATGGTGTATCGACAAGGGATTTGGAAAGTTGCTGGTAATTATAAAGGATATGCTTCCAAAGGACAACGAATTGCCCGAGAGTACGTCTGAAGTTAAAGAAGGTTGTCTGCCCTCTAGGGTTAGAGGTGCAGAAGATACATGCATGCCCTAATGATTGCATCCTCTACGCGGTGAGTACGAGGATTTGAACGCTTGCCCGGTATATGGTGCATTGCGCTATAAGATCAGCCGCGATGACCCTGGTGATGTCGAGGGCGAGCGCCCCAGGAAGAAGATTCCTGCCAAGGTGATGTGGTATGCTCCTATAATACCACGGTTGAAACGTTTGTTCCAAAACAAAGAGCATGCCAAGGCGATGCGATGGCACAAGAAGACCGTAAGAAAGAGTTGAGAGTACCCGCTGACGGGTCGTAGTGGAGAAAAATCGAAAGAAAGTACGGGAAGGAATTTGCAGATGACGCAAGGAGCGTATGGTTTGGTCTAAGCGCAGATGACATTAATCCTTTTGGGGAGTAGAGCAGCAACCATAGCACCTGGCCTGTGACTCTATGTTTGTATAACCTTCCTCCTTGGTTGTGCATGAAGCGGAAGTTCATTATGATGCTAGTGCTCATCCAAGGCCCTAAGCAACCCGGCAACGACATTGATGTGTACCTAAGGCCATTAGTTGAAGAACTCTTACAACTGTGGAATGGAACAGGTGTACGTGCGTGAGATGAGCACATGGGGGAAGAATTTGACCTAAAGGCGTTGCTGTTCGTGACCATCAATGATTGGCCTGCTCTCAGTAACCTTTCAGGACAGACAAACAAGGGATACCGCGCATGCACGCACTATTTGGACGATACCGACAGTATATATTTGGCTAATTGTAAGAAGAATGTGTACCTGGGACATCGTCGATTTCTTCCGAGCAGGCATCCCGTAAGAAAGAAAGGCAAGCATTTCAAAGGTGAGGCGGATCACCAGACGAAGCCTGACCACCGTACTAGTGCTGATGTACATGATATGGTCAAGGATTTGAAGGTGGTCTTTGGAAAGGGTCCTGGTGGACAACCTGTTCCGAATGACGCTGACGGACGCGCACCCATGTGGAAGAAGAAATCTATATTTTGGGACCTGCCCTATTGGAAACACCTAGAGGTCCGCTCCGCAATCGATGTGATGCACGTGACGAAGAATCTTTGTGTGACCCTGCTTGGCTTCTTGGGCGTGTATGGAAGACAAAAGATACACCTGAGGCACGGGAGGACCAGCAACGTATGCACAGAAAAGACGGCATACATCGTGGTCATGCAAGCTACGCTCTTACCAAAGAAGAGAAGGAAATCTTCTTTGAATGCCTGCTCGATATTAAGGTACCGTCGGCTTCTCATCGAATATAAAGGAATAATAAACATGGCAGAGAAAAGTTCCGAACCTAAAGTCTCATGACTGCCACGTGATTATGACGCAATCGCTTCGTTGCATTGAGGGGCTTCTACCGAAAACGTTCGATTAGCCATTGTGAAGCTATGTTCATTTCTCAATGCAATCTCTCAGAAGGTAATCGATCGAGAAATCATAACAAGGTTACAGAATGATTTGGTGCAATGTCTTGTCAGTTTGAGTTGGTGTTCCCACCATCCTTCTTCAACATCATGACGCACGTCCTAGTTCACCTATCTTGAAGAGATTAACGTTTTGGGTCCTGTATTTCTTCACAATATGTTCCCTTTGAGAGGTTCATGGAGTCTTAAAGAAATATGTTCATAACCGTGCTAGGCCGAAGGAAGCATCTCCAAGGACCGTCAAAATGAGGAGGTCATTGAGTTTTGTATTGACTTTATTCCTGACCTTAAGCCGATTGGTGTTCCTGAATTGCGGCATAAGGGCAGACTGGATGGAAAAGGCACGCTAGGAGGGGAACAAATAATATGTATGGACGGACATTCTCTCACCAAGCACACTACACAGTTCTACAGAATTCGCCTTGGTGGCTCCGTATATGGATGAACACAAGAATTTGCTACGCTCCAAACACCCGGAGCGGTCTGATGACTGGATTACACGTGAACAAACCAGGAGTTTCGCCAGCTGGTTGCAAGCACGTACCATGCATGACACCTCTATTGAAGATGACCTGTACTTGCTGTCCCAGTTACCATCTTCGAATATAATGACTTTCAAAGGGTACGAGATAAATGGTAATACATTTTACACGATCGCCCAAGATAAGAAGAGCACCAACCAAAACAGTGGTGTCCGCTTTGATGCAGAAACCAAGACGGGAAAGGAAACATATTATGGTTATATGGGAACTTGACTATCGACGTGGTTTGAAGGTCCCTTTGTTTCCGTGCAAATGGGTCAATATGACACGAGGCGGGGTAACGGAAGACCCGCAGTACGGAATGACAACAGTGGATCTCAACAATCTTGCGTATGCAGACGAACCATTCGTCCTAGCCAATGATGTGGCACAGGTTTTTTATGTGAAGGACATGTCTACCAAGTCAAGAAAAAGAAAAGATAAGGAAGCGAATGCATCGTACGATGAGCCAAAGCGGCACATAGTTATTTCTGGGAAGAGAAACATCGTGGGAGTGGAAGACAAGACAGACAAGTCAGAAGATTATGAAAAGTTTGATGAAATTGCTCCATTCACAGTGAATATTGACCCGAGCATCCCGTTAAATGATGAAGATTTTCCATGGCTACGACGCAAAGGGACACACGCGAAGAAAAAGTTTCACACCCAAAGATCTGGGATGTGATCGGCTTAACTATCATCACTTTCTTCTGTGTTTCACACCCAGGAGGGAATCTCTGTAATAGTTAGGGTAGCTAGTTATGTGTTTTGGCATTTGAAACGCGAAGAAATTTTATGTGCAAGCAAATTCTTTCATGCATTTACTGATTTTTTCAGCTAAATGACCCTGAAATTGAAAAGTATTTCAAATGAACTCAGAAAAGGTTGAAAGTTGGCATGGTGTCATAATTTCACCCACATAGCATGTGCAAAAAAGTAGAGATGGTTACCGCAAAAACTGGATGCACTTCGTGTACAAAATGGACAATCTGTTTCGAAGTATCAGGGTTTTGGACGAAAACTCATCCGTTACAAAGGCATTTCATTTTTTAAATAACCTAAGTATTACCAAATTGAATATAATGATAAAACACACTAATATTAAACATAAGAAAAAATAATCACTGAAAAATCTATTTTCAAAGTTAAGTTATTCACAAAAATAAATAAAGCAAAAAAAAAGAAAAAAAGCCCACCTACTGGGCCACAGCGGCCTGCATACGACTAGAAACCCACATTCAAGTTGGGCCAGGATGCAGGCCCGCTAGCCCAGTAGGCCCAACAAGGCATCGCAGAAGAGGTAGGCCCAGAAGGCCTTCTTAAGAGAGGAGCTCGAGACAGCAGCGACGACGGGGCTTATAAGCAGGTGCGAGTGCCCCTCGGCTAGCGAGGCGGGACTAAACTTTTGTGCCCCTCGCCTGGCAGCGCACACCCTTTAGTACCGGGTCGTGGCACCAACCGGTACTAAAGGGGGGGCCTTTAGTACCGGTTGGAGCCACCAACCGGTACTAAAGGGGGTCGCTTTGAAGGAAATATGCCCTAGAGGCAATAATAAAGTTATTATTTATTTCCTTATATCATGATAAATGTTTATTATTCATGCTAGAATTGTATTAACCGGAAACATAATACATGTGTGAATATATAGACAAACAGTATGTCACTAGTATGCCTCTACTTGACTAGCTTGTTAATCAAAGATGGTTATGTTTCCTAACCATGAACAAGGAGTTGTTATTTGATTAACAAGGTCACATCATTAGTTGAATGATCTGATTGACATGACCCATTCCGTTAGCTTAACACTTGATCGCTTAGTATGTTAATGCTTTCTTCATGACCCATACATGTTCCGTAACTATGAGATTATGCAACTCCGTTTACGGAGGAACACTTTGGTACTACCAAACGTCACAACGAATCGGGTGATTATAAAGGAGTACTACAGGTGTCTCCAAAGGTACTTGTTGGGTTGGCGTATTTGAGATTAGGTTTTGTCACTCCGATTGTCGGAGAGGTATCTCCAGGCCTTCTCGGTAATGCACATCACTTAAGCCTTGCAAGCATTACAACTAATGAGTTAGTTGTGAGATGATGTATTACGGAACGAGTAAAGAGACTTACCGTAACGAGATTGAACTAGGTATTGGATACCGACGATCGAATCTCGGGTAAGTAACATACCGATGACAAAGGAACAACGATGTCGTTATGCGGTTTGACCGATAAAGATCTTCAGAGAATATGTAGGAACCAATATGGGCATCCAGGTTCCGCTATTGGTTATTGACCGAGAATGGTTCTAGGTCATGTCTACATAGTTCTCGAACCCGTAGGGTCCGCACGCTTAACGCTTCGATGACAGTTCATAATGAGTTTATAAGTATTGATGCATCAAGGTTGTTCGAGTCCCGGATGTGATCACGGACATGACGAGGAGTCTCAAATGGTCGAGACATAAAGATTGATATATTGGAAGCCTATGTTTGACTTCGAAGTGTTCGGGTGAAATCGGATTTTATCGAGTACCGGAGGTTACCGGAACCCCGGGAAGTCTATGGGCCTTAATGGGCCATGGGAGAAGAGGAAGGGCAGGCCAAAGTGGGCTGCGCCGCCTCTCCCCTCTAGTCCGAATAGGACAAGGAAGGGGGGGGGCGCCTTCCTCTTCCCTCCTCCAATCCTAGTCCAACTAGGAGAAGGGGGAGTCCTACTCGGTGGGAGTAGGACTCCTCCTGCGCGCCCCTTGGGCCGCCACCTCCCCTTGTCTCCTTTATATACGGGCAGGGGCACCCCAATACACACAAGTTGATCTACGGATCTTTCCTTAGCCGCAGCGGTGCCCCTTCCACCATATTCCACTTGGTCATATCGTCATGAGCTTAGCGAAGCCCTGCGCCGGAGAAGTCATATCGTCGCGGAGCTTAGGCGAAGCCCTGCATCGGTGGAGCATCAACATCGCCACCACGCCGTCGTCTTGACGGAACTCATCCCGACACTTTGCTGGATCGAGTCCGGGATCGCCATCGAGCTGAACGTGTGCAGAACTCGGAGGTGCCGTGACGCTCGGTGCTTGGATCGGTCGGATCGTGGAGACGCACGACTACATCAACCGCGTTGTTATAACGCTTCGCTTTCGGTCTCACGAGGGTACGTGGACGGACACTCTCCCTCTCGTTGCTATGCCATCACCATGGTCTTGCGTGATCGTAGGAAATTTTTGAAATTACTACGCTCCCCAACAATGGCATCCGAGCCTGGTTTTATGCGTTGATGTCATGTGCACGAGTAGAACACAAGTGAGTTGTGGACGATACAAGTCATACCGCCTACCAGCATGTCATACTTTGGTTCAGCGGTATTGTGAGATGAAGCGGCCCGGACCGACATTACTGCAGACGCTTACGCGAGACTGGTTTCACCGCCCGAGCACTCGTTGCTTAAAGGTGACCGGCGGTGTCTGCTCTCTCACTTTAGTTGAATCGAGTGTGGCTACGCCGGTCCTTGAGAAGGTTAAAACGGAGTCTATTTGACGAAGTATCGTTGTGGTTTTGATGCGAGGTAAGAACGGTTCTTGCTCAGCCCGTAGCAGCCACGTAAAACTTGCAACAACAAAGTAGAAGACGCCTAACTTGTTTTTGCAGGGCATGTTGTGATGTGATATGGTCAAGACGTGATGCTATACTTTATTGTATGAGATGATCATGTTTTGTAACCGAGTTATCGCAATCGGCAGGAGCCATATGGTTGTCGCTTATTGTATGAAATGCAACGCCATGTAATTGCTTTACTTTATCACTAAGGAGTAGCGATAGTCGAGAAGCAATAGTTGGCGAGACGACAACGATGCTACGATGGAGATCAAGGTGTCGCGCGGTGACGATGGTGATCATGGCGGTGCTTCGCCATGGAGATCACAAGCACAAGATGATGATGACCATATCATATCACTTATATTGATTGCATGTGATGTTTATCCTTTATGCATCTTATCTTGCTTTGTTTAACGGTAGCATTATAAGATGATCTCTCACTAAAAATTATCAAGAAGTGTTCTCCCTGAGTATGCACCGTTGCCAAAGTTCGTAGTACCCGGACACCACGTGATGATCGGGTGTGATAAGTTCTACGTCCATCTACAACGGTGCAAAACAGTTGCACACGCGAATACTCAGGTTAAACTTGACGAGCCTAGCATATAACAGATATGGCCTCGAACACGGAGACCGAAAGGTCGAACGTGAATCATATAGTAGATATGATCAACATAGTGATGTTCACCATTGAAACTACTCCGTCTCACGTGATGATCGGACATGGTTTAGTTGATTTGGATCACGTGATCACTTAGATGACTAGAGAGATGTCTGTCTAAGTGGGAGTTTTTAATATGATTAATTGAAACTTAAATTTATCATGAACTTAGTACCGATAGTATTTTGCTTGTCTATGTTTAATGTAGATAGATGGCTCGTGCTGTTGTTCCGTTGAATTTTAATGCGTTCCTTGAGAAAGCAAAGTTGAAAGATGATGGTAGCAATTACACGATCGGGTCCAGTAATTTGAGGATTATCCTCATTGCTGCACGTAAAAATTACGCCTGGAAGCACCGCTGGGTGACAGGCCTGCTGCAGATGCTGAGCCAGAAGTTATGAACGTCTCGCAAAGCAGAGCTGATGACTACTCTATAGTTCAGTGTGCCATGCTTTACGGCTTAGAACCGGGTCTTCAACGACGTTTTGAACGTCATGGAGCATATGAGATGTTCCAGAGTTGAAGTTAATATTTCAAGCAAATGCCCGGATTGAGAGATATGAAGTCTCCAATAAGTTCTATAGCTGCAAGATGGAGGAGAATAGTTCTGTCAGTGAGCACATACTCAAAATGTCTGGGTATAACAATCACTTAATTCAGCTGGGAGTTAATCTTCCGGATGATAGTGTCATTGACAGAATTCTCCAATCACGCCACCAAGCTACAAGAGCTTCGTGATGAACTATAATATGCAAGGGATGACTAAGACAATTCTGAGCTATTCGCGATGCTAAAAGCATGGAGGTAGAAATCAAAAAGGAGCATCAAGTGTTGATGGTCAACAAGACCACTAGTTTCAAGAAAAAGGGCAAAGGGAAGAAGAAGGGAAACTTAAAAAAGAACAGCAAGAAAGTTGCTGATCAAGAGAAGAAACCCAAGTCTGGACCTAAGCTGAAATCGAGTGTTTTACTGCAAGCAGACCGACATCGGAAGCGGAACTGTCCCAAGTATTTGGCGGATAAAAGGATGGCAAGGTGAACAAAGGTATATGTGATATACAAGTTATTGATGTGTACCTTACTAGAGCTCGTAGTAGCACTGGTATTTGATACTGGTTCATTGCTAATATTTGCAACTCAAACAGGACTACGGAATAGACGAGCACGGCAAAGGACGAGGTGACGGCGCGCTGTGGGAAATGGTTCCAAAGTCAATGTGATCGCGGTCGGCACGCTACCTCTACATCTACCTTCGGGATTAGTTTTAGACCTAAATAATTGTTATTTGGTGCCAGCGTTGAGCATGAAAATTATATCTGGATCTTGTTTAATGCGAGACGGTTATTCATTTAAATCAGAGAATAATGGTTGTTCTATTTATATGAGTAATATCTTTTATGGTCATGCACCCTTGAAGAATGGTCTATTCTTGTTGAATCTCGACAGTAGTGATACACATATTCATAATATTGAAGCCAAAAGATGCAGAGTTGATAATGATAGTGCAACTTATTTGTGGCACTGCCGTTTAGGTCATATCGGTGTAAAACGCATGAAGAAACTCCATACTGATGGGCTTCTGGAATCACTTGATTATGAATCACTTGGTACTTGCGAACCGTGCCTCATGGGCAAGATGACCAAAACGCCGTTCTCCGGAACTATGGAGCGAGCAACTGATTTGTTGGAAATCATACATACTGATGTTTGTGGTCCAATGAATGTTGAGGCACGCGGCGGGTATCGTTATTTTCTCACCTTCACAGATGATTTAAGCAGATATGGGTATATCTACTTAATGAAACACAAATATGAAACGTTTGAAAAGTTCAAAGAATTTCAGAGTGAAGTGGAAAATCATCGTAACAAGAAAATAAAGTTTCTACGATCTGATCGTGGAGGAGAATATTTGAGTTACGAGTTTGGTTTACATTTGAAACAATGTGGAATAGTTTCGCAACTCACGCCACCCGGAACACCACAGAGAAATGGTGTGTCCGAACGTCGTAATCGTACTTTACTAGATATGGTGCGATCTATGATGTCTATTTCCGATTTACCGCTATCATTTTGGGGTTATGCTTTAGAGACGGCCGCATTCACGTTGAATAGGACACCGTCAAAATCCGTTGAGACGACGCCTTATGAACTGTGGTTTGGCAAGAAACCAAAGTTGTCGTTTCTTAAAGTTTGGGGCTGTGATGCTTATGTAAAGAAACTTCAACCAGATAAGCTCGAACCCAAATCGGAAAAATGTGTCTTCATAGGATACCCAAAGGAGACTGTTGGGTACACCTTCTATCACAGATCTGAAGGCAAGATTTTCGTTGCTAAATTCGGGTCCTTTCTAGAGAAGGAGTTTCTCTCGAAAGAAGTGAGTGGGAGGAAAGTAGAACTTGATGAGATAATCAGATCTGCTCCCTTATTGGAAAGTAGTTCATCACAAGAAATGGTTCCTGTGACAACTACACCAATTAGTGAGGAAAATAATGATGATGATGATCATGAAGCTTCAGATCAAGTTGCTACTGAACCTCGTAGGTCAACCAGAGTAAAATACGCACCAGAGTGGTACGGTAATCTTATTCTGGAAGTCATGTTACTTGACCATGGCGAACCTACAAACTATGAAGAAGCGATGGTGAGCCCAGATTCCGCAAAATGGCTGGAAGCCATGAAATCTGAGATGGGATCCATGTATGAGAACAAAGTATGGACTTTGGTTGACTTGCCCGATGATCGGCAAGCCATTGAAAATAAATGGATCTTTAAGAAGAAGACGACGCCGATGGTAATGTAACTGTCTACAAAGCTCGACTTGTTGCAAAAGTTTTCGACAAGTTCAAGGAGTTGACTACGATGAGACTTTCTCACCAGTAGCGATGCTTAAGTCTGTCCGAATCATGTTAGCAATTGCCGCATTTTATGACTATGAAATTTGGCAAATGGATGTAAAACTGCATTCTTGAATGGATTTCTAGAAGAAGAGTTGTATATGATGCAACCAGAAGGTTTTGTCGATCCAAAAGGTGCTAACAAAGTGTGCAAGCTCCAGCGATCAATTTATGGTGCAGTGCAAGCCTCTCGAGTTGGAATAAACGCTTTGATAGTGTGATCAAAGCATATGGGTTTGTACAGACTTTTGGAGAAGCCTGTATTTACAAGAAAGTGAGTGGGAGCTCAGAGCATTTCTAATATTATATGTGGACGACATATTATTGATTGGAAATGATATAGAATTTCTGGATAGCATAAAAGGATATTTGAATAAAAGTTTTCAATGAAAGACCTCGGTGAAGCTGCTTACATATTGGGCATCAAGATCTATAGAGATAGATCAAGACGCTTGATTGACTTTCACAAAGCACATACCTTGATAAAGTTTTGAAAAGTTCAAAATGGATCAGGCAAAGAAAGGTTTTTACCTGTGTTACAAGGTGTAAGATTGAGTCGACTCAATGCCCCACCACAGCAGAAGATAGAGAGAAAATGAAAGATGTTCCTATGCTTCAGCCATAGGCTCTATCATGTATGCAATGCTGTGTACCAGACTGACGATGCTTAGCTGTAAGCTTGGCAGGAAGGTACCAAAGTAATCCAGAATGGATCATGGACAGCGGTCAAGAACATCCTGAAATACCGAAAAGGACTAAGGATATGTTTCTCGATATGGAGGTGACAAAGAGCTAGTCGTAAATGGTTACGCCGATGTAAGCTTTGACACTGATCCGGACGATTCTAAATCGCAAACCGGATACGTGTTTTTATTAAACGGTGGAGCTGTCGGTTGGTGCAGTTCTAAACAAAGCGCCGTGGCGGGATCTACATGTGAAGCGGAGTACATAGCTGCTTGAAGCAGCGAATGAAGGAGTCTGGATGAAAGAGTTCATTTCGATCTAGGTGTCATACCTAGTGCATCGGGACCAATGAAGATCTTACGTGACAATACTGGTGCAATTGCCTTGGCAAAGGAATCCAGATTTCACAAGAGGACCAAGCACATCAAGAGACGCTTCAATTCCATTCGGGACCAAGTCCAAGTGGGAGACATAGAGATTTGCAAAATACATACGGATCTGAATGTTGCAGACCCGTTGACTAAGCCTCTTCCACGAGCAAAACATGATCAGCACCAAGACTCCATGGGTGTAAGGATCATTACTTTGTAATCTAGATTATTGACTCTAGTGCAAGTGGGAGACTGAAGGAAATATGCCCTAGAGGCAATAATAAAGTTATTATTTATTTCCTTATATCATGATAAATGTTTATTATTCATGCTAGAATTGTATTAACCGGAAACATAATACATGTGTGAATATATAGACAAACAAGATGTCACTAGTATGCCTCTACTTGACTAGCTTGTTAATCAAAGATGGTTATGTTTCCTAACCATGAACAAGGAGTTGTTATTTGATTAACAAGGTCACATCATTAGTTGAATGATCTGATTGACATGACCCATTCCGTTAGCTTAACACTTGATCGCTTAGTATGTTAATGCTTTCTTCATGACCCATACATGTTCCTGTAACTATGAGATTATGCAACTCCGTTTACGGAGGAACACTTTGGTACTACCAAACGTCACAACGAATCGGGTGATTATAAAGGAGTACTACAGGTGTCTCCAAAGGTACTTGTTGGGTTGGCGATTTGAGATTAGGTTTTGTCACTCCGATTGTCGGAGAGGTATCTCCAGGCCTTCTCGGTAATGCACATCACTTAAGCCTTGCAAGCATTACAACTAATGAGTTAGTTGTGAGATGATGTATTACGGAACGAGTAAAGAGACTTACCGTAACTAGATTGAACTAGGTATTGGATACCGACGATCGAATCTCGGGTAAGTAACATACCGATGACAAAGGGAACAACGATGTCGTTATGCGGTTTGACCGATAAAGATCTTCGTAGAATATGTAGGAACCAATATGGTCATCCAGGTTCCGCTATTGGTTATTGACCGAGAATGGTTCTAGGTCATGTCTACATAGTTCTCGAACCCGTAGGGTCCGTGACGCTTAACGCTTCGATGACAGTTCATAATGAGTTTATAAGTATTGATGCATCAAGGTTGTTCGAGTCCCGGATGTGATCACGGACATGACGAGGAGTCTCAAATGGTCGAGACATAAAGATTGATATATTGGAAGCCTATGTTTGACTTCGAAGTGTTCCGGTGAAATCGGATTTTACGGAGTACCGGAGGTTACCGGAACCCCGGGAAGTCTATGGGCCTTAATGGGCCATGGGAGAAGAGGAAGGGCAGGCCAGTGGGCTGCGCGCCCCTCCCCTCTAGTCCGAATAGGACAAGGAAGGGGGCGGCGCCTTCCTCTTCCCTCCTCCAATCCTAGTCCAACTAGGAGAAGGGGGAGTCCTACTCGGTGGGAGTAGGACTCCTCCTTGCGCGCCCCCTTGGGCCGCCACCTCCCCTTGTCTCCTTTATATCTGGGGCAGGGGCACCCCAATACACACAAGTTGATCTACGGATCTTTCCTTAGCCGTGTGCGGTGCCCCTTCCACCATATTCCACTTCGGTCATATCGTCATGAGCTTAGGCGAAGCCCCGCGCCGGAGAAGTCATATCGTCGCGGAGCTTAGGCGAAGCCCCGCGTCGGTGGAGCATCAACATCGTCACCACGCCGTCAGGTTGACGGAACTCATCCCGACACTTTGCTGGATCGAGTCCGGGATCGCCATCGAGCTGAACGTGTGCAGAACTCGGAGGTGCCGACGCTCGGTGCTTGGATCGGTCGGATCGTGGAGACGCACGACTACACATCAACCGTTGTTATAACGCTTCGCTTTCGGTCTCACGAGGGTACGTGGACGGACACTCTCCCTCTCGTTGCTATGCCATCACCATGGTCTTGCGTGATCGTAGGAAATTTTTTGAAATTACTACGTTCCCCAACACGCTTCCCGCCGCTTGGCCTGGCCAAAACAGGCTTTTAGTACCGGTTGGAGCCACCAACCGGTACTAAAGGTCCCTCCTATATAAACAACACTTCAAAATTTTGTTAGTTTTCATCTCTCCCTCTGCTTCTTCTCCTCTCTGCACACCGTCGCCCGCCGCCCCCGCCGTCTCCATATCCCTCGTCGCCGCTTCGTCGCCAGCCCCTCGCCGCCTTCGTCCGCTGCCGCCGCCTGTAGTCACCGCCGCCCCATCCGGCCTGTCCGCCGTGTCGCCACCGCCCCCGTCGTCGTCGCCGCCCGCCCAGACGTCCGTCCCGTCGCCACCGCCCGTTGTTGCTGCCGTCGCCGTCCTCTGCCGCCACAGGCACCGTCGCCGCCCTGCCGCCTCTCGCCTCGCCGCCGACGGTGGCACACACACACATACATTTTTAGTTATAGATTTTTCTGTTTTTTAGAAATTGTTAGACATTTTTCTGTTTTTTAGAAATAGTTAGAAATGTTAGAATTGTTAGAATAGTTAGGAATGTTAGAATTGTTAGAAATGTTAGAATTGTTAGAATTTTTTCTGTTTTTTAGTTATAGAAATAGTTATAAAAAAGTTAGAAATTTTTCTTTTTTTTAGTTATAGAAATATTAGAAATGTTATAGAAATGTTAGTTATATATAGCATTGTTAGAAATGTTATAGAAATATTAGAAATTTTAGTTATCAAAATCCAATCATTAGAAAAATGTTACTTTTTGCGGGCATATAGCTAGTATTTGTTGTCGACGATGCCCGGCCCGCATCCTCGCCGTCGACACGTCCGTGACGACGTGCAGCTGACCCATGTCCGGGACTGGGCTCCGCCGGGCTGGCACTGGGAGGGGCTGCCTGGAGGGGCGTGCCGCTTGATGAGGAACCCGGCCCCGGGTCCCGTCGTCGACCCTGATCTCGTTTGGTGGCGATCGCGTGGGCCAGTTTCGATGCGGAGGGAGCCGGCCCCGCCGGAGGTGGTACGTCGTCATGTCAGGGAGGAGGACGAGCACGTCCATCGCTACATGGTTGCGTTAGAGGGCGGCAGGTTCTCCAATACCTGGCAGTTTCTTCAGGGATCTCACTTCAGCTATGATCCTGCGAGGGTTCCTTCTCTTTGGGTGTCCACCGCCCGCGCCGCAGGAACCGCGAGTGTCCTAGACTCTTCTGTAGTATTCGATCTTTAATTAGCTACCTAGCCAGTGATGTACTATTTAATATTATATATTATTCGAGTCGATGTATTCGAGATTAAATCTATTATTCGAGACAATGTATTCGAGATTATATCTATTATTCGAGATTATACTAAATTGTTTTATATTTCTTTTGGCATAGTTAAATAAAAGCTATGGCGGATGATACCGACAGAGATAGAGAACAGACCATGTTCAATATGATACGCGGGCCAGATGATAATCAGAATGAAGAAGATTATGATGGCTCCGAATTTCTAAACAACACCGGAGAGGGTGATATGATATTCGATCGCGACGACCGAATTGATGAAGTCATGAACTACGATTATGACGATGACGAAGAACATGTTGATCCTGAAACAACAAACACCGGCGAGGTATATATATTTATATAAGCAGGAATCTGGTGATCATCACATGTTTTAAATGAGTTGAAGATATATTAACGAATCGATCTTTCTTCTTTCAGCCATCCAGATCGAGCAAATCTTCAGGCAAAAGGACGAAACGAGGCCCGAACAAAAAGTTGAAGGAGGGCGTAAAGTACAATATCGAGGCATTCAAACCTAGTGGCGAACCATTAGCGCCTAAGAAGATTGCGGACAAGTTCGTTCGTCAGTGCGGAGTTCTTGTGAAGGACCAACTCCCGATCTCCCTTCAAGAATGGAGAGAGCCAGCAAAGCCACGTCCAAATGTTACTTTTGTCGACGACAGACAAAAAAATCTGCTTTGGGATACTCTCATGGAACATTTCACCCTTCCAGATCATTTCACAGAAGCAGAGTGCAGAAAGTCAAGGACGCTGCTCTTAGGAAGATGGCGGTTGCATTCAAGAACCACAAGAGATGTGAATGGGAGAAGTACGTCAAGGGAGGAAGGAAGACTCCAGTATTCGAGGGGGTACTAGAGAATCAAAGTGCTCATTGGGATGATTTCATGAAATTCAAGGATTCAGAATTAGCTAAGGAACGGTCGAGAATAAACAAGAAGAATGCCAAAAAAAAGGATAAGTTCCATAAGCTGGGGCCAGGTGGCTACGCGGTGGCAATGCCTAAGTGGGATAAGTCTGAGAAAGAGATGGAGGATGCAGGTGTCACTCCGGTTACTAAGAGCTGGCCCCCCAGGTGCAGGAGTTGGTTCTATGCGCATGGGGGGGAGTTGGACCCGAAGACAGGCAAAGTTTCGACGAAGGCATGTCTGAACGGAGCCGACGATAACATACTTGTTGCAATAGAAGAGGCTCGAACGGGGGTGTTCCAGCCGAACAGGGAGAACGACGAGCTTGCGCGTGCCCTGGGAAATCCAGAACACCCGGGAAGAACACGAGGCAAGGGCGCTATTCCGTGGTATGACGGGTTTTCGGACTGGAACGCCGACTACAGAGCCCGTGCGAGAAGGAAGATTGCGGAGGAGAAGCAGAGGAAGATGGAGGAGGATAAGAGGAAGCTGGACTATGAACCCCTTCAAGGCCTAGAATCAGCGCACACGGACTTGGCAGACAAATTCCAGCGGCAGCAGGAGCAGATCGACTCACTTAGCCAGCAAAAGGGGTCTCAGCAGCTGCAGCAGCTAGCGATTGATCCAGCATTGGATAGCACCGCCCCATCCATGCCGAGAAGCAGCGTGGGTTCCGCCCGGACGACGCAATGTTGATAGATACCCGTGGATGACATCACGGAGAACACTAACTGCGAGCTACACGTCAAAATGAAGAACATATCCATGAAGGTGGCGGACGCCGTTGCTTTTACAAATCCCCCCGAGGCAACCTTCCATTGCAACCCGATTCCAGCGGGCTATGCTCGTGTCTTGGTTGATGAGGTGGTGGACCCATATTATTTGAAGCTACAGCTTGACATTCCTGGAGGTGACGACGAGCACTTTCTCGGAGAGGCCAAACATCGTATCATCCTATGGAGAAAGGATTGCATCATCTTTCCAAGGCCACCGACACCGCGTCATCCGACTCCTCGTCGAAGTCCGCCACCGAGTCAGCAGACTCCCGCTCCTCCAAGTCCACCAACGCGTGAGGCCACTCCTCCTCCTCCAAGTCCGGCAAAGTGTCAAGCCACTCCTCCTCCAAGTCCGACACAGCATCAGACGTCCACTCCTCCTCCAAGTCCGGCAAAGTGTCAGGCCACTCCTCCTCCAAGTCCGGCACAACTTCAGGCCACTCCTCCTCGTCCAACTCAGCCCCGTCAGCTGCCTCCGCCGCCTCAAGAATCATAGAAGAGACACCTGCAGCTATGGTGCGAGCGGTACCAATCGAGGTCATAGTACAGGAAGTACAGGCGGAGGCAAGCGATATAAATATGGTCCAAACCTCACTACTCCTCTTCCTGAGAGGCCTTACGACAGGACCAAGGAGCAAACCAATGCCATAGTGCGGGCAGAAGTCGACACCCATTTTGGACCGAAACCGCCACCGCCGCCAAGGGAGAAAGTGCCTGTGGAAGTTATTGACCACTTCATTCATATGGCTGAACCACCAGCTCCTAAGCCTGTTGACACAGACTATGAGCGCCACATCAGGAAGTTAAATTGAGCACGTATACAGAGGGAGGCGAGCTCGAGCTCGAGCAAACAACAAACAGCTGTCAAAAAATGCGGGAGAACCATTGCCCAGCTGGGAGAACAGTGGGCGCAACCGATCCCCCCGCTTGTTGTGCCGCCAACAACACGTGACAGTACGCGCGGCCAATATTATTGTGGGCAAACAGTTTACGTTCCCCAGGTGGGCGATGTGGTAATAACCCAGCAGCATATAACGCAAGTTGAAGAACTCAAGATCACTGTTGGACAACTCCTCGAGATCGAGGAGATGCTTGTGCTTACAGAGGAGGAAATAAAATGGAAATATGTCCGGGGCCAACCTTTGGTCAGGCCAAAAGATGTCAAGAAGCTCCCAACGAGAATGTATGAATTGCATCAATGGTACATGGACATTACCAAGAGATCCGATCGACAGTCCCTCATGGTGCAAGTCAACAAGGATCATTACTACCATCAGAAACCTGTGACCGCTGAGTATTCTGAACTGTTTCAGTTATACAATCAAGACGCACTCGACAAATCTATCGTCAGTTGCTATTGTCTGTAAGTGATTTCTTTCTGTAATTTAAGTCTCAAGCTAGCTGTATTGATCCTTTTGATCAATAATCATTACCTGTAATTATCCTCACTATATTCTTTTCTGTGGTATTGTGCAGGATGAAGATGTATGAAATGAACAAAGGTGGACGCTATGGCATTGGGTTCATTGACCCAAACATCGTTAATGAATACACATGGAAATTAAACAAGAAGTATGAAAAGCAGGTAGAGGACAACATGTTCGAGTTCTTGAAGCGCCTCAAATACAATGAAGATATACTACTTTCTTACAACTTCCAGTGAGTCACACTTTCTTGTACTACTGTTTTTGCCTACTACCTAGCTAGCTACATGTTTTTGCTTACATATGCCCGCTTAATTAAGACATGCAAACGTGTGTGCATGCAGATATCACTGGATCTTGTGTATCATTAAAATTGACGAAGGAAAAGTTGAAATACTGGACTCACTACTCAAAGAAAACCGTGACTATAACATCTTGTTTGGGATAGTCAACAGGTAATTTCAATCATTATTAACTATATATATCTCGGTCTATTTAGTTCGTCATTTCATGATATGAACTATTTAATAACCCCTTTATTCATTTTCTTTGTCGGTGGGCAGGGCTTGGGCAAGGTTCATCAGCGTCACGGAAGGCGAATGGAAATGAAAGCTGAAATGGTTTCGACCCAAGGTAAGTAATTAAGTAGTACTAGCTAGCTAGCTAGCTAGCTGCCATCTCTTTAATATTATCATGCTTGATTAATTATTATCTGATCAAATTAAATTCCATTCTCGTAAAGGCCCTGAAGCAGGCGCAGGGGACTGATCTATGTGCATTCTGCGTTTGCGAGAACATTCGCATGATGACATCCGAAACGAGCAGATCTCGAAGACAGGTGTGATAGCCTGGATTATTAGGGATGATAGACTACTCATATCAATAAGGAATTCCTTCTTTTCCGGGAGCCCATTCGGACAGAACTCCAAAGTTAAGCGTGCTCAGCTTGGAGTAGTGTCGATGGGTGACCGATCGAAGTTGCTCCCAGGTGCGCACGAGTGAGGACAAAGTGCGCAGAAAAGACTAGTATTGATCTGTGGGGCCAGTCTAGATCCCGCCAGGAGTAACGACCACCGGCGGGTGTGTCCGGGCGTTACAAGTTGGTATCGAGCCGACCGCGCGGTTTACGGATGGTTGCGACAGGTGCGTGGTCATGTTGTTCATGACGTTTGTGACCCGTCGTGGCACCCGACATGGCACATGTACGGACTGGAAGCACGACGCTTGTGCCAAGAGGGAACGTTCGTGGCCGACGAGGACGCCGGTTCCTCCGAGTGGGGTGTATGTGATAGCCTGGATTATTAGGGATGATAGACTACTCATATCAATAAGGAATTCTTCTTTTCCGGAGCCCATTCGACGTAACTCCAAAGTTAAGCGTGCTCAGCTTGGAGTAGTGTCGATGGGTGACCGACCGAAGTTGCTCCGGAGCGCACGAGTGAGGACAAAGTGCGCGCAAAAGACTAGTATTGATCTGTGGGGCCAGTCTAGATCCCGCCAGAGTAACGACCACCGGCGGGTGTGTCCGGGGCGTTACAACAGGAATGGGCACGTTTGTGAAAACACTATTCACAATTTTTACACCATTATCGATATCTAGTCACACAACTAATACACATGCATATTGATCTCCTTCTTAACAGTTCACAGAGGTGCGGGACAAGCTCCTAGAAACGGAGCGCGTACAAGCACTTCAAGAGAAAATAGCGGGATTTTTGCTCGACCAGGTCATAAATCCGAATGGAGAATACTATTACCCGCTACCGCCCCCATCGACCAAGTCATGAACCACTTCCAATTGTCATCGTGCTCCGAAGGCACCAATTAGGCTAATGCCACTGGCTCCGAAGGCAACATTCATATGTAGGAGAAATTGTATATAGCTATACATGTGTGTATGTGTGAATTAATATGGTGGTTTGTGAGACATTGATGATCTATATATATGATTGGTTCTACTAGCTAGCTACCATATATATGCATAACGTGTACAATGTGTAGTATCGTAAAATACCAGCAAACGAAAAAGAATTAAAATGGAAAACACAAAATTAAATGAAAAAGAAATCATAAAACCAAAAACCCCCCAAACATTTTAGTACCGGTTGGTGTTACCAACCGGTACTAAAGGGCTCCCGGCCCCCAGAGCTGGCTCGTGCC